>VMOF01000002.1:76531671-77131671 GCA_011764245.1 Trialeurodes vaporariorum
ACAATTTCTGAGTAGGTTCATGATGAATTGATAACTGAAAATATCTATTGGGCCGTTCACAAAGAAAGCATAACAATAGATCGATAAAATTTATGATCAATCAATCCTGTTAAGTTTTAACTGTGTCAATTTAACGCACTTTATTACACGGCCTGGTAAGGTAAATGATAAGCTCTCAGGATTGAATGTTGGTTTG
Source organism: Trialeurodes vaporariorum (assembly GCA_011764245.1). Taxonomy (NCBI): domain Eukaryota; kingdom Metazoa; phylum Arthropoda; class Insecta; order Hemiptera; family Aleyrodidae; genus Trialeurodes; species Trialeurodes vaporariorum. The sequence goes on from VMOF01000002.1 coordinate 76,531,868, forward strand.
AATTTTTTAGGGATCATCCCTCTTTGGATTTCTTCTTTTTGGTTTTGATGCTCTAAATTATTTTCTGTTGATAAAACCTTCATTCTGTTTAATTTATTTGCAGGGTTACAAAGTTTATTACACGTTGAAACCAGATTTTCCAATGTCCTCGTGGGAGTCGCAGATGGTAGACAGTCACGAGCTTACAACAATCAGTGAGCTGACCCCTCATGCAATCTATACCATTCGTGTTCAAGCATTTACAAGTGTAGGTCCTGGTCCTTTGTCTGATCCTGTGCAAGTAAAAACTCAACAAGGAGGTAAACCTAAAGACCTTTATATTATTTCTCCAATTATTTATTTCTATCTTTTTTTGAATCACTAATTTCCTTCTTTTGAAGAAGAATGTCTCAAAGAAGTTTGGGTCCTTTCAGCGTAAAGTAACGCTGTGGGGAAAAGTGTTTGTCACTTTTTTTTGTCAGAAATTGACCTCAGAAAAAAATATGATAAAATAACAGTAACAAATGTTTCAAAGTTACTCTGAAAAAAAAAAGAAAAAAAAAAAAAAAAAAAAAAAAAAAAAAAAAAAAAAGCTAAAGCCGTAAAATTTCAATTTTGTCCCTGCACTTTCATCCCAAAAAATGGAGAAATTGTCATATTGGTAGCTTATACTCTACAAAAAAGGGTTGATTTTGAAGCCTTTGAACAGGCTTAAATCTTGCTCAAATTCATGCAGAAAAAAGAGAAATACTAAAATGTGAATAAAAATGACAAAAATGAGAACCCTTCAGTTCCTCTGTAATGGGAAGGGTTAAGTAGAGCTCTAGTTTTATTTGCAGAGCAACTAGATGCGCTTTTGCTTACACAACTACAAAATTCAGCAATGTCCGGTTATTTGACTGTTTCTTCAGTCAAAACTTTCTAAAATAAAAAGAAACCATCATAAGCAGCGGTAGCTGCACAGGCTCAGTCAGAAAACACCACTGGGAGGGTACACCTACCGCTTAATTATACACGAAACAGCTCATAACAGCGTTTTCGTGGATAATTTTTACCAAAAGTAGCTATTAATAATTAACGTAAGTCAGCATGATGAAATAAGGGGTTTTTGCCAAAAATTAAAACACCGCTTTCAGGGGTTTCAAAACTCTGCTCTCCTACGGAGCTAGATCATTTCAAAATCACACTCTCTTGGGGTCTCTCAGCATATCACGTACCTGAGCGAAGTGGCTCATCAAGACCTAATTTGATGCTGCTTTGAAACCATTTGATTGACGCTACATTATTTGTTTGCAGTTCCAAGTCAGCCGCAAGATCTAAACTACACGGATACAGGAGAAACAAGTGTCACCTTGTCATGGACAAAACCGTCTCATTCGGAAGGAAACATCGTCAGTTATGAATTGTTCTGGAATGATACCTACTCAAATGTAAGTCAAGTTGAACATTGCAATTTTTAGTCTAAATTTAGGATGTGTAGTATGACTCTCATCCATTTGCACCGGGAAAGGGAAAGTTTCTTTAATCTCAGCAGGCAGGGTATTGGAAGTTAGGATTGAGGCAATTTTACTGTGCAATTTAGAGACTTAATAATAGTGCAAATTACTGTAAGTGAAATGATGTCTATTATCATCATAGTGAAACGCCATCATTGATTGATTAAAAACTGAATACAGTAGAAACTCGTTATAACGTTTCTCGTTATAACGTTTTATCGGTTATAACGTTTTATCGGTTATAACGTTGATTTTTCCGAGTCCCGTCAAACTCCCATAAGAGACCGTGTAAAAAAAATCGCGTTATAACGTTTTCCGTTTCTACGTTTTATCGGATATTACGTTGGTAAAATGGGTTCCCACGCGGAGAAAAAAACGCGGGAACGACTCTATAACTTTAGAGTGGCAGCAGATTTGTCCACCTTGTGCCACACAGGGTAGAAGGAATTCCGGGAAAAAGCGAAATTTGGACGGCAGATTCCAAGGTTTGAGGTTAAGTTTTGTAGGTCGTCTCCAAGTCGTTTCCGGCGATGCCCGAGTTTGTTTACGGAACGACCGGAAACGACCAACAAAATTTAACCTCAAAATCGATTTTTACGGCAAGATGGCGGCCCCCCAGGTGACAACAATGAACCAGCGGAACGTTCCTTGATGTACCACTCTAAAGTTATAGCTCATTGGATGGACCTCGTTTGCCGTTAGCTGGTCTGGAAGCGTTTATGAAAACGTAATATTGGATGTACCGTTTCGAAACGTTATTTCCGATATAACGTTTTATCGGTTATAACGTTCAAAAAAAAATTCCCCCTCAGAAACGTTATAACGAGTTTCTACTGTATTTTAGTTTTTCACAAAAGCACAAAAAAGGGAGGGTTGGAATGTCCCTTATTTACAAATTTGTCAAAACTGTAGGTGACTGAAGTTCGAAGGGTGACATTTTGTTTGGGTGTGATTCCTTTTCTACAATTTTCTGCCAGATGATTGAAAGCCCTTTCACAAAGCCTTTGAATTTTGCAAATTTTAATGTTTTTTATGCGCTAATCCAGACTGAAAACCAACCCTAGTTGGCATAATTCAAGTTAAAATCTCTCGGATGAACTATGCTGATTGTGTCATTTGGTGATTCGAACATGAAATTTGATGCTTTTAAAAACTTCCACTGACCTATGTATTTGATTTAAATTTCAGGAAAAACATCATAGGAGAATTGCGAATTCATCTGCGCTGACGTACACTCTCACCAATTTATATCCCAACACATTGTACTACATTTGGCTCGCAGCAAGGTCTCAGAGAGGAGAAGGCGCAACGACCCCTCCAATAGCTGTTCGCACAAAAGAGTATGGTAAGTAAAGTGTTGACAAAAATTCAAGGAATTTGTAAATTTAGCATTCGAGGTAGGATCATGGACGATAAGTTTTCAAATAATAATTCAATTTACGTTTGTTTGAAATAGTATTTTTACTAAGCATGATCAAGTCACCTGATATTTCTAAAGTTGTTCAGCACCATTCACGTATTCTATAAGCTATCCAATAATGCTCAAAAAACAGTGGTCAGTCGATTATTCTGTGGTTTTTCTTGAAGGACCCGTGTTGGACTGTTCGGGGTGTCACCTTTTTTTTTTTTTTTTTTTTTTTTTTTTTTTTTTTTTTTTTTTTTTTACAAAATTGTCTGGATTTATGGTGGCTGCATCACCAAAGAACTGCATCTTGCTAGCAAACAAAAATTCAATTTTGTCTTTGAAGCACATTGAATGAAATAAAAACACTGGAATTTGGTTGCAGCTTTGTTACATTACTATGATGTTATGAAATAAAGTATAGAAAATCCAAAATAGGTTAATGAAGAAATCCATTGTAACTGTGGCCAATTTTTCCAACAATGTAAGATACCAGTGAAAATTGACTGATTTCTGAGAAAAATAAAACTTGGAACCATGTAAGCAGCATCAATCGAAAACTTTTAAGAGTTCCTTTCTTAAGGTGCACCCTAAAGACCCTGCTGGATCTAAAATCTACGTGAGAGCACTCGTGATTTGGAGATAAATTACTCTCCTAATCATTTGAAACAAAAGTTTGCCTCTCATGTCACCCAAAGAATCTACTCAGACATTTTCAAAGGTGATTTGATTGTCAAAGAGCTGGTTGCATCAAATGAGATATAAGTGGGTTATTTTATTGATTACTACGGGCCTTATTGTCTTCTTAGCCCTTCGTTAGATTAAACCTTTTTCAGTCTCCAGAACTGAAGAGATAAACACTGATACCATTTATTTTTTGAGCATGGAATGGCTTGCAACTCTCACCTCAAAGTTTTGAAGTTTTGTATTTGTCAAATCAGTATCATAAATTTGCCGAACATTGAACAAGATATATTCCAAGCTCATTACTTTGCCTGGTCTTAGGTTGGAGTTTACTGTTTTTTCGCACCTCGTCAAAAATATGCACTTGAACTTTTCTCATACCTCAGCCAAAAGTGACAGAGCCACAGTAGAAACTTTGGAGTTCTTGATTCGTCTCAAAAATTCAAATTGTCCCTACTCTAAGGAAGAAGAAAATTGTGTTGTATTTTATGATGACAGCTCTTTTTATATAAAATGCCAGTGATTTGAAGGAAACAGGACTTTTCTCTAATGCCAGACAGTTTCACGAAGAAGGCATCATTGGAATATTGAAAGCTATCGAACTAACAAATATTTCTGTCAAAGATCTTGGTTTCTGCAAAGGACTCTGTCGAAAATTGGGGCTTTGAGGCTGGATTGAGAGATATTATCTGGGATGGTAGAGCGTTGCTTTCAGGATCTAAATATGGCCACTTTTATGGAAAAAGAAAGGGGGGCCCCAAAGTTGAAACTTTCAAGTGCCTTTTGGAATAAAGTTATTGGAATGATCTTTGCGCAGATACATCTTAGCAGGATTTTTTGGTTCATATGTATCCAAGTTGAATTTCATAAATTTGTGACCGATTTATGGGCACTTGATGTTGGGAAAATCAATTTTTTGGGGTTGTTTACCTACTTGTCACGTGTGGGAGAACCAGTCACGTCACCAAAATATCTAGGAAAATATAGGAAAAATCACATTTAAACCATAACATAAAAATACTCCACATGGGTTACACAGATTACCTATAATACTGCCATTCTACATAAGGGCATAGTTTGTTGAGATTATCACGTACCCAAAATATTAACTGAAATAAGTGGCTCTGTCACTGCCTTCAAATGAATTTAAAGGTACAGTATACAAACCTGAATTTCAGTATCATATCTCAGTGTGACCACAGTTTATGTCGTAGAATTCTGTGCACCTATTTATTTGCGAGATTGCACTCAAAAGCACCAAGCACCTATATTATTCTAGTTCTGACACCATTTCATTCACTTTCCGTCAATGAATTTTGTTTTAATCTGCAATTGTTGATAACTCTGCACCACTTTTGTCTACCCTTTTGACTCCAAACACACTTGGATTTAAAATCTAGTGCCATTCACGCACCTTCTCCGTCACCACCATCCTCCCTTTTTTCATTAATTTTTTTTTCTTAACATTTTGTTTATCTTTTTCATTTTTTAATCATTATCTGAAATATACTACTCCCTGGTTCAGTATCTGATAATTTTTTTTTTTAATTGTCTTCTCCTACTGCGCTATGGCTGTTAAAATGCATTCATTTCTTCAGGCATGCACATTTGAGCTGGAAAATTCACAATGTCTTAAGTGCCATCAGAAGTTGCAAAGATCATGCAGCTTTGTAATCTTCTCAAGAAAACCAAAAATCCTCTGTTCTTGAGTTTTTCTCCTAAAAATTTGGTCTAATTCAAGAGAAATATTTGCCAAAATTGTTGTTCTTTTATGAGCCTTCAACTACGTTTCGTGAAAAGAAAAAGTTACCAGATCTTTGCAACGTCGGATGGCACTTGCAAAATGACAAATTTCAGCGCCTTGTATATCGCAGGGCTGATTGCATTCCTGTTAATTGAAGGCATTTTTATTAACTGTATATATGATGGTAGGACCGGGAATCTAAAAACTCAAAATTATCAAGGTACAATCAATAGCGGCTTGTTGCTGTTCTGAATTTTGTCCACATTAGGTAATTTTAATGAGGTAACCATGTAATTTTGGTACTTTTGGGAATTTTGTCGTCTTCATAATTTTGGTATGAATTTTTGAGTCATCAACCATCCAAATTGGTGGAGAAATGAAGTCTTAATTTTTCTCAACCAATTTTTTTGGGTTTTAGGTAAAAAAATCCATCCTAAAATTACAGAGGTGCCCTTGTCTGGAAATTCAGTGAAAATATCTGTTACTTCATTCAAATTACATACTGAAGATAAAATTCAGAACAGTGACAAGTGGCGCTATCTATCCGATAGAAATATCTGTGAACTTTGCCAGGAATCTTTTTACTTTAATTATTTTTAATTTAATTATTATTTAATCCATTCCTCTCATCTGTTATTTTTGATTTTGTTTCGATATTTATCCCCTGATTTTTTGCTCTCTTACCATGATATTGAGGCCTGATTAGACCTAATGAATAAATCGGCGATTAATAATTTGTCGTTTATCATGTTTAGGATTTCCGTCAACCTGCCTTGAGAGTTTTTCTCGATCCCATTCATTTCATCTTCATTATCATTTACTCCTTCCCTTTTATCCTCATTTCTCCTCATTATAAGTTTATCTTATCTCTATCATTAAAATAAAACAAGTGAATCAGTTTTTAAAATTTGAGAATGGGTACCTTACAGTCCCTGGAGCTCCACCACAGAATGTGTCTGGGGAAGCAATGGGCCCCACCTCCATCCGTGTCAGTTGGGAGCCACCGCCTGTAGATCGCACTGGGCGGATCGTCTACTACAAACTACAGTACGTAGATTCAAGTAGATCAGATTCTGAAGCCGATACCATCACTTTAAATGGAACATCAATTATTTTGGATGAATTAAAACGTTGGACAGATTATCGTATTTGGGTACACGCCGGTACTTCAGTAGGTGATGGGCCCGCCTCCAAACCAATCACCGTCCGAACTCATGAAGATGGTATGTTGAACGATTTATACTTCTCTTGTTTTCAATAATCAACTAACAAAATTTAATCCCTGAAATCTTCATGAGAAGCTTGATGAAGTGTGAAATTTTTTCTTTTTCTTTCCGGCTTCAAAAAGTTCATTTCAATGGAGTGCATTTATTGAAATTATATATCATGCATGTCCTAGGCTTTGCAATTTTTTCATGAAATGAAGTTAAGTTTATGCAAAGCTTCTCAAACTACGGTAGTTAGTGAATCGGGGTTGGGCTGAAATCTGAGTTGAGACATAAACAGTAGTTTTCTCTTGGCTTGAGTTGAGATTCTTGCCTACACACTGTAGAAACTCTAAGCCTTGGTTCAAGAAGAATCCGTGTTACAAAAAAAAAGCGGTTTAACTGGCCTCAAACGAGGGTACGTAATGCCTCAAACTTTTTCTCTATTTTTGGCAATATCAAAAAGAATAAGAAGAAAAAACCTAAATGCCAGTAGAGAAATGCTTAAAAACAAGACTATAGTCCGTTTCATTTAAATAAAAGCTTGAGCTCGACTCTTTCCCCTACGAGTTTTACCCTCTCTCTCTCGTACCTGCGATGACTCGAGACCCGTCCCGTCGGTCGGGGATTCCGCTCCGTCACAATAGACTGTCCTTTGGATAGCTGACTGTCCATTGTGATGGACGGAATCCCCGACTGATGGGGCAGGTCTCGAGTCATCACAGATACGAGAGAGAGGGTAAAACTCGTACGGGAAAGAGTCGAGCTCAAGCTTCTATTTAAATGAAACGGACTATAGTTTAAACCTGGGTTTCTTTAACCCGTGTTGAAAAGTACTGCATAAGCGTAGCTATTATGAATGCTGGAGCATTGTTCTACTTGAAAGATACCTCTCTTTCATAATACATATTCTTTTTTCTGGTTGGAATGAAGGACAAAATCTTCATCTTTCTTTGCTTCTGTCAGTGGTTGAATGCTCAACATTATTTAAAAAATGATAATATCATGATGGGTATCTCGAGGTGTATTAATGCAAGGTATTTGCATGACAAACAAGTTAAATTTTAAATCAGTGTAAGCTGACGCAAAGTCTTGTTATGATTCATTTAAACTGAAAACTTCCAAGTTGTCTTCCTCAAACAATTTTTCTTATTTTTCTTTACTGAACAGCTTATCCTCATTTTCATTTTTTTTTTTCAGTTTTTGATCCTTGAACAATTTTACTCTTTTTCTTTCCTCCAATTTTTTTAAATTATTGATTTATTTTTACAATCATTATTATTTTTATCCTCCAAACTCTCTTGAAACACTTATCACCGATTGCTTGGATTTGCTCTTGTATCTATGTGATTTTTCTCTTTTTTGTTTGCCCTGCACAATTCACTGTTTACAGGGGCATTAAAAGCTGTCTTGTTCCACTGTCAAACGTCTGCTGACCAAGTCAATCAAGAACTATTTTATTTTTATATCTTGACCTTGGTGACTACCGCCACTTATAATCAATGTGATAATGAATAGTATTACATCTTATAAGTTATCAGATCGTTAGAATTGCAACTTATTGAGTTTCCTTTAATGCAATGCGCAATGCCCAAAGCGATTAGCGATTTTCGGAAGCTCCAACCATGTCCAGCATAATCGTAATAAGCTTTGCTCTTTTCAAATCTTGATTTTTTTGCAGTCTAATGAATTTTCAAACGGTAGTTGTTTTCAAGTTTCTTTTTGGTTCAAGCTGTTGGATCATATAAGTTATCTAAGTCAATATTTCTTGATCAGTGCTGCCATTTTGCGTATATGTAGCTAATGCCATTTTTTAATTCACCGATGATTCCACTGATTGAGAAAATATTACACATTTCAGTTCAGTGTATGAGTACACTGCACAAAAAACTAATCTGTAATCTTTTTTCAACCAGTGGAATCATCGGTGAATTGAAAAATACCATTGATTATACGCAAAATGGCAGCTCTGTTCAAGATGTCCTGATGATGTTCAGATCTACAATGTTCGTATTTTGATGTTTTTGACGCATAAATAGCTTCAAAGTCAACTGACTCATGAAGCCCCTCAGAAATTTTTGACTGTACAAGTTCTGATGTCACTCTTGCCTCAAAATCATCAAAAACTTTGTTGGATTAGTTTGCAAAAGTTGGCATTAATGTCCAAATTCAAGCGTGAACATTCGCCTCCACTGGCTTCAAATCGATCGTCATTATGATCTATTTGCTGCTTCAATTCATCAGTTCAATTGATTTAACTTACGATGACCATTTAAGTTTAATCAGTATGCAGCTCTTTTTCTCTCTTACAGACAAAACTTCCTAGTTTGTCTCACACTTTTAAAAACTGTAAAATATTTTTCCAAATCTTTTGGGCATGGAGGAAGAAGAGGTTCTTTTCTCCTAATCAATATCACTTCAGAGTAATTTGAACTTAGATAAGTTTGAACTATATTTTCAAGAAAATCTTTCCTTCTTCTACTACTCTAAATCGTTTAACCATGGAACTAAGACAGTTGCTTTTTTATGAAACCTGTATATCACGATCCTGAGCACTTTCTAAAGGTTTAGTAATAACACACTTGAATCAAGCACTAACGCATGTGGAAACACCAATTTGTCTCAGCACTTCTCACATTTTTTCATACACTATGAATTCTCTTTTGCATCTTTGACAGCTCGTAAGTTTTCTTGACATTTAAAAATGAAGTGCTCTCAAGGATATGGTAATTCTACGATTCTTATTGCTTTCCTTTTTCTCCCCTCTTTCTTGTTTTTTTTCCTCATTCATTCCGAAACCTCCTCACTTTTAAAACTCAAAGTGAAAGAGGGAGCATTGAGTTAGTTATTTCTTGTGACCTGATTGTCAAAGGGGTGATAGATTTTTTTTTTTTTTTTTAACATAACGAACACAAGGTTTGGGCGGCTGGACTTTACTATTACTTACGACTACATTTTTGTGGCCCTAAGTATTTATTGCGTTATCTGCTGGCAGTTTGAATTTCTCAATAGAAGGTTCAGCTGAATATTTCTATGAATGAATCAAAGTGGAAGAGATAATACTCCAAATTGTTCAAAACATAGAAAGAAACCATCAATTCAAAGGTTTATGAACCAAGTCTCTGAAGAAAAACTTGAGAACCAACAAACTTATGACTAATTTAAGAGATGAGTTGTATGATATTCCAGTGAGTCCTACGATTATAGAGAATAAATCTCGGACTTAACGGCACTTATTTCCGGAAAACGATGGCTTAACCTGTTGATGGGTGATGCCATGGCAACAGTGTTTAATAAAATGTCCCAGTGTGTCCAGTAATCTGATTTGATTTTTTGTACTCTTTCTGATACCGAATCAGAAAAACCTATCTTTCCAAAGTCAAACTTCATTTTTTGTTTCTCTTTGTCAAAAATCCATTCCCCCCCTTTTTTCTAAGAGGAATTTTCTATTTACAATTCTTTATTTTTCTTTCCTACTCTTAAATCTAAAAATTTTCTTCTTCTTAACTCAATCTGTGCAAAATTTAATGTTTTTACCATTTCTATTTACAACAATTTTTTATAAGCTTTCTTTCAATCAATTTTTTCTCTCTTTGCTATCTATCATTGAAGGAGGCTATTTTCATTCCGATACCCAACACCTTCCATCAATAAGACCTTTTCATAATCTTTTGTCCTTTTCCCCCTTCTCTAATCTCTTTCCCTGTGTTTCTGTTAAAATTAAACGCCAAACAATGTATTAAGTGCTGAAGCAAATGAATCAAACTGACTTAAAATTGACACAGATTGTTCTCCTTTAAAGAAGATCTCAAATGATGATGTTCCTCAAAGCTCCAATCTGCTCAACAAAAATTGAATCCAAACTTAGCAAATACCATTGAAACTAGTAAAGTCTTTACAAGAAGTGATCAAAAACGTTTCTTGTCATTCAAGTAATAATTTTTTATATTTTCATTCGCAATTCATGAAAATATCGTTAAGGAGTACCAAACATGAGGTTTGAGTCACAAATTTTAAACTAGTAAAACAGAAAAAATTGTTTTGGACTAGTTTTTCACCAGCGCCACCAATATAGGTAGTGCCTATCTAAAAGCTAGCAATTAGGCTTATCTGCACTGAACTAATAGTACTTCTCGTAACTCCTTCCTGAGACATTATTGATTTTCACTTTTGTGCTTCAATTTAGGATCCAGTTTGGCCTTTTGAATAAAAAAATCATGAAAATAATAAGGTAAAGTAAGAAATTAAGGATAACAGAATACCTTGTTTTATCTAGAAAAAGTGGTTGAAAAATTTAATTGTATAGGAAAGTTTTCACTTAGCTTTGTCCTGGGCTTATTGCTACTTTGCATTAATTTACCCCTTTTTTATGGATAAATAGTCTAGTGACAAACATAGTATTTACAATATCTGTAGGGGCTGAAGCAGCTGCTATTTCAATTTTGAAGAAATAATTGGACTCAACTGTAGTTTTTGCATAAGTGGATTGAATAAATTGAATAAATTTATCTTATCGCAATCATCAAAACACAAATTCTCCAGGGGGTTCTCGATTTTTTTTCCTCCCTCTCTTTGCCTTCCTTCTCAATTTTTACAGTTTTTCACTCTGATTTTCTGCATCTTTTTTAAATGCGGTGACTCATTTTTTGTTTTTTGCTGCGACCGTTTACCAACAACGACTTTTCCTCCTTAAATTATTGATTTTGATCTTTTTAACCTTTCATTTTTTGAATGGCGAAGAATCTTATGTCCTTCATCTTGTGTTTTCAACATGAACTTTTTGCTAACATACGAATTTGTTTTTTGAAATTTTTGAATGATAAATTTTTTCACGTACGAGAATTTTAAGGTTTTTGTCTCTTTTTTCTATCGCTCTATCTCGCTTTTTTGACAAACTTGTGGCTTCAGTTGGTATCACGAGTGAGTATAGTCTTTTTGAAAAATTTTGTTTGTTGTAGTTTGTCTAGGATTAGCCTAGATACTTTTCCTAAATTTCCTTTATCTTCATCCTTTTCCTGTCTCAAAATATGCCTTGTCTCTGCGTATATTTGTCCCAAATCTGCCATATTTTGTTTGTTTGTTTTTTGGTGCTTTTTTGGCAGGCACTTCTCCAATCTGTGTCAAACCTTCTACTTTAGTATGTAGCTCCCTCTTTCCTCTCCCGATTCTCTCCTCTCAACTCAATTGGTTTTCACAATATCGCTTTCGTCATGAAAACGCTTATTGAGGGGTCTGTATTAACTTTGCTCTTAATCTCCCTTTTTTTCTCTTCTTTTTTTGCTATTTCTCGGTGTCTGTCTCATCTGTAAATTTTTTTTTTTTCAAATTTATCGCTAAGGTTTATCATCAATTAATACAAACTGCCATGCTAACCTCTCCTTCCAATCATAGGTTTTTTTTTTATTTTTTGTTTTTTTTTTTAAATTAAAAGTTTCTGTATTCTAAAGTTATTCAGTAAGTACATATTATTATTCACAAAACTGTCACTTCAACTAAAAGGAAAATCCCTCCATTTAAAAATAGTGAGTATCACTATTCAAATGGTAATTCTGACTATCTTTAGTTGAAGTTAGGTATCCCCAATATATCTGTGCAATTTGATACTCCCTACTGTAGAAATCATTTTAACTTTCTGTCACTCTCGTACAGCAAAATGTTTGCACGAATACTTCAAGACTTGCATGGGGTTGTTTTGACCCCAAAATTTTTTTCTTTAATCCTACTAATTTCCAATTTATGCTTTAAGCCCTCAAGAACAGTGTCAAGGAGGCCTTCTCCAAGCGTTTTTTTTGCCATAATTACGTTGAAAAAAAAAAACAAAAACAAAAACAATTGTAGTCACTTATATTATCACTACGTTCCAATTTTTTTAAAAAAATGTGACTTTTGCAGAGTGTCTGCAAGTTGGTGCCCTCCATCAATTTTAAAACTCAAACTTAGGTTTTCTGAATTTTTAACACTTTATGAAATAATTTTACAAAAAGAAATAATGTTTTTATCTTTGGGGAAAGGGAGAATAGAAAATGGTCCCTTGTAACTCTGACACGCCTGTATATCACGACCAGTGATTGAATTAAATCTAAACCAACAAGGTTGGTAGTTGAAACCCCTTAAAGGAAGGTTCCAAGATGGACAAAGGCCTGTCTTAAAGCTTACTCTGTGAAAATTGAATTTCCTGACCTCTTGATTTGGTTTGACCCCATGTGAATATTGGAGGGTTAATTAGGTAAAATCTTAATCAAATGACTTAAAAACACTAAGAAGATTGAGAATGTGAAAAGTGTGTGATTTAAAACAACGTGTCAAAATTGTGATCAATCTTGCACGTGTCTCAGAAAATAAATCCATCGTCAATAGTGGAAATTTGCTGCATTTCTCAGCAGACTTAGATTTTGCAGCGAATTTCAGCTTGAAACCGCTGATCTTTTTCTCCAAAATGTGTCTGGATCGGATGTTGAAAAAGTGAGATTGATCTCTATTTTTGAATGAAAGTTTAATCTTCCGATCTTAAACGAAAATTTCCTCTGAGAGTTTGAATGAATGAAAAATATCTGTTGGTTTATCCTTTTTCGCCACCCAATCAAATTGTTTTCTACTGAAAGGATCCAATTCCATTTAAATGTTAGCTCTGTAATGAATTTTCTCAAACACATCACAGGGCTATAGATAAATTTGACTTACGCTCTTTCAGCAATAAACGATTCAAATAATTTCGTCTCTAAGTTTGAATAAGCAGTAAGTCCCTGTTGGATTGATTTACGCTCTTTCAGCAGTAAACGATTCAAATAATTTCGTATGTAAGTTTGACACTAAGTCCCTGTTGAGTTATCTTTTTTTCCCTCTTAATCTAATCGTTTTTTACTAATGTGCCCCAAGTCCATTTAAATGTTAGCTCTACTGTAAATATTCTCTAACATCTAACAGGGTTCTCGATAAATTTGACTGAGGCTCTTTTAGCAGGAAACTATTCAATTAATTAATTCAGTCAAGGAATTTATATTGGGAAAAAAGAAGAAGTATTCTAATTTTTGAGTGGATATTTATTTTGGAAGGTGTAATAAAATTATTTACTAATTCATGGTTCATATTTTTACAGTGCCAGGTGCTCCGCAAGAAGTCATAGTGATTGCAACCAACTCTACAACTATTCACATAAAATGGAAACCGCCTGCGGACAAAGATTTGAACGGGGTCATTCGTGGTTATCAAGTGCATGTCCAAGAACCACGCGAAGAGGTATTCTTTTTATCCGTGATAGTTGAAGACTTGAAAATTTTGCGTTTTCAAGTTTTGCTGTGCTGTAACAGAAAACTCCTTCATTTTTGAATTACGCAGCTTCATCGCACCAATGAGTAGCTGACTGCTCACACTAAAAATTGTAGGGTAGGCATTTTAAATAACGGCTGTGGCAGAGAAAGTGGGAAGTGAAAATAGGAAAGATTCATGTCTATAAAGATAATAGTTACTGAAGCGATTACAATAGATGTAGAGATGTGACTTTCAATCTTGAGGTTCAATACTCTACGAAGCTTATGCAAATGCTTATATTTTTCGAGCTGAACCTTCCTGTACTCCACTAGAACTCCGTGAACTAGAACGTCACTAATAAGTTCAGAAGAAGCCTGTCAGAGTGCAGCACTTCTCAGACACCTATTTTGTCCCGTTGATAGCGTCAATTTCCAGCTACAAAATTTTTTCTACCACAGCTCGACAATAGAGCGGAACCCGTAAATCGATGTTGTCGACTACAGCTCGACAGTGGAGTGGAAAGGGTCAAGCTTGGGAACAAGCTAATTTTTGCTGGAAGTTGTTTCTCAAGTGCTTTACTTGTCTGCTATAAAAAAGGCCCCTAAAATTCAACTTCTGTGCGGTCCTTCTTGGGGGGCAAAAAGGTCTCAAAATTGGTTTTTTGGCTGTAATTCAAAAATAAACACAGTTATCAAATATTTTATGCATTTTATTATTAATTCAATCAGTTTGTTAATTACTCTGTAGAGTACGTCAAGTTATTTAGTTCTACATTGTTATTAATTCATTTTATTCATCGTTTTATTTTTGCTCAATTTTAATTATCAATTCTTCAATATACAGTCCACATTCATTTATCATCATTACTTCATTTAGTATTCTTTTTACTGCAACGGTTTCCAATCACTTGCACGCGGGGTTTTCTTATCTGACTTGGTCAGCTTGTCTAGTACGGGCTGTAATTTTGGGTTACTGGAGAAAATTCCCGCAGCTCTCTCGAGTCTGCTTGGAAAGCTCGTCCCGTACGGGCTGCAAATCCGGGCTGCCTGCGAGAGGCACCCTGGTTGGAAACCAATCCTCGCAAATATCCATTCCGTAATAAAACTGAAATTTTCCACGATTCAAAAGCCACCAGTATGGCACAGGAGAGTATACAGAGTAGTTTGCTGCAGAGAACGCTCTAAAATTTGAAAAATTGAAATTGTAAGATTATGAGAATTAATAGCTGAGACTCAGGAAAATGCATTCATCACCAAAAATGAGGTTAAAGTTTTGTGAAAGTAAAGGAATAAATCCAAGCCCACACTGTAAAGTGTTTTTGGTGCAAAATGTCACAAATGAACAAAGTCTTTTGAATTTCATTTCGAGGGAATGTTTGGCAGCATAAAACGAATATTGAAAATTTTGACCAAGTTATGTTTTTTGTTTTCCTGAAAGTTTTGTTTAAATAAGTTAATGGCCCTTTTGTCAGGATGTGTCTCTCATGATGAACTATCAGTCACTAATATTTCACTCCATAAATGAAATCAGTTATTTATCTGAACTTCTTTGTATCAAGTTGGCAAAATTGTGTATGTATGCAGCGCACAATCTATTAGTTTGTAGTTTGTCCTCTCTGATTAGAATTTTGCTCTCACTTGAATTTTGAACTGACTGCAAGTTTTACATGACTTTACGGTGCAAAGAGTTTTTTCTATTCCTATTTCACTCTTATTTTCAGGGGATCGGTAATCACAATGAATCAATGCTCTTCCATGTTATGAATGGTAGCACGCTGGAATACAATGTGTCTGGACTTCAACCTAACACCTCGTATACAGTTCAAGTAGCGGCGTTGACTCGCAAGGGCGACGGAAATAGAAGTCAACCTTATGTTGTCAGTACACCGGGAGGAGTTCCTAGTCGACCTTCATTGAATCTAAAGTAAGTCTCTCTAAAATCTACAATCAAGGTTAATCGCAAAACTGACAACTCATAATTTTGTCTATCAAAAGATAGTAGTATGTCCACTAATAGTATCATGGGCCTAATTCTAGATGCTGCCTCAAATATTTGAATGGCCTCATGCAAAAACGTCTCTAATCCGTCTTTCTTATTTTTGACTTTTTGAGTGTTTATCAGTCTTAAGCCTGGTTTCCAATGAGACGCAAGGCCTTGCGCACTGTAGCATTGCGTTTGGTAGTTTTGCGACGGAGGACAAAAAGTCGTTCCCAATGAATGCAAGCATCGGCCAATCAGCATCAAGGATTTCGAAGGGCGTGCATCGAAACACTAAAAATGGAGTCGGTTTGTTTACATTTTAACTTTCGACTGCGTTAGTGAGGTTAGGTTAGTTTTGATTTACAACAGCGCGTTTTCTCACTTTTACTTTGCATGTTTTTATTTTTGTGTTGTCTCAAAAGTTATTATTTGGTTACACCAGCAAAATTCACAAATCGCAATGGCGGTTTCGGCCTAATTCTGAGCGCTTCTTCTTCTTCACTTGTTGCATTTGTTGATTTGGGACTCTTCAAACTCTCACCCGACAAGCAGCGGTCATCAAAATCTGTCTAGCTCCTTGCGCTGCGACGCAAGAGTTGAAAAATGTTCAACTCGGCCGCTTCGTTGCGTTCTGACGCAAAGGTTTTGGGCAGCATTGGGAACGATCCCATTTGATCGCGTGTATTTCAACTTTGTAGCGTTGCGTCGTTGCATAGTTTTGCGTCTCATTGGAAACCAGGCTTTAAGAATAAGCTGCATCTGTGAAAGTACTGATTAGACCTGTCCCATAGTTTTCTATCCCCATTTTGGGAAGTTTGAATACCCAAATTGAAATGCAGTTGTTGACCCCTTTTGGGAAGGGGGGCCTAAAACCCATCAAGTGTGAATGTTTATGTAATGCCAATTTTTCCCTATATTAACTGTTTGGGCAAACAACACTCTTTGAGGGGAAAATGTGATGGTGAAAATGTGACATCAGCAAATTTGACAACATGATCTGCTCTTAATTCACGATCTAATCTACGTTGGCGAATTCACTTGCATCAACGCATTTTAGAACACTCTTGCAGTCTGTTGCAGTTCTCTCATTCACTCTTGTTTTCAATCCCATAATTTCAAATTGAAGGCTGTCATGCAAAAACCTCTGATGTCCAGTGATGTCCATTTAATTCAACTGTTCAATTTTTTGTAACTTTCTAATCATGCATGGAAACTTAGATTTACCGTGTCTTTGAACTCTATCACACTGTTATCAAATATTCTGAACTTGCTTAAACTCTTTTTGAAGAGTTTAAACAGTTTTACGCAGGAACTATTATTTAATATCGTGCAAAAACATCCAATGTCCAGCTTTTCTGTTTCCCTGAATTACTCTTCTTTCTGTTGAAAGAGATCAAAGATACATACATTTTTTTTTTACACAAAGAGTTTTTCATTTGTTGAACATCTTTTCAACCAAGTGCTTTGAACACCTTTGAAGGATTTTGCTGTTTTCTTTTTTATTACATATGTATTTTAAACATTGGATGTTGTCGCATGAGGCTGTTCAATTAGTTTATCAATAAAATGAATGTCTGCAAAGTCTAAATTATCTATTTCTTGCTCTGTCCTAGACGGATCGAATCAAAGAACCCTGATGTAACCTTAGAATTATCTTGGGGCAAACCCAATCAAACGTATGGGCAACTCATTGGCTACAGACTTCGGTATGGAATTCGTGATTCGCAATTAACAGAGACCATTCTAACTGAAACGCGACATGTAATCAATCAACTTGGTAAGTCAGCAAGCATTTCTTTTCTTTTATTTATGTGTTCACCTATTTATCATTTATTTATTTATTCAGGAATATTTGTATTCATTTCTTTACCGTCTCTCTCTATTCTGTTCCTCCAGTAAACTGGGGAAAAATAGCGAGATAAGAATACATTTTTTTCATACTGTTTTATACTTCCAAATAGGTATTTGGTTGTACTGTATTTAAGGTATGATAGAAAATGGTGCATACCAGCAAATAATATGTAACTTGGGTGCACCAAAAATTTTGATTTGATTGACAATTAATTGGTCAAACCTTGAGCTTAAAATATGTTCTCAAACCTGTAGTATGGATTTTTTTAAGACTTTAGAAAACTTGGTCCAGAATTGTCTGAAGATAAGTTTTTCCAAATTTGATTAAAAACGAGATTTTCACAAGGTTGTGTGGAATTTTTTCTAACCACTTCCCAAGTTGGACAAAAATCCTGGAGGATATCTATATTGTTTAATTGCCCTGTTTATTTTTCAGAACGTGGTGTGGAGTATGAGTTTAGAGTTTCTGGACAAAATGAAAGAGGGTTCGGTCAAGAAGTTTTCAAATATTATATGACTCCAGAGGGGCCCCCTACAGGTCCTCCAAAGAATCTAACCTACCGGTTCCAGACTCCAGATGTTGTTTGTGTAATGTGGGATGCTCCTGGCAGAGCCGAGAGAAATGGTCAAATTGTTCGTTATGATGTCCAGTTCCGGAAAAAATTGGATCAGTCAGCCGTCATTAATAGAAATACTACTCAGAATAAGGTATTTTAGCTTCCAACTAATCATCACTGAGCTTCATTCGGGTGATTTCATGGTATGGAGAGTTTTTGCTAGTGCTGAGGAATTTTATGTTCATAGCAAAATTTACATGATTGGAACTTAAAAGCCACCAAATAAATTAATATTTTGGTCAAAGACTTTGGGTTCTGCTAATTTAACTCAAATGAATCTAACATTCTATGAGCCATTGAAGTCATGCGGCTTTTTAAGAGTCTAAATCCTAGTTCCCAATGAGACGCAGAGCTATGTAACGACACAATGCTAAGGAGTTGAACTACATGCAAAGAGTTGGATGGTTCCCAATGCAATGCAAAGGCTTTGTGTAGAATGCTTAGTTGCAGCAAAGTTGAGGATTGAGTGTTGTGAAAAAGCAGTGCTTTGTCTTTTCTTTTTGTATTGTCTCTGGTTGGTACCAATAGCCTCGTTTATGCGAGAGATCTCAACCCAAGTTGAGTTTCAACCCGGGTCCAACTCAGGTTAGCGCATAAACACCCGTACATTTGAACTCGAGCTCAAAGGATTTCTTTCTTCTTCTTTTCTGTGTTTGTTCACATCTTTGACGAAAATGGCGGCAATGCTTGGTGCGGTACGGACGAGTGCGACAACATAAGACGCGTGTTTAACCTCACTCGATTTGTTAACATCGATGCCGCGTGAACTCGGGTTCTGAACTCCGAAGTGTTTATGCGTAAAACCTCAACCCGAGTTCACCGACTCGGCTCGGGTTCGAATCGGGGTAGAGTCAAACCTGAGCTCAGGGAAAACCGAAGTGTTTATGCGTGCATCTCAACCCGGGTTGAGATCTCTTGCATAAACTAGGCTAATGTTTAAGCAGGTACTATTGACCATTAAACAAATAATCAATTCCAAATTACTCATATCTTTTATTATTCTCCATTTGGATGTAGACAGTGAATTGTTTCTAATACATATTTCTATTTTATTTGCATTCAGGCCGTATTCTCTGAACTGGAAGAAGGGGCTCAATACATAGTCTCCGTGAGAGCTGCAACACGGCAAGGGCAAGGACCGTACAGTGAGCATCTTTCGATTCAAACAGCCAAAGATATGCTCAGAGCACCTATGGGTTTGAAAGCTGCCGCTACTTCTGAACAGTCTGTTGAAGTGTGGTGGGAACCATCTGTGGCCAGAGCCAAAGTCATTGGCTATCAGGTATACTTTGGTGTTTTTTCTGTGATTTTCTTTCAAAATTCCTAACAAAAACAACACACAGTCTTCACAGTATACTTATCTTACACAGTAGCAAAACTTAATGTTAGAAATACGGCAAATGCCCCCCTGGTGGTTGGAAGGTTGAACTAACATCTTCCATTTGATTTGCATTGGATGCAATGGTAGCGCCCCCAAGTAGTCGTTAGGTTACAACTCATGATTTAGAAACACTTAAAACAAATTTACAATCAAAATGATTCAGACAAAAATCCCATGTTTTGTCCTCGTCTAATTTATGGTTTCATATGGACACATCGCAGCTTTGATACTTGATGACATCAAACCTTTTGATTACATTGAAAAACTAACATTTGCCAAAGGCTCCTATAGAGTTTTGCTACTGTATAGAATGGGTATACTGTGATAGTCTTCCTCACTCACTCTGACAAGATTTCTCATTAGAAATTGGATCCAAATTTTCGGATGATAGTTTACTCTGTTGAAAAACTTACTCCTACGCATTATTGGAATCCCACGTAATTTAAAATACCTTGCAACGCCACTCATAATTTAGAAACACTTCAAACAAATTTACAAGCAAAATGGTTCAGAAAAAAATCCCATGTTTTGTCCTCGTCTAATTTATGGTTTCATATGGACACATTGCAGCTTTGATTCTGGATGGCATCAAACCTTTTTAACCTCCCCCTCTCAAAACTATCTCGAAGTATCACACTCAGTGTAATCAAAGATATTTGGGTGTAATGGCAGCAACATGTTCAGATGAAACCGTGAGCTAGACAAGAACAGAGGATAGGACTTACCTATTCGGTATTATTGTGATTATAAATTTGTTTATTGTGCTTCAAACTTGTTGCTGAAGATCAAAGGAATTTTGACTTGCACAAAATCCTTCAGTGCAGTAAAATATGAGGAAACCAGACGTTTAACAGCATTAACTAGCATCAGAAAATTTGGAGCCCATTCCTCGTGGGAAAACCCAGAGAGTCATGAGTAAGTGAGGTTGAACATTTGTTTGGATCAGTGGCGTAGCATGTAATTTGGCAACGTTGTAGTTAGTCCATTTAAACCAATGAAAAAGATCGAAGTATTGGGTGTTCGGTGAACACCTTCTCATTTGACCCTTCACATGGGTTTAAATGGAAAAATACAAAGTTGCCAAATTGCATGCCACGCCCCTGGTTTGGATTCACTTTTGGTTATGACCTCATCGCTAAATTGAGATTGAAGTTTAAGTTGTTACCTCAGAATTTGATTTTGTTTTCCTTCCTGTCATAATTACTAAAGCTCTTGCATTTTTCCTGAGACTTTAAATTGAATTACTATCATCATTCTGGGGAGTTCCTGTATTCACGGGAGTGCTTCATAGGAAATAGTATGAATAGCATAATTTTTGTGGTATAAACTGTATCACTAAGCTATGTAATCACTGTTGTCAGATTTACTTATAATTTACCAACTTTTATGTTTAGTTAGATGGGAAAAATTGGATAATTATCCGAAAAATGGCAACACTGTTCGTAATCTTTTTTTTCACCTTGTGAACTCTTTTATGAATTCTAAAATGCTACCTTACTATCAGTAAGTTCTCTAAGAGTCACGGCCATTTTCAATTTCCTACTCTCAACAACTGAAATATATTTTTATAACATCAGAGAAATTTTAATTATTCTTGTTGTCATCCTACATAATCATTGTTTTTTTTTTTTAAATTTGCTAGCTTTTGCCCTATGCTTTTATTACCTCTTATTAATTTTTACTTTTTCCGTATTTTAAGATCTTTTATACAATGACAGCTGTGGAAGATTTGGACCAGTGGCAACAAAAATCAGTTGGATTGACGCACTCAGCGGAGCTAGTGAGTTTGGAGAAATATGCAGAGTATGCTATTGCTATAGCTGTCAATACAAGTAACGTGAGTATCACAAAAACAACCAAAAATCTTGAAAGCAGCGGCTTTTTAGCAGTTGAAAGAACTGACAATCTGTAACAAGGGTTTCCACTGGAATGCAAAAAAAGTCTAAAAAAAAAAAGATGCACGCAATGGGGCAGTTGCAAGGGTCTGAAATGTTGTGTTTTTCATGAAGAAACAGAAAGGACTTGATGAGCTGAGAACAAAGATGCCTTTGGTTTCTAATTAAGTTCAATTTTTCCGAAGATGAGATTTTGGCTCAAAATAAATTGTTTTAATGGGGATTCCGTGTAGTGACGTCACTACGCACATGATTTTTTACAACTTTACGCGTGTGCATCTCCAAAAGCGGGACACTTGGGGAAAAAACCAAGGACACCATTGTTCTCAGCTCATCAAGTACCATCATTTTCTTAGTAAAAAACGCAAAATTACACACCCTTGTAACTGTCCCATTGTTTAAAAATGCATTTATTAGAGCATTGGGTGCTTTGTTCTATCGAAGGTTGTCAATGAGATAAATCCTCTTTTTCATTGAGTCAAAAATCTTTCCGTTCTCCTGCCTCTTTTGGCTCCAAAAATTGAGGGAATCACTGGTAGAATGGGATATATAATATGAGGTGTGCTTGGATTGCAGTAGTGCACTTATCTGTTTCACATCTTTTGTCGCGTGCCAATCATAAATACTAAGATGATGAAGTGTTTGACAAAATTGTGGAACATTCCAGACCAATGAAGTTCAGACCCAGCGCAAAGTTGTAAAAAATGTAGTCATAGTAGTTGGATTCAAATTTTTTCCAATCAAAACACTTTTTCCTAGAAGGCAGAACCTACAATTTATCCAAAAAGCCTCTGATTTTTTTTATTTTGGTTTCAGCCTTTGAAAATTTACAATGTGTGTTATACATGAGGGCAAATCACTCATAAGTAATTACTGTATGAACATTATTTTTCTTTATTTTTGTTTTACTGTAGATCAGTTGCTTAATGTATCTATTAATAATGTTCTTCTTCTTATTTCAGGGCCTTGGTCGGCTCTCGGACAAAGTGACAGTGAAAGTCAAACCAGAAGATGTTCCTTTAAATTTAAGAGCCTTTGATGTTTCAACTCATAGCATGACTCTTTCATGGTCTCCACCTATAAGACTGAATCCTTTAAATTATACGGTAATTCATAATCATAGTTAATAAGTAGTGTCCCAACTTCACTCTAAAGGCTTTAAAAGCTAGACAAAAAGTATTGAAACCAGCCTCTGGATTCTAACCAGGAACAAATCATTAGGCTTATAAGTTATAAGCAATAACAATAAATCATGATTAACAGAATGTGAGGAAATGAATGTTAAACAAAACTACGATTCGACGCATTTATATCTTCTTCAGGTTTATAAAACTTTTAAATTTCAAGGATCAAAGAATAGAATAACAATTAACGATTTACGGTACATTAACGCACTTGAATTTGGAATGTAAAATTTAGTAAAACTTGAAAATGAACAAGTGTAACGCTGAAAATATTGAAAATCAAAGTGACAACAAATAGAATGAAATGTTGTTTTGAACATAGAAATATAAGAAAGTGAAATGTAGTTTTTTTACACTTATTTACTAGTGTTTTGTTTGTAATTTTTTTTTTTTTTTTTTTTCAAGTTACTGTAAAACTTTGATTTAATGTTTTTCAGGGGGCCGAGAGTTGTCAACGTTATATCGAAAAACGTGAACTAATGCCCTCAGCGACCCGGGTTTTTGGTTCCGATTGTTTTAAACTGCGTTATGCAACATTCCCCCCCTCTCCTGTATACTTACACAGCTCTTCAGAGGCTTTTTACCTCAGTAGCGGCAATCGGTCGGAATACGCTGACTCTGCCGGAGAAGCTCTTGTAACGTTGCAATGATCGGCCGCCGTGATGGCGCTAGTGCTGCCAGACAATCTGTCTCCGCACGCGACCAGTATGTGATCAGGCACAGTCTGTGAGTCTGCACAGTTTCAACGGAGGGTGTCGAGTTGGACGCTGATGCTGCGCACTGCAACTGCAACAGTCGCGCCAAAAGTAGCATCACGTCATTTCTTTCTGAAAATTTTTTGATTGGAAATTGATCTTTAAATGGCATAAAAACGTTAAAATTTCTGTAGGTTGATTTTAATTTAATGTTATTTTGAGGTTTTTGCCGACCCCAAAACGTGACATTGGATTTTTTTTTACATTAGTCTTGCGGGGAGTTGGACGGGACCAACAAAAATCTACGTTAAATCGAGAACAACGTTTATAGGCACTCTACGTGGGGCTACGGGAGAGTGCGCTGATAAGTAGTATTGGTGGAAACGTCCCAGCAATACTAAGTTTCAGCGGAGAGGTCGTTCGCGGCTCGCGATCATAAGAAGATGAGAAACGCTCCGCGACATGCAGTGGAGCGCTCTCTCGGCAGAAGCTGTGTATTTCTCTGACCGATGAGTGGAAGTCAGATGGATCGTGGACGGCGCGTGGTCGCCACACGTTAAATCAAAAAACATTAAATCGATGTTTTGCTGTGTGTTTTTTTAAAATTAATTTATGTTTCTTCAAATTTGACTGTAATAAGTAATAACTAATTTTAGTTGCACTTGTTGTTTATGAAAAATGAGTTACAAGTTTTTGCTTTCACTAATATTACAGATCTCTTTCGATGCTGTGAAAGAATTTGTCGACTCTCAAGGTATGACTCAGACTCAGATTGTTCATCGCAAAGAAATCATTCTGAAACCTGAAGACACTTCATACATGATCAACGAATTATCACCGTTCACGACGTACAGTGTCAACGTGTCAGCTGTAGCAAGCGATAAAGAATATCGACCTCCAGCGAGGATTACTGTGACCACTCAAATGGCTGCACCTCAACCAATGGTTCAACCAGATTTCCATGGAGTTGTAAATGGAGATGTCATTCAGGTAAAGTCATTTTTTACAATCTAAGAATGGGTTGCAAATTAAAAGATTGTAAAAGTTGCTCATCTTCAGAGCTATAACCGAGGTAATTTTTTAAAAAAATAAAATATTTCGTTTAGATCAGAAAAGCCTGTTATAGGGTTGATTTATTTAACAAATTGAAGTAAAATTTTGCTTTACTTGATCTCAGTAGAGTGACGGAATCATCTAGCAAGCAAACTCATCCTATAAATTGAGGTTTAACTGTAGGTGAATAGTTCTTCTTTTCACATTTCACTAAAAAAGAGATCATCTAAAGGCATGAATCTTCAGTAGTAGTAAATGTATGAGGCGTAAAAATTCATAATGTTGTAACTTGTAAGTGCCATCAGATGTTGCAAAGATTATGAAGCCTTTTAATTTTTTTCAAGAGTAACCTAAAATGCATTCAGCTGGAGTTTTTTTTCTTTTTTTTTTTCTTTAAGGAATTCTGTTTAAGAAAATGGGGCTCATGCAAACTTTTGCTGAAAGAGTTGATTCTTGTATAAAAACCTGTAAAAATGATGATGAGTGCACTAAAAAATCACAAAATTCACAATCAGAATCGGGCTTAATAGCGGAGAGACGCCGGTATCATTGGAGATTCCTATCTAAATTGTGACATATCGCTGTGTTTTCGTAGAAAAAAAGACATTATAAATAGGAATCTCCCATGATACCTGCATTGAGCCGCCATTACAAACTTGCTGTTATAGCAGTTATGTGAGTTTATTTCTAAATCTTAGACCTTCTCAGTTCGATTTTCCGTTTTGTGATTTTCGCTGGTTTTAACATCACATTGGACTATTTATTTGCTCACAGCAAAAGTTTGCAAGAGCCCCATTTGTCTAATTTAAGAGAATTATTTGCCAAAATTGTCGTTCTTTTCAGAGCCTCGGATTATTTTCCACAGAGAGAAAAAATTGCACAATTTATGCAATGTCTGATGCCACTTACAACATTATGAATTTTCACGCCTCATATAGTGAGGAAACCAATTCAAATCAAGTTCTTCCAAAAACCATAAAAAGAACTGAAACGAAAATGAAAGTTTGACCACGGACTAAAATGGAACCAACAATGGAAATAAAGAACCATGAAATCAGAAAGAATATTGGTTCATTTTTGGTTCAAGATCAGTTGACTAATTTTTCATCTCTGCCTCCATAAATTTTTATTTACTTTTTTATAACTTTTCATTGATTTATCTAATCATTATTTCCTCATCTTTGAGGAAACCTCAAGTGGTTCGATTGTGTGAACCAAACTTAAACTACTGTCATGAAGCAGTATTTAAACCTGACCAGTGTAGGTATGGCTTATGCTTTTCATTTTTAAACCGGCTCTGAACCAGTTTGAAAAGCTCATTTTGGTCAGGAGTTCTTGTTTGAGGGAAGAAATAAATATTTTTTACAATGTTTCAACTCATTTTGACTTATTCGGCGATAAATTTTCTAGGTCATTTTACCGCAAGCCTCGGAAGAATATGGTCCCATCAGTCACTATTATTTGGTTGTCGTCCCAGAAGACAAAAATAGTATGAACAAAAATCCAGACCAATTTTTAACGGAAGAGGTAAGAAGTTTATTTTAATTTGAATTCAGGTTTTTTTTAAAAATTCTTTTGCTCTTTTCTCTTATAGATATTCTTCTCCGGCTTTTTCCGTACTGACCTACAGATTAGGTGCAGCTAAAAATAATTTCTTGACTTCCCAAAATCAAAGTGCGGTTTATCTGTGAGACTCGCCAGATATTGCATGATCTATCACTGATTTTCTTGAGTTAGCAGTCCTTAAAAGTCTTGAAATACATGTAGAGGGAAGTGACTGATTTTCTCAGTCACTGTCAAAATTACAGCGGGTAATCTTCAGAACCTTATCACAAATTCAGAAATTCTCTAGATCGCAGAGTCTTGGAGACAAAATTCGAAGCAAATGCTGAACAAATGCGTCATTTTTGTTTTGGTAAGCGCCAGGAAGATTCTGACTCATTTCGTAACAAGAAGAGTGCATCTTGCCACCTTCCTCCCTACCGCGGCCTCGAATTTGACAAACTGGCGGTGCAACTCCCCCCTCAAAAGCCTGCTTATGTTATTTACGACCTTGAGGACAAGTCTTTAGTTGCACTGAACAGTGGAATGAGTCAGATTGACTGCTGGTGAAAAAAGGTGGATAGTTGTGGATAATTACATTTCCGTCGGCTTTCAGAATGTTTCTTTGTAATATTGATTTTATTTCTCTCTTTTTCTTATACTCAACCTTCAAAAAGTGCAGCTTCTGTGCGAGGGATTTTTTTTTTTTTCCTGCCTTCTTCAAATTTCAACATGCTTTTTCTCTTACAATACTTTCCAGGACTTTGAAATTTTTTGTGGTGTGATAATCAAATTGGTTAAAATATTGCCATCACAGAGTTTTAGAAAAAAACTTTAGTTTTTATTCTTTAAAATAACCACAAACTCGTGTTTGTCATTTATTTTAATTTAATTTCCCAGACTGCTGCCAAGAAATTAGAAATTTAAATACTTTTTTGATTTTTAAAATGTGACCCACTGCCAAACTAATTAAGGTTTCTCTTGAACCAGCTGATTGAAAATAATTTTCAAACCATTCATCTAAAAGTATCTTCATTAATTTTTGTTTGCAGCTGATAAGCGGGAAAGGTCTGAGGAGTGAATATGATCGCCCGCCATACATTGCCGCAAAGTTTCCTCAGCGAAATATCCCGTACACTTTTCATCTAGGTAGTGGAGAAACGTTTGAAGGCTTTGTGAATCGTAAATTGGATCGCGGTGTTAGATACAAAATTTTTGTTCGTGCTGTTGTGGATTCTCCTCAAAAAGTGAGTACACTTTGCATGCTTAGTGAGTTTTCTAGTTTTGTCATATGCAGTGACCTGAGACATATCCAGAAATTTGTCTCTCTCTCTTTATTCATTTAAACAATAGTGTTAGAGAAGAAGGATGGAGAAAGAAGCTATTGCATGACTTTAGCCCCCATCTCTATCCTTTTGTAACGTGTGCTTAAATAGACAAAGAGAGAGAAAGATTCCTGGTTACGCCTCTGGTTGAGACAGTTTTTTCCTCTGTCTTGCCTTTGGTCAATAGCTATACCGGCAAATTCTATAATCCTAATTTCCCCTTTTGCTATGTTGAGATAAGATTGCTGCAACCTCTGTTTTTAATGAACTATTGCTCACCCCTGCATATTTATTTGTTTACTTTCAGAGACAAATAGAGACGGTGGGCCAATGGCTGCAGCATAGGCTCGCTTTATTCTCGTGGATTTCACAATTCAACAGTCAACCGCGCTCTAATAAAGTCTAAAGTTGAATGGTCACTACCCTCCTTTTCAGTTTCAGCCTAGAGCATACTATACGACCAGAGTATTCTCGACGAAGCCATTTTCAGTTGGCAAAATCGATCACATATTTTGAACTTATTTGCTTGGTATATGTGTTCAAACTGTGCGGTCAATATTTTGATCATATTTGCTTGGTATATGTGTTCAAACTGTGCGGTCAATTTTGCCAACCGAAAATGGCATCGTTGAGAATACTCTTGGCTTATAAATTACTCTACTCCAGCCTATCTTCTCTTTGTTTTCAAAATGACACCAGGTTAAATCAGGGAGGTGTTTACTGTTGTTTTGTTGAATCTACGAGATTAAAGTATGCCTCAAATCTGCCCACTGTTTTTTAGCTCTACGCACACTCCACAATTGGGCAAATAGGAGTGTAATCGTGTAATCGATTACACGATTACTGAGTAATTGGTAATCGTCAACCTTTGGATGGTAATTAAATGAATTCTTCACAAATAAATAGTAAAGGTTAGGGTCTTTTCGATTAGATCTAATTCTTCTGCAACTTATACGACGGGTGGCTTGTAAAAAATCAGCCTTGATTTCCTCATCCTTCGAAAAAATGACGATTATGATTACTCGGTAATTGTGTAATCGATTACCACCCCCATTTGCCCAACTCTGGCACACTCTGTTTGCCTCTGTTTACTTGATTGCATTTCGCCCAATTTTATGTCACAGCCTTAACCCGTTCGCTCACGCTTTTTTTCTGTAAGAGATAAAAAATATCTGATCACAGATTCAGAATCAGCTGATTTTTCTGAATTTTTTGAAAAAGAAATTTCTTGGATGTATATATATTAAATTTTAACTAACAATTACTCTCAATCCATATCCTAACAATGTTAAAAATGGTGTTTCTTCGCTTCCGACACCGATTACGTTCGGTTCATTGGACATCAAAATTCAAACATTCGTCAAAAAAAAAAATTGTGGCTGGATTTACGTGCAGATTGTGCAGGCACCTTCCTTATACCCTAAAAAACAAATAATCATCGGCAAAACATTGACATAACCTCTCTGGTAAACATGACACAGAGATAAACCAGCGAGCGTCAGGCCATGTGACGAGTCACTGGAGGAGGCGCATTTCAATGTGTTGCTAGAAGTACTAAAAATTGCCGATAGAGGCCACCACTGTGCAGGCACTCTAACTAGGTGTCCTAGGACACGTACATTGTAAAATAACCGGATCCAGCTTGCATAGACTGCCGAATACCAAGGTTTGAACTTAATGTCCAATGAACCGACTGTGGTGAGCGAATGGGTTGACATTGAAAGATCGTTGATCTTTGGGCATCTGCAGTAGAACAAATTGTTAGGCTCCTTCAATTCTTTGTGTAGGCAAAAACACGAGAACTACTGTATGATGTCTACTGTGGAGTGGAAATATCTGTCTTCTCACTCGATTAGAATGGGTTTGCGGTGATTTGTCTTGGTAAACTTGCTCTTGGGAAGGTTAGCGCTCTGTTTACGACACACAGGACTTTTTTGCACTTTTAATGGGTCTTTTGCATAGTTTGCCTCAGTAATATGGAGTACAAATTTCTATGGACTGTAACCAAAAAAATCAATGACTACACTGAGTGCAAAATCTACTCATGAATTCATAAATGCCTTTGCAAGATCCATAAATTCAAACAGCATCCTTGCAATTTCTCCGTCCCTCTTGCAATTACTAGTCAGGAGGAAAATCAGTGGAAAAACTCAGGCTCTATTTTGCTGTAGCAAAATTTTGCAAAAGACTGTTTGCTGCTCGTCATTTCTTTTTTGAGCTCAGTTTATAAGTTTCAGTTTTCATGTATAAAATTATACTTTTTTTCAGGACAAACTGTTTACCTCAAGTCCTTGCTCTGAATACATGGCTTTAGATATGAAAGAAGTGCCTCCTGGCGATCCGCCTCGCCGACCTGATCCTAATGCAGCTGGCGATCATACACAAATCAGCGTAAATCTTGCCACTGAACAACCAGCAATGGTGTGGGTGATCGGCCCAATCATAGCTGCTCTCCTGCTCTCAATTTGCCTTGTCCTTCTATTCATCATTCGCCGGTAACTATAATTTTTTTTTATTTCGATTATTCCCCGAGAACCAAAATTTCTGCTGGTTTGAGTGCTGTAAAAATATATGTATAATTTTTTGGGGAGATTCAAACTGTCTGAAAGAACTAATCTACAAACTTCTGTTAAATATGGAGTTCATTTAGCATTTACTTCTATTTTTTTCATTTTTATTAGATTTTTAAAAAACGAATCATTTTTTCGAACAGAAAAAAATAACAGGCAACCATAGTCCAACCTAGGGACAAAAGAGCCTTGAAGATTGACTGGAGAGTCCTCATTAAATCACACCAATACCCTGATAACAATATTTGGCTTGCCTATTTGGCTTAGAATAGGCACTTGTAAGATGTCTTTTCATTCCGTCTTAAAAACTTCTTAAATCCGTCTTGTGGGTTGCGGTTCCAAAGACGTCTTTAATCTTGTCTTAAATGGGTCTTTTAGTCAACTTTTGAAGACACCTTGCTTTTTGTCTTTCAATCCAGACTTACTAAGCGTCTTTAATCTGTCTTTAATCTGTCTTTAATCCGTCTTTAATCCGTCTTCAATCCGTCTTCCAAGACGGTTTCCAAGACGGCTTGAAGATCGACTTCCGAATTGGTTTTTAAGGCGTCTTTTCATCCAGACTTTAAAAGCGTGCGTCTTTAATCAGTCTTAAAGCTGTTTTTAGCCAAGATAGCTAGAAGATCGACTCAAACGTTATAAAGTCCTAAAATATTGATAATTTGCAAAAATCTCGACAATTTTCACAAATTTTGAAAATTACGAAAATGTTCACAGTTTGAAAATTACCAATATTTTCATCAATTTTGAAGATTACGAACATTTTCAACAAGTTTGAAAATTACCAACATTTGCACAAATTTTGAAAAGTATTAAAGTTTCACAAATTTTGAAAATGTTGACTATTTTCAAGCAAGCTTGGAAAGCTAGGCTTCCTCAAGACGTAACCTATAAATTTAGCGCATTGTGACCAACGCCTTTCATATGTCATTAAGACAGATTCGATAGACGGTTTTCGAAGTCGTCTTCAATGCGTCTTTAAGACGGATTCATAAGACGTCTTCAAACACCTGTTTGGGCGGAACTAGAGATGTCTTTAAGACGGATTTAAGACAACTCCTCTTGTCTTTCAAGACAGATTGAAGACGGTTTTTGCTAACTGGGTAATTTGATCATGGCATAATTCAAAAAACTTTGAAAAAATTTTAAGAACATCTTAAAAGCTGGGCCTCTAGAGACTTTTTAAAAAATGGTTGGTCAATATTCTGCTACTCAGGGGAGACGGAACTTCAGGTTGTAATGATATAAAGTGTGACAGAAAAGTAACTAAAATTGGCCTGGGGCTAATTGTTGGTAAAAAAGTCAAAGTCCCAATAAACTCATAAGCTTTGGCCCAAGAAATGTTTGGGACGGATGGGCTTAGGGCTGTACCTAAAGGTGGCGGATCGAACCTTACATTTTTCCGACGGAACATTGGAATGTTAGGAACGCTTTCAACGCTACATTAGGCTGATTTAGCGTCTACCAGACTCCCCCTAAATGTTACAATTCATTGGTTTATCTCTCTTAATACTTATTTTGAGGCTAGTTTGTGGTGACCGGTGCCACCATTTTTTGACGGTCAGTCGATTGGTGACCGATGTTTGTTAAGGTCGAGGGGCGAACTTAGGTGGAGGACCATCCGACCTGAATGCTTTATGGGCTTATGTTTCTAGATGTGAAGTATAAATTCTCAGAATTCTTGACTGATTAATTTACAATATCATTAACAGTTTTTTCAGTATCAACTTTGGACATTTTTCATTCTTACAGCATAGCTGCCCTCCAACAATGTAAATATTTCAAAAAAGCCTTGATATGCTGTTAAACTTCCACCATTTTGAATGATTTAAGGATACAAGTTTGTAACTTCTTGAAGTTACTTTTATGTTTTAGAGGAATGTCCCCCAAATTTTATCATCATCCAAATTCATTCACCCTTCACTTTTCTTTGATTACTTCTGTCTATCTAAGATTTTAATTACTTTTATTTTTAATCTGCAGGCGTAGACAACCATGTAAATACCCTGATCATGCGGCTGTAACACGTCCCCTGATGAGCGATGCTGGTGGCATTATGCCAAAAATCACTGCGCCGTCAGATCCAGTTGAGTTGCGTCGACTGCGGTTCCAAACCCCGGCCATGGTCTCACATCCTCCTATTCCAATCACCAGACTTTCTCAACATATCGACGCTCTGAAAGCAAGCGACAATCTCAAGTTTTCTCAAGAATATGAGGTTAGTTCTTTCTTTTTATTTTCTCTCATCTATCGTTTGTGTTAGAATTCTTTGGAAACGTCCAATTTTGAAATTTGTACAGAAAAACTTACTAATGGTAAAATTGCAAAACAATGCCATAAATTTGGTTTACACTTAATGTTGCAAAAATTGCTTATTGTGAAACGCTAATCTAGCAAAAAGTATTGCTGATTTAGCAATATTTTATTCTTCACTATCAATTTCATTGCTAAATGAGCAATATGTTTTGCTTAATTAGCAGTATTAGGGATCCCAGTTTTTAGCATTCATATTGAAGCTTTAGATAAACATTTTTTGTATGCATATTTTGGAGAGTTTGAGGGAGAGATTTTTTTGTTAATTTTTTCATAGATATTATTTGAAGTAAACAACAGCTCTGTGTGTAGTTTGGTTTTTTAGGTACACTCATTTCTTTTGATAATTTTAGTTCATTCAATGAATAATAGATTAAAGAAATAGAATCAGGAACAGTGAGGTCATGAATTTCAAAACTCTGTCATTGTTGCTTATAAAGTACCCCTGCCCACTAGGGTGAGCTGAAAAACTAACTGAAACAAAACTGAAACAAAAACTTGTTGAGGATTGATACGGCTCAGCATGGATATGACTACCTGGCACTGGCAAAGAACGTATGTGAAATTTAGGCCCAAAATTTTGAGGGCTTTAGATTCTGCACAGGCATCAAAAATTGCATTTTTTCCTGAAATATAGCAATCTGTGCTTCGACAATGTCACGAATTGAGGGTTGCTCTCTCCTGTAGTCTTTCTCAATGCATTTCTGAGGTACCCATAGAAATTCCGCTGCTTTTGAAAGTAGAAGTAGGTTACCATAACAGCTTTTTTGCGAGTATTGCAATTTTGGACAGAATCGGTAAATCCGTTCAAGTTTGGTTTCCTTTCAAGTTGACTTTGCGTGAAAAGTTTGAAGCTATATTTTTTTTGTAATCATGAGTTTTCTGAGTCATCAGAGTGTTAGAAAGAAACAGAAACAAAATTTTGATAAGAATTTAATCAAATTTCATCACCGCAAAGAGGTCAAAAGTTGCAATTTTCTTTAAAGAATATATTGATATCCCAATTTAGATTCTTTTAAAATTTGCACTCACATTAAAGATCTGCAAAACCGTTGAAATCAGAATACAAGGGAGAAGATCCTCATTTATTTCAGTTTTATTTTATAATGGAATTTTTGGTTTAATTAGGTGAGAGTACTGGATGCAAATAACTTTTTTGGGAGTCCTAAAAAGTTTCACTAAAAAAACTCTACTAAGTTGAAACTTAGAAAAAAATATAAAAAAAAAAAGTTGAAAAAATATTTTTTCATTTCTAAATTTTAAAAGCATTTAAAATTATAACTCTGATTTACTTTCAATGTTAAGCAAAGCATTTCATGAAAACACATTATCTTTATTCATTAATATCTATATGTTACGCCCCGTTGGCGAAACCGGCCATTCCGCGGAATGGCTGGTTTTTTGGCCATTCCGCGGAATGGCAAGAGCAGTTGACCATTCCGCGGAATGGCGGATTTTTTGGCCATTCCGCGGAATGGGCAGCCATTCCGCGGAATGGCAAGGTAAAATCAGTCTCATTACGCCAACGGGCCGACCATGAATTTCAACCGAAGCTGATGTAGGTAAGTAACGAATGTGTTTCGAAGTGAAGATGACACCACTCTACGAATTTTAGACGAATGTTTCTAAATGGT
Organism: Trialeurodes vaporariorum; assembly: GCA_011764245.1. Lineage (NCBI taxonomy): Eukaryota > Metazoa > Arthropoda > Insecta > Hemiptera > Aleyrodidae > Trialeurodes > Trialeurodes vaporariorum. The sequence continues at coordinate 76,565,663 of VMOF01000002.1, forward strand.
CTTTCACTTTTACGAAATAATATACGTTTTAAAAAGAAAATAGCCCAACATGTATTGCTATATTTGAATTTCACTCTTATTATCTCTTTTAAAATTATTTTTTTATCGACTCGCATTTAATTTCATGCGTTCACATACTCTCACTCAGCCATTCGTCTGTATCGATTTATGTAAGTATTTGTTTTATTATTTCATTATTTACGCACTTATTAATGGATTATATTCCAATATATCAGTAGAAGGTCAAAAAGAGAATCAACTATTCTACTCAGTAATAGCATGTATTAATTTTTGATGGGCTGAAAAAAGGAAAAAAAAGCGATCGATCCAGGAGGAAAGACGAACAACATTGAAATATGTTTCATATGCGTTCATATACTTTCACTCAGCCATTCACCTATCGATTTATGTAAGTATTTTTTTTTATTACGCCATTATTTACGCACTTATACTCTGTTCACGACAAGAAGGCGGGTGAGAATTCAGGTAGTAATGCACTATTTAGCAACACTGCGGCTATACCGGCTACTCCAACCCTTCGCAGTGGCCGTTGTTCTTCCGACTTCTCCCTTAGCACGGAGGATTTCCAAGAACCGACAGACTCAAAAATTTACACACGTCCAGCAAAAATGGCGAACGGTCAAAAATACAAAAAAACTGACGAAATTATCGCCCTGTAGGGCCAAAACTCGGCAAAAATAGTCGAGTTTGAATACTGATGACTCTTATAAATTCGATAGTAGACGAAATATCCTGAATTTAATTCGGACTGAAAAATACGAATTTCTGAGAGTCATTAATATTTAAACTCGACTATTTTCGCCGAGTTTTGGCCCTTTAGGGCGAAAATTTTGTCTGCTTTTTCGTATTATTGACCGTTTGCAATTTTTACTGGACGGGTGAAAATTTCAGAGTCCGTCGGTTCTTGGAAATCCTCCGTGCCTAGAAAGAGTTCGGGAGAACAACGGGCACTGCGAAGGGTTGGAGTGGCCAGAATAGCCGCACTGTTGCTAAATAGTGCGTTACTACCTGAATTCTCACCCGCCTTCTTATCGTGAACAGAGTATAATGGATTATATTGCAATATATCAGTAGCAGGTCAAAAAGAGAATCAACAATTTTTTACCCTTAAATATTTTTTTGTAGTTTTATTTATTTGACACGGGCACTATACACCCTTAACAACGAGATAACAAAACAATTTTTTAAACACGTCCGCTGATAAAAAAAATGTTTTTACATTATTTTTACCTGCGGCCAGTCCTAAGCCTGGTAAAAGTGTGAAGGGAAAATTGTTGATTCTCTTTTTGACCTACTACTGATATATTGCAATATAATCCATTAAGTGCGTAAATAATGGCGTAATAAAAAAAATACTTACATAAATCGATAGGTGAATGGCTGAGTGAAAGTATATGAACGCATATGAAACATATTTCAATGTTGTTCGTCTTCCTCCTGGATCGATCGCTTTTTTTTCCTTTTTTCAGCCCATCAAAAATTAATACATGCTATTACTGAGTAGAATAGTTGATTCTCTTTTTGACCTTCTACTGATATATTGGAATATAATCCATTAATAAGTGCGTAAATAATGAAATAATAAAACAAATACTTACATAAATCGATACAGACGAATGGCTGAGTGAGAGTATGTGAACGCATGAAATTAAATGCGAGTCGATAAAAAAATAATTTTAAAAAAGATAATAAGAGTGAAATTCAAATATAGCAATACATGTTGGGCTATTTTCTTTTTAAAACGTATATTATTTCGTAAAAGTGAAAGACCATTTAGAAACATTCGTCTAAAATTCGTAGAGTGGTGTCATCTTCACTTCGAAACACATTCGTTACTTACCTACATCAGCTTCGGTTGAAATTCATGGTCGGCCCGTTGGCGTAATGAGACTGATTTTACCTTGCCATTCCGCGGAATGGCTGCCCATTCCGCGGAATGGCCAAAAAATCCGCCATTCCGCGGAATGGTCAACTGCTCTTGCCATTCCGCGGAATGGCCAAAAAACCAGCCATTCCGCGGAATGGCCGGTTTCGCCAACGGGGCGCAACATATACATCTTAAGCTTCTAGAAGTCATTTGAATGTTTTGAATGTCTTTCTAATGTCTTAATGTATTTTGTAACAGTCCATAGAGCCAGGTCAACAATTCACATGGGACCATTCAAATACCGATCTCAACAAACCCAAAAACCGTTACGCCAACGTTATTGCCTATGACCACTCACGTGTTATTTTGACTCCTATCGAGGGTATTCCAGGCAGTGATTACATCAATGCTAATTTCTGTGATGGCTACCGAAAAAACAATGCCTATGTTGCTACTCAGGTATGTTTGTCTTTTGTAATCATTAAGTGCTTATTTACCTTGAATCATTTGAAATTAGATTTTATTCCTTTTTTTTAGGCATTGTTTGTTTTCTGAAGAATTATAATTGTCCAAAGGAAAGCAGGAATGAAATTTTTCTTCTCTATCGTATTAAAACCATAGGTAGACACTAGGGGTGTGCGAATACCACTTTTTTGCACTCGAATCGAATTCGAATAATTTCGTCGAATATCGAATCGAATAATCGAATAGTCGAATAATTTTACTTGTTTTTTCACGATCTATTTTCTACAAAAACTTTTCCAAAAAATTCTTTTCAATGTTAAATAACCCATGAATTATAGAAAGCTACCATATTAAATTGTTCTGAAATGAAAGAAGGCGAACAATTTGAGAAAAAAGTTGAGCTTTTATTACTATACTACTATGCTACTAAGTAAGTATCTATCCATGTCGGTTCAAATAATAAATCGGAACGCCAAAATTAACTTTAACCACGCGTGCTGTTATCGTTTTCGCAGGTCTTCGGAGCTACCGATGCGCAGGTGTTCATTCGGAACTCCAGGAGAAGCCAAAGAGGAAACTCTCCTTCGGCCTTCCTCTTTCCTCTATTCGCGATAAGTATCGAGAGAAAGTGCCTTCAAATGCGAAGTTAGGCAACCCTCACGTCTCAGTGGCGCCGCCGCGTCGCGTCATTGCTTGGCGGAATACGCATTTTGCGCTGCGTCAGCGCTGTGTCGGTTCTTGTAAAGACTCCGCGAGTCCCTCTTATCAGCATCACCTCGAGTCTTGGAAGCTACTTTATTCCGTTTGACACCGCAAAGACGCGCGGTCAATGCTCTGCGCGATTGTCTAAGCACGAAGTTCAACGGCGCGGAATACCATGTTTAGTTTCGCCGAAAGAACGAGAAAAACGTTTCCAGAATTGGTCATATTCGGCGAGCTATTCGAACAAACGATTCGAACTCGAATATTCGGTATTCGAGGAGCGCTATTCGATATTCGGACCCGACCAGTAAACCGGTATTCGAGTTCGAATATCGAATACAATTCAAATATTCGCATACCCCTAGTAGACACCATTTTATAACTTTCAGGTTTTCAAGTGTTTTGCATCTTGCCAACCAAGTATGCACCAAAGACTTTTTAAGTTTTTCAATTAAAAATAAAAAGTTGATTGTTGAAAAAGTTCTCTAGCTGAACAGTTTTTGAGGGCAAAAACAACCAAAGTAAGCTGCCCCTCAGTTTTGAGCAATGATTCTCAAACTGGGGGCCACGGGACCTCCAAGGGTTTGCAAACCGTTTTCAGGGGGTCTGTGGCGAACCACCAGAAAAAGCAGTGGTGGAGGAAAACTGAAAGTTAATAGAAAAAAGTGATGGAAAAAAAAGCAAGATTTGCTGGAAAATTTTAAACGTGTGCTTAGCAAGAAATTAGAGGTAACCATGGATGCCTTACACTAATTTTTCCAACATCCTTCTAATTTTGCAATGCAAGCCAGATACATTCCAAGATTACATAACTAGCTAGAAAATACTTGAGTGAAGATACATGATGACTTTTGAAGTCTTTACATTTCTTGATGTTTGTATCAACATAATTGACACACAAACATACTTTATTAGTTTATTAGTTTTCTTATTCATATCTTGAGTTAAATGAGCAAAAAAATTGAAAAAAAAGAAAATTTCTTTACTCCAGGGGTCTGCCATGAGGTCTGTGGACTCCCTTTTGGATTATTTTGACCTATAATATTGTTGAAAAAGTTAATGATTTGACTTTGGCGTTTCTGAAAATTTTACCTTTTCTTCTTTTTTTTAGGGACCTCTGCAAGAAACTATGAACGATTTCTGGAGAATGATTTGGGAACTAGGCAGTGCAACTATTGTGATGATGACAAGACTTGAAGAACGAGCTAGAATCAAGTGTGACCAGTATTGGCCAACTAGAGGCTCAGAGACTTACGGCTCCATTTCAGTGACCTTATCTGATACGCTAGAACTAGCCACGTACTCAATCAGAACTTTCCATGTGAATAAGGTCAGTACTGAAAGATTCTCAACTTGAATAGTTATTGGTCTGTACCAATGTAGACGAAACTAGAGTATAATATAAGACCTGAGTATTCTCGATCAATGCTTTTTATGAGAGAGCCAATTCTAACCAAAAATGGCGGCGATTAGCATATCAGGAATGTAAGCATTGAGTGAGCAATCCCGTTGCTTTAGTTGTTCTCTTTGTTAGTCATTTTTTTGTTGTAAATTAATTGCGTTGTATTTTTAAAACGCCAAAATGAGTTAACCCATATATATGCCCAATGGGTCGTTAACGACCCACTTTAAATGGTTTTTTCTTGACCAAATTACAGTAAATTTAGGCCAATTTTACTCAAAAATCAATGGTGTGAGCTTAGCTAGACCAGAAAATTTCACAATTTTTAAATTTTAATTTTTTTAACCTTAAGATGGTGTTTTTTGAGAAAAACACCGAGAAACACCCAACATGTTCGAATAAAGTTGGGCATATATGGGTTAATCAACATATTTTGACAGCAGGGGACTCACAGAAGCGTGCCTCGCATGATTTGAATGGTGCGCCTAAAACCTGTCTCCTAATTGTATGTTCAATTTCGTGCGGTCAAAATAGCGTTGTTGAGAATACTTGGGTCGTATACTTTACTCTAGATGAAACTAGGCAAGTGAAGTTTGATTCCCATCAGGGAGTGTAGCGAGTGTTAGCAGGCAAACTTCCTTTGTTTAGCTAACATCACCATTTGATTATTACAGGAAAATTTATTTAAATAAATAATAAACTAACCCAAAAACAGAAATTATTAGTAAAGAAAGTATTAAAAGTAACTTAGGGATTTTTAACTAGCTTGTCTACAAAAATCTCTATTTTTTCACTTTTAATTTCTTGTTTTGAGTGTGCCACTTGGAGAAAAAAATGGAGGGTCAGTTGCCCAATTTTGACAACACCTGAAGTGGCTTATCACATTCTTCCCACGTTGTCTACAAATAATTGAAGTAGAGTAAATAAATGTTGCATAATTTCTCATCTCAATTTGCAATTTCATTTTTCCTCTCTCACCTACTATTTACTCTTCAACAGGGCGACGGAGAAAGGAGAGAAATTAAACAGCTGCAGTTCACGGCCTGGCCAGATCACGGAGTGCCAGATCACCCTGCCCCATTCCTTCAATTCCTCCGCAGAGTTCGAGGTGTGAATCCAACAGATGCTGGTCCTCTAGTGGTTCATTGCTCCGCAGGTGTTGGAAGAACCGGGTGTTTCATTGTTATTGATGCAATGATTGAGAGAATACGGCACGAGAAAACAGTCGATATTTATGGTCATGTTACGTGTCTTCGAGCTCAAAGGAATTACATGGTCCAGGTAATTTTTTTTTGTGGATGCTCATTTTCTTTCTTCATATTTATTTTTTTACTCAGATATTTTAACCCTTTCAATCCTAAATTAGATGATCATCGTTTTGCACCAGAGTCTGGAGTTAGGAACAAAAGAATGTGCACTTTAAAGCGTTTTTTTTATTTTTATCGCATCATCTTTACTTTTTGTCCAAATGAGTTGACATTTTTGCAGCATCTTGTTTATGAATTAAAAGATAGAAAACTAAGGGTAAAAAGATTTTTCCATCACCCAATTGTTTTCAATGAATTCAGAAAAACAAAACTCAGGATATAAGGCAAATCTGTTTTAAAAACTAGCGTGACTGCTCTTCGTCTTCAATAAGTGAGAGAATATAAAATATGTAGACTTTAAACAACCGATCAATTTTTAGAGCTAGGTAGCAAAGTTGAGTTCTTCCTCTTCCAGTGTTGCCAATTTATGGTGTGTTATAATTTTTGGAGTGACAATGGTCCTTGTGAGTAATGTAAGGAGATTTGACACTGTGGGGAGGAAGGGGGTCCAGAGCATTCTTACTCCTTATTGCTCTAAATAGTTTCTTAGTTTCTATACATGAGAGTTTATAGCGGATCGCCTTATCTCGCTTAATCCTATCTTAAAAATGAAAGCTGTCAAGAAACCTTGTTAACTGAACCTCATTTAATTTCCTCCCTTTTAACTTTCAGACGGAAGATCAGTATATATTCATTCATGATGCGTTACTTGAAGCTGTTGTCTGTGGAAACACGGAAGTTCCAGCGCGCAGTCTGCACTTCCACATTCAGAAATTAATGCATGTTGAAGCTGGGGACTCGATCACAGGAATGGAGCTTGAGTTTAAGGTGAGATTTTTATTTGATCAGTGCAAGTTTTTGTTCAACTGTGTCTTACATTATTCATTATTATTTTAAAAAGAAAAAAACAAAGACAAAAAAAAAGAATTGTGAGTGGATCAGAGAGTGTTTCAGAGAGTGTTTCAGAAGAATTTTTTTTGTATCAAATGATTTTTGAAGAGGTTGGTTTTCAATCAGATTAGATAATTGTTTTCACTAGAGTAATCTATATGAGATTAGTGCATTATACTTGAGCAGTTTGTTTAAATCCAACCTTGAAACCTGCCAGCAGAGCGTACACAATAGAAAACAAATGGGAGCAAACTCTGAAGGCAACCCACAGAATCTACTGCAAACAGCAGAGATGGAGGAATTCACCCACCTACCATCTGTTGTTTCTTTAATTCGTGTTTGAAACAAACTCTGCAAGACAAGTTCAAAAAAGCGGTCAGAAATGGATTTAAGGCAAACTGTTCAATGTTTGAAAGCAAACTTCTCTGGTTTTTTTCAATTACACTGTCAATCCACAATTGGCTCTGTTGTATGAATTACAATCAATTAAATTACAAATCAAAATTGTCAAAGCGTCCACCAAGATATCATCTCTCAAACTCACCCCATATTTTTCTCAAACTATGTTAGACCATGAAAATTTTTTAACCTTTCCCTTTTTCCTTGCAGAAACTATCAAACATCAAGTGTGACTCAAGCCGATTTGTATCAGCAAGTTTAGCCTGCAACAAGCATAAAAACCGCCTCGTACATATCCTACCAGTAGAGGGAACTCGAGTTTGTCTACCTCCCGTTCGAGGTGTAGAGGGCTCAGACTACATAAATGCTAGTTTCATTGATGGTTATCGACAACGCGGCGCATATATAGCAACTCAAGGGCCACTTCCCGATACAACTGAAGATTTTTGGCGCATGCTTTGGGAACATAATTCTCCTATTGTCGTTATGTTGACCAAGCTCAAGGAAATGGGTCGAGTAAGTCTCTTAAATAGATTTTTCTATTGTACAAGTTTCGTTGATCAATCTTCTTCTTTCAACTTTCGGAATGATTGGAATCATTTCTGAACTTAAGCTGGTTTTAGCAGAGTTGGCTAACATAAGGTAGCGTCATTTGCCATGCAATGTCACTTTGGAAGTAGAGTGAAGCGAGTGATGCTATCTATCAGAAAATGCTGCAAGCTCTTAAACTAGTCATTCCATTGCTGAGTTACAGGTAGATCGGTATTTTGAATTTTTTCATAGTTGTGTCAAATCTGACTTGTCTATAAATGTCCACTGGTTAAAGGCTTTATTCATTTTGTTTCTTGACTGCTTTGTTATGGCTAGTAAAATAATAACGGCCATAAAATAGATAATTTTTTATTCAGAGCCGAATGATACACTAATCTCTTAGCGAAAATGGTCTGCCGTTTTTCAACTTTTGAGAGACAAACGAAAAGATTAAAATCAATGAACTAGATTGATGGCAAAGAATTTGTAAGTTTCCTAACTTTATACTTGTGTTTGATCAATTTTTTACTTTATAATGTGAATTGTCTTTCTCTAATTTCTTCATTTTGGTTTTTGCGCGACAGGAAAAGTGTCATCAGTACTGGCCAAGTGAACGATCAGTCCGTTACGATAACTTTGTTGTGGAACCCATTGCTGAGTACAACATGCCTTTGTACATTTTACGAGAATTCAAAGTGACCGATGCACGAGATGGTAGCTCTCGAACTCTTAGACAGTTCCAGTTCACTGACTGGCCAGAGCAAGGAGTACCAAAATCAGGAGATGGGTTCATTGATTTCATCGGTCAAGTGCACAAAACAAAAGAGCAATTTGGTCAAGATGGACCAATCACTGTTCATTGCAGGTACAGTCTAGTCGCCTTCAATGGCTCGATTTTTCTCCGCTAGTTTCGAGAAACTCCTAGTTTTCGCATTTTCTGAGAGTTTCTGTGTTTCAGAGTAATCTTTAAATCATGATGTGTAAACTGGTTAGGTCCAAAACTAATTCTTTTGTTTTTCCGGTTTTAATTGCATGACCCAAACCTCATCATTCTTTGGTATGAAAGTCACTCCATACTATTCTTACTTGAATCACTATCCAAAAGATGAAAAAATAAAAAGTTTTTATCCCTTCTAGTAAAGTTGCAGTTTTGTGCAATTTTGTCACAATTTTTGTTGCAATTGTGGCAGTAGACTCCCTTGGTTGCCTTGGAAGTCTTCCCTTTGTATTCCATCGTGTGGGTGCTCCGTCTGGTTTGAGGTCCTGCAGTTGGATTTGGATCAGCTGCATAGGTAAAATGAATTTGAGAAGAAAATACATTTGAATTACTGTATTTACTCGAATATAGCACGCCCCCGTACATAACGCGCAACCCCAGTTTCAGGCGAGAAAAAGTGAAAAAAAAAAGTCACGTATATAACACGCACCCGCAAGAGTTTTCATATGTCCCAACTTAGGGCGACTGACTAAATAATAAAGAAAACAATATTTATAGCATACTTCAGGAAGATACCCTGCAAGTTTCAAGCTATAACACTCAAAAATAAAGCCAGAAATGATGAACTACAAAAATTCGCATAAGCCTTGATAAGTGTGAGTGAGGCAGATAGACATATCATCTCTCGCACTCACCTGCACGCACTAAGCTTATGGCAAAATGAATTTCATGAATTACGGCTACAATTCTCAACCAATTTTGCTCGTTTTGAGCTAAAAAAATCAATAAAAAATCATGCTGGTGCTGACGTTTTTGGATTTTGCGTTTTTTTTCTTTTCTTTTCAATTTAAAATGTCGAAAACATGACCTTTCCTAACAGGGACTAGTGGCGCTATCCATCAAATTGAAATCTGGAAAAGTTTTGCCTGAAATCACCTTAAAACAGTTCAAAAATGAAAATTGAATGATTTTGGCCTCGGTAAAACATTGATCCAAGAACTGCTATTACTCTCCATCAGTTTTCATCCAGTAGCTTCATTTTATTTCATTGAGGTTTAGGTTTAAGCAACCTGAGCCTGTTTTGCTTTGCCCTTCCTTTTTTATTGCAAAAATGTTGAGCAAACAACCTGATCACTCAATCCTTAATTTTTATTTAATTTTTGATTACAGCGCTGGTGTCGGACGGACGGGAGTGTTTATTACATTAAGTATCGTTCTTGAACGAATGCAGTACGAGGGCGTCATTGATTTATTCCAGACTGTCCGCATTCTTCGCACACAACGCCCCGCTATGGTACAAACTGAGGTATGTGTCCTCTTACTTTCATTTTTATAAAATCCTAAAACTTTGTTTTTTTTTTTTTTTTTTACCGAAGAATGTTTTCGTAACCTTCTTCTCTGATGGTCGAAATGGACGTGTGAAACCCCTATTCCAGCGACAGGAGTGCCCTTACCAGTGGCATCGCGTGCCATCTGGCAACAATGCAACTGCTCCATTTAAACTCATTAAATATATCGAATTTTCCTTGTGCACTGTGCACCCCCTGAATTCGATATTTCACATGAGTTTAAATGGATAGAATACATTGTTGCCAAATTGCACGCGACGCCACTGGCCCTTACTCACAAAAACTCTTGACTTGGGGGGAGGGGGGGGTTCTGTGGGGCTTTTGTCATCTGCAGCGAGACAAAACCTCCAGCTAGCTGGAATCGTCAATTGTGGAATTCCGGTCACTGCTTTAAACGACTTGTCCACCCTTGACTCACCTGGCACTGCCCGTTCTTCCGGTTTGCTTTTTTCCTTGCTCATCTTCTTCAGCAGCTCAGACCAGGTGTTGCGCTACGAGCACGTCTTATTGGAAACCGGGGTTGGGGTTTGTTGCGTAGTATCTGCATATCCACAGAAGAGGCAGAGGCTCCTCTCAATGACTTTCAATCTGGCCAGTTAAGCATTAAAGTTTCTGTGTACTGCCACTAATTGCGTCATGTAAAAGTCAACCTCACCATAGCATTGATCCACCCTTGATATAACATCTGAATTGTGTTGTCTCAGTCACACTGCGATTCGTTGCTGCTGAGTGGTAAGCCTGTAGGTTCCATCAGATTTGCCGCTTTTAGAATACTACTACTGTTTAAATCAACATTTCCTCAGCATGTCTGTTGTACAAATTTGGTATTGAATGTAAAATTAAATATTTGAGGACTTCAAATATTCAAACAGTCCCAATTATTTGTCTAAAATTTATTTATTTTAATTTAATTTCCTGTGTATCTTTGTTAATTGCAGGAACAATATCAGTTCTGTTATCACGCTGCCCTAGAATACCTCGGATCGTTTGACCATTACACCAATTGAGAGGAACTTTGTGCGTTAGCAGGCAACGCAAATGAATTTGCTGTTTGAACGCACATTTCGACTAATAATTACTTACTAAATATTAGACTGTTTTTTATCAAACCTTGATCTCTTAATATCATGTGTGTATGCATTTGTTTAGTCATATTTGCATATCATGTGTGTATCATTAGCGACTAGTTCGATTTCATAATAATTTTATTGTTAAGAAAGATATTTTAGACTGAAAACGCCAGCTTGTCCCAGAATATCCGGCTTGACCTCGAGTATAATCCCAAATCAACTAGAAATATAAGTCAGGTGCTACTTTTTTATTCTGATCTTTGGTTACACAAAGAAAATAGAATTTCAGTAGCACCTCCGTTTGTTGGATGATCTCTGCCATCCCATTAAATTGGAGTGTAATTCAAATAATTAGATGCATAGTACAGCAAATTGGACCTCAATTCCAATGAATTGCCGTTGAGTTATTGACTGTTGATTAGTTGGAGTTGAGGTTCACTTTTTTTTTCTACACATCCTTTGATTGATTGTACTGATTGTGTATTATCATAGTTCAACTCCAATATTCACTGCACTTCAATAGTAATCACAGTAGACTCTTTGAAGCAACTATTTGTCTGTGAAGACATAGCTTTCTTATTACCCTCAGTTCAGCTTCCTTAGTCTCAAGTAAAATTCAGGAATTTTCAACGGGACCTTAGTTTCTAATCGTAGATACCTCAAATCGAATCATTCATCAGAGCTGGAGAAAGAGGTGTAGGAAGAAAATTTCAAAGTACTATCAATGCCAAAAAAAAGAACCTTCTACTAAAGTTTGCTGCTTTGATTTTTAAGCTAATTTTGAACTGACTAGAAACTTTTGATAGTTTTTATTTTTAGTTTAGGGGCATCTTTGACCCATATGCCCATTGGGTCGTTAATGACCCACTTAAAATGGTTTTTTTTGGACCAAATTACTGTAAACTTAGGCCAATTTAACTCAAAAATCAATGTTGTGACCATTCAGCACCTACAATTAAGCTGGACCAGAAGATTTCACAATTTTTAAATTTAAAATTTTTCCAACTCTTAAGTGGTGTTTTTTGAGAAAAACACCCAAAAACACCCAACATGTTCAAAAAAAGTTGGGCATATATGGGTTAAGTACTCAACAAAAGACCTGAAAGTTTGGACTCATCATCCGAAAAATTCCCAAAGAAATATTTTGTTGAGGGGTCTTTCTTTTCGTTATTTGTGAAAATAACTGAAATTGGTGAACGGACTATTGTAAGTGGTGCGCTTGGTTTGTTTCATTCAGATAGAATGCTTGATCCATGCTGGCTAACCACCGTAGTAAAATGTAGGGTTCCTTTGTGTTCCATCGTATTTCGGTTAAAAAAATTAGCCAAATGTTGCCTGACTTCCCTTCAAGTTCCTTCAATTTTACATTAATTCTAATGGAAAGTATACAATCCAGAGCTGTCTGACAATGCTGATCTGAGATGAATTATTACATTCTAGAGTCTATGTCTTATTGGTTGACTGGTTTTGCAATTCTTAACAATCAGTATGTTGTTTTTTCTTCATAACAAACGGTTGATGCTCAAACTAACTGTGAATACAATTGACAGCATTCTTCAATAAGGACGTGAAATATCTCATTTTTGTGACTTAATTGTTTTCCTAACCAATGCATACTTGTGCCATGTGCATTTTCTTGGTGATTTCAGTTTGTATCTGTTTTCATATCCTCTCAATAGTATAAAATTACTGTTGGCAAAGTTAAATGCATAAGTTGATTTTCTCACCTTCGTACATATTTACCGTGTACATATGTAGGTACGTTTTTATTTATCTAATTTTGAAGAGTAGTTTTAGGACTGTTAGTTTTTGTACAGTTGAAATTTGTTTAAATATTTTATAAAAAGAAGAACAAATTATTATTAAAACTTAAGTTAAATTTGATCAAAATGACGTAAGCCTTATGAAAAACTCAACTTTAAATCGCTTATCATGTTGCAGTAATGAGAATTTATTGCTTAAGTACATTTGAGAAGTTTTCTGAATTTTATAATGTTGAAAGTTTTTTTTTATTTACTCACCCATTTATTTCTCCTTTATTTTAAGTTCTTTGTTTTGTAATTTTTGTAAATTTTAGTTATGAATAGATATTTTTTGTATATATTATAGAACATAATTGTATAATTGATTAGTTTTGTGTTTGCATTGTTCCATTATTATTTCAAAGGCAATTTTCTAACTATTAATGAAAGTAGGCAAAGATGATATTAGGAATAAGAACTTTTTGTGATTTTGGATTAGCATTTCTTTTCCGATTTTGTCAAAAACAATTCAGGCCCACTCTGAGCCCCTGTAATGTTGTTCTGGTGATTCAGATTTAGACCCGATAAATTATTAAAAATTAAATTTGTCATCGCCTATTTCTTTTTGTTAGTGTTCAAGACCGTTATCATTATTTCCTTTTTTCTTTGTAGTCATGAATTTTACAAACCTTGAGTGAATTTTTATCCCCTCTCAATCTTTATTTCTCTATGATTGTTTACCGCAAATTTTTTATTGTTGATTCTTCATGTATTGCTGGTTAGTGTGTCCCGATGACCGGAAAGAATAATATAGGGAACAAATTCACAACATTCTAGGGGAACTAAAGCACAGTTCATGTCTGTCAAGAATCATGCAGATTATCTGAATAAAAATATCCTAGAATATTGGTGGAAAAAAAGATCAACAAGGTTTTATGATGAAATTGGAAATTCATATCACTAATGGTAAAAAATAAAAAATAAAAACTATAGACTGAGCTTTAAGTTAGTGTATAATTAAATCAGAAATCCATTTTATGTTTTATTTTATATTTTGTGTTTTATTTGATTTCATTTCTTTTTAGATTTTGCCAGGCGCCTACCTAATTGCATCTGTAAAATTGAAGGCATTTTCTATTTTTGTTTTTACTCTCTTGCTGTTGAGTGATTAAAACAAACTTTTTTAATGCAGCAAGCTTCAAATTCATTTGATCACCGGTAATGAATTGAAAGCTGTGTTACACCCTTGCCATTTAAAAGTTTATTCTTTACGCTAGGTTTTATTTGTGATTCTTTTGGAGTACTTTTTTTCTTTATTTAATATCGTAATCGAAATTTAAAAATCATGAAATTTTCTTGTTTTTGTACAGACAATATTTTTTCCTCGTAATTTTTGAATTGTTATTACTTGCTCATTTTATTGTATAAGTTGAAGTGTAATAACTTTTCCTCAGTTTTCGAATGTTTTTCTTTTGTTTTTGTTTTTTTTTTTTGTTCGTTTTGAAAGTTTTACTTTTCTATAATTTAATCTCTTTATCTATGCAAAAGCAATCTGCAATTGTTTCTTTGTGTGATCCATGCAAATTAATATAAGTATAATCATGGCGGTTGCCGGAAATAGGGCTCATAAAAAATCATGTGAGCTCATTACTAGAATCCTCAATACTATCCTAATGTTCATTTTTTGGGAAGAGCATTCTTGTTGTTTATGGGCGTTATTTCTCACCGCATCAATCAAAGTATACTAGAATACGCATAATAACAAATAATTGTGTTCCTGTTGAGACCAAGGAGTAGAAATGAGTTTCTGTCCCCTTTGAAAATATGTTTGAATACTCTCTAACCAAGTTTAGACTCTTGCTTTTCTCAGTTGCTAACATGATAATAAAACAGTGTTACAGGCTGGCAAACTTTGAGTTTATGACTTCCGCACACTTTTGTTTAGTTGTTGGGTTTTAAAAACAATTTCATGCAATACCAACTGTGGATCGTACCAATGTTTGACCGAGATCAATGTTAGGCCTCAGTAGTTGGTTTGTTTTCACCGATCACATTTACTTCCTCTCATTTTGCTGAGCGCAGAAAAAAAAAATAAAAGAAGGAAAAGAGAAAAGTTAGTTTTTTACCCTGCTATGAAGCACCAGCATAACAAGTCATTTTGTTTGGGCAGTAGGACTTAACTTCTGCTATAACTGCATTTTTTTCACTCTGTGCTGCAAAAGAAGATTGTATAGAATTTGTTCAGTGGAAATATTTGATTTGCCGCTGAAAAAGGGGTAAAAAGCTAGAAAAACCGTACATCCTCCTCATGTGCCATTGTGAAATCTCGACTACTTTGACCTAACCTCAATCCCGTTCAGACTTCGATATGATCTATGGCTAGAATTACTTTAAACATCAGTTTATGTAATCAGCTCCATTGAAGTCCCATATCATTGCACACCTCGAGAAATGCAGATGTCTCACAATCGTAGTTATTGACTGGTGGGAACTGGGAACTCAAAAATATAAAAATTTTAGATTCCTGCTTTAATGCTACTATTATTTCTATCCCCTCCCCCTTCCTCACATTTTTTCCCTTCTCAGAATGGAAAATTTCCACATCATTTTCTTTGAGTCCTTGTACTTTGCAACTCAGAGTCTCAGATTCAACTCTTTTTTTTTTAGATTTCAACTCAGAAAACTGATGTTTGCTCCACAATGTGTTCCTGAAATCTTTTTGCTTCGCCATTTTTAAACTTCTGAGAATTATTGAGTGTTAAATGTCCAATCAGCTATAATCATAGAGGGGCAACGCCATGTTATAATTCCTATCCCAAAGTGAGGCAAGCATTGACGGTTTGTTTGCCTATTGCTATTACTTTTTAACCTTAAATCAAAAATTGTAATGAATTGAATGAAAATTGATTTTGAATGAAAGAGCAAGTGTTTTAGAGTGGTTATCTAGAAAAATAATTTTCTTACAATATATCCAAGTGAGAAATATTTGAATGTTACTGGTATTTGTTGGTTTCTTCATTGCATGAATATTTCCGGAAGAAATGTTGACATAAATTTCTGTGCCCGGATAGTCCCTCTATAAGGTTCCAGGACTTTTCGTCCATCGACTTTACGTCCACTAGTTTTATGTCCACCGCTTCTTTATGTCCACAAAATTGTCTGTCCACCCAACTAAACGTCCACAAAAACAAACATTCATCATCGTACTAATTGTAGACATTAAATGTCCACAATTGGACCTGTTGTTTTTTCTTCTTTCTTAAGAGATGATTTTTTCTTCTTTCTTTCACAGTAAGTTTACTTAGTTTACCCAGGAATGTATTGAGACATTTCAGAGATGTTTATTCGAGTTCCTGGGGCATTTTCTCTTAACTCGAAATAACCCTGAATAAGTAGAATTATAACCCAGAACTTGCTTTTTTTAACTTCGTACAACTGTTTTTTAACTCTGCGCCGCCAAAGGACAAGAATGATAAAGTATCAAGTTTTCCTGTTACTGTCACAGAAATAAATCTATTTTCGCACCTTTTTATCGAATATTTCCCATTTTATGCTGTAATTGAATTGTGTAGCAATAAAGCTCGGTGGACGTAACATAAGTGGACATATGTTAGTGGACGTCTATAGCGGTGGACATTACAGTAGTGGACATAAAAACAGTGAACGTAAAGCCTGTGGACGTTAATAAAGTGGACGTAAAGTCCGTGTAGCCTCTATAACACTTACTCTTCATTTCAAATCAAGGTCGAACGGATGTATCTCAATTTTTAATTTAAGGTTAAAAAATAAGAGGCGCACCAACCAAGCCTGTCTGAAATGTCCATAAGAGATCTCCATAACGGCTACTTGTGGTATCCTCAAAATTACAGTTCACAATTCCCTGCTACAGTTATGGCTTGTTGGATCCAGAGATTCTTTTTTTCTCTCTCTTTCGCTACCTCTTTTTGTTCTTAAATATTTTGTATTAAGATTTCAGACAACTCTCTTTCTAAAGCAGCTAATGAGTCGATAGACATTCCTACCACCTACTTACAACTTTGGTGTCTCTTTTTTCATCTCATGTTTACTATGCTTAGGTACCAAAGTATAGTTATAATTAATTTCCTTGCACTCGCAATCTTTTATAATTCTTGTGTTCTCCTGTCTCAATCATCATCATTTTCTATTTCAGGCTTACTTTCAGCTAAAATTATAAAGATCGTTCATGAAGAATGCTATAATCGGCAATGAAAATTTCAGTCCCCAAATTACATTGCATTAATAAATAAATTGGTTTACTCCCACCCTCCCTCATTATTCATTGATCATTGACTACTACTCACCTGTCATTTATTTTTATTTTTTGTGTCAAAACTAACATCAGGGTTCACCTTAACCAAGAGTTTCCGGCTCTTTGCTAAAATGGCAAAAGCATGATAACTTTTCTTTAAAATCAAAGCAATTGAGGAGTTATCTGGTAGGGTGCATTGTCTTTTTGTCCTCGAGACTTCTTTTTCATTGATCGCTCCCACTGGAAACAAATCGAATAAATCATGTCTTTTAAACTCATCCTTCTTTTCTATCGTATCGTCCAGAGCTCCATATCAAAGCATGTTGACGAAATTCCACTCATTCTTTCATCTTCAAGCATCGAAAAAATATTTACACCTTTGAACTTTGTAATTTTCTAACATTCTGAACTGGAAATAGCCATTTCTATCCCTCAACTGAATTCACTGTACACTTGAAATGGATCAATCATCAGAAATGTGGATTGTAACGAACACATGAACAATAAGCTACTTAAAGTTCCTAGCACAGGATTTACGTATACCTGCTATCATTTTTTTTTTTTTTTTTTTTTTCAAATTATTCATTCTGTTTTGCATCCAAATAAAAACGGAGCTTAACAGTCTTCAATTCCCGCAATGTTAATCGGACGATTCTGTTTTCAATTTTTATCATCGCAGCTTTATTTCATAATTGGTATCCCACTGTGTTTGAAATTTGTTTGTTAAATTATTGAAAAGTCAAAATTGTTTAAAAATTATTTTGTCAATGATACCATAGTATAAATTTTTAAGTGCATAATGTGTAAGTACTTAAAAACAAAGTCTAAATTGAAAGAGAAAAGTTTTTATTTTAACTGGACTGTGTATATAAATATAGTGTAATAATCAATCTCTTGTGTCGTTCTTTTCTTTCAAAGCCCTGAAGTTCAAAAGCTGGCAACAATCTTTGCAATAACCCTTTTCTGGCATAGCCTAGTGGTTCAGTTGTTTACCGAGCCTTGCAACATCCAAATTTACTGGACCTGATAGAGCCAAAAAGGTGGAGCAAAGCCTGAAAGAGTTCTGTTCAGGGCTATGCAACAAGTAAAATGGAGCTTAACAGTCTTCAATGAAAGTGTTTAATGGCCCCATAAACTCAGAAAATTTTTCTAAAGTCCTAAAGTTCAGGGGATATACATAATTACAAAACCAAGAAATTGAATGAAACAAGTCCCGCAGTGAAACAACTTTTTCTTAAAAACGTACTGAAGATATTTCTGAACAGTCAAATTATTTTCATTTCATTTTTTAAAGCTGCAACAATACGGGTAGTTCGTAAGACATGGGATTCATGGGAAAAGGCGGTTTGAATTGAGCTGAAAACAGAAAATCGCCTCGTTGTTCCATGTCCAATGGAATTGGTCACATTTATAGTTACTCTATGACAAAAAATTTCAAAATAATTTTTTCCACAAGGTAAAATCTTCTTATTTTTGAAATTTTGATAGGGAAAAAAAATTTTGACAGAGGCTTATAATTTATAAACATTTGGATGACCACATTACAATCCAGTAAGAATCTAATCGGAACTCAGTAACCCTTGTAGGATTGACTTTATCATTGATAGGCTATTAGTTCTTTTCCACTGTGTTTGCATGACTTTGATTGAATTGAAAAGATTCACTCCCAAGGTTAAGCGTGGAATTGAGAGAATTACAATACAATGGTTTGCAATCTCACCCTGAGATTATTGGTACACAGTATAGCAAAACTAGGAGACAGCATTTTCATTTTTTCTTCTTGACTTAGAGAAAATAGATTTAGAAAATTATGAGAGCTTTGAGATGCATTGTTGTTTTTGATGTTTACTCCAGAATTGGTCAGACTCTAAAGATGGAGATAAAGAAAGCCAAAATCATAAAACCCACCATTATAAAAATAATGTTAGGAAAAGTAAATAACAATGTGGATTTATATTGTTGGTTTTGTATGATTTCACAGGAGAATAAACAATTAGGTACTTAATGTGAATGAGCGAAAGAACACATCAAACAGGTTGATTGGTCTCTCAGATAAATTCAACTTAAAACAATGGGTATACATTTAGAAAAGCACTTTTAATTTTAAAAGCTTGAGAAACTTTGAAACGTTTTAAATTGAAATTTTCTAATGTAAATTAAAATGCTTTATTGAGTTAAAATGACAGATAACAAAAATACAAGTATGTACATACATACCTACTACATTCTATTCCTTAGAGCCTAAGATGTCTTTAATTTGGACAAAGTTATGAGATTATGTTGGTAAGTGAAATGATCATTCATGCATTTCACAATGAGGCTGTTGCAAACTTTAGCTGCAGGAGTATTGAGGGTCAGTTCAGAGGTAAAAACCAATAAAAATAACGATGGTAGAACTAAAAACTTAGAAAGCCCACTCCTAAACTCATAAAATGCTTTAAAAAGCGTGATCAAAGTGGTAATGTTGGGCCCTAACAATGGAAGATCCCTATCTAATAATACTGTCACTCCATCAACAAGTGATCGATAAGAGACGACTTTACTTTGCAACTGGGTCATGGTACCATTAATCAGCTGTTATTCACTCATATGGTGGCGAGTTACTGGGTAAATCTTTCTTCCCAGCTTAGAAAGCGTGACAAAATTAAGTTAATTAATTAAATTAATTAATTATTTTTAAATTAATTAATTAATCTCCCATTATTAGTGCCCAACACTGCCATTATGATAGCCCGTTTAAAAACATTTTATGAAATTCAGAGTTGATTTTGTAAGTTTTCAGAGTTACCTTTGTTTTTTTGCAGGTTTATGCACGAAAATCAACTAGAGGAGTTTGCATATTGAAATTTTGGGTCGAGTCGAGCTTTGCCTCTTTTTTCGAGTTTCGAGTAATAGCAATAATGGAAACAGTAAAAAAGCTCTCTAGATATGGAAGGCAAAAAAGAGCTGAAAATACCAATACTGGTCCTCATACTATTATTCATTATTCAAAACGCAAGGAAGGAAAAGGGAAGAAAAAAGTTCAATTTTTTGATCAAGGGCTTCTTTGTCACTTTAAGTCAAACTTTGGCGCTGCTTTGGTTGGAAGCAATTAGTCAACTTAGGGGTTGTTGAAGTTTTGCTGTAAGCTATCTTCTTCATTCCTTCGAATTTCTCAAATTCGTTCAGTGTTCAATTTGAAGAGTCATGGTAACAAAGACGTGCTCCAGGTCGTATCTTCAGGTGCTGTCTGCACAAATTGCAAATTCACAGACCGCTGAATCTTCACGAAATGAGCGGTAAGATATGCACAAATTCAGGTGGGATATTATAAATTTCACTAACTTCGATTTTTAACGCGCAGATGTGATTTTCAAAGTCTTGATTTATTTTCTAAAAAAAAAAAACTCGAAAATTACTATAATTTTTCTCTCCATTCAAGTAGCACTTTTAAATATCAGAAAACTCAAAACTTTGGTATTTTTCCGGTACTTGAACACCTCTAAAATCAACCATTATTTAATCGCCTCAGAAGCAAAAGTTTGCGACAGCCTCATTATGACAAAATTTTGCCATTAAACATTGAATAAGACTAGCTGATGAGCAACAGGCATGTTTAATGAATGAAACGATGAATTTCTATCCACAAAACCGGAATGACTTGAGTTTTTAGTAAAAATGTGATGCACTCAACAGTCAACAGTAAGATAATTGAACAGATTCATGCATGGAAGAAATCAACCACAGAGGAAATCAATAATAGCAGTTACTTTCCTTTGGCATCTGTCCAATTAATATACAATGAACTACAATGGGATAAAGATCTTAGTTACCTATTGGTTATAGGTAGGTGAAACAATAATAAATAAATAGATGAACAAATAAATAAATAAATAAAAATAAAAATATGAGAAAATATCACAAGTGGCATACTAACATTTAATTATTGATGTAATGTCTTATGGAAACTATTCTTAAAACAGCCAAATTAGAGAGAGGTAATCTTAAAACATTTATTTGGTCATTGTCGTCGTCAATATCCGAGACAGTGTCAACATACAGAAAAGAAGCAGTACTATCTCTCCCTCCACCCTTGCCAAAGTGATGGAAAAGTACTTTTTAAGGTAAAATGTGTATTTTTCTACCAAATTTGGGAGCAGCACCAAGCTGGCTTGTCCTCATTACTCCTCTTTTATTACAGGTTACTGTAGTGCATAAAGACATCAAATTCTATCCAGATTGGACAAGCGGTTGATATTAAGGCGGAGAACTCAGGGCAGGAGGGTGGGGCACAACTCGTATGTTACTTCTGCTACTCCTATGTTACCCTGCAACCTGATTCATAGTACGTTCTAGAAGTTTTGGGAATACAATATGCAGTACATTGAAGTGAATGGGAAAATAATTTTCTTTGAAAATTGGGTTGCGGCATAGCTAGGAGTAACATAGGAGTCCAGTCCCACCTTTCCGCCCTAGATGCCCTACCAAAATAATAGGCTATCGGCCAACATGTCCAATATTTATTTAGATAAAACTAGAAGTCTTTGAATGAACAGACCTGTTAGATGAAGTTACACCGTTGCAAATTCAACGGACATATTGATTTGACCGACTTTTTAGGCTGTAACCCGAATTCAATAGCCTTTCGTACGTGGAAACTAACCTAACAGCAGGCTGATCTGGGACTTCATTGTAAGACGGATCAATAAAACTGCACACGAGTGCCACCATTGGTGAGGAAAATTTTGAGCGGCTGAAATAACTGTCTTTCGAAAAACCATTGTTTAGTTGCTCAAAACTGGTTCAACACCAATGGTGCCACTCGTATATAGTTTTATCGATCCATTTGATTCAGGTTGCGACCTGTACTTAACGATTGACTGAACAATGGTTTTCGAAAAATAGCCGCTCCAAATCCAATCTCTCACCAATAGCATCACTTGTGTATATAATGTAATCCATCCGTTCAACAATGAAGTCCCCAATCAGCTTGCTAGTCAGTTCTAGATAAGCAAGGAAGCTAATTATGGGATGCTTCTAAAAAGTTTCTTTGCTGAATAAAATCTGAACCAAACTAGAGATGCTTCAAAGCATTCATAATTTTGATGAAAATATCTTCATTCCTATAGGCTATAATTCCATCTAAATTGCAGTAGGACTCTATACCCGGAGTTTCAGTTTTCACTTGATAAACTATCTCTGCTTTGTTCCCTGACTCAATTGCAGAGGTGTATTTTATCACAGTGCCATTTTGAGATTTCAGAATTGCATGGCAGCCACAGGTATCCCAAAAATATGTCGAGCTCTTACTTAATACGTAGCCATCGATTGCTCCAGTTATAATGTTGAGGAATTTGTAGCCGGCACCGGCAGGCTCAATCAAAGAGAAACCAGCGGTTGCTAGCTTTGATTTAATATCTTGTCGTTCACTTCCACTTACTGCAACGGTCTGAAAAAAAAACAGGATGTGAAAAATAGGATGAGTACAATTTCTAACGCAGAGGTATAATTAGATCATAGGGGCAACTATATGAAAAAAAACATGTAATGAATCTTACAGGTGGTGGTTATTCCAAATAAAATTCCGAGAGATTTCAACTCAAGAGATAGCACCACTTATTGCTATTCAGAGTTGCTAGATTTGGACCGGGGGAGTGTGGACTGTCAACAATCCCACATACCTGTGTTCTCATTTGATAAGTCCATGTGTGGACTAATCTGTCCACTATTAGCAACACTGTTGCTATTCTAAATTTCATCTTCAACTTTTAAGGGTAGGTAACTCAATTTTTCTTCAATTACTTGTTGACAATTTCCAGGAAGATTACCAAAAGCACCATTTCAAGTTGTTTGACTGATTCATTCAATTAATAAGGTAAAATTTGAATTCGATTTCAAGAGACAACTTATGTTAAACATTAACACTCCAAAAATGCACAGAATCAGGCTTCCGAGAGGTAGAAATTCAGACATTTTTCAAAACAGAGCCCCTATGCCCCTTTCTTAACTGTAGGGAGTCCCTCAAGACAAACTTATACCCCCCTCCCACAGATTTTTTTTTTTTTTTTTTTTTTTTTTTTTTTTTTATGGTTAACATGCCTGCTTCACACAGGAAAAAAAAATTTGACAAAAAAGAAATTTGACAAAAAAGAGATCACTTTTCTTCTAAGCTTTTTAATGGTCTGAAATACAGGAAATTTAAAGATGGACAACTACTTACATAAATGCTTCTATCTGTTTTATCACAAATTTTTGTGGAACAGATATTTTCACCATTGAAAGAAACTCCCCATATCGTTTGACCTTTCCATCTAGACGACAGTGAAAGAAAAAAGAAACAATGAAATTTTAATTGTTTACTCATTGCATATTTTCTGTTAGCCACTTTGATCCTTCATTTTGATAAAACCCATTTTTCTACATTTTTTGCAGGCTGGTGGATCCACGAAAAAGTGAAGCTTTTATTTTTTTCTACATTCTGAATAAATAGAAAAATTTTATAACAGTCTATGTAGACTACAGCCACCAGCTAAGTAAATCGTGTATCCGGAGGTATCTAATAAGCTTTAGGATTGCATTGATTCAATACAGATATTCAAAGAAAAAACAAGATAGAAGAAGTTTCAGAAGCAAGAACGCAACCTGCAACTCAGAATTTGCACAGGCAATAACCAAATAATAATAAAAAATTCAGAGCTTAGCACACAGAGTGACAGTTCTATTTCCCTCTCTTAACCCAGTTTCTTATTGTTTTAAAAAAATTTCTGCTTGTCACACAAGAGCTCTAGGTCTCTTCTTTCTCAAAAATTTTGCAGATTTGAGAATTTTTTTTCTCAACAGGTAGGTATCAGCACAAAAAACAAACTTTTTTCATCTTTTGGAAAAACTCATAAAGAAATAGTCTTTGGTTTCATCTGATACGCCTTGAATACGCGTGCTACTTCTTGTTGATTCATTTCAAGTCAAGAACCAAAACAATGCTACGTTAACAAATCACTTCAGAGATGGTAGAAAAAAGAGGAGAAATGCACGAACTTCGCAGCCACACGGAAGCGTACCAGAGTCGCCATCTAAACGCGATTACGCAGCCGTTTATAAACATGCCTTTCTATTAAAACGTGTTATATGCAACGGGCATATTTATAAGTCTTTGGCACGCAAAGGAAAAATTGGCAAAGACATTTAACATGTCTTTGGAACGATCAGTGTCAATGTGCATTGAAGATTTTTTTTTTTTTTACCGCTCATACCTCCTTAAAAGGATCCACAGATGATAAGTCCAAAACTTCTACGTCCACAGCCGTAAAGTCCAATTTTTTATACCCAGAGTCAAAGAGTAAAAAAAAACTGTCAAAAATACTCATGCGTCCAAAAGTGAACATGCCAAAAGTATTCACACGCTTGTATTTGCTCATAAAAATGAAAAAATTATGGGTTAGGACTGTTAGGAGATTTAATATTTTGAATGGCTCATGGGAAAGGGATATCAGAATGGGTGGACTTAGTGTCATGGATTAATTTGATTTTATTTTGAATGAGACTAAGGTATGTTTAGAACGTCAATAAAAATTTTCAAATAAATCAAAATCGATTTTTTAATCGTAATTTTTAAATCTTAAACTATCACTTGATGGGAACTTCGCAAGGTCTGAGCTTAGAATTCAATTTTTTACGTAACATTACGATTTAATAAAAATTCAATAAAATTTGAGATGAAAAATGAATTACATACAAACACCCCCCCCCCCCAAACGACATTAGAAAGAACTTAAGATGACTTTACGACCTCGAAAGAGACTTAAGAGGACCTGACTGTGATTTCAGGGGAGCCTTATGGATCCTTTAAGGACGGCTTCGGGCAGTGGTGTAAACTTGGGATTTTTATTGGGGGGGCAAACCAACTTTTGAGAGATGTGCTCTGGGGGTTTGGGGGGACACCCCCGGAAAAATTTGAAAATTCAGGCTATCTCAGACGATATTTTAAGCAATGTTATCGCATAAAAACGCCACCAAATTTAAAAAAATTTAAAATATATTTTACGTTTATTTTCTTTATTTCTCAGACAAAAAAGGCATTTTTCAGTTTAGACTTTCAGCTTGATGAAGCTGATATTTCTAGGCTTTGGGAAATTATTCCTTAAGGTTAGAGGTCTTCTGGACATTTATAAAGGGCTCTTAAACTATAAGTTTCTGCAGTACATGTGATGTTTGGCTCAGTGGCATAAAATTTGAGATTCTTTTTGAGGGGAGGGGGTAGCGCAAATAATCCGATACTTTGGGGAATCTGGGAGGGGACACCTTCCAATAATAGGGGGTCTGGGGGTACATATTCCCCCGGGAAAATTAGAACATTTGGGCTCTCTCATAGACTATATTTTAAGCAATTGAATTTTTCAAAAATAACCAACCGTCAGAACAGAAGTTAGTAGGCTCAATATATATTTTCTTTATTTCATTGACAGACAACAGAGGAATTTTTCACTTTAGACTTACTTTAGGCGTAGTTTCAGGGTAAAATTGAGCCGTTTATTCTTGCCATTTATTGCTTCTCGGTTTCTGTACTTATTCCTCTCTTTCTTTATTTTTTTGTATTTTTCGTCTTTTTTTTCTCCCTCCCTCTTTTTCATCAAATTATTGGGGGGGGGCAAAATGATACTTTGCCCCCCTCCTCAAATATTGGAGGGGCAAAAAGGCCATGCCCCCCTAAGATTACGCCACTGGCTTCGGGGCTCCTTCAAAGATCTTTCAGGGAACCCTAGAGGGACCAATATAAATTCCCTAGGAATGTGTTGTTACTCTCTGAAACTTTCGTACAGGATTTTTGAAACTACTAAGAGAAATAGAAGATAAAAAAAGTACTAAGGTAAATGTTTTTCCTATTCACATAGCAGATTGGACATTGGACATCGGTCAGTGTTTTGTACCTAATTACTTTTGGACATGTAAAGGTATTGGACTTCTTTTTTCGGAAATTTTAAAAACTGGACGTACTTATGTTATGACAAGAACGTGATGGACACTACATGTTATTGGACTAAAATTTGTTTTGGATGATAAAGTTTTGGACAAATCATCTTGGAGCCCTAAAAGAAAAGGACAAGCCAGTCTTTTGCCTTCAAAGAACTTAAATTCATGTCAAAGTAACTCTTTGTATGCACAGTTGGGTACTTTTATTAATCTTCAAAGTGAATTCTTAGTTTTCTCCACCAGATATCATCAACACGTTTTAATCAGATGACTTCACCTTTTTGGGACCATAAAAGGGCATACTTACAACTCTTCTGAAGTACGATTGTTGAACGGTTGATTGATAACCCCAGCAACAGGCAAGCCTGTCACTCGATTGAAAACTCCGATCAAGATTGTAACGCATGCTAACCCGCTCGACTGAATTCCGGAATCTTCCGTCCAACCGCCATTGATGTACTCAGCCGTTGAGTCTAAAACATTAATACAAAAATGGAACCACAATTATTGAAGTAATTGTCTGGGATGAGGATATTGAATAGAACCATCTCTAAGAAATCTGGAACAGTTCTGGGTAAAAGCAGTATTACTGGGAAGAAATTTGTACGACTTGAAATTTTGGTTTAAGGCCAACGAGGTTTTTTTCAAAGATTTATATTTAACACAAAAAACCTCTGTAAACTGTACAAAAAGAGAAACAAAATGAAGATAGCAGGTAGAAAGCTACAGTGGTTCTGGTACCTAAGAAAAACTCGGCTCAGATCTTTGCACCTTTTTGTTCAACTCAAGTCTCCAGAGCTGAAAATGAATTTTCATTTCCAGTGTAGAAGAGGGGGACTTCAAAATGTAAAAGCTAGGTTACCATTACAGTGAAATCACCCAGAGGATACAGCGTCTTGTCGCCATCGATAATGCAGGAGTGAGTAAGTTCTTGCCCTGGGCGGCATTTTGTTGAGGGTGATAAAATGAGGGTGGACAAGCAGAAAAAGGAAGAAGAAGGTTGTCATTTTCAAAAAATTTTAACAAACGGCAAATTAAAAAAATTCAAAGGTGGCCAAACCGTAATCTTACCCTCCCCTCCCATCCTAGAAACCTAGACTCACCCCTACTGAGCAGCTCTTTTTTTGCAATTTAAAAACTGCCGGATAAACATCGATGACAGATAAGGATACTGAAGAAAAACCATCGTTTCCTACTGTCCAAGAAATTTTCATAATTTTTAAAAGAAATTTACTTAATGTGGACAGTTTTTTAGCACCGAAGAGTCTGACCCATCCATCATAAAAAGACCTGGGTTTTTACAGAAGAGCCCTGAAGCCATTGAAGAAAAGATAATTAAAAACAATACCTAATTTAATTACCAATAGGGTCAATCCAGATAGCAAGGTCTGTCAGTGGAATGTTCAAATTATAATCCGGCCATTGTGAAACACAAACATCGGTCGTCTGAACGATCGAGTGAACTTCTGAGGCAAGCAGACGTGCTGCGTGACCATCCCCTGCGAGAACTTTGTTGAGTAGTGACTCTGTGTCAGCTTCTTGGTTGCCGATTGAGACAATGATGCTATCTCCCGCAGCATTACTAAAACTGTTGCTTTCCTCGCCATAAATAAACCCATTCAAGTCAGGAAACTTCACAAGCAAAATGGAGAAAAAAAATAAAAAATAAGTAGATAAATGGATAAAAAAAACTACACCTAAAACTGCCTGATAGTGATAGAATCAGAAAAAAAAAAAAAAAAAAAAAAAAAAATCAAAGAAATGATAAATATTTAAAATTGATTTGTTTGAATTGATATTTGAATTGATTCGCTTCGTGATTGAAGATGAAGACGTAAAAACATAAATAATCAAATAAAAGAAAACAATGGGTACGGTAGAATCATAAGTGGCGGTAGCCGCCCAGGCCAAGTCAGAAAACGCAACCTGGGAGAGCACCGTGAACACTTATTATACATTATCTTATCATGAAGGGTTGTAAACCTTCATTACCTTAACATTTCCTGCAGTCTGCACGACCAGTCAAGACTCAGATGAATCTCAAAAATAGTGGGATTGGGTCAAGAAATAGTACACGAAATTGCTGATCAGATCATTATCAACGTCAGATTATTTGTTAAAATATATTCTTTGAACTTATCTATAAAAATACAGTTTTTCATTTTGAAACAGCAGATTTATTGAAAATTGAAAGATACTGAAGCATCTTGTGTTGAAGCCATTAGCAACTATTCGTTGAAGCCGAAAGTATTCAAATGATAAAAAAAAAGTTAAATAAGAGAAGAAATTGCTTACTTTTTCTCCAATTTCATGACGGACAACTTCTTGGACCAGAACATCAGCTAGGGTTTTGAAATCTTGACAGAATCGCGGATTCTTCTCAGTTTCAGATTTTTCTTGAACCAGTAGAGAGAGCAAATGAGCATCTTGACGACATGCTCGTGCAATACGCCCAGCTTTTTCGGAGAGCAGAATCAAACTTCTCACTAGATCGCGGCTCATATTAATAACTTTTAGGTCTCAATAACAACAAAGAAACCATCTAAAAATGAAAAGAAAATTTATAACGATTACTTACTCAATCACTCTTTGAAACCTTCCAAAAGCTACATTACTTAAAAGAATTTAATTTTACTCACCCCTAACAGATGAAACGTTCAAAGCTGAGTACAGAGTTCTGTTTGAAAGTAAGAGAGTGACAGTTCTTTAAAAATGGCGGGGGAAGCAGGGTTATCCACTTCAATAAATTTCATTTCATAGATACGTGTACAGTTAGCAAGCTTTGTGAGAGGGATAGCTTTCACACAAACACCTGAATGAAAAGTAAATACAAACCTTATATTTCTAAGAGCCTTGACATACTTACACTTAATGTGGCCTTGTAAGTCAACAGAACACAATAGGATTAAATTTCAGTTCAAAGCTGGGTTGCTATGGCCTGAAATATGAGGATTCCTTTCAAATTCTTGGTGATAGCAAAGAAGTACTCATGAAAACTACAGGTTTTTATCGCAGAATTTTTTTCTAAAAATGATGGGTAAATATTATAAAGGGTAGTAAGAGAAGTTATAGAAGATAGTATACTTAAAGAAGAAAAGACAAGAGCAAGTATGAGATATAGGGATTGATTCCTGCATGAAAAAGGAGAAGTGAGAAACCTTGCTCAAACTGTTCGGGATAAATGAATCCAAGCATTTAGATACCAAGTAGGTAAGTAAAACCAGGTAAAACTGATGAGGAGTAAGTGATAAAGCAGAACTGAAGGAGAGGTGCATTTGAAATATCATACAGATTATTACCTTTATCTTCCGAGGATCTTGCAGGATTAGAATCTTTTTGTCAGATGAGGAATCTTAAAACTGGTCATGAGGATGGTTGAAAAAGAGCATGGTTATCACAAAACTGAGATAATACGTCAACACTCTCGCTTGCGAAATTGTTTGTTTACATCTGGTTTACAATCACCAACATACCATACTTTTTTACACTTTTTTACTGATAAGAATTTTTGCCTCTTCACCCCCTCTCCTACCCTCTCTCCTTGGCTCTGATGTTCCTCAACGGTTTCGTTATCACCAAAAAACTGGTGGAAACTCTTTTCAGAGATTGAGGTTATGCTTATGTTTTGGTTGTTCTTTCATGTGGTAAATTTTTTTCTCGATCATGAGCACTTGCACTTGCGTTTGCCGTGATTAGTGTGATTCTTAAGTACCCCGGTCTACCTCAAAGATTTGGTCCACCTCGACCTACCTTTGAGCTTTCTCCTTTATTTCCAGTCACCAGCCCCACATCGCATCTGATAAGAAGTTTGGAAATGGTTCAGTTAATCCTTGTGGCCAAATTGTGATTTGATGGTCTCTAACTTCTCTTAGACTTTTCATTAATTCAACTGAAATCATGTTCAAATTTGGTTTGAGAACTGTCTCACAACGTAAGTTGCTTTTTCTTCACCCTCTCTCTCATATTTTGTTGAAGACCAGTCGTAATTCTTGAACAGGGAATTCCTAGCGTGAGGATTAGATAGTATGTAGGACAATGATAGAAGTACAGGGGTAGATGCCGATCAAATCTGGCTGCCATGTTTCACGTCAGCATGTACCATGCTATGTACCAAGCGGTAGGGGCTGTACCTTGAACGTTGATAGACCATCAGGGAATGGTTGCGCCATCAAGGCATAAGAATCCTTGATCGGCCTTATCCTCTATACTTCCATCATGGTGTAGATTCTTTCAGAAAAGATTGAGCTTGACAGTTTCATGGCTTTCCTGAAAAAATCAGCTTCATACTTCCAATAGCGCTACCCTATCGGGCTGTAGTGAAAAGAAGCTGATGTTTCCTTGATTGCGCATTTAACATTTGACTGACCTACCCAACACAAGTTATCTAAGCGGGTTGGCAGATGCTATTGGCAGAACAGATGTATCTTGATTTCCAGGATTCAAAAAGTTCTGTCCTCTGCATGAGTGCTATCAAAGTAATTCAGCCTCCTCTCTTTAGTGACAGATGATCTCTGTCACTCTCTGGCTCTCTGCTGCGCAGCGTCACAAGTTGTTGAACATTTTTTAACTATCCCATCCTTCGCGGGTAGTTCAACTCCGTAGCATCGTGTTGTTGCGAAGCCTTGCGTCTCCTTGGGAACCAGGCTCAAGGAAAAAATATTAATTGACCTTCGCCAAGATCTACAAATATGTAAGATGAAGGGATCCCCCTTATCTAAAACAAGTTTTAAGCAGAATATAGAGAGTTATCTTGTCGAGTCATCAATAGATCTGCTATTTGACACTGCTTGGGTGATAGTCGAGTAAAAGGGCATACCAACAAGCTTCAATCAGGCCATCCTTGAAGAATTGGCAAGTGCTGGTTTTAAGATCATCTATTGAAATATACATCAGGTTCAGGCATTGATTAACTTTATAGTTTTATTACTGGTCTCAAGTCAGTATAAATAATGAGAAAAACCTTTCTATCTTTTTGGTTTTGAGATTTTTCATAGGTTCAACTATTTGATAAAATTTCCTTAATTAATAATTTCCTTGAGAGCTTATTAATGGTAACTTCTAAATTTTTCCCCTTTAGTTTTCCTCGGCTGTGCTTCTAACACATCCAAATGCGTCCTACCAGTGCAGACCTCTGCCGTGAACATCTTAAAACCTACAGCTTCACCCGGAAGAACCATTTTCACGTTACCGTTGAACTCAGTAATGCCTGCGCTAGCATCTCGTTGTATACTCCAGAGTTCATCTGTTTTGACAGAGTAAGCTTGCTTTTTTGTATTCACACACTGAAAAAACACTACGGTCTAAATAGGTTTACCGAGACTCTCCCGGTCTTGAAGCCTGCTACTTTCTGTGATGGAGTTCGTAATTACGGGTTGCACCGCCAAAAATAACGGGCGTCACAACCGTAATCCCTCGGTGAACCTATATAGTCCGTAATCTACGGTGTCCAATACCGTATCGTTTTTTCAATGCATATTCTTATGCATAGTATTTTAAATGATTTATTTGTTTATGTATTTATTTACAGCATAACGAGCCACGTGTTTGGGCGGCTGGACTTTACTACTACTACTACTTATTTTTTTGTCCGGTTCAATCAAAAAAATCGAGTATTGATTGAATAAGTACTGATAAGTGATAGGTATGCTTATGCAGTAAAGATTGGACTTCACAACTTACAGCCTGAGAGCTGAGGTAAAACCGAGATAGTTCATGCGGTTTTACAACACCCTGCTTTTCCCTACGTATCATTACATCCATGGGCCAGGGGGGGCCCGACCACCCCCAGAAAATCTGAAACCAGAAATCCAGAATATGTAGTGATAATTTAAAAACATAAATAAAGAAAATTTCAAACGTATAAAACTAATAACGTAATAAAAAACACTGTTATGGCATTATTTTATATTCTACTGTGTATTATTATTTGATTATACGAGTCGCAAAAAATAAAATTGTTAGATTGGTTATTGTGTGGCAAAGGACCATAAATTTACGCTTTGCAAGGTGAAGATAGCCTGAAATCACGTTTGAGAGTGGCTAAATTTGCAATATTTTCTGGGTAACCCTGACCCCCCCCTTTCCAAGCTGAGGGTAACCCGTTGCCCCCTGACCGCCTAGTTTGGTTTCCAAACTTGGTCCCCTCCAAAAAAATTTTCTAGCTAGGCCCATGGTTACAATTCGAACCAACCTTTACCCAAAAGTATGAAATCCAGGCCTTATCACCTTCCATAATCTATAATAACGTTCTTAAACTATCAATCACCTCCTCTTAAAGTTGCATTTGCTGATAAATAATTTTCTTTCCTTTTACTCTCAGATCCAGGAGGAACCAGGGATCTTCCAGGGTATCTCATTATAAGCCGATGACTAGAAATCTACTCAAATTCACTTACAAGAAGGGAAAACCCAGAACTGAAAGAGTGGTGCTCTTGAAATTTTATCGCCTAAACTGGTGAGTCGGATTCAAAATACTTTTCATTATTCGTAGAGTTTCATGGTATTTTTCTTTGATCCCTGTTGACAGTAACTCACAAATAGCAGCATTGCCAGTTTTACAGCTTTGAGGTGTATACTGCCCGAGGTGGTGGAATAAGGTCAACTCTAAGGCGTTAATTTTCTCATTTCGGAATAAGTTAAAGCCATGGGCGCCAGTATTAAAGTAAATTTTAGAACAAGGACAGCTTATTTGTGAAAAAAGCAAGCATCTACATGAATCGCAATTTTTTTTAATGAGTGTTAAATTATGATTTTGCCTACCTGATATGGTGAATATTGTTAAATTATGATTTTTGTTACTTGCATTGTTATTTGTTCCATAGCATTGAAAAGTGCCTAGTTGCATAAAAAATGTATAAGAATGCATAATGAATGGGTGATAGAAAGGAGAACTTGCAGTGCAAGTCCTGGGGAAAGTGGTTTAGGGGCAGCAGCGCCTGAATAACAGTCAAATGCCGGGTGGGGCTAGACAGACGTGAGAAAAATTTGAATAATCTTTGGAAATAATAATCAGTTTTAATGTCAAATTCAACAGTCAGGGGCGTCATTTCAAGTTCGGCTTGGGGGGGGGGGGCAAAAAATCTGAATCTGATATGACTTTTTTTTTTTTTTTTTTTTTTTGCTCATCAATTTAATTTTAGAGCCATAGAGTCGGCTTGGGGGGGGGGGGCAAACAATTTGATGACTTTTTTTTTTTTGCTCAGCAATAAAATTTTAGAGCCATAGAGTCGGCTTGGGGGGGGGGGGGGGGGAAATTTGATGACTTTTTTTTTTGCTCAGCAATAAAATTTAAGAGCCATAGAGCCGGTTTGGGGGGGGGGGAGCAAAAATCCGTTTTTGAGCCTGACTTCAAATCCTTGGGGGAGGGGGCAATTGCCCACCCTGCCCCCCTCCCCCCCAATTGACCCGCCTGTCAACAGCTGAAGCCATAGGTAGAGGAGAGCTGTGGAGAATTTTTGTTACAATCAAGATTATAGGATCGAAGCAAAGTAAAGAAGGCACGTCACTTGAATAATCCATAATAATAATTGGTTTTAATAAAAAATGTCTATTTCATCACTTGACGCCATAGGAAAGAGGAGTACTGCAGAGAATTTTTGTTAAAAGCATAGAAAATGAAGAAGGTGCATTAACTGATTACTTACAGACATCTTCTAAAAAAAAATTTTGTATACAAGCTTTTAATTTTCTCACACCGCTTGACGTTATTCTACCGCGGTTTTGGCATTTACTTTCATTTGGTGAAATCAGAGTTGACCTTATTCCGAAGTGCCCATGTTTACTGTATTCCAATTGACCTTATTCCGCATTCCCTATTTTCCTTTTGAAATGTAAAATGTAATTATTTTAACCCAAATAATGACAATACTGTCTGAAGCGGATTTAGAATTTGCCTTTCTCTCTTTCCTTCTGCTTTTTCTCCCCCGTCGCCAATATTCAGTGAATGCACCTTCCAGTTTTATTGTATGCAGTCAGTGATGTATTAGTGCAATAGAATTGTTCACTCTAAGAAATAAAGGCACTTTTGTTGTGGCATTGGTGGTTGAGTAAACTTGAAAATGCAACGGTTTCAGCAGGCTAATTGTTTACTTATACTTTATACTGATAGTCTAGTCTATGAGTGACGTTATTGGTCAAGCATTGTAAGATTGGCCATTGTTATGGTAACCACAGTTGATTTTCCAGTTAGCTGTGTAGCATTACAAAAGTGATTCTTGACTGGCTGTTAAAAACGGGTAGTTTAACTATGGTTACCAAAGTAACAGTCAAGTCTTACAATTCTAGACCAATAGCGTCACTAATAGGCTGTTTTAACTATTGGTTTTACGTAAAAGTAAACAAGGAGCCCATAGATTCCCACACTGGAGTGGTCTTTGTATTTGCTAGAGTGCTGCATAGATGCAAAAAATATTATGGATATCATTAATCTTAGTGTTATTAGTTATACTGCAATACATGGTTATGTAGTATTTTTTGTACTGGTGCGATTATCCGACAAAAAAAGAAATACCCAGTACATAGGTAATCAATAGCAGTCGCAAGCCTCTCTGCATATAACCATCCAGTTTTTCAGGTGTGAAAAACACCTTGAAATGATCTTTATTTTAGAATCCAAATTTATACCTTTGTTAATTTCTCAGGGGCGGCTGGATTAGAACTATGACTGGGCGAGCAAGGAAAGTTTACTATAAGTCCACAGCCAATAAAAAGAGGTCTCAAAGGCACGTCTTTTGTAATGCAAAGCAGTGCACGCTCCTGGACAAAATGACCACAAAATATTGGAAAAAGCCAAAGCACTATGTCGATGATCCTTACGAACCGTATCACACCAGAGAAGAGTTCCGCTATACTCGGCAAAAACCCAGAGAGTTTATCTTTCCAGAATAGTCTTTCTTCTGTTATGTAATTTCATATTTTTTTTTCATTTTTTAAAATTTCCTTTAGTTTTGATTTCATTATTTTACATATGTAAACATTTTTTTGCATTCATGGAATAATATTATGTTTTTTAAATGTTTTGCCGTATTTAATTCAACGGTTTACTCAAGAAGCAACCTTGAGAGGAGAACAGTAATCTATGAGCCTCAGAGCACTACTAACATCTTTTTTCCAGGATTTTTCAAAGCTGAGGGTCATCATGGGCTTTTATTAATGTACAATAATTTTAACTTTAAAAGCATGATTTTGAAAGCTTGCTCGTTCAAAGGTGATGACACCATATCAGGACTTTTAAATGATGCCAAGGAAATTTTATGAAAATGGCTTTGTTGAAACCTGTACATCTTACAAAGCAAATAAATATTTCTGTTAAAGACATTACTTTCTGCAAATTTTAGTACTGATGGACCATCAATTTGATGAATTATTGAACTATGCAGCTTTTTAAGTATGACAAAAGTAATTTTGCAACAGGTTGTTCTGCCATAGCAGACACCTTGTGACCCTTAAGAAGCCGTATAATTTCAATGATTCATTAAACTAGGCTGAATTTTTACAGAGAGGCATCCTCCTGTAAAGAAGAGAAAGGTCAAAAATATGAAGTTGGCAGAAAGTCTAAAATAACCACTTAAATGTACTGTTTAGCTCTTCAGTTTTACTAGTCCGGTTTGGTTTTTAGGAATTGAGTTACTTGGAGTAATTTGACTGTCAATTTTTCATTTTGAAAACTTCAGAAATATGTACCAGTCAGGGTTTCAGAATTTTCAAAAACTAACATTTGAATTGTTTTTCTCTGCTCAAAATACCTTGACTCCGAATTTCATCAAAATCTGTCATTAACCCTTTTAGATATACTGCCTTGTTACGCTCAGCGGGGAAAAAGGTAACTTACGTAACTGTAAAGTATGTAACTGTTTTGTAAGTAACAGTAAGGGACATTACGGTAATATGCATAATGATAATGTAACGCATGTCATTTCACTAAAGTTAAAATATCAGGACAAAAAATAATTTCAACCAAGTGATTATTAGCCAGGTAGAAATGAGACAGTAAGAGGGTTCAGGCATGGTCAGTAGAAATTTTATATTTTTTGCAACCATTTCAGACTTTCATGAAATGTACCATGGCAGAAACGTGTTCCTCTTTTGGTAACACATGCAGCGTTTTATTTTTGGCTGGTCAATTTTGAACGACTCGGCAAAATTTGTCAGCAAATCTAAAAAGTAAAAAGTCTGTACATGGAGTCTCTTGTTTTTCTTCAGCATTGGGAGTTCGGGGTTTTGTCTACCTTTTTTTCCAACTTTTATGAGTAATTTAGAAAGACACGGAACAAAATTATGCCTCTATCTAGAGCATCTCAAACACTGCCAACTACATTCATCAAACTTGATCACTTTTAGACAAGCAGAAAAATCCATAGTCTTGGGTTTTACCTATGATACTGGTAGCTAAGACCGTAGAGCTCGTCTCTAAAGTGAGGGTAGGGTCAACCTAAAACCTCAAGAAATTGGCGACTGTTTTTTCCCCTCAAGCCCAGTGAAATTGAACAAAATTAGATCAGAAGTTTTTGATCTGCATTTTGAAATGTATTAGAAGCAAAATATGGAGTTTCAAAATTTTTCTTGTTTATTTTCAAAGAAATTGAAAGTATTCCAAAAAGCGCAAGTTGAATCCGCCTTCACTTGTGAAATGAGCTTTACCAGTTATAATAAGAAAGGAAAGGAAAAAATTATTAAATATTGTGTATTTTAATCGTATCTAATCATAATTACAATTGTCTTTACCTTTATAACAATAACATACAACTTCATGAAAAATATCAAAAAAGTCACTAAATTTACAGAGGAATGAAAGATCACAGAGAGTTTTATTTATATAGTGCTGTGGTTCTCAACCTAGGGTTTGTGAGAGGGTCTCAGGGGTGATCCGCGAGTCTGGATACAGAAAAATGACAATGGTGCAGACGATTCAAAAACTATAAATTTTCATCTTCACCCTGTACGCTACTTTAATTTACCTTAAAATGAATATTCAGTTGAGTTTCTAAAATATCAGCTAGGTATCCAATGGGTCTGTTGCGAACCTCTGCTGAAGCAAGCGAGAGAATTGATTCAAATACAAAACTATATGATGTAAAAATAATGATGCTCAGAAAACGAGAAGTCACGTTCTGATACCGCTTCTGGATACAAGTATCTTTCCCCTTTGGATGCTGTTTGAGTTGCAGATTCTAACCGACTGTTTTAGCTAAGGAGCTGTAACCCAGTGGCGGCTCGTGCAATTTGGCAACAATGTCATCCCTCCATTTGATTGTATGTAAAACAATCGATTCGAAAGTGAAGCAGCGCTTCACCAGCAATCGATTGTTAAACATAGATTCAAATAGAGCGAAGACATCGTTGCCAGATGGCACAAGCCGCCGCTGTTGTAACCAAAGAAGGGCCCTCTGGAACGAATTTTGAAGACACCATGGAGGAGGCAGCCTGGACGGAGGGACCATGACCATACTCAACCAAAAGTAAACAACAGTAACTCGTTCCGTTGTGTTCTATCGTGTTTAATGAAAAAAAAAAAAAATCAGTCTAAAACTGCTGTAGCAAACGTTCGCAACAAACCCATTCTAAGTTCCTTTTATTTTTGAGCCCAGGACTATCAGGAAATGATGCGCGCTGAGACAACATAGACCATGCATTAGCTATGCGCTTGAGTTAATAATCCTCAAAAGCGTTGCTGGTCGGATAAAGGTTGAGAACCACTACTATAGAGGTAGTAATTAGTTCCACTTTTATTAAGGATAGAGAACTGTACAGGTGTTTCCCTTATTTATGGTTACTACTTCTGCAGACATGTAATATTTTGAACCAAATCTACACAATCAGAAATCTGAAAATTTTACATTTCCTATTCACCTATTCTCTTATCTTGTTAATTGTTGCTGTAAAGCAGCTTTACACTCACAAGGGGAGGCTCAGAAGTCGCCGTCTCCGATTTTGAAAACAATTGCACGAAAGTGTAGCTAAAGTAAAACTATTAGACCCGTGTTTCTCACTTTTTGCCAATGGGCCTACCTAAAGTGTCAGGAATTTTTTGAAAGTTGCAGAAATTCACGTATATATTCGGAACGCTCTCCGCTCGGGTTTTTTACGTGAATTTCGGCAACTTTCAAAAAATTCCTGACGCTTTAGGAAGGCCCATTGGCAAAAAGTGAGAAACACGGGTCTAATAGTTTTACTTTAGCTACATTTTTGTGCAATTGTTTTCAAAATCAGAGGCGGCGACTTCTGAGCCTCCTCCTGTCAGTATATGTGCAATTTTAGCATCTACCACGCTGCTCGTTGCCTCAGTTTTGAGGTTTTTGTGATTCATTTTGTCCAAGCACTGTAGGGTAAGGCAGAAAACGCTAAATTTTCAGGTTTCAAACAATGAGCTTTGTAGTGACTATAGTTAAACCCAAGTTACACAATCCGTGCATTAATTTGGTTAGGATCAATACTTAGGCTAAATTTTAAAGAGGAATGGGATGGAACACAATAGACAAACTGCAGTTAGCCAGTTACCAACGTTAGACTAACTGAGAGTGACTACAAGTAACCTGTT
This sequence comes from Trialeurodes vaporariorum, assembly GCA_011764245.1. Lineage (NCBI taxonomy): Eukaryota > Metazoa > Arthropoda > Insecta > Hemiptera > Aleyrodidae > Trialeurodes > Trialeurodes vaporariorum. The sequence goes on from VMOF01000002.1 coordinate 76,604,097, forward strand.
CCATCCTGTTCCAACCAAAAAAAAAAAATCAACCTATCGAAACTAAACAGTTCAGGCTCATTCTTGGAGGACACTTTAATCTATTAAATAAACAAAGCAACCATTGAGTTCTCTCAAAGGTAAAAAATGAATTGAAAATCTTAATTATTTGTTTCTATAATTGTTGACTAAGTCAAATGACTGGGCAGTGGACAGCCATGTTAAGGGAAAAAGAATTGAATCATGAAGAAAATTGAATTTTTACAAACAATTCCATACAAATGAAAATATTACCTGCCTAGGGTGAAGCTTTAGTGTAATTTACTTGAGGATAATTTCATCAGTTGAAGAGTTCAGCTAAAAAACGTTACAACTCCATGCTTAAGGATACTCATGGTTTTGTAACGCTATTCAGCTGAGCCCTTCAATTTACTTTTTACCAGTAAATTGACTTTAATTGAGCAGTAGTACTCTGGTCATTGGAATTGGCACTAAACGCTGCGAAGATTCACATTAATTAATAATGAAATCTAATGGAATAAGAGGCTCTCAATTTTTTTCTTAAAACTAAGGCCCCCCCTCTCCATTTTACATAGGTAATAATAATCGTATGTTATTCATAATTTTTTATGGAACTGACCCTCTTTTGACTCAGGTTAATTTTTTTGTTCTCCTCAACCTTTTTAAGAGTTTTGAGCGTTTCAACTTAACTTTACCCTTTTTTTTCACTGCAATATTTATTTGCCATTAGTAAAAATGTATATTAATAATAAAGAAATAAAAAAACTGAGCATTTTCATGGCCTCAAATTAAAAAAGTCAATTTCAGTCATTTAGTTATATGCAATGTGGTATGCTAGTAGAGATGGGCGATTATTGCATTAATCCATTAATCGATAATCGTATGTGGAAATAATCGACTTCGATCGATTAATCGGCATCAATAATCGAATTAATCTATTATTAATTGACAACTATCAAATTTTTTTTCTCGTCATTTCGACTCCAAAAATCGAATTTCAACCACAAAATTGAAGATGTTGCACAGGATTTGTTTGAAATGATTTTGAGGTCAGTAATTAAATCTATTTTTTCTTCTTTTTTTTTCTAGAAAATTATATAGATTTGCAAAATCGATTTTTTCGAAAAAATCCCCCACATTTTAGAAAGGTAGAGACTAGAAAAAGCAGCGCCAATATAAATTTTGCGATAACTTTCATTTAGATTAATTTTCCGATTAATCGACACAAATAATTGATTAATCAAAATAATCGACTATCCAAAAATCGAACATTAATCGAATCGAAAAGGGCTCGATTAATCAATTTTTTTTTTATTAATCGTCCATCTCTATATGCTAGCAGTTGGAGCAAAGCTAATTATGAGGCTAAAAGGCTGCAAGTCCTTCTGAAATAGAAGTCCCTTCAGTTTGTTTTTCTCCATTTTCCATCACTGTTTTTCTTCATAAAAAAATTGCTTTGTTCTCAAGCTACATATGTGGGTTTAACATCAAGGCATGGAGATCATTATCTTTGCCATAAGCACCAGTGGTGAAGCGTCTATGGAAGTATTGAAAGCAATTGAACGCTTCCGCTATTGTTTAAGAGGCATGAAACAAAAGTGAAGAAAGTAATCACTTGAGTTCTCTTTTAACCGTTGCCTCTTTTTGCTCTAATCTCTTACCTGATTGCGCTTGCATGTTGTCTCATCTTCTTGAGCGCTCATCAGTGGATCTATTGCCACAAGTCTTTATTACGGTCACAGAAACTTAAAATCTTTTCAAAGAAAGTCGTTCTTCACAGCCGTAAGAGGTTCTCCTAAAAATGGTCTCCCCCTAAAAGAAGTCTCTCTTCGCCTTCCGGTAAGTATCTATAGTCAACAAATTTCAAGAATATCAGACAATGTCTTATATTTTGACTCAGAAAGTCTAACTGCGAAACTCTTTGCAGTGTATTTAAGCAATCCAGTTGTCCATCCTGGGCCAAACCTAAAGCATCGTCTGAGATTCTTTAATTCGTAAACTGGACATCCTACATAGAGTGTGATAGGAATTAGAAATAATCAGAACCGCCAAATGTCACAATACTTTCGCCATTTTCTGAGAGAGGCGTTTCCAAGAATTTTTCTATTTTTCTATCGCTCCCTCTCCTATTACTCGAATGCATCCGTTAGAAAAAGATTGAGTGAAGGGTAATCACTCGGCTTTAGTCGTTATATCTCTCTTTTTCTCATATGTACATTCCAATGGGTGGAGAGAGAGAAAGAAAAATCCCTGGATGCCAATGCTGTTTGACAAGTATCATTTAAATGATTAAACGATTAAAAACTTATGGGGTTGATTGGATGTGGTTTGTTTTAGGTAGCAAAAAGTACTATCTAATTTTAACCCAAAAACTTGTCAAGCAGTTATCCGGCTTTTTTCTGAAGATAAAATCTCATAAATACAATATTTAAATATTGTGAAACAAAGAGTTTCAAGAGTTGAGTGTCTCAAGGTCTTTGGACCTTTGATCACGGGCTATATCCAAGAATTTACTGGTTTTCCTGATAGTCATTCTGGTAAACCGTTTTAAGTTAAATTACTTTTTTCTCTTGAATATTATTGGTTCAAAAACACTCCACGCAGGAACTCTGTTTTTATCAGTTTTGTCGGGAAGAACTTTTCGGAATGAAAAGACTCACAATGGCTCCACCTGCAAATAGAGAAAACATTAAAAAGATGAAAAAAAAAGAATTGTGAGTTTAAGAGCTCAGCTTAAAGTGAGTCCTCTAGTTTCAAACGGGCATAACTCACTCATGATGTTTACAACTTTTTGCTCGCATTCTAATTTTTAACAAAGAACAAATACATTCGATTTTATAAAAATGTGCAGTGCACTAATTCTTTTTAATATAAACAATTGTGCTTCAAAGTTTCATGAGATTGCACCCGTTGGGCACGTTGTTTCAACTAGGACCCTTATCTAGTTAAATAATTAAAATGCGATCAGAAATTTTGAAACGTCGTTGCAATGGAGGGCCTGTTTGAATTTTTATTCTCTCCTTTTTTCTTCCCCCCTCCAATTCATTTGAGACACTCCTCCTTAAATTTTAGCACCCCTAAGACTCGTGCCTTAAAACGCAGCCTTTGCCGCCTATTCGTTAACTTGACCCTGGTCCGGGTGAAAAATACTGAAACTAAAGTACCTCTGTAGAATATCTTTACCAAAGAAATTAGGAATGTTTCAAAGTTAGAAATATTTATCTTTTCGTCTTGCTTCCTCTACCCAGTGACGACGCATGCAATTTGTCAACGTTTCATTTCGTCCATTATTAGAACCCACGCAAAAGATCAAATGCGTTTGCTGAACATCCAATTGTTCGATCTTTTTCATGCTGGTTTAAATGGACAATATGCGAAATTTGCCAAATTGGAAGCTTCGCCACTGCCAGTATGTACTAGCGGTGACAAAGATACCTAGCCAGGGTATGCAATAAGCAATACACAACATCCCATTTAACATGCGTGTATTAGGTGTGTTGCGTGTTGCATACTCTGGCCAGGTGTCTTTGTCCCCGCTAGTACCTTTCTATAGCTTAACCCTTAACTGCAGATGAGCCCAGATCGGGAACAATTACTTTGAAGCCTTATCTAAAAGTAGGGGACTTGAGTTGTACTGTCGCTGCATGATGGGTCACATGTGGAACAGATACTAAACGAGTAAGAATTGTCGATTTTGTCCTAGAGCGCGCAGCACAGGGTAGAGAACGTGCAGAGTGGTTGAAAATAGCTCACTGAAAATCTGATAGAGATTTTCCGATTTTCATTGTTATGTTTGGGAGTAACGCAGGGGTACCATATACAAAAAAAACAACTATTGAAACTTACTAACTTATTTTTTACTACTTTAATTTTGTTTTTTTAGCCTGAAAACTTTATTTTCAGTTGCATGGATACCTAAATGTTGGTAAGGCCATATTTGGAGCAATATTCAGGCTCTTTACCATTGAAATATAATGGAAAGAATTTTTTCACTATTTTTCCCTGTCTCAAGGATCAAAATTGTACTGGAAAAAAAATTATTTTATTGAAAAAAAAAATCATGCAGTAAAGGGTTAAATTATTTGACCGTCATCTTTTATCTTACCAATCACAATTGCTCCTGTAGCCCCAAGTGTTGATTCACAATGCTGATCAAGGAGATTGCCGAAAATAATGTTACTGATCATGGCTCCGAATCTTCCGCTCAGCAGGGACAAACAAACTCCCATGCCGCTAGAGGAAGAGAAAAGAAAGTAAATAAAAATAAGGCAAATGATCAAATCATAATGTGAGTAAGTAGGTACCTAATCTAATCGGAAAAATATTAGCAGTTTTCTCAAAAGTACCGCTTTTTGCGTTTAATGCGATTACGTTAGCACATCACTAGCAGCGGCAAAAATCGCCTTCAAATAAGCAGGCATACAACCCGCACGTAACAACTGACAAAAATCCGGATCGGGACGAGAACGCACACTTTGAATCGGCCGCGATGGAGGATATGCGGAGCCTCCCCCCCCCCCCCCCCCCCGCGCCATAGGAGTGGAAAGAAGGAGGCTTCCTCCTCCTCAAAAATATAATGGGGCAGTTGCAAGGGTCTGAAAGAAATGTCGTGTTTTTTTATCAAGAAAATGAAAGAAGGTACCTAATTGATGAGCTGAGGACAAAGATGCCTTTGGTTTCTAATTAAGTTCCATTGTTCTAAAGATGAGATTTTGACCCAAAATACATTATTTTAAATGGGGATTCCGCGTAGTGACGTCACTGCACTCACAATTTTTTACGACTTTACGCACGTGTGTATCTCCAAAACTGGGAAACTTAGGAAAAAACCAAAGGCACCATTGTTTTTAGCTCATCAGAAACCAAAGACTTCTAATACTATCGTCAGAAACTACCATTTTCTTTATAAAAAAACAAAAAATTTCAGACCCTTGCAACTGCCCCATAGTAACTCGACGGACGTAAGTGCCTTTCTAATCCAAGATTCGAGGAATTTTACTACGTTAACGTCCTTCGAAGGATTCCTACTGCCTCTGAGTCATTATTGACGATTGTCAGCTTTTCCGTGGTTTTTTTTTGTTTTGTTTTTTATTTTATTAATATTTGGTTTGTTTTGTTCTTAAGTTAACTATTTGTACGTGACTGTACCATTTTAGCTTATCCTAGAAAATGAAGGCGCGTCTATAAAAGTAGACCACGGTTCCACCACTCACCAGTCGTCGGAACTTTCGAATCGTGTGAACTTTCGAAAAGAATATTTAAATTGGGTACAGTCGTTAGGGGCCCGATCAAGTCGGGGAAAAGTTGGACTTGACTTGAACTAGTATAACCTCACACTTTGCTGAACAAACGGCATCGTGACCCTCAAGTGAAGCTTTAAGTGTGGCTCAAGCTTGACTTGAAGTTGACTGATGCTCATCGGTTGAACTAGGTAGATGTTCAACGTGATCGGGCCCCCCAGCGGAGTGTTGACAACTTGACAAGTAGTTAACTATTCGTACGCGACTGTACCGTTTTAGCCTACCCTAAAAAATGAAGGCGCATCCACTCAATCTCTCTCTCTCTCTCTCTCTCTCTCTCTCTCTCTCTCTCTCTCTCTCTCTCTCTCTCTTTCTCTCTCTCTCTCTACATCTCCATTTCTTACATGTCTAACCCATTCCGTCCCGCTTTTCCTCCCACCCTTTCTTCCCCTTATGTGTACTTATTCACGGTCCGGCCGACCCAAATTCGGCCGTAGCCCGCTGGGAGAGGACCTGTCCCATTAAGGGTCATTATCTGCTATTTTTTTGGTGAAAAATTAAAAGTCTGAAAAAAGGGAACAAAATGTGGATTACGTGTGCTTGGAGGTCTAATCTAATCTACGTTTCAACCCCGCGTTTTCTAAATATCTTGAAACGGTAAATGTCCAAATGCGCAAATCCCCAAATGCGCAAAATACTCTATTGCTTATATGGGTCGCTTCTGGGCAAGGAAAATTTGCGTAAATGGGTGCATTTTACTGAGGACACTTTCAGTCACAATGCTATTAAAAAATAATATTTGATTTGGCAACCATGCTAACTGTAGTGAGTAAATGTGGAATGCAAAATCGGAGAATTTTAGTTTCATGGACACTTTAGAAAAAAATGTTGCTTCATCTCATCCAAACATTCACTCCTTCATCGCTGTTCTGCAAGCAGAAACTTAAATCAAGCTAAAGTCTGCTTTTAACTCATATATGCCCAACTTTATTTGAACATGATGGGTGTTTTCTGGTGTTTTTCTCGAAAAACACCATCTTAGAGTTAAATGATAAAAATTAAATTTAAAAATTGTGAAATTTTCTGGTCCAGCTAAATTATAGGTGCTGAAAGAACGCAACATTGAGTTTTGAGTAAAATTGGCCTAAATGTACTGTAATTTGGTCCAAAAAAAACCCATTATATGTGGGTCGTTAACGACCCAATGGGCATACATGGGTCAAACCACCAAAATCAAATTCCAAGGAAGAGAGCAAATTTAAGCAACTACTTTCTTCGCACTCTCAGCTGTTAAGCCATCAACTCACGCTCGAAAGTTATCTGAAAGAAGTGGGTTGCAAATATACAGCGTTGCCCATGCATTAGGGAAGAATTAGCAATTTAATTATCTTTGCGGTTTTGGGTCACATCTTTTTACATTAGCATTAGCGCTTTTAGGCATATTTCTCGAGATCCTTTTTGCGCTTTTGGAACATCGTTTTTGCGCTTTTGGGTTCTAGTTTTCGGATTTTTGCGCTCATGGGTGCTGTCCCTTGAAACTTGGGTGCGATTAAAACTTTGATCTCTATGTTGCTGCCAAGATGTCCAGTATTTATAGTCTTGATTTTGATCCACTAATTGTAAGTGCATGGCTGCTCTACTTGAGTTTTGAGCTCGTTACAGATGTGGGTGCAAGGTTGACCTGTAACCTTTAGCACCGATGCATTGATTATTATTTCCTCTCCAAACAATACAGGGTGTCCCTTAATTCATAGTAGATATTTTTACCACGTATTTTTGGGGCCAAAATAAGACTTTTTTTTTCTACGAACACGTGTCCGAAAATGCCCCCCCCCCCCCCCCCCTCGGAGCTCGCCCCCCCCCAAAGTTTTAAAAATAAATCGGTTTTTCTTCGATTTTAGCAACGGATCTTCGTAAAAATGGATTAAAATTGGTTTCTAGGGGTAACTTTAGGCGTTCTTTCCGATTCCGGGGTCGAAAATTGCCGAAAGGGTCAAAAAGGGAGGGTTTGAGGGGGGTTGAAATTTTAAATTGAATAATTTTTTAGTGCTCCGTAAGAAAATGAGAAAAGTAACAAAAGAATCTGATGGAACAAAACAAAAGGAACATTTTTGATTCTTGTATTTTGTTCATAAGACACACGAAAAACGAGTAAAATCGATTTTTCGTCGGGAGCGCACAGCCCGATAGCGCTGCGTTCGAGTTCCAGTGCCGCGTTGCGTCGAGTCGATCGTTGAGTCAGTTGAGTGCACAGAGCAGCGCTATCGGCCGCTGTGCGCTCCCGACGAAAAATAGATTTTACTCGTTTTCCGTGTATCTTATGAACAAAATACAAGAAATCAAAAATGTTCCTTTTGTTTTGTTTCATCAGATTCTTATGTTACTTTTCTCATTTTCTTACGGAGCACTAAAAAATTATTCAATTTGAGCCCCCTCAAACCCCCCCCCCCTTTTTGACCCTTTCGGGAATTTTCGACACCGAAATCGGAAAGAACGCCTAATGTTACCCCTGGAAATCAATTTTCATCAATTTTTACGTAGATCCGTTGCTAGAATCGAAGAAAAACGATTTATTTTTAAAACTTTGGGGGGGGGGGGCTGTAGCTCCGAGGGGGGGCATCTTCGGACACGTGCTCATAGGGAAAAAAGTCTTATTTTGGCCCCAAAAATACGTGGTAAAAATATTTACTATGCATTTTGGGACACCCTGTATAGAGGAACTTCCAATTGAAAAGCTTTTTTGAGATAAAACCTGTAGGAAGTAATTTCAATCTTTGCAGCCAAATTTTTCTTATTTTTTCCCCGTCATTAGCGTGAAAAGGAAATGAGTCTTTTAAGGGGAGGGTATCAGATACATCTCTAATGTAAGAAGTTAGCTCTCCCTCCAAATCAAACGCTTTCCATTATTTTTCTTGATTTTCTTCGACTCCTTTCCTCATCCTAGAAAATTTGTATCATTTTGCGACTTTCTGAGGTGGGCAAGGCCCACCCCCAGGAGGGGATTCTTTCGACCTTCTTGTATAGATACTCACACGATGGAAGGTGGGAAAAGGTCGACCAAAATTGAGTTGTACACGGCATGTGCTGTACCAATCATCACATAAAACATTGTAGCTGATACCATAAGTTTAATAGTTGAGTCGACGTACACTAAATAGATTATTGACGATCCAGAGGCCAGCATCAGTGTCACTAGAAACAAAGAAATGAGATATTTAGGTCCTCTCCATCAATAGTTCACGATTTTATAGTCTTGAGAATTCTGCGAAAACATTGCCGCAAAAAGGGATGAGAAGAACATTTTCGGAGCATATTCCTATTCCTATAGCGACCTCACAATAGTTTCAAATTATTTTGACGTATTCCATTATTCTGTCAAAAGTGTCATAAACCTCGGTAGTAAAGGGTAGGTTTGACTTCAGTGGCGGATCCACGGGGGGGCACCAGAAGCCTCAAATTTTGCTTTTTTTTCAATAAAAAATAGCGCGAAGTTGCTTCTACCGACGCTTCAAATTTCAAAATTTCACAGGCGTGCCCCCTCCCCCCCCCCCCCAGAAAAACTTTCTGGATCCTGCACTGTTTGACTTTAAGTGTAAGCTCGTATATTCGGTGGCGTTATAATTTGGGAACGTGTTGCATTTAGTCTACGGTGAACCGGTGAACCCATTATAAAAAGATATAAACTATGATGTGATTGCGTCATTGCGTGAACATAATTTAATTCAACCTTTCGTGTAAGTTTAAATGGACAAAATTCAACGTTGTCAAATTGCTAGCTACACATTGTGGCTCTTATGTCAAAACCTACGTTTTTTTAGCGTCTCCATATTGTGGTGGAATTTGGAAACTAGCACAGTGGTCTTTTTTTTTTTTATCTTTGGTTAAACTTTCAGCTGAATGTAACCAACCTTCTCTCTCTCTCTTCTAAGTCCTCTCCTCATTTAAGTGTCATGCAAACTCTCTCTCTCTCTCTCTCTCTCTCTCTCTCTCTCTCTCTCTCTCTCTCTCTCTCTCTCTCTCTCTCACTCTCTCTCTCTCTCTCTCTCTCTCTCTCTCTCTCTCTCTCTCTCTCTCTCCCTCTCTCTCTAGCTCTCTAGCTCTCTCAACTTTGCAAAATATTGGAACAAGGACCTTGAATTGTGATTATTTGATTGCGGGGTTAGTGGCTTAGAACGCTATAGCGATCACGGATTCCCGGCTCTCCATAAAACGCCTGCAATTTTTCGGTGATGCAAAACCAACTCCCTCGTGTAGGAAGATTTATCTCAAACCCGAGTTCTGTATTTTGAGCTACCACGCACCTTTTACGGTTGGGCTTGTTTTCTTTTTGAGCCTCCAAAGAGTACCTACACGAGACAAGAGACGAGTCAAGATATGCGATAGGTGAATGTGGCAGCAATCGTATGTTAATATCGATTTAACGGCCTCTGGATGATTGACTGGTAAAGCCTGGGCGTAGTGAAATCGCAGTTAAACGGAGATTTGACAAGGTATTTACTATTTACAATTATAATATGGAGCCTCTTGCAAGGAGTTGGCTGGTTCCATGGTTTGCGTTCTCGTATCCTAAATGCACAGCTAGGATACTGTAGTATTCTACTGTAGTATTCTTTCCATTCTGGCTATGTAATCAGAATGGAACCTTCGGTTCATTTTGAAGCATTATTTTCTGGTCAGCCATTTTGAGAAATTCCAAACTATCCCCCATGTAAAACGATGTGAAAGACAGAGGTAGAGATATATGTCCACCATTTTGAATGGACACCAAAAAGAGAGACCGAAAAACGTTTCTATTGGCTCTAGAGTCCGTGAGTAATATAGGCATATATGAAAGAGTCTCGCCACATGAAGAATGGAGAAGAAGAACTAGAAGGAGGCGTCCACTCTGATTGGTTGGGTTCGCCGAGGAGGTGTTCCAACGGCCATCCATATGGCGAGACTCTTTAATATAAATACAGGGGCTCTAATTGGCTTTTAAGGAAGATTCCAATGTGATTGTAATCTTATATTCTGTGCTAAATGTACTAGTGGGGACAAAGATACCTGGCCAGAATATGCAACACGCAACACACCTAATACACGTGTTGAATGGGATGCTGTGTATTGCTTATTGCATACCCTGGCTAGGTATATCTTTGTCTCAGCTAGTACATGAAAACGAGTCAAATTTTCTTCGATTCATTGAATGTCTTATCTATCTTCATTCTTACCTGGCAAGATCCTTCGATCGATTTTATTGGCAAGCAACCCAGATATTAGGTTGCCTAGCATGCTGAATCCACCGATACCCATATTGTAGAGGAGAGTTTTTTGACTGAAACTTCCGTTTCCGGTTTCGTCGGTGTCGAGATTCCCACCCGGCACCTCTCGTGTTATCGCTCGCGTCGAGCAAACTGTCCACGTTCGGTTGGGCTCCAGTTTCTCGGCTTCCTCGAACCGGTTGAAAAATTCTGGGACCCAAATACCTAGACCACAATACCTGCAGGGCATAGGAAATCAATGGAAAATAAGTACCGTATGTAAAGCCGCATGTTCTTTTCGCTTCGCGCTTGCAGACCCGTGACATCTTACTACCGGTACTATACCTATTGATTAATAAGGTTTCCGGTTCTACTATAAAACCATTGCCGGAAAAACGACTCTAAAAAGCTTTAAACCGCATTTCAAGGAAAACGCGTTTGAAAACTAAAATTGTCTCTATCCGCTAAAATACACCTTGAATGTAGACGTAGGAGAAGACGTTTTTTTCAGTAATATTCTAGTGATAAGAAAACCGTAATAATTTATGTTTACAGCGTTGGCATATTTCCAAAAAAGGGTCACATCTCTGCGCGAGTTTATATGCGTACTATACCGTTTTACCGATAACTTTTTTTCTTTCAAAACTCACTAATTTAACCCTTTCCAGCACGCATTTTGGAATTTGACTTTTTTTGAGATTTTTTAGACCGTTCAAAAGAGGACAATTTTCCAAGACTTTTGATGGGTCACACATGTTTTTGCAAAACGTTCATTTAAATTCCATTGAAACCCATGTTACAGAAAATGGTACGTATGTTGTACCACCTTGCTGGAAAGGGTTAAAGTGCCACATCTAGCGAAAAAATCCAGCTATCGATAAGAAAATTTGAAGATCCAAGCTCATGGGACACCGAAGCAAACGCGCGAACGCGATAAACGCTGCTAAAAAAAAAAGAGAGAGAGAAAAAAAAATGGCCGCCAAGTATTTCAATGCAAGTGATCACACCGGTGGGCGGTGGCGAACGCAAAAGATGAGGTAGCGTTTGTATATTAGCTCCGGTGTCGTACGGGCTATTAAGTATACTATAAGCAAATTTTAGCGATCGAATATCATTCACCGTCGTATGATATTCGATGGATTTGCATTTTATTTTGATGATATTCGATTGTTTTGTTGGTCTCAGTGGAGACCGTTGAATTCCAACAATTGGAAATTTCGAATTCACCTCCGGAGGTAGATTCGATTTTGAGTTGTTGCAACCGGTGTCAGAAATCTCATCTTCTATCCTTTTTGACTCCTTTCGCCGCGATAGTTTCGGAAATTACGAACTTTTCGAATAAAGTTTACTGTACAGACCATGCGTAGAAGTCATTTTCCTATGAGACAAACATAATTTTAGCTTCGAGAACGCTAGTTTTTTTTGTTGTTAAAAATGGCCGTGTCATCCAGAGCTGATTTAGAGGTTATGTTATGGGATATTATTATAACACAGTTTTCATTTTCACGAGAATATCATTCAGAAGTTCATCCTCGACTCTCATTGGTTAGATTTTTCACCGATCAGCAGCATCAGTTAGCAATCATCAATTCTTGAAGTGAATGATATTCGATCGCTAAAAGTTGCTTTATTAAGTAAGTGTGACGAATCGATTGAGATATTTTCCATACCTAAATCTCTCTCTCTCTCTCTCTCTCTCTCTCTCTCTCTCTCTTCATTCTATAAAAATAACGACACGTGTACCTATGTGCATATATCCACTTATTTCCGGCAAGGTCTGAAAAATTACCGATGGATTTAATTCCTCGAGGAAAATGTAAAAGAATAAGTCTTACCCCACCATGTTGGCGAATATGATAGTGGTGCATAAAACAGTCGTATTTAGTACTGGTGGTTTGAGCAATTTGGAAATCTGGAACCACATAACTTCCATTTTGTACACTATAGATGTGAGTAATTTTTTCCTGTTTGGTTCGTTGATATCTTTCATTGAACTACTTTGGAATGCTTTTATCTAAAAGGACAAAAATAAAATAGCAAAATTCAGAAATACAAAGAAAACTTGGAAACAATAAAATAAAAATAAATAAATAAAAGGGAGGGATTCTGAGCCTGAAATTTTAGCAAAGAATTCAGCAGGTCAATTTATTTATGGCGATTATCATGCCCTCCCCCTTCCTTGGGTGACTTTCAAAATTGAGAGGGGTTGATCATGATGATTAAGGGCGTAAATCTTAATCACGTGAGCGCGCGTGTTTATAGAATCGGTATTTGTACCAGAACCTGCAGTGTGGTAGTAGGTCCATTGATTAATTGCTTATTATTGAAGGAATCAAACAATATCCAAGCCACCTCCTCTTACAAGTGGGGGGGGGGGGCAAGCATCATGCCCTTCTCCCAAAGTCGCCCGGCGCCCATGCCCCTATCCAGTGGCGTCGCGTGCCATCTGGCAACAATGCAACTGCTCCATTTAAACTCATTAAATAAATCGAATTTTTCTTGTGCACTGTGAACCCCCTGAATTCGATATTTTACATAAGTTTAAATGTATAGAATACATTGTTGCCGAATGGGTCTGTTGCAAACTTTTGCTACAACAATTAAGAGTGTTTAATCTAATGTAAAATCGCCTGAAAAGTCCGTTGGTGACATCAGAAAGTCATAAAATGCACTAATAAACTCACAAGAGGCGTTTAATGAAATCCAAGATGGCGGAGAAATATCGAGCAATTTGTATGCATGCACCACGAACATCCAAGGATAGCCAACCTCACAATATCGATCACAACCAATCACAACGTAAACAAACACTTAACCTCTACCTCCAGTGAGGTTGTCAAAGTTGGCCATCCTTGGATGTTCACGGTGCATGCATACAGATTGCTCGATATTTCTCCGCCATATTGGATTTCATTAAACGCCTCTTGTGAGTTTATTATTGCATTTTATGATTTTCTGATGCCACCAATAGACTTTTCAGGTGATTTTACATTAGATTATACACTCTTAATCGTTGTAGCAAAAGTTTGCAACAGACCCATTGCACGCGACGCCACTGCCCCTATCTATGCCCCTCTCTGAACAGTTTTCTTGTTGCGCTTGCTACTGAGGTGCGGACTTATCTTATGCAGATTAGCGGCGAATCTACTCCAATTTTATCGGCGAGTCCGGCACTTGCCCAAATTCCATTGATCTAATCCATAAAATGCGGTGAGACCCATACAGTGGAGAAAGATGGCAGATTTGGTGCAGTGATGCGGCGCGCAATCTGGCAACGTTTCATACAGTTCACTTAAACCTATTTTAAAGATCGAAGTATTTGTGGTTCGGTGAACACCCTCGAATTCGACCTTTTACATAGGTTTCAATGAACAAAATGAGACGTCGACAAAATGAGATTGCATGCTACGGCAACTGCATTTTGGTGGCCTAAAATCAGTTAATTGAAATCACCTCAAAACATAGTTTGAACGGTTGAAAGATATCTTTATCCGACACTTTGTCTTTTTCAGCAGAGATCAGTGCAAGTGGGAGTAGTTGCAAGGGTCTGACATTTTTGTTGTTGTTGTTGTTTTTTTTGTTTGTTTTTTTTTTAAAAAAATTGTAGTACTTGTTGAGCTGAGAACAATGGAACAGGCTCATGCAAAAACGTCCGTCGTCCATTTTTTTAATATTTGACTTTGTGGGCGTACATCACTCTTAAGAAGACGCAGCGTCTGATCAGTCGCAAGTCCTGATCTGCGGGCCGATCATTTACTTCATCGTTAAATCGATCGTTATAACTGTCTACGAGTGATGCTATTGGTCGAATATTGTAAAACTTGGATGTTGCTATGGTAACCATCGTTATAGTGTCCGTTTTTTAAAGGTTACTCATGAGTAGCCTTTATAAAACGACACTCTTAACGATGGTTTCCATAGCAACGGCTAAGTTTTACAATATTCGACCAATAGCATCACTCGTAGACAGTTATAACGATCGATTTAACGATGAAGTAAATGATCGGCCCGCAGACTTGTTCCTTGGCTTCTTCCATGGGCGCACCCAGGATTTCTGTATGGGGGGGGGGCAAGTTGTCATTTCATATGGGGGGGGTCTGGGGGTCCTACCCCGGAAAATTTTGAAAATTTAGCTCTTCTTAGACGCATAATTAGGCTACTTCTATTCAGAAACTATATTGATGTAGCTCCCGAGAAAAATGAGATTTTCCGAGACTCTGCTGATATTAAGGAAATACCTTCATCGCATGCTGATAGAAAGACGGAGTCTTCAGGAAATCTAGATTTCAGAAGAAGATCGAGCGAAATTAACAATTAAGGACATTGCTGTCGGGAAAGATGTGTTCCTCCAAGGAAAAATACGTTTCATGACATTGATACTTTTTTTGAACTCATTCCCTTTCCCATCTTTTCTTTTTCTCTCCTCTTCTTTTCCTCTTCTCTCTTTCTCTTTTCCTAATTTTTTCCTTTCCTTTCCTCCTTTTTTCTCTTCCTATGGGGGGCCTTGGCCCCCTTGGCCCCCCCCCATCCCGGGTGCGCCCATGTTGTGAGCGTACATCACTCTTAAGAAGACGCAGCGTCTGTATAAGTCCTGACCAGACTTGTTCCTTGGCTTCTTGTTCCTATTTCTTTTTTCGAAGAGCTTATAAGAGCTCCATTCTAAGTTTTCAGTAAAACACAACCAACCCCCCCCCCCCCCCCCCCCGAAACCCGAAAGAAAAACAGTACTTACCGGGTAACTCGCCCGATCCCGACCAGTATTCATGGCGAATATTTTTGACATTGATTGCAAACATTCTTCATGCATGGACTTGGTGTAAAGGAACCTTGGACTCTCTGGCATCATTGACAGGAGAACGGCGCTCAGCAAACTAGGAATGGACACGGTCGCTACCAATAGCCTCCAAGAGTTGAATTCCCAGTTGCCGATTTTGTAACTTATCTCCATAGGTAACACCGTCATTGCAAAAACTGGACGACAAAAAAAGTCTCGGGATCAGTCTGATTATGTGATGAAAAGTGACGTTATAAACGGATTTTCGATGTAAGTATACCGTTTGGCCCGCAAGAAGAAAAAAAAAATGTTCCTCGATTAAGGAAGTCATTTGATATGCATATATGATAAGGAAACTTTGTACAAACAATAATCACTCGTTTTGTCTCAAAACGGTTTTAACAAAATTAAAACTATGAGAATGGCTGTATCACTTATTATGGCTCCATCGTTCATTGGATTATTCGTACAGTTCAATAAATTGAATGACAATTTTCAAATTTTTCTTTGGAATCTGTCGAAGATGGTTTCGGTCCCCCTCTCTCCGATAAATTACATCTGATGAAGTAAAAAGAAGTGTCATATATTAATTAGTTTCGATTGCTTTATACGGCCAGGAGGTTACTGTTTTGCAAAATCGAGTTCTTGAGGGAGCCCTTTCATCAGTTTTGCGTGTATTTTTTCTGAGAAATGATTTTTCTGACACTTGTCTTCAGTAAAATTTGTCTGTGTTAAATACAAGGAGCAAGGACCGTTCTGAGTGGGGGGGGGGAGTGTAGGTACCCTTGCTCTTGTCCCGGGTGGCACTCTGGCATTCTCCGAGGGTGAACTTAGGGTGAACCAGCAAAAAAATAAAAAAAGTTGGTAATCAAATTTAACACGTTTTTTGTTTTTTTTTTTTCTTTTGTTTTTTGTTTTTGTTTTTGTTTTTTGTTTTTTGTTTTTTTTTGGGCGGAAAACATGGGCAAGCAAGCAAAATTCGTATACTTTACAGGAGGCGGTTTGCGCGGAGGGCGGCAAAATTGCAATCTCACTGAGAAATTGCAAAGAGACGTGTCCACTATTTTTAATACACCGAATGTGACAAAAAAAAAGGCTTCCATTGCCTTTTACTTTCCGAGGGTGAACTCAGAGTAAACCAGCAAAAAAATAAAAAAAGTTGGTAATCAAATTGAACATGTTTTTCGTTTTTTTGTTTGTTTTTGTTTTTGTTTTGTTTTTTTTTGGGCGGAAAACATGGGCGAGCAAGCAAAATTCATATACTTTACAGGAGGCGGTTTGCGCGGAGGGCGGCAAAATTGCAATCTCACTGAGAACACGGAAAAAAACTACGGTGAAAATAACCATACGGATACCTGATTTTGGCACCTGCTAGATGTTATGGTAATGTTAACCAGAAGTATACTATGTTTTGACTAGGTACTAGGTGATGTTACCTGATTGCACGTCGAATTTACTCAAAGTATCTGTAAATGTACCATACTTCTGGTCAAGTTTACCATAACATCTAGCAGGTGCCAAAATCAGGTATCCGTATGGTTATTTTCACTAATCTTTCCGTGAAATTGCAAAGAGACGTGTCCACCATTTTTAATACACCGAATGTGACAATAACAAAAAAAATGTTTCCATTGGCATTTACGTTTCGATTCTGATTGAATTAAGCATGCCGTGCTAATTGGCTTTTGGAGTCGTCATACTGACTCATACTTTCACTTGGGACCCCTGCACCCCGCTACTCATCTTTACTAAACGCGGAAAAGAAAAAAATCATAACAAAAGCGCCTACATGCACAGGTTTGTTTACCGCGAGTACGCTATTTTTTATTTTTTTTTCTCAATATTTCATGACTCTGAATTTTCGATCAGCATAATTGAAGAAATTTTCTCTCCCATCTCATATTCTGTAGAAAGAACCAGATGAATGAGAGGAGCTGATACTAAATCCCCCCCCCATCACTCACCTCTCACCCTCTCTCTCTCTCTTTCTTTCTTTCTCTCTCTCTCTCTCTCTCTCTCTCTCTCTCTCTCTCTCTCCCTCTCTATCTCTCTCTCCTACTGACACTCTTTCACTCTCGCTCTCGATCCCACGCTAAATCTTTCCTACTCACTCTCTCTCTCTCTCTCTCTCTCTCTCTCTCTCTCTCTCTCTCTCTCTCTCTCTCTCTCTCTCTCTCTCTCTCTCCCCTACTGACACTCTTTCACTCTCCCTCTCAATCCCACGCTACATCTTTCCTACTCACCCGCCCCCTCTCACTCTCTCTCTTTTTCTCCCTCTTTCTCTCTCTCTCTCTCTCTCTCTCTCTCTCTCTCTCTCCTACTGACACTCTTTCACTCTCGCTCTCGATCCCACGCTACATCTTTCCTACTCACCCCCCCCCTCTCTCTCTCTCTCTCTCCTCTTTATCTCTCTCTCTCTCTCTCTCTCTTTCTCCCTCTTTCTCTCTTAGTGGTCGTCGTTAATTTTTTCGGAGAAAATTAATCGTCTTTGCGTGAATTTTAATCGTATTCGCAGTCAGATCCGACACATTTTCCTTAAAGAAAATCACGTTCTGTTTTATTTGGATGGAGGCAGAATTGCTGAATGGTACAATGTACCGGCATTCCCGTACGTTTCCCATTGAAGTATAAGATGGGAAGTGAAGTGTTTTTCTCAACAATCTGGCGTCGAGGGATCGGCGTATTGTTGTGAATGAAGATAGACGCAGAGGAAACAAACACAACAGGAGGAAATGGGTTCACACAAATATAGTGATTTTACTGTCTCAAAGAACGAAAGAAAGAGAGGAAAAGAGGGAAGGAAACGCAACGCATGATAATTTTAATAGACCGTTTTAGTGATTATGTCACGATCAAAATTGGATACAAACAAAATTGTTCTATCCCACTTTTTCTTCTTCGTAAATTTTCAGATGCTAATTTATGCAATTAACCGCTTCAAAGCACCTAGGTTATGATACCTAGGTATTTGACCTGCGTTGTTTACCAGAAGGTCCATTCAAGGTCCACCCAAGGGAGGTCCGCTCGATTCCCAATTCATGGTATGAATTTTGCCTGATCTGATATTTTTGAAATTCGCTCCGTCCATACATTACATTATTTCTTTAAACTCAAAAAATTACCTTTCGGTGAAATTTCAGTGAAGGACGGTTCAATTGTGTAAAATAGTGTGCGTGAGAGAGAGAGGGAGAGGGAGAGAGAGAGAGAGAGAGAGAGAGAGAGAGAGAGAGAGAGAGAGAGAGAGAGAGAGAGAGAGAGAGAGAGAGAGAGAGAGAGAGAGAGAGAGAGAGAGAGAGAGAGCAAAAAATATTTTATTTTTAAGAACAAGCCCAATACAAATATACAAATAATTGATTTTTCCCTCGTTCCTACTAGTTTTCTCAACTTTTTGTTAGACACTACACTGCTTACAATAATTGCCGGTCACAGAAATCGCAGTAAAAATTCTGTAATGTCATCAATGAAAGTAAAATTATCGGCTACTAAATGGACCTCAAATGATATCACGCGCCAATTTATGACCAATCAAACGCATCTGATAAAGGTTATCTCGCACAGATTATCTCAAATATGTAGGTATTGTAGGTATACGAGGCATAGTAAAAAAACTTAGTACATATTGTTCGACCTGTTCCTTACTGACTATATTATCACGACAGAGAAGGATGCAAGTGTGCACAGTCAGCGAATTAAAAATGTCATTTGACTCCTTAGATTTGCTTTAGGTAGACAACTTGCAATACCTACGTAAAAAAATGAATTGAATCATTGCAGGTGGCCTACATTACAAAACTTTAAGGAGTTGAATGATATTATTTAATTCCCGGATCGTAAGTACCTTAACCATTTTTCAACCATGTCAATCAGACAAATAAACACTCTCTCGCCCAAGCGTATAGTCAAATGTTAATTCCTACTCCGTGGTGTTCACTTTGCTTATACCATAAATTGAAGGCGTCCAACGAAACATTATTTTACAGCTCCATTCAGCCTACATGAAATTCTTACTCTCCGGCAGACACCTTTTAAGGGGGTTTAAAACTCTTCTCGATCTGGGGGGGGGGGAGCAGTCGATATCCTCTAAACTCAATTTTGTTTCTTTTCTTTTTGACATTTTTTTAAATGTATCATTCATCAACATTGATCATATCTTCTCATACATGCTGGTTTAAAAAAAAAAAAAAAAAAAAAAAAAAAAAAAAAAAAACAGCAAACTGAGCATTTTCTTTCAAACTGGAGTTCATCCTATCGTTTTCCGTTGTCGAGATATTGGAGATCAAAGTTTGGTCCTATGAATCATTCAAAATAATCAAAATGGGGCAGTTGCAAGGGTCTGAAATTTTGTGTTTTTTATAAAGAAAATTATAGTACTTGATGAGCTGAGAACAATGGTGCCTTTGGTTTTTTTCATAAGTGTCTCAGTTTTGGAGATACACATGTGTAAAATTGTAAAAAATCGGGTGCGTAGTGACGTCACTACGCGGAATTCCCATTTAAAACAATGTATTCAGGGCCAAAATCTCATCTCCGGAACAATGGGACTTAATGGGTCTGTTGCACACTTCGGCTACAGAGTTTTAAAGTATCAATTCCTATGTAAAAAGCCGTAAAACTAACAATGGCAGCATCAGAAAACACAAAAAATCATTAATAAACTCACAAATTGCGAAAAACACTAGACACTATTCACCCCTGCATCTTTCCACCACGTGCACGATATTTCGCGAGATTAGCGCGGCACATTCAAATAATCACGGCTGACTGTCATCACAGCTGACTTCATAAACAAATAAACAGTAAACACTGACGGCGTCTGTTCGAATTTCTTACGTCTCAATATCCTCAATTCCTCACAATAGGTTGTGAATGACACGGAAACTGATATTTGTGTCAAAAACTTGTCAAAATGAAACAATAACACACACGAGTTCCAATAGATGATGATTGAAGTTGGAATCATGATTCACGGCATTTGAATGTGCCGCGCTAATCTCGCGAAATATCGTGCACGTGGTGGAAAGATACAGGGGTGAATAGTGTCTAGTGTTTTTCGCAATTTGTGAGTTTATTAATGAATTTTGGTGTTTTCTGATGCAGCCATTGTTATTTTTACGGCTTTTTACATAAGAATTGATACTTTAAAACGCTCTAGCCGAAGTGTGCAACAGACCCATTAGAAACCCAAGGCATCTTTGTGCTCAGCTCATCAAGTACTTTCATTTTCTTTATAAAAAAAATTATCATTTCAGACCCTTGCAACTGCCCCATTGGAAACTACTCCTTATCATTTACATCCTGTATTAATGTATTGTACATCTGCAGTCTGCACTGAATGTGAGGAAACCTCTGCGCCGCGCCACCGCACCGCGGCGGCCGCGTCTGCTTCTGCCTCATGGATCTTCGTAGCAACTCATACGTCATACGTGCGAAGATGTAAGTACATTGTCATCTCGCGAATTTCTTTACTTTCATGCGGTCAGTGCGTGAGGGACGTATCGTATGTACGTCATACATGCGGAGATGCACATTGTTATCTGGCGAATTTCTTTTTTCGATCATGTGGCCAGTGCGTGGGTAAACATTCATGAATCATGTCGCGGTCTTCTACATCGAGTTCAACCGAATGTTTACATTGTGAATCTGAAACGATTGCGGTGGTCGCGGACCGAGAACATCACGGTTCAAACGTCCACGCAGGTTTCCGATCACCTAAGAGTTTCTCCGTAAAAATTATCGAAATTTAAGCGCGGCACGTACCAGCTCTCCTCTCCTTGCTTCCGGCTAAATGCGTTAAAGCAAAAAAAGAGCTATCGCTGATAAGCTTTTTGCGTCGTAAATCTGACGGAAAGGATTTTGAATTTACACGTCTCTCCTGACGGGATGAACGCTCGAAAAAAATTCCGATGACAAATCGATTTTTTTGTTTCTTTGTCTTCTTTTGTTTTATTTGGTGTTTTTGTTTTTTTTGTTTGTTTGTTTATTTGTTCCTTGGAAAGAGTTTGAGTCAATCGGACCCAATATAGGAATGCCGCAATCTCCTCCGGAATAAATTCAACTTCCCTCATTCCCTGCCGAAAGATTAAGGGAGCAATTCAGAGACTTTGCCAAAAAAAAAAAAAAAAAAAAAAAAAAAAAAAAAAAAAAAAAAAAAAAAAAAAAAAAAAAAAACTCCTTCAGTTGGCTTTGACTTGAAATGGGGCTATTGCACACTTTTGCTATAAGCGATTTGATAGTCGATTATGGCGTAAAAACCTCAAAAAATAACGATGGCGGCACTGAAAACTTCCAAAATCCACTCCTAATCTCAATAAACGTAGTAATTTGCGCGAGCGTAATGGTGGCCGAAGGCACTAACAATGGGAGATTCCTATCTTAATTTCGTCACTCTTTCTATGCTGACAAGGATGATTCACAGAGTAATAAGTCATAAGAGTGATGATCCACATCCGATGAATGGTGCCACAACACCTAGTGACACCGGTGTCAAATGAAAGTAGTATCTTATTGGCCACTTCTTGATGGAGTTTCAGAATTGTTAGATGGGAATCTCCCATTGTTAGTGCCTTCGGCCACCATTACGCTCGAGCAAATAACTGCGTTTATTGAGTTTAGGAGTGGATTTTGGAAGTTTTTAGTGCCACCATTGTTATTTTTTGAGGTTTTTACGCCATAATCGACTATTAAATCGCTTATAGCAAAAGTGTGCAATAGCCCCATTAGTGGGTCTGTTGCAAAGTTAGCGTGATTAAGGGTCGATTGCAGAGGCGTAGCGTGCAATTTGGCAACGTTGTGCTGTGTCCGTTTAAACCCATATAAAAGGTCGACAGCGAAGGTGTTCACCGAACACACAATTGTTCGATCTTTTTCATAGGTTTAAATAAGCGAACTGCTACGTTGCCAAGTTGCACGCTACGCCATCGCCACTGGCTCGATTGTTCCTGCGTAATATCACACAAAAATCACATATTGAAGTCTTTAAATCCACTCACAAAGTCAACGAATGCGTTCAACAAAATTCAAAGATGGCGGTCGAATGAGTGGGTCACAAATGAGGGAGTCCGCTCTAATCGCAACTTTCTATGCTGAGAAAAGTGATTGATTCGACCGCCATATTTGAATTTTGATAAACGCATTTATTGAGTTTGTGAGAAGATTTTGAGATATGTGATGCTTCCAAAGTGATTTTCACGCGATTTTACATTGATATCGACCCTCCATAGCGCTGTAGCTAATATTTGCAATATAGACCCATTCTGAAGCTTTCTTTATTTGAACGGTGTATAAGGATTGAGGCTGTCTTTCAGTGACAAGAAGAAACAATGGATTTTGGAGCCGTTTTTTGAGATAGATTGTCAGCTACGTTGAAAATATCCGTAAAATGCATTTGTTTGTTCATACCACTGGGTCTGTTGCACACTTCGGCTACAGCGTTTTAAAGTATCAATTCCTATGTAAAAAGCCGAGAAAATAACAATGGCAGCATCAGAAAACACTAAAATTCTGTATTAAACTCACAAATTGCGAAAAACACTAGACACTATTCACCCCTGTATCTTTCCACCACGTGCACGATATTTCGCGAAATTAGCGCGGCACATTCAACTAATCACGGCCGACTGTCATCACAGCTGACTTCATAAACAAATAAACAGTAAACACTGACGGCGTCTGTTCGAATTCTTACTTTTCAATATTCTCAATTCCTCACAAAAGGTTTTGAAAGGTACGGAAACCGACATTTGTGTCGAAAACTAATTAAAATGAATCAATACATAGCACACAGGAGTTCCAAGCATGATGACCGAAGTTGGAATCATTCTTGGAACTCCTGTGTGTTATTGTTTCATTTTGATAAGTTTTCGACACAAATGTCGGTTTCCGTACCTTTCAAAACCTTTTGTAAGGAATTGAGGAAATTGAAACATAAGAATTCGAACAGACGCCGCCAGTGTCTACTGTTTATTTGTTTATGAAGTCAGCTGTGATGACAGTCGGCCGTGATAATTTGAATGTGCCGCGCTAATTTCGCGAAATATCGTGCACGTGGTGGAAAGATACAGGGGTGAATAGTGTCTAGTGTTTTTTGCAATTTGTGAGTTTAATACTGAATTTTAGTGTTTTCTGATGCTGCCATTGTTATTTTCTCGGCTTTTTACATAGGAATTGATACATTAAAATGCTGTAGCCGAAGTGTGCAACTGACCCCTTACCACATTGTGCGGCGTCTTCAATCCTTAAACGCGGTTTAAATGGAGAAAAGTCAAGAATTCTCTAGTCAAGGACAACTCAGAGGTTTTTTGGTAAAGTCTCTAAATTACACCCTAAGACTCCCAGCTCCCATTGAGTCCCGCGACAGTGCACCTGTCACCTCCCCTGCACCTGAACACTTGTCAGACACCTTCCCTCCTCTCTCTTACTCGTCTAGAGTTGGTTACTAGCCGGGCATTAACTTTCAGGCAGAGATACCGAGACTTAACTTGAGATCTACTTGACTTGACTAGGCTTTAGAAATACTCAAGTCGAGACAGGTCGGCGGAGAAAAATTGCTATTCAGAGATGACACACACACACACACCAGAAATCGGAAATTCTTGAGAAATCTTGAATTTAGCTCAAGCGGTAACCAACGAGATACCTTGAGAAATCTCAAGGCTTTTCAGTTCAATGTTTATGAATTGCAAATTGAATATGAAGGACTTTTCAAGTTCCTTCGAGTCAAGTCAAGTAGATCTCAAGTAAAGTCTCTGAATTGCACCCTAACACACACCTCTCCCTAAAACCGGAAAAAACGAAGAAAGCAACTCAGGTGAGGGCGGGTCATTGGCGGATCCAGCCCTCGCGAACGGGGGGTGCGAACTTGGGAATTTTGCCCCCCCGGAGACCCCCTTTCCCTTTTTTCTCTCTTCCTTTCCCCTTTCCTCCTCCTCTATTCCCCCTCTTTTCCCCCGTTTTTGGCCGATCGGGGGGGGGGGTGATCGCCCCATTCGCCCTCCCCCCTGTAACCGCCAATGGGGAGGGGAGGAAACCCCCAATTTGACTTGATATACTAAACGATAGCCGACCCGCAGAAATAGTTGCATAAAATTAAACACGCTGTTGCTACAGTACTACAAATGTATTCCCTGATTGAATACAATACATTTTTTATCGAGAAATCCTGTGAATTATTTGAAAAATTGTCTCCTTCGCTCATTTTCAAAAGTTTTCTCTGTCTCTCAGAGGGAGGTCATTGAACAGTCTGGTGACGTTTAGGAAAAAAATCTGCAATTAAAGTCTTCTTCTAGAGTCTTACGTCAACGGTGAATGGTGCATGATAAATGTTCTAACGCAGGTGCCCGTTATCAAAACAATAGTCTTCTTTAATACTTATCAGTAAACCTATCGCGGCACTATATCGATCAATTATCAATAAAGTAAAAGCGACGTCGTCAGCCGAAGCTGGCAAATCGTTGATAATATTTCTAATCAAATGTCTTCATCTCAAATACTCAGTTTCGCGAACGCAATTTTATGTCGTCGACAGCATTGATATAAATGGAGTTATTTTTATTCTGTGCCATCTAAAGTTATATTGGGCATTAACGACTTGTATAGGTATAGTTCAACCAGAGCTGCCGTTTTGTATGTATAATACATAATTATACGCATTTTCCACATAACTCAGTGTAAATTTTTTGAAATTCCTGTCAAATTTGGCAACACTGAGTTCAATATGGTGAATGAGTCGGAGGAAGTTCACGCGAAGACAGTAAAAAATGCACTTTTTTTAAAATTAATTACTTATGAAAACGACATTTCATATCACGGAGTTATATAGACACTGGAGACCCCACAGAGAACGCTGTGAAACAGTGATATTTGCGATCGAAGCTTTTGATTATAACACAATGGTGGACGATTGAAACATTTTTGTGTCTCTCTTCACTACACAATAATGACAACACGGGGTTACTAAACCACTGGCTGTTTAATTACAAGCAAAAAAAAAAAAAAAAAAACAAAAAAAAAAAAAACAAAAAACAACAAAAATTTAAACCAGGTATATGTAATCTTACTCGACGAGCTGGGTTTGAATAGGTAATGTGTACCCAAAAGCATTGCGTGTAATCTGGCGACGCGACGTTGAATATTATCCATTTGAACCCATGCATAACCGAACAATTTGTTCAACAAATTGTTTTGAACAACGAACAACCGAACAAAGTTGTTTACCGATTACCCAACAGTTCGATATTTTCCATGCGTTTAAATGGACAAAAAGCAGCACTGCCAAGATCGTAAAATACACATCACTGACAGTGACGGCTCGTGAAATGCGATACATCGATGTCCACTCCATTTAAAACTATAGAAAAATATCGATTTCTCGGGGGTTCAATTGCACCCCCTGAAGATCGATACTTTTCTATAGTTTTAAATGGAGTAGACCTCGATGTATCGCATTCACGAGCCACCACTGATCACTGAATACCTATATCTGACATAGAGCTCGGAAGTGTAGATGCAGCTCACCGATAATCTTTGGCGTTTTTTTCAATTTTCATTTCTTCAAATAAAAAAAAAAAAAAAAAAAAAAAAAAATAAGAATAAAAAAAAGGAACTTTCCTTTTATACGGCTCAAAAACTCAAGAAAGGTATTTTGTTTCTAAAATAGACTGAACAACTTCACGGAAGCTGTTCCCTCTTAAAAATGCAATTTTCCTACCAATATTTTCAGCAAAAGATTTACCTGGTAGAATTAGAGTTGAGAATGTCATCGCTACAGCCGTGAAACATATAACTTTAGCTCTTCTTTTCTCGCTGTAAAATTCTCCGAGGTAGGTGTAAATCAAAGCAATCGGGCCTCCAATTCTACAAAATGAAAAATCCACGTTAGAAAGAAAGCTTTTTTTCCCCTAACTAGTAACAGCTTTGTTCCGAAGTGAGGCTATAATTTGATTGAAAATGCGACAAAAAAAAAAAACCAACGAAAAAAAGAACGGTAATATAATGGAAGGTGTGTGACCCAAAGGTGGCCCACCCCCGTTTATTTCCGTTAGTTTCATTATTTGACAATAGATGACAAAAGATGGCGTTAGTGCTGAGTAACAGGATGCTATTGCTCCCCCCATACCAAAAATCAAGTGCGTCGGGTGATTCAGTCTGTGCGGAAAAGGCTGATTACCATTTTGGCAGGCCTTCTTACAATTTTCACGTTTTCAAACAAGCTTAAAAGCTAAGCCTATAAACTAATTTAATCTTGACTTGTTATACATTTTTTAAATGCTTATTTACCCCTCTTTCATAAGTCATGATTATTTTTTCGTAAACTTTACCTGTTTTGACGATATCAGCAAATATTTGTGTAAACACGTGGTTTGACTGGTGCACCTAAGGTGGCCCGCTCGTTTTTGTAACATGTTTATATTGACCTACGGTAGGTGAAAAATTAATTTTAACAAATCATAGGCCGGTATCATTAGCAAAAGGTGTCAAAACGCACAACTGGACCACAAAGGAGTAAAGAAAAATACAAATTCCGCTGAATATAAATTTTCACGGAAAAGATGAAAACATAAGTTTTTCTCCCTCTATTTTATTTGCACTCACTGGTGCTTATGGTCCCCGTTGACTCCATGATGGGTACTTATAATTAGTTTATAATTTCCTGTAATGGTAATTAGTAAAGATGAACTAATTATACTGTCAGCAGCTAATTAATTACTATTAACAACCATTTTTGGAATATTATCATCAATTATAAATGAGAAAATTAGCGATAAAAAATGAAAAAATGTAAGGGGGCTAAAAAGGGTTAAAACCCCCCTTTAACATTATAACTTTATCATTATCATTGTAATTTTTGATTAAACAAAGGCACCGATTCTATCTGTGAACGAAACAATAGCATTCGAATGCGTATTCATGAAATTTGAAAGGGGGTGGTCACCTTAGGTGCACGTTTTGCGCCATGTCAAAACCCTACTTTTTTCAAATGCAAAAAAAAACCCAAAAACAAAACAAAATTATAAGAATGAAACCAGCATATGATTGCCAACTGTCTGAAGAGTAAATTGACGTATTTCGTTTTTTCTCTCTCTCATTCCTTATTAGTGCAAATTGGCTCCAAGAGGTATGGCCACCTTTGGGTCACCTACCTGACAGTAAAATATTGTAATTGGGATTGAGACGGAAGCCAGACGGTCAAATTTCTCAGCCACATCTATCGAAGATGTTGATTGTTTCTCAGTGATGAACAAAACATTTAACTGATACATTTGAGACGTTAGAATTAAGGTACTCTTATCGTTCTCAAATTTCTCAGGTAATGTTGATAAGAGATTTATCACTGCTACCGCAGCCGCGCACTGTATTGTGAAAGATGACCATTGAAAAATAGATGAAATTTGATAATCAGCAGTCCATCAGTATTCAGTAGTGCGCACATGGGCGCACCCAGGGGGGGGGACAAGGCCCCCCCATAGGAAGAAAGAAAAAGAAGGAAAGGAAAGGAAATAAAAAGGAGGAAAGGAAAGGAGAAAAGGAGAAAAGGAAAGGAAAAAATGAGGAGAAGAGAAAAAGAGAAGAGGGAAAGAGGAAAAGAGAAAAAGAAAAGATGGGAAAGGAAATGAGTTCAAAAAAAGTATCAATGTCATGAAACGTATTTTTCCTTGGAGGAACACATCTTTCCCGACAGCAATGTCCTTAATTGTTAATTTCGCTCGATCTTCTTCTGAAATCTAGATTTCCTGAAGACTCCATCTTTCTATGAGCATGCGATGAAGATATTTCCGTAACATCAGCATAGTCTCGGAAAATCTCATTTTTCTCGAGAGTTAATTCAATATGGTTTCTGAGTAGAAGTAGCCTACTTTTGCGTCTAAGAAGAGCTAAATTTTCAAAATTTTCCGGGGGAGGACCCCCGGACTTTACATATGAAATGACAACTTGGCCTCCCCCCCCCCCTTACAGAAATCCTGGGTGCGCCCATAAGTGCGCAGAATCGATGCTTGTTTATTAGGTTCAACAGATTTTTCAAATTTTTTTACTTCACAAATCGGAATCAACACATTTTCCGAACACTCAAGGTGTCTATTATTATGATAAACTAGTTTTCTTACTAGTTAATAGAAGAGTCGGAGTTTGTATTAAAATTACACATTCAAAAAAAGAAAAAGGAAAATCTAAACACAAACAATTTAGTCGCAATGAAAACGGCGATGATCTTTTACTTGTAGGTATAGGTATATTTGAAGATTTGGGTGCCAAAATCACACTTCTCCTGTGGCGTCGCGTGCAATTTGGCAACAATGTATTCTATCCATTTAAACTCATGTAAAAGATCGAATTCAGGGGGTGCACAGTGCACAATGAAAATTCGATATATATAATGAGTTTAAATGGAGCAGTTGCATTGTTGCCAGATGGCACGCGACGTCACTGCACTCTCAAATGTATTTTAAATGGGAGTAGTGTCAATTTGAACTCTTTTGAAACTTTGAAACTTCCTAGTCAAGAAAAAGAGGGAGGACAAAGGATTAAACTTCATGTAAGTACCATCTTCTTACAACTCTCAAAAATTATCTGTCTGTGTTTAGCAGTGCTATCAATCTTCCGTTTTGACAATTATAGTCAAATTCATCAGTTAATTTGATTGACAATCAGTTTGGAATCAGGCTTCGTGGGGTAACCAATAATCAGACTTATTTTTATTAACTTATGATTTGATGTTCTATTGCAATTTGTAAATTATTTCTACTTACATGAAACCATTGAAAAACCTTAGGATGACAAATGTAGTGAAATTGTTCGACAAACTGGACGCTAGGAGGAGGACACCGTCCAAAAACATTCCAGTCACCAAAATTTTTTTCCGGCCGAAAGTGTCAGCCAACGCTCCCCAGAAGAAGCATGTTGAGATCGTACCTATTAGGGGCGAAATAGGAAAACAAGCATAAAATACAACCATGGTCCTTTTCTGAAATCAATGATTCTAATGCGATGTTCTCGAGAGCTTAGTTTCCGGACATACTAATTAATGAGTTTAGCTTCTAAAAATCAAACGATCAATGTTCTGATCTTGTAAGTACAAATACAAGAAGAATACCAAGAAGGACGATCGATAGGTCCCGATCAGCTCAAATGAAACATACGTAAGTTTATATTAAAGTGGTGTTCCGATCTTATCAATCAAATATATTCAAGAGAAACTTTTTTTAAACACATCCTTTTGTAATATAATCTCGAAAATCAAGTACTCAGAAAATATTCGCATTTTATTTCTCTTAATTTTGATGCGGGCGAAGTTTATTATCATATTTTGAAAATGGATTTTGTTGCTTTTCAGCATGATGGTCTTAACCCTTCACTGCATGGGATTTGTTTTCCCCCAACCAAAACTGGATTTTTCGATTCACTAGGTGGTCACGTATATGGGGAAAATAGCAAAAAAAAAAATAATTCGATAGTTTTTCGGTGAAAATTATCATTTTTCCATTTTTGTCTCGTTTCTTACATGTGCTATAACACTACAAGAAATGGCAGGAAAAGATTTTTTTTTTTTTTTTTTTTTTTTTCAAAATGTTAAAAAAAAATAAGAATTTTTTACTTTTTATTGGATTTTTCTAAGAGCAAATGCCAAAAGCTTAGTAAAAATAATGAAATAGGGGTTGAATTGGATACGGGGGCATATTTCCCCCCAACCATGATTTCTTCTTTTTAATACATTATAATGAGTGCTGGTGGTCTTTTGAAAAATGTTTTAACCCCTTTTTATATTTTCTTATAATGTGACACTGGTGATACAATTTGAAATAAGTCAAAATATACATTAAAATGTCTGATATAGGGCTTTTTACATCATGTGACACCGGTCTCACACTATGGAGTGAAGGGTTAACTTTTCCGAACCATTTTTAAACATACAACGTATTTTTAACTATACATATTTTTTGTTGTTTAATTTTATTTTGGATGCTTGCAAGTGCGTGCTGATAGGAGATATGAGTATAGAATTAATGTGTCAAAAACTCACCCGCCAAGAAGACAGCGTGGATAAGGCCAATTTTTTCGGAGTTCATTTCGAAAACCGCGCTTGCCGTGGGTGCAATATAAGCACCAAGATTTATATCGAAGCCACATGACATAAGAGTGAATCCAGCGACTAAATTTATTACGTAGTGAAACCATCCGACACCTAGAAATGAAACGATTGCTAATGTAGTTCAACAAACGAGAGTGACTTACTCTCTTGACAGTCACAATCGAAATATGCTCCAGAGGGCTAACGGATATTGCATCTCATTGTCAGTCGGCGAATAATTCTCGATACCTAACCACAACGGGTCTGTTGCAAACTTTTGATCAGAAAAATGAGAGGGTGAATTCAAGTGTAAATCACTTGAATTTTTGACATGAGAGCATCAGAAAGTTCCAAAATTGACTGTCAGACTCAATAAATTCGTTTAGACCAAAATTCAAGATGGTTATAATTTAACGAGTCACGTCATGAAGGAGAAATCTCATCTAGTGACAGCTTTCTCGTTGCTGAAAAAAGGGCTTTATCATTATCAGAGAGTAGAATGAATTATTGAAAGTCAAAATTATTTTTTTCAAGTCATCAATTTTTTGTTGGAATTTGTAGGGATTTTACCCAAGTAGGCCAATGGGGCTATTGCACACTTTTGCTATAAGCGATCTAATAGTCGATTATGGCGTAAAAACCTCAACAAATTACGATTGCGGCACTAAAAACTTCCAAAATCCACTCCTACACTCAATAAACGCAGTTATTTGCGCGAACGTAATGGTGGCCGAAGGCACTAACAATGGGAGATTCCTATCTTAATTTCGTCACTCTCTCTATGCTGACAAGGATGATTCACAGAGTAATTAGTCATCAGAGTGATGATCCACATCCGATGAATGGTACCGCAACACCAAGTGACACCGGTGTCAAATGAAAGTAGTCTCTTATTGGTCACTTCTTGATGGAGTTTCAGAATTGTTAGATGGGAATCTCCCATTGTTAGTGCCTTCGGCCACCATTACGCTCCCGCAAATAACTGAGTTTATTGAGTTTAGGAGTGGATTTTGGAAGTTTTTAGTGCCGCCATCGTTATTTTTTGAGGTTTTTATGCCATAATCGACTATTAAATTGCTTATAGCAAAAGTGTGCAATAGCCCCATTTCTTGAGGCAACGCAATATTTGGTGTTGAGTATCGAAGCATAAAAATGTCAATCATTGATGAAAACCACCGATGAGTCCGGGATAGCTTTGATTCTAACGGTTCGTTTGAAGCGATGCCACGTAAGCTTAGTTTTTGGTTCTCAGATAAAATATGTTGACAGCCGACGCGTCTCCGTTAAAGAAATGGTTTTAAAAAGAGATTTAGGTATCAATTTTTGTACAACTTTGGTTTCTGCAATCATAGCGTTTCAATTCGACGCGTAATCCCCCATTGAGAGGCGTAACACGCCAGTCATATTTGAACTTTGTTTTAACGCATTTATTGAGTCATGAGTTTGTATGAGAACAATTATTCTCACCGACTATGCTGGTTCCCTTCTAACTTTGAGTAAGATTTTGCGCCACAGAAACGCCGATCATCAGCTATTGGTATAATGGTAACTATTGCGTAGGTCAAATACCCATTTACGACATCATATTACTGTCGCCGTCTTGCTATTATCATACGGGGTGGGGCGGCGGATATCATGATCATGTAGTTGCTGGAAAATATCAACCTGTGATAGGATATTTGGCCGTTTTTAGCGAAACAAAGCTTTACTAATGTAGCACTCTAGCTGCGTACCTTTCTTGACGAATTCCTCTAAAACAACAGGTCGATAACAAGATTGAACTTCGAAACACTAGAGGTTATAATAGTTAAATAAAGTGTTCGCGGAGTTCAGAGAAATGAAGAATAGGGGAGGGCGTTCGTTCTATGGAGATGTTCTTCGTTTAAGGGGCAATGATTTCTATGACATCGAGAGCAAGTAAGTGTAGAAGACGTGTCAGTGTGTGTGATTTACTATCTCAACTAAAACAAAACATGATTACTGTCGTCTTCGTGACGCTGTCTCGACACTAACAGTTTTTGACTGACATTGCACGGGCTAGTTCCTACTCTAATTAGTGGTTACCCGTACTTGACCTTTCTCTCTCTCTCTCTCTCTCTCTCTCTCTCTCTCTCTCTCTCTCTCTCTCTCTCTCTCTCTCTCTCTCTCCAAAATTACAATAATTGACGGGTTTCGCAAGGAAATCGTTAAAATTTAAACAGGCGACGACCGGCCATGCAAAACTGACTAAAATTATAGAGCATGAATCACCTAGTGTTTCACAACCTATACGCGATACATCCTTAACCTCAGGCTTCATTATTCAGAAAGTCAAGGCCGCATTCGAAGGCACTCGTATCCTACTTTTCACTTTTTTCACATTGTTGGAAACAATGTTTCATTTTCACTTTCATTGCGTGTATCTTTTGAGTATTGGCTCAGCATTTAATCTACTTTACTTTCCAATCGCTATCTTAAGAGGAAAATTTAGCCGAACAGTCGTTCGATTGCTTTTCTCAAAATAGGGCTCTTGCAAACTTTTGCTATAAGCAAATAAGTAGTCCAATCTTATGTAAAGACCAGCAAAAATCACGAAAATCACACTAAGAAAGTCTAAAATTTAGTAATGAACTCACATATACCTAACTGCTATAACGGCAAGATGGTAATGGCGGTGATTCCTATGTCTATTTTGTCACTTTCTTTACGGAAACTCAGAGATTTGTCTCAATTGAGGCGTTTTACGTAAAAAGGGGTTCTTCGCGAAGAACCCCTTTTTGCGTAAAACACATTAATCGATTTGTCATATCAATAATAGTCTCTCACCAAAATCTCAGCTCAATATCTTGAAAACTGAGCGATTACAAGGTGTATTCGTGAATCGAGGCTTCGTTAAATGGGCGTTGTGATGCGAGTTCCAAGTTCTCCAAAAATCGCCGAAAAGTTAGATCGCGGTTTTAAGGGCTTAGGAGTCGTCGGAGCGTAAAAATGCAAAGTACCTTTCATGTTGGAAATTATTCCAAATACATGGGAAGCGTATCAATTATTCGATTCAATCGATAATTCTCGATATATTTCGATAAAAAGGCATTTTGGGCTACATTTTTGGATATATCTGGCAACGCCGGCAAGATATCTAGAAGTACTTTTTTTAGGGTGAAAGTACTTACATGCCATAAGGACCATCTCTGCCAAAAATCAGCTAATGATTATTTTTTCCTGCTATTTGGTGGTATCTTTAAGGCGGCGAAACCCGTTTTACGTAAAAAGGGGTTCCTAGGAGTCAACTTCAAAATATTGTGTAAAACACAGAAATACACGGATTTTAAAAAACTTTAAGCCATTATGTCCGTAAATAAACCTAGTTTTAGGAAAAAAAAAATTACATTAGCCATCTAGGTAGCCAGATTGGTAGAAATCAAGTTGCAAAACTTTGAATGCGTTTTTCTTCCAATTACAAAACTGCAAAGAACCCCTCTTTACATAAAACGCCTCAATTTAGAGAGGAATCTCCCATGATACCTGCGTCTGTCCGCCATTAAGCCCGATTCTGAGAGTGAAATTCGTGATTTTTTAGTGTACTCATCGTCATTTCTACAGGTTTTTATGCAAGAATCAACACTTCAATCCTCTATAGCAAAAGTTTGCAAGAGCCCCAATCTTGAAACTATAATAATGCTAAATTTTTTTATCCCATGTTAAAAGCAGGGCTACGGAACCGGAACTTTTTTGAATAGGGAGAACTGTTGATGTTCTAATGTTTTATTGGATCTGGAACTGGAACCAAAGAGCCAAAAGCCAACATGATGTGAAACTGGAATCTTAAACGGAAAGAAGCAGCGTGGGATCGAAACGGTAATACGGCTCTATTTCGGTTCCATCTAAGCTAACGAATGATGAAATGTTTGTTAGGTACTTTGGATTGTATGGTTACCTCACTGAAATGTAATTTAATCAATAAATCACATTTAATGAAACACCTTGTTTTTTTCCATTTTCGTTTTTCCCATCCTCTATCAATCATAATTTTAACCACTGGCGGCTCGTGGAGGTGAGGCGACGAAAATGAGAGGTGCAAAGAATTTTTTTTTAAACGCATTTCACCTAAACTTTTTTTGAAAATCTTATGTGGCATTCACACTTTTTGGACTATTAAAACAAAAAAGAATGGAACAATAACCATTTTAACCTTTATATGTTATTTTCTTAATTTTTTTTCTCTTACTCCTCCTTCAAAAAATGTGAGGCGATGGCTCCCTGTCGCCTCACTTGCCTCACCTGGCGAGCCGCCACTGAATTTTAACCAAACAAATTAATTGAATGGACCATTAATTATTATCATTTATTTAGTTCTTATTACCTACACTAAATGCGACTATACTCTGTTCAAGATAAGAAGGCGGGCGAGAATTCAGGTAGTAATGCACTATTTAGCAACAGTGCGGCTATACCGGCTACTCCAACCCTTCGCAGTGGCCCTTGTTCTCCCGACCTCTCTCTTGGCACGGAGGGTTTCCAGGAACTGACAGACTGTAACATTTACACACGTCCAGTAAAAATTTCGAACGGTGAAAAATACGAAAAAACGGACGAAATTTTCGCCCTAAAGGGCCAAAACTCGGCAAAAATAGTCGATTTCGAATATTGATGACTCTCAGAAATTCGTATTTTTCAGTCGGAATTAAATTCAGAATATTTCGTCTAATATCGAATATATGAGAGTCATCAATATTCAAAGTCGACTATTTTTGCCGAGTTTTGGCCCTTTTGGGCGAAAATTTCGTCCGTTTTTTCGTATTTTTCACCGTTCGAAATTTTTACTGGACGTGTGTAAATTGTTGAGTCTGTCGGTTCTCGGAAATCCTTCGTGCCAAGAGAGAAGTCGGAAGAACAACGGCCACTGCGAAGGGTTGGAGTAGCCGGTATAGCCGCACTGTTGCTAAATAGTGCATTACTACCTGAATTCTCACCCGCCTTCTTACCCTGAACAGAGTATAGAGAAGAAGACAAATGAGAAAAAGCACAATTACCTGCTAACTCGATTGCTGTGTCATATTCCAGAGCACTGAAATCATCATCTCCATCTTTATCTGAAAAAAGAAAAAAAGAAAAACTACTTAGATAAAATAAAACAAACGTGTTGAAACATAATTCATTGTGTCTCGTTACCTTGACCGCAGCATTATTGCTGCATAGCGCATAGTCGCAGCGTGCAGTAGACAGTTTTAGTAGACTTGGTGTCTAGTCGGCCGGCGAAGAAGTTCATTTTAGAGCGTTGTTAGCGTTTCACTATCAGACTATCTCTTTCACTCTCTGGTGACACTCATATGTATACTGCTATTGCTCGCTCTTATCGCTAAAATCGTATACAAAGACATTTTTTTGGATTTTTTGTTTTGTTTTTTTTTTTTGTTTTTGTTTTTGTTTTTTTTTTGTTTTTTGTCTTATAATTTTTTTCTGACAATACTCGAGTCAAAAAACGTCGCTAAAATAAAGGTCCTTGGAAACAAGATTCTATTCTAAAAAGAGATAGCAATACACGAGGGCCACGTGAGAGTGAGAGTGAGAGTGACAGTTGAGACTGCAGTGGCGGATCCAGAAAATTTTTCTGGGGGGGGGGGGGGGCACGCCTGTGAAATTTTGAAATTTGAAGCGTTGCTGGGAAGCACTTTCGGGCTATTTTCTATAGAAAAAAGGCAACATTTGATGCTTCTGGGGGGGGGGGGGGGCACGTGCCCTCGTCAGTGGCGGCTCGTGCAATGTGGCAGCAATGGACTCCCTCCATTTAAACCAATATAAAATAATCGATTCTTTGGTGAGGCGCTGTGCCTCACCTAGAATCGATCTTTTAGCACAGATTTAAATGGCAAAATAGCTCTGTTGCCGGATTGCACGAGCCGCCACTGGCCCTCGTGCCCCCTGGATCCGCCACTGGTTGAGAGCGACCGATGGGTGAGGTCTGATGAGGGAATAGGTGGCTAAGCGTTGACTTCTGTCTACGTCCCGCTAAAACTGTTTATACGGCTACCGTGCTGCATACCCACTAATCCATAGCGACGTATGTAGGCGAATTTTCGCGATCGAATATCATAAACAATACCAACCTAACTACATATTCGAGGAAACTCAATTGTGTTTTTAGATGTGTTTTCGGGGCATCGATGGCATCAATTCGATTTCGAATTCACCTCCGGACTTGAATTCAAAATCGAATTGATGCCATCGATGACTGAAAACACCGAAAAAGTTCGAAAAACACGATCCAGTTTTGTGTCATCCACTGTTGTCATGCGTAGGTTGACAATGATTTTGTATAATTTCGTTGGATATATTCGTCGCGAAAATTCGCCTCATAGCGTGCAATTTGGCAACGTTGCAGTCTGTCCATTTAAACCCATGTAAAAGGTAGAATGCGAAAGTATTCGCCGGACACCCCATAGTTCGATCTTTTGCATGGGTTTTATATGGACAAGCTACAACGGTGCCAAATCGCACGATACGCCAGTGACTTAATCCCATGCAAAAGATCGAATTCGAGGGTGCGCTCACTGGATGGGTTTAAATGCACAAAATGTACAATATTGTCAAGCTGCACTGGCAGTGTTTGCATTGTATCCATTAAAGAATATCCACACTGGCTACGATCTGGTTTTTAGATAAAAGCTGATTCTCCATTTATCTGAATCAAAAATTTGCTTCAGCCTCATCAATCATCATGGTCAACGGTCATCCGGAAAGGTTTGGTGAATATTTAGGTACCAGAACACTGATAAAGTATTTCCGCAAAAGTCTTTATTTTCACAATTTTTTTCAATTTGAAATTGAAAAACATGAAAAAACATGAAACATGAAATTGATTATTAAAGGGCACCTTAGATTAAAGTGGTAGGAAGAGAGTGCACTTGGGACTTGATCGCATCGGATATCAAACGTATTTCAGCGATTAATATTGGCAGACCCCCTCCCCCCCACACACACACACACGACCGATCTTCAATGTTTGGACGGTAAAACGCAATGTAAAGCCCAAAATGACACCTGTGGTCACAAGAAATATTGAAGAAAGATGAAACAGAACCTGAGACTTGATCGCAGCATGTATCATTAGCATTTTTTTTTTTTTTTTTTTTTTTTTAAATCAGATTTAGGAGCAGATTTTTTTTTTTTTTTTTTTTTGTTTTGTTTTTTTTTTTGTTTTTTTTTTTTTTTTATCAATCCCTAAGAAAAAGTTCTTTTAAACTAGACCGGCTTTTTTTTTAAACCCAGAGGGTTTTGGATTTTTTTGTGACATATCAAGCTGATTTTGTAGTCAAAGGTTTGTTTTGTTTTGTTTTTGGCATTCTTTGAGCAACGACAGAGTCAGAGGCGGCGCGTGCAACTTGGCATCGATGCCCCCCGATTTGGGGCCAAGGCCCCCCTGGGATGGACCTTTTCGGTCCGAGACTCCTCAGGCCACTTGAAGACCTTCATCAAAAAAAAAAAAATCATATCCAACTTCTCATGGCGCATGCTAAGTCCATAGAAGTCGACATTAGCGGATTTCAGTGAAACCAGTGCTTATTCACGTTCGATCTGGCAAGACCGCGCGCCTTTTAAAAATCGATATCTCGAAGTAGAATCGCTGGATTGCACTGCGGTTTGAGGCGGTAGCTATAGCTTTTTGGTACTTACTAAAACAATTACGGATCCACCCAAGTTGATTAATAGATCCTATGGGACCTCTGACGGCCACAGTTTGGGACTGTCGATGATCGCTATTTGGCCGCCATTTTGGATTTGAAAATTATTAAAATTGGACCTCAGATTCGGTTTTCTCGACCGCGAAAACCCCTGGAAACTAATTTTCACTTAAATCCGTTAATAAACAGGATGGTTATTGAGACTGCCAATAAATCACTATTCTGCCGCCATCTTGGATTTGAAAATGAGTTAAAACAGCTCTCAGATTCGGTTTTCTCGACCGCGAAAACCCCTGGAAACTAATTTTCACTTAAATCCGTTGATAAACAGGATGGTTATTGAGACTGCCAATAAATCACTATTCTGCCGCCATCTTGGATTTGAAAATGAGTTAAAACAGCTCTCAGATTCGGTTTTCTCGACCGCGAAAATCCCCGGACCCAAAATTTCAGTCAAATCCGTTGATAAACAGGATGCTTATTGAGATTGCCAATAAATTGCTATTTGGCCGCCATCTTGGATTTGATAATTAGGTAAAACGGACCTCAGATTCGGTTTTCTCGACCGCGAAAACCCCCGGACCCAAAATTTCAGTCAAATCCGTTGATAAATAGGATGGTTATTGAAACTGCCAATAAATCGCTATTTGGCCGCCATCTTGGATTTGAAAATGGTTTAAAACGGACCTCAGATTCGGTTTTCTCGACCGCGAAAACCCCCGGACCCAAAATTTCAGTCAAATCCGTTGATAAACAGGATGCTTATTGAGATTGCCAATAAATTGCTATTTGGCCGCCATCTTGGATTTGATAATTAGGTAAAACGGACCTCAGATTCGGTTTTCTCGACCGCGAAAACCCCCGGAACCCAAAATTTCAGTCAAATCCGTTGATAAATAGGATGGTTATTGAAACTGCCAATAAATCGCTATTTGGCCGCCATCTTGGATTTGAAAATGGTTTAAAACGGACCTCAGATTCGGTTTTCTCGACCGCGAAAACCCCCGGACCCAAAATTTCAGTCAAATCCGTTGATAAACAGGATGGTTATTAAGACTGCCGTTGGTCGCTATTTGGCCGCCATCTTGGATTTGATAATTAGGTAAAACGGACCTCAGATTCGGTTTTCTCGACCGCGAAAACCCCGGTACTCAAAATTTCATTCAATTCCGTTGATAAACAGGACGGTTATTGAGACTGCCAATAAATCGCTATTTGGCCGCCATCTTGGATTTAAAAATGGGTAAAAACGGACCTTAGATTCGGTTTTCTCAACCGCGAAAATCCTCGGACACAAATTTTCAGTCACATCCGTTGATAAACAGGATGGTTATTGATACTGCGAATAAATCGCTATCAGTGTTTTAGCCATTTAAGTTACTTTGGCCCGTTTGACAGTCATTAATTGTTAAAACTCGAACGAAAACCGTGGGTCAAATGTCAGAATAAAGATACTTAGCCGTTGTTGATGTTATGCAGTGTTGCTGTTATGTTATTATTGTGATTTGATTTGTCCCTGGTGTCAAGCGGTGATGGTGTGGACTTGTTTCAGGTTTCGGTCTGTGGCAACACTGAAGGGTGGTCTGATTGGCCCATGCTTATTTTCGAGTTTATTTCCTTACAA
This sequence comes from Trialeurodes vaporariorum, assembly GCA_011764245.1. Taxonomy (NCBI): domain Eukaryota; kingdom Metazoa; phylum Arthropoda; class Insecta; order Hemiptera; family Aleyrodidae; genus Trialeurodes; species Trialeurodes vaporariorum. The sequence continues at coordinate 76,643,694 of VMOF01000002.1, forward strand.
GTGAATGAAATAAGTTAAACTCTTCGGAAGTATCATCTCCCAGTCATTCTGAATCTATCAATATATGGTTATCTAGGGTTTTGTGTAGGCGTTTACTCTGTGGAGTGACTTATTGAATAATTGGTATTGGCGGTCGATTCAAAATTGAACCGTAAAAAAGACGGTTTTCTAAAGATTTATTTTTGCTTGAACCATGAATCAAAAATCAATTCATACCATCTGATAGATCTTTTTGGGCCCGTTCTGGCCATATAGGGGGTTATGGGGTTTTGAGCGACGGTATAAGCGGTATTTAACCGAACATGCGAGAAATCCTGCTCAGAGCCTTTTTCGCGATGTTCGTAAAAAATATAAGTGGTCCCGCTAGCCAACTGCTTCTGGGGTTTTAAACTTGACCGGGGTGGCTATCGCCACTTATAATTTTCACAATTTTTTTCAATTTGAAATTGAAAAACATGAAAAAACATGAAACATGAAATTGTCAATTTCACCCTCGCATGTGAAATAATAAGAGTGGGTTCGATCAAACTTGAGAGATTGAGCGAATCATGTTGAGTCTTAAGTCGTGTTTTTGTTCGCAAATAAGATTCAAGTAAGTAGTTCTTTTTAGAAGTGCGTGACGTTAAAGTGTGTGTTTTAACAGCCGATAAAAGCATCACTACGCTCCCGACCCTGGTAAAAATGACGACTATACGACTATTCCAAAAACGACTATAAACATAGTTGCCAACTATAATCTATAGTTGGCCAACTATAATCCATAGTTGTCAAACTACGTTTATAGTCGTTTTTGGAACGGTTATAGTCGTCATTTTTACCAGGGGAGTAATGCATAGCGCCTTCATTCGATGACCCGGACAAAAATAAGTACTGCTGTGATTGAATATGGAGTCATACCTATCTCACTGTTCCGATTGATTTATCGTACAATAAATGAAACATTGCCCAAAAAAATGTTAGGGACGGGTGTACATTTTGCACAATTTCTAAGGGCTAATTTTTTATTCGTGAAAAAATATGTAATCGGATGATGGAACGGCTTACTCTCGATATCTTTCGGTTCGTCTGAAGTAACCTCGATCGGTGGGCCAACTAAGAGTGGTTGGTTAGTTCCGCTCCGTTTTGACGGAATGCTTGAACTGCGCCGATGTTTATCTACAAGCAGAGCAAATCAAAGCAAAGCAAAGCATGATATCAAAGCAAAGCAAAGCGAATCAAAGCAAAGCAAAGCGAACCAAAGCAAAGCGAACCAAAGCAAAGCAAATCAAAGCAAAGAAAATCAAAGCAAAACAGCGCAATGTAAAACAAAGCAAAAAAAAAAAAAATTGTAGCGTTCCATCTAATTCGACCTTGTTCCACCTCGTTCCTATTAAAGAAATCAGACTTCTAGTCAAAGAGTAAACAAGAGTCGCAATTGAATGGAAGGCCTGCGTGGTCAACGTAGATAAGGGATCCGAACGCGGGCTGGCCTCTGATTGGCTACAACGGGTGGAGCAAAAATGACTCGGGGTATAGGGAAAATAACACGGGATTTTCGTTCCGGGGCGTTTATCTCGAAACCTAAGCAAAATAGTACCAAAACAATTTACACGAGTCGATTCAGCAAATTTTTCCGAACAATTTGATAGGTCATAAGTGCCACTTTATTGCAAATTCGAAAAGACTGTTTCAGTTTAAAAGTACGCACAATAGTGAGTTACTCGAACACTGCTCGAACACACGCCAAGCATGTAATCACACTATTGTGCGTACTTTTAAACTGAAACGGTCTTTTCGAATTTGCAATAAAGTGGCACTTATGACCTATCAAATTGTTCGGAAAAATCTGCTGAATCGACTCGTATAAATTGTTTCGATACTATTTTGCTTAGGTTTCGAGATAAACGCCCCGGAACGCAAATCCCGTGTTATTTTCCCTATACCCCGAGTCATTTTTGCTCCACCCGTTGCAGCCAATCAGAGGCCAGCCCGCGTTCGGATCCCTTATCTACGTTGACCACGCAGGCCTTCCATTCAATTGCGACTCTTTTTTACTCTTTGCTTCTGGTAGAGGTGTGCCTTTTTGCCTACGGAATCTCATATTCCTTTAACGGAACAAAGGTCTTAAGGTCTTAAGGCCGGTGCAGTTTCCCCCATGTGCTCAGCAATCTATCAACACGTGGTTCAATCATGCACGGTTTATCACGTTTATGCGTAACTTGTATATTACTGTATAAATATTTGGTCAGCGTACCGTTCACTGCCGGTCTTGATGGGTCTTTTGACTGGTGATCGATGTTTGCTGTTGAGTAACTTGAACATGAACTTTTTTTGAGCCCCGCTTGACAATGGAAGACTCCGAGTAATCCTACGTACAAATGAGCAAAAATTATTCAAATCAGAAAATATGTTGATTCTTTTCGATAAATCGAAACAAATTCCTGTGGACCACAAAAACGCAACCAATATTTTCTTAAACCTAACAATTTTGATTTGTGAGAGTTTTGATGAAAGAGTTCGACGCGACAGTACAATCAACATCACGAGCTAGCCAGTTCTAATTGGCCGGCTTGAATAATCGTTGTTGGTTGCATTACTTGGATCGTTTTCAAGATTTTGAGAAACATTCTAATATTATGATTTTATCTCAGTTTAAGGTACCGAAGGTACGAGGGTCGTTCAGAAAGTAAGAATCCCTATTTTTTTTCTCGACTTGTAATTAAGCTACAAAAAATTTAAACCTAGCATTAAAACCGTCATAAACTTACGATTCCAACGCTTTTTTAAAAATTAAAATCGGACCAATAATTTTGTCACAATCTTAGTTTTTGTGAACCCACCTTTTTGAATTTCCGTCCACCTCCGATGCGATGCGTGCGTTTCAATTGTACACTAGATTACCTTAGTTCAAAATCAATCGTTGGGATCAAAATCGAAACATGTGATAAAATTGAGAAAAAAATTATGTGACCCTTACCTTTCTTAGCTTTTTTAACCACCCTGCACACCGATACATTTGTCGCATCGCGGAATAAGCTTCTTGATGCCCTCTTCAAAGAAACTTTTTGGTTGAGCGCTGAAAAATCCCATAACCGCAGCCTTCAGCTCAGGATCCGTTGCGGATTCCAAATCTGAGGTTCATGATCCGTTATCTTGATACCGTTAGTCCGTCAAAACTGTTTATCTCAAATGCCGAAAGTTTTTACTCACACAGTGGGCATGAGTGAGCTCGTTACGCAGCGAGAATTTTGCTGGAAAAATCATCGCTGGAGGTGGACGGAAATTCAAAAAGTTGGGTTCACAAAAACTAAGATTGTGACGAAACTATTGGTCCGATTTTAATTTTTAAAAAAGCGTTGAAATCGTCAGTTTATGGCGGTTTTGATGCTGGGTTTAAATTTTTTGTAGCTTAATTAGAAGTCGAGAAAAAAAATAGGGATTCTTACTTTCTGAACGACCCTCATACCTTCGCGAAGGTCCATTTTAACAACAAAAAATGGTCACAACTCATTATGAAATTCATTGAAGCCGCTTAAAGCGCTAAAGGCTGAAAAGATCAGGTGTGGTGTGCCGTATAAACCTCCATAAATTAGTATAAAACAAAAACGAAATGTAATGATACACATGTCGATGCTGATTCTTTGAAAAGAGCGATCTGAATATTTTACACGCTTTTCTAATTAAATGCCTTAAGTTTCAAATTGAATACGCGAGAGAAACCGAAACGCCGGAGTGAAAGTGATGTCATGAATGAAATTGAGTGTTTGATTCGTCGTGACTCTTCCACGCAGTGTTGCCAGATTGGCGTGAAAAAGCCGTACGCTTTACATCGATTTAAATGGAGACGATACGGCTTTTTAATTACCCTCGATCTGGCAACACTGCTTCCACGGCATCGGTCATGGCACATGAATCAGTCATTGCAGAAAGGGGATGAGTCCATTTTCCATTGCATTGTTGCAAATATGGTGCAAAGTCTTTTGCAGTCTCATAAGAGAGTCGGATAACCTATGCACAGATTCGCTCGAGAATCAGCATTTCATGACGCAAAAAAATTGTCTGCGAAGGTGAGGAACAAAACTATGTTATTCTTTTGATAAAATTATACAAAGCAACAGTACAATTTTTGAAACTATTCAATTGACAGGTCTGCAATAACCGATTCACATAAGAAACTCTGGCAATGCTCAAACTGATGTTGAGTCATCTTGAAAGTGTTGGCGTATAGGGCGGCGGCCATTTTGTTTCACATCCCGTACTCTGTAGGTTCTCACGGTCAAGGACACGGATGTTTTTACGCGCTCATTCAAAAATTCTCTGATTCATTTTTTTTTCGGAGACGCTGCGTCAAATGAGTTATCCTCTTTGACAATAGAGGGAATCCTCCTGTATTGTATACACAGGTTGTCCCAAAAGTTCTTCCCAGACCCACAATGAAAAACAATCAACTAGCATCAATATAAGCAATACGTCTATGTTAGCTCGAGGTTGAAAGAGTTACTCAAAATTATTCAATGGAAAGTTCTGCTGACCTACAATTAACTAGCAGACCTGTCCATTATTGATGTGAGATATACACGTTTTTTGACTTTGGCCTGGTAAGGACTTCTCGGACATCCTGTATTCTGCGAGAGACGTGTCACTGAGAAAGTCCTTTCCCGCGTCCCCTCGCTTAGAGTAAAACAGCGAAAAACAAAGGAAACACCCAAAGAAACGGTAGGAAGAATGAAGATAGGAAACAAACATGCCTAAGTGTGATACAAGCCTAGGAGCGTGACAAAAATATCGAAACCAAGTTATTGACTTCCTCACATTTTTATTCTGCGTTGAGTACTTTACTGAAATGAACAGCGACAGTTATCTCATCACGCAAGTACATTGTACATGTATACAGGGTGTCCTCGAGGGGGGGGGGTCCTGAATCGCTATACAGACCGAAATCTCCTTCATATTGATGTTTTTGGAAAATCCGAGCCTTCGGTATGGCTCTATCCAAAGCTGAGTAATTCGTTTTCGATTAATCGTTGTTTCATAAATCAATTGGTGGATTTTAGCAGTAATCATCAATCAGGCGTACCAATTTCAATGCGAGGAAGGCACGTGTTCTGATGAAGTAAAAATAAATGGTGTGTGAAATGAAATTAATACCTTTGGAATCGGTTCGCATGATTGTCATGCTAAAATCCACTTCGGAGAGTCGAGAAAAACGATTTGCTCAACCCTGGTTCAATCCAGCGGCGCGGCGGCTCGTGCAATGTGGCAACAATGGATTTCTTCCATTTAAAACTGTGTAAAATAATCGATTACTTGGTGAGGCGCAGCGCCTCACCTAGTATCGATCTGTTTGCATACGTTTAAATGGCAAAAGTGCACGGTTGCCAGATTGCACGAGCCGCCACTGGATCGATCGAACCTCCGAATAGTGATCGACACTGTAGAGCTTCAAACAGGTTCTTATTTTTTTGAAAATCAGGTATTTTACACGCGTTATTATGAGCGGACAAGGCCTCTTGGGTGCGTAAACGCCAGCCAATCAGCAACAACACGCCCAAAATGATCACACTGTGGTTTATCAAGTCACCAGGAGTGTAGCGTGCACTTTGGCAATGTCGCAGATCGTCTATTTAAACCCATGAAAAAGATCGAACTATTGGGTGTTCGGTGAACATCCTCGCATTCGACTTTTTACATGGGTTTAAATGGATACAGTACAACGTTGCCAAATTGCACGCTACGCCACTGCAAGTCACTACTGTATTAAAAGAGGTACAGTGACGCGGCGTAGCGTGCAAGTTGGCAACGTTGCATGTTCTCCATCTAAATCCATGGAAAATACGGAACTATATGAGAATGGGTGTAATCTGTTATTTTTTGTCCTTTGTTATAGGTTTCTATATGAGGAGGAAAAAAATAGAAACCAATTTGAACTGAAGTTTGAAACATTTGTTTTCAAGGTTTCAACGTCATCCGTCGCATGATGTATAGTTGATGATCAGTTTTGGTAGAAAATCTGATTTTGAAAAATGAAAATGTATAAAATTGGATATACATAGGCCAGAAAGTGAGAAACCAGAGGACAATCAAGACGAAGCTTTTCGTATAAAATTACGTCAGAAACTGAAAAAGTTTTCATCAAAGACTGTCCGTGTTCCAGCGGCCTTGCTCAGAAATATCCCATAAAAATAAATTGCTTGGGGTGCTTTCAACGTAAAGAAAAAATATTTCATTCATTTCATTTTGAAAATCCTATTTAATAAACTCTCTTTGTACATTTAAATGAAAATGAAAAATCCAATGTCAACCATGTATTCACTTTAAACCGAATTTTCTTAAATTTAATGCTGTTATTTTCTTACTAGCTACCTCATATTACTTTATTGTTTATTCTTGTTGTTGAGTTTTGTCTTTATCCTGTATTAGATCTGTTATTGACCTGGGACCAATAAATGTACGGTACACACGGGCTTTAGGTCGTACCTAAAAATGGCGATTCTAACCTCACATTTCTTTAACGGCACGTCGGAATGTTGGGTCCGCTCCCAACTTTACGTTACTTGGGGTGGGTCTAGAGCCTCTCTAACCCACCCTAAGTGCTATTTTGAGGTTAGTTTTGTGGTTGCGCCATTTTAAAACGGTCCGATGCGGTCCGTTGGCTGGTGGCCGATGCTTGTTGAAGTACTTAGGGTGGACTTGGGGCTGACTTGGGGCCGAGGACCGTGTGACCGCACATTTATTGGTCCCTGTACAATAGCCATTTCTGGCTCAAAGTGCCAAATAAATATTATTATTAATTATTATTATTACATCTCTGTCCCTGCGCGGCCGCCTACGATTGAAATGGAAGCAATCATGTTTTAATTCTTCCCGAAATTACGTCCAAGTCCAAATTTACGTTGTATTATTTGCCGCTAAAAACGGTAATGTTTTGAGACCTACTGTTCTTTTAGTAAGATGACGTGATAAGGGTAATCAAATTTGATGAGTCCGTGGGTAAAATGATAAATGTCACAAACAAATGGATTTCGGAAGTTGTTTGCGTCTCCATCATTGTTTCGTTGCTTTTTACGGAAACTAGGAAAATAAATTTACACTCCGTCTATCTCAATCGATACTTTTGCATAGAGTCTAATGGAAAGAAAACGACGCGTTTGTTGATTGAGCCTCTAGTGTTCGGTGAGCGTCAACCGATTCGCTCAATCTGCTTTCGTCCATGAATCGAATCGAAATTATTATAACGCCGATCTGATCAAATTTTCTCGACTCGCCTTTTTTAAGTCGCCTTAATGATATGTTAATTCAATGAAATTACATGGAAAATCTGTGTGGAATTATGGAATTATATAAATGGCTCTCGACTTTCGATAAATAATATACAGCACGGAATGGGTCTGTTGCGTACTTTTGCTACATCAATATAACTCATTGTTTCTAACGTAAAATTGGGCGAAAATAACGATGCGCACATTAAAAACTTTCAAAATCCACTCATTAACTCAGAAAATCACTTCCATTTCAAACAGCCCGCGCTACACTAGACACTATATCACCGACTTATAACTACATAGATGAAACCATCTCGTTTATGTAAACATCAACAGAACTTACAAACATTGGAATGTTTCGTTTAGATGCGTATACATGCATTTCTTATATTATTTTGTAATTTTTGATAAACCGAAAAGACCAGACAGCAAATGCAGCCAATAGTTCATGTATTTAGAAGGGAATTCCATCATTTTGTAGTTTAGATGTTGTTTACTTATGCACGGTGGTTCCGTCTATGTAGTAGTATACCGCGGTGCAAATAGTGTCTAGTGTAGCGTGGGCTGTTTGAAATGGAAGTGATTTCCTGAGTTAATGAGTGGATTTTGATCGTTTTTATTGTGCGCATCGTTATTTTCGCCGAATTTTACGTTAGAATCAATGAGTTATATTGATGTAGCAAAAGTATGCAACAGGCCCATTCCATATAATTTTGTGGAATTCCGTAGGAGCTGGGCGCTGGCCCACGGACTTTAGGTCATGCAACTTCACTTAACGCGCTTCTACCAGGGAAAAGAAAATCCTGATGATTCGATACATCGATTGGCTTTCTCGACATAATTATACATAAATCAGCGTCCTTGTGTCTATCGATCCAGAGTAAAATTTAAATTAAACAATAAAGAATGATAGAATTTACATTTAACGTTAACTGCTTTAAATTAAGGAACCCCGATTGAGCTCTTGCGAGGTTTCGCTGTAGGTAAAAAATCAATTCTGGAGTAAAATGCGACGAAAATAATGGATAATACTATTAAAAAAATCTAAAACCCACTTCTCGTAGAAAAAACGTATCTTAAAGTTCTGCGGGCCGATCATTTACTTCATCGTTAAACCGATCGTTAAGACTGTGCATGAGTGATTCTATTGGTCGAATATTGTAAAACTTAGCCGTTGCTATGGTAACCTTCGTCAAGAGTCTCGTTTTATAAAGGCTATTCATGAGTAACCTTTAAAAAACGGACATTATAACGATGGTTACCATAGCAACGGCTAATTTTTAAATTTTCGACCAATAGAATCACTCATGCACAGTCTTAACGATCGGTTTAACGATGAAGTAAATGATCGGCCCGCAGGTGGATAACTACCCGCGTGATTGTTTGTATGCATCCTATACTTACAGGCGTACATCTGTACGTTTTGCAACCCCCCAAACAAGAACAGCTGATGGATTGAATCAAGTGCCGTCTTTCTCGCTAGGTACGCGATACAGAACTGTGCTATGAAAATATCACGGTGTTCCGCCCAGAAAAAGTCTGAATGCATCATCCCTCAAATTCACTGTTTGAAAACCAAACGGAACAATCTTATTATTTGAGTTTGTGGGGCATGTTCTTTTGGTTGACGGTGCAGAACGTACGTATAGTGCATGCATACACGGGTGGTCCATGGTCCATCGGCACTTTGAGCTCAATTTTCTTTGCGAGGATTGAAATTTGGAAATTTTTTTTTACTGGTCTCAAGGACATTTCCGTAGCATTTTACATCAGAACTGATTGTCCATTTGCCTACAGCATAACCTTGTGAGAGCTCTATGAGATCAATTTTTCGTCGCTGTTAAAACTCCCACCTTCAACCATAATTTTTTTCAACGACAGCTTTGTCCAAGAGCTTCTGTTTTGGGTAGAGTCTCGGACAAAAAGAATATCAGCCGCCTCCTTAGATTTTTGCTTAGGTAGGCCATTCGCAATGCTTAAATGTATGGAGATAAGTATTTGCAGGCAGTCTAACTCCAGGAGTCAACTGATATTCCTTTTGTTCTCGACTGTACATTCAATGCCATTTTTCAATTCACCGATGATTCCCCCGGGTTGACCAAAGATTACACAATAATGCATGAAAATACTCTGATTTGTAATCTTTTTCAACTGGTAAAGTCGTGCTTTTAAAAAATGCTCGGATATTTTAATAATTTAATGATGCTTCCACCGATTGCAAAATCGTTGCAGAGACCGCAGTATTTTTCTTCATTACAGACATGAACTAGAGTGAACTTTGTGATCTTTGGGTCAGCAGTCGGTTGAATCATCAGTGAATAAAAAAATGTTAATAAATACACCTACTCGGAGCGGTAGCTCTCTGATTCACCTTAACATTAAGGTCCTGCATTGGTGATGTATTGCTTTAATTAATTAGACTGCCACCAGTTGAGGTTAAAAAAAAACTCTCAAAGATTACCGAGATTAAAGAAGAAAAAATTGATTGATTAAAAAAAAAAAAAAAAAAAAAAAATGGATCGAGAAACTGATAAAGCCGTGAACGGACTGAAAAATTTTTATGATGATTCATTTTAACATTTCAGCACCAATCGCTATACTTTTTTTTTTTAAAGGACACGCTCTGGTCAGCGCATGAACATATGAAACAAAGAAAGCATTGTTTACATTTTGTTGCAGTTAATTTTTTTCTTTCTCTCTCTGCTTCTCAAATGCTATCACGCGCTTGAGAAACGCCGGATTCAAACAGACTTCTTAAAGAACAACGGCGCACAATGAGAAAAATGTCCGATTACGCGGAAATAAACACTCTGTTTACTATTTTCCTCAATGGAATTGCTGTACATTTAAACGACATCGCTGTGATTTTCCGGTTACATTTACCGGAATTAAACAGAATGGGTCTGTTGCAAACTTTTGCTACAACAATTAAGAGTGTTTAATAAAACGTAAAATCACCTGAAAAGTCCATTGGTGGCATCAGAAAGTCGTAAAATGCAATAATAAACGCACAAGAGGCGTTTAATGAAATCCAAGATGGCGGTAAAATATTGAGCAATTTGTATGCATGCACCACGAACATCCAAGTATAGCCAACCTCACAATATCCATCACAACCAATCACAACGTAAACAAACACATACCTCTACATGCAGTGAGGTTGTCAAAGTTGGCCATCCTTGGATGTTCACGGTGCATGCATACAGATTGTTCGATATTTCTCCGCCATTGTGGATTTCATTAAACGCAACTTGTGAGTTTATTATTGCATTTTATAACTTTCTATTGCCACCAATGGATTTTTCAGGCGATTTTACATTAGATTAAACACTCTTAATCGTTGTAGCAAAAGTTTGCAACAGACCCATTAAACAGAATGGGTCTGTTGCAAACTTTTGCTACAACGATAAAGATTGTTTCATCGTATGTAAAATTGCCCGAAAAGTCTTGGTGGCATCAAAAAGTCATGAAATGCGATGATAAACTCACAAGAGACGTATAATGAAATCCAAGATGGCGGTAAAATATCGAGCAATCTGTACGCATACACCTTTAACATCCAAGGATTGCCAACGTTGACAATCTCACAGCTTCAGAGGTTATGTTTTTTATTTACATTGTGATTGGGTGCGATGGAGATTGTGAGGTTGGCTATCCTTGGATGTTCGTGGTGCATGCATAAAGGTTGCTCAATATTTTACCGCCATCTTGGATTTCATTAAACGTCTCTTGTGAGTTTTATACTGCATTTTATGACTTTCTGGTGCCACCAATGGACTTTTCACGCGATTTTACTTGAGATTGAACACTCTATAGCGCTGTAGCAAAAGTTTGCAACAGACCCATTCTCGTTACAATCACCAGACATTTTTCTCATAGTTGCACGTTAGAGGTTGAAATAATCGATTTGGAAAGATTGGGTCAAAGCCACTTGACATTATAGCTTAAAAGCTTTCAGCCCTAATTTTATGTATTTGAAAGCGCGCGTTTATAACAGACAATTTCATCCCAGGAAATGTAACTTAAAAGGCTTTAAAATGGGTCTGATACGTACTTTTTAAATGTAAAATCTTACACAGTAGCGGACCGGACCGTGGCCGAAAAAAAGGGGGGCTAAAAAGTTATGACCTCTTTTTTTTTTCTTCTCAAGTCTCAAGTGATGACTTTTTTCCGATTTTTAGCCCCTCCGCCCTAAAAAAGCATACACGGTCCGCCACTGATCTTACACCAAATGTCAACGTAGCTCGAAAATAACGAAGAGCATATTCAAAACTTTCAAAATTCACTCGTTAACTCAGGAATTAAGTTTAAAAAAAGTCGTCTATATTGAATTTCCCGAGATAAACTGTGTGCTACATTCACAGACTATCTTCTTTCTGCGATGACCTGTACGTTTAAACCCTTAGTTCAAGAGAACGCCACTCCTCCGTTTATACAGGGAAGGAAGTTAACTGTTCGTACTCGTTGGAGTTGGAATTGCCTATCCTACGAATTGAAGGCTCCTGACGAGACCTTATCTTGCAGTGTTTTCATGTATATTTGCGTTTATTCGGAATGAGGACTGAAATAATGTGTACCTAATAGACAAGAGGAGGAAGACGAGTAGGTATACTCGGGCTTGGCTCATAAGGGGTTAAATAGGTACATAAAAAAATGGTTTCATTTACTGCCCATAGTTTTTCTGATCCGAAGAAAATGATGAAATAATAATGCGAACCCTGTAGCAGTAGCTTACAAAGGAATTTGTCTTTCTCTCTCTTTCCCCATTTGAACGCATGAGTAGGGAAAGGACAGAAACAGAGGCTCGAACATGACTTCAGCCCCAATCTCTTTCCTTTTCTAGCACGTACACTCAAACGGCAAAAGGGTGAGAGAGACTAATTCCTGCGTACGCCATTGCCTGTATTTATACATATATCCAAACAAAATATACGAAGCCATGTCAATTGTTGATGTTCACATAAACTAGGTGTTTCTGTCTGAGTAGTGGCTAGTTGGCGAAAATAGTATGTTTGTATGTTAATGTATGTTAGTATGTTGATGTTTGCAATGTTCTCATCGTTATTTTCGTGGAATTTTACGTTAATTAGGATCAATGTGCTTTATTGCTGTAGCAAAAGTATGAAACAGACTCATATTAGTCCTGAAGAGTTTTAAACATCTATTTCACATGATTTTAACCTACCTATTCTTTAACCACCAAACCGAATACTTTTTCCCACTACGCGGCGAAGCGCGTAACATGACAAGCGCGGCTCCTCCGAATGTTTACATAACATTCAAATGAGAGTTCAAGTTTGACGGACCCCGAAATTTTCATGGCCATTTTTCATTAATTTACGGATTTTTTCTTCTTTTTACACATTTCTTATCATCATTCATGATTAACCTCAATAGTTTTGAATAATCGCGAAGAAAAATTGAATTGAAAAATAAAATTAGTTTTGAGAGAGGGGGGGGACTCCAACGAAAATAACTCGTTTTGGAAATTTTTTATCATCCAATGTCAACTTTTGAAATTTTTTTTTTTTTTTTTTTTTTTTTATCCATCTCGGCCGATTTATTGGATTCATTCATTTACAGACGGAGTCCGATGAAAAAGAAAGAAGAAAAAACAATTCGAAGAACATTTGAAACAGAAACAAATGGGAAAAAAAGTAAAAATGTCTTGATAAAATGTATTATACACTTTTTAATAAGACTTCGAGCTAATATTTTTGAAGGAGTGAAAACTAGGTCATTGGTTTGTGCAAAATATAGCTCGACAAACTTCTCTCCCATTTTTGTATTTGCTAAGATGGCTTTTTCGAAGCAGTAGATAAATTGCAGTTTATGAAATCAATAGAAAGATAAGTTGAAAAGAAAAATGGGAGGAATCATTCCTATTCCTATTCCAACCTATTCCTCAGGAATGGGAGGAAAGTGACGGGCTCAGACCATAACTGTTTAGTTTAGTTAATTCAACAAGCGACGAAAATCTCAACAAATGATTCGAGTTAAACTTATAATTTGAAAAAAAATGAAGACACCAGTATCAGAAGTACCACTGACCAGAACAAGAACCGAAAGATTTACTATTGATTTGAGAAGTAATCGCGCGTATCAGTATTAAAGACTTTGCGGCGATTTTGTTTGGAGACCCATGTAAGTAATCTTGTCATTATCAAAGGCATTGTGACGATTTTGTTTGGAAACCTATGTAAGTAATCGTGTCATTATTAAAGACGTTGTGATGAAATTGTTTGAAACGTGAAACCCCATTGTAAAGAGAGAGGAAGAAGCAAAAATTGAACAAGTCCTTCCACTGGAAGCCGAAGATTGAGACGCAAAACCTTCCAACAAGACCATGAAATATTTTGTCTTCGTTTTACTGAAACTCACGAAAACGTTTTGAAAAAAAAAAAAATAATAATAATAATACAAAAAAATAAATACATTTTTTAACATTTTCTCAAACCTAAGATTGCTGAGCCGCGGCTGGCTTCAGTAGAAATTTTTCGATTCATCTATCAAACTGAAGAAAAAGATTACTTGAGCCATGATGATTAATGATTATGTCAACCTAGCAAAGTCCGAGTACTTTTATCATACTTATGGCATTCGTGCTATAGGTCTTAAAAAATTGGAGAAAATGCTGTTACTATATGAACAGATTCTGACGGAAAACCCTGACTTATGGTCTGGTAAAAATACTTGAAATTCCTCGCTTGACCTATCTTTGTGCTTCCGGTAATAATATTAGAGTGCAATTCAGAGACTTTTTTGAGATCTACTTGACTTGACTTGAATCGGCTTGAGAAATACTCAAGTCGATAAGTCGAGTCGAGGGAGAGAAGTTGTAATTTTCAGGGACACATTTCTGTATGCGCAAGGAATTCTTGGGAAGAATTGAGTTCGGTTCAAGGTAGCTCACTGGCGCAACCAGGATATCTTCCATCTCTCTCATTTCCCATTTGAATGTATAAGTAGGAAAAGGACAGAAGGAGGAGGTTTTATCCCCTTGTCCATCCTTGTCTAACATACGTTTCTTAATGGAGAAAAGAGAGAGATAAAGAAACTCTCGGTGCGCTACTGAGGTAGCTAAAGAGCTACCTTGACATTATTTCCTTGACACTTATCTCGAGTGAAAAACAATGTGCGAAAAAGCGTCCAGGAATTATTTGTCAATTCGTGCCTATATTCTTATTTGAAAACCCCTTGAAAATTCCTCGAGAAATCTCAAGGCGAATCGGTTCAAGGTTGTGTTTTTTTATTGCAAATTGAATCTGGAGGACTTTTCAAGTTCAAGTGAGGCCAAGAGATCTCAAGTATAGCCTCTGAATTACACCCCTAGAATTGAGGTGGTAGCTAGAAGAAGGGTCCATAGGCAAAAATCAAGTTTTGAGAAAAACAGCTTTAAAGTTTTCATTACCATTGTAGGTAAATGATCCAATACTCATTATCTTCAACTTGCTCTCCTGCTCTGAAAACTTAATATTTTTTCACGAAATTTTCAGGATAGCTATTTGAGGGTTATGACAAATCGATTTAAGCGTTCTCCGCAAAAAGGGCCCATACGCCTATGGGCCCTTCTTCGAGCTACCGGCTCAATTTAGGAATTATGTACTTTTTTTTTTCTTTCGGTGAAGCTTTTTAAATAAAAATCGATTTATTCGTTAAAACTTTCTAAAACCAAAAATGTCTGGGCCCAGGCTTTAGTAGAAATACTTTGGTAATGATGAAGGAAGGTACAAAGTGTGCAGGTACCTGATTCTGGTATCTGGATCTTTTTCTCGTTTTGCACCAACATTTCAAACTGTCAAATGAAGCACTGCACGGAACATGACAATATTTTTTTTCCACTCTTTATTTAGGCACCTCGCCCGGGCGGAGAGAAAAAAACAAGATCCCCCTCCCGGTCCGCCTTGTCTGACACCTGTCACCGAGAGCTCTTAGGGGAGTCCCAAAAACAGCGAAAAATGATTGGGGGGGGGAGAGCGACGCCGGTAACTCGCGTGCAAAATAGGTGCGAAATTAGCGCGCTCCCGAAGGAAAACAATGGGCCCAACGCAACGAGGCTGCGAAAAAGAGGAGGGACTGAAAAAAAAATACAGGCGCGACAGCGAATATCGGGGAAGCGGGAGAGTTCACGCGAGCGCAAAAATTTGTTTTTTTTTCTAAATCTACGCAAAACCGAGAGAGATACAAAATATAAAAATTATATCGAGGACGCGAAAGGAGCGGAATTTTTTTCCCCCTTAAAAGAGCAAAAAATGAAAAATATAACTCTCCGTAATGATGATGCCCGATTATTCACCGGGTTTTCGTTCTCGCGCTCGCTCGTCAAATGGAGAAGCATTGTCGCTAATAGATTTTTCTCTCGTCAAATTTCCTCTCTCTATTTTTGAAATGAATTTTTTTTCCTGCCCTCTCTTTCTCTTGTTCTTTCTCCTTCTTTGATAGCAATTCCCCACCTCTATTTATTTCATCTGGCCCGCTCTTTTGCCTAGAAAATAGTTGTACTCTGTTTTTTTGACATCGATGAGGTCTCTACTTTTGTTATTGCTTTATGTGCTTTCAAAATCCATCCATCCATCAATCTATCTATCTATGTATTCCACCTATTTATTTCATCTGGCCCGCTCTTTTGCCTAGAAAATAGTTGTACTCTGTTTTTTTGACATCGATGAGGTCTCTACTTTTGTTATTGCTTTATGTGCTTTCAAAATCCATCCATCCATCAATCTATCTATCTATGTATTCATGTATCTATCTATTTATCCGAGAATATTAAAATTGAATTGGCCAAATAACTGTAATAATAGGACAGAAATGCGGGAACTAACAACGAGTCTCAAAGGGGAATAACCCCTCCCCTTTTATTCTATCTATCTATGTATCTATCTGATTAAATCCTAATAATGAGCCAAGTTTGAGCTAGCATTGTTTTGAATTTACTAATAAAATCGGACACGGACAATTCTAAAGAATATTTGCATGATCTTTGTTTGTATCCCAAAAAAAGTAAATAACAAAAAAGCTTACTTCAAGGTTTTAAAATACAACTCTCAATTTACACTCTCATTTGTACATCTAAACTTTCCTATTCAGAAAGGCGATTACTTACCGGAAAACACAGTAAGAAAATCTAACAGCCTCCAAAAAATCATAAGACTTAAAGATACCAATTCAATTTAGAAATGGGAACTACCACAACAATCAAGCAAAAGAAAAATGATTAGTTCAATTGCACATAAATTATAGACAATGAGTAAATTATTTGGGCCATTTTTAGTCGTATTCAATATTTTATTCGGGGTGTTTTCTCGAGGATTGAAATGAGGATACTTACTCATAAAAGAGCAACGTTTTCTAACGTAAAATTTGATATTCGACTAATTCTGCTACCCGCATTCAGATGCTACAGAGGGTATTTGGAGGGGGGGGGGATCGGATATTTTCCGGGTCCAAGGCAACAAGCAATTTCGACAAACTTATAGGCTAGTCGTATACCCCTGATTTCTTTGCGTTTTTTCAAGAATATAGACAGTTTTGTTCCAATTTGTTCTTGGTCATCTCTTATTTTCTCGTCAAATGACTCGACTATCATTCAAGATATGATCGACTTAAAGCTGAGCGTGTGCAAAGTGACGCGGCGATAAATATGTCAACGCTGCATTTTTTTTTTCATATAAACCCATGTAAATTATCGTCTCAAAGGCAGTGCACCGTGTACTTACCTCATACTATTCGACCTTTTTCATGAGTTTATATGGACTAAATGCGGCGTTGCGCGTCGTTAGTATGCATACGCAACGCGACGCCGCAGCATGTGCTGTGCGTACAGTACACCATTCGATCAAAAACAATCCATAAAAAAAGCAGGATTGTTCGAACATTAATCGGTAAAGCCCACAAAGGGCATTTTTGTACTTATGTATTAATAAGCTAATTCTCCTCTAAGATGAAGGTTGCAACATGTTTTACGTGCGTTTAAACTGCCGAAATGCAGGATTAGACTGTTTTAGTTTAAAAAAGATATATCGTATCAATTGACATCCGCGACCTATTTATGGTTCCAAACAAACTTAAATGGGGCAGTTGCAAGGGTCTGAGATGTTGTTTTTTATGCAGAAAATGAAAGTACTTGATGAGCTGAGAACAAAGATGCCTTTGGTTTCTAATTAAGTCCCATTGTTCCGGAGATGAGATTTCGGCCCAAAATACATTGTTTTAAATGGGGATTCTGCGTAGTGACGTCACTACACCCACGATTTTTTACAACTTTGCACGAGTGTATCTCCAAAATCGAGACACTTAGGAAAAAACCAAAGGCACCATTATTCTCAGCTCATCAAGTACTATCATTTTCTTTACAAAAAACACACAAATTTAGACCCTTGCAACTGCCCAATTCAATGAAATAAATTTTCCATGAGCGTTTTGAACGGTAATCTCGGCTGTTAAACCAAGAAATTAATGCGACCTTTTTGCGGTCGCACGAATTCTATAAGTCATCAAAAAAGCTGTGAGATGCATGCGGTTCCGCAAAAAAACTGTCGGAGTCAATTAGATATTACAGATTTCCTCGTGCATTTGTTTGTTAAAATATAATCGCCCAAATCCAGCGAATTCAACAGGACGGAAAATAACATTTGGACGATTCCAACCTATAATAGCATCTTAAAATCTATGGTAATATCTTGTTGATTTCTGGAGTTGCGGACGAGGAACCAGGTATCGAAAATGAAGATGTGAAATAGTCCCGGATGTCAATTGATACGATATATATCTTTTTTATACTAATCGCAAAAATTTCGCGTTAATTTCTAAGTTTAATAGACGAAATGCCCGTGCAAAAATGCGATTATACGGAAATTACATTTAAACTAGCGTTTCTTTGGAACCTGAGGTTCTCGAACAGTAATCAGTACAATGTATCGTTTATTAATACAGTCCATTAGATTCAGTGGCGTGGCCAGGAATTTTTTTAGGGGGGGGGGGTGTCCGAGGTCCGGAAATTGTCAAGGGGGGCCCAAAGATACTACTTTGGTCAAACTTGTCTGAAAACGTAAAAAATTACCTTTTTTTTGGACAAATTTTTGGGGTCAAGGGGGTCCAGACCCCCTGGACCCCCTGGACCCCCCGGCCCCCCCCCCCTTGGCTACGCCACTGATTAGATTCGATAATTGGAACCTACTTAAATGAAGAAATGCCAAAAATCGAATTTTAAAATCCCGGTTTTTTCATAATGCACCAGATCTAAAACCAATTTACTCGAGAAGTATTTGCCTTTAGGCAACGGATGCCAGTTGCCTCCCCCCCCCCCCCAAAACCCCCAATTTCAGAAAAAACGTACCGATCTGGAAAGTGCTGAAGATTTAGAGGAATTTAATGGAGTTTATTGACTGACTTGAAGTATCGAGAATAGACACTCAAAAAACTCATATGGGTATACATGAGGTTACTATTGTCAGGGGATTTGATTGAATCCATTAGGCACAATTCTCTTGTTTTCTGATGTTATCTCTCAACCCCCCCCCCCCCCCCCCCCCCCGCTTCCTTTTCTTAGGAACTCGCGACAATGTCATCTGAAATCAAGTCATCATCGCTTTAAGAGTCAAACATTATTCAAATTCTGATATTCCACTCAACCAACACTTCAAAAAAAAAAGTGCTGATTGCTTTCGGGTACTAATTAATTCGCAGTTATCGATAAAGGCCACAGACTCACAAGTGCCTATACCTACTTTGCATCTTCAAGTCATGAAATTTTCGAAAGATTGAAATAAGAGAGTGCTCATATGTACTTACACTCGGGTTATTTATAGCTCTTGAACAATTCATCTGATAAAATGGCTAAGATTAATTTAATCATCGGTCAAAAAACAAAACAAAAAACAAGTTCAGATTTTGAACACTTGTGTGCTCGAATACATTCACATTGATAAAAATTTGAAAGAAAGTGTACCTATATGAAAGCACTTTAACTTGCAATATTTCTATCAAGGGACTCCAAGCAGTGGCGGCTCGTGCAATGTGGCAGCAATGGACTCCCTCCATTTAAACCTATGTAAAATAATCGATTCTTTGGTGAGGCGCTGTGCCTCACCTAGAATCGATCTTTTAGCACAGATTTAAATGGCAAAATAGCACTGTTGCCAGATTGCACGAGCCGCTACTGACTTCAAGCGACCACAAGCGACTTTTTGTGGGACTGATCTGCGACGGCTCTCCCAGTCTCCCACCCCACCCGTACTGGCCTCTCTCACTTGCAAGTTGTGAAGAGTATATGTAGAGTAGCCGAACCGAAACCTTGAAGGCAAAACTTACATTAGCTCGTGAAAATCTCGCGACAATCTTTAATTCGTCGACATAGTACATGCATGGGTGGTCCATCAGAACTTTGAGCTTATCGGGGTTCTTGCTAACTTTTGCTGCATGCGATTGAAAAGTTCATTCTTGAGTAAGATCCATGCGAAAATGGAGTATGATAAGCAAATTAAAAAATTACGAAATTTATTCACAGACTCACAAAATGACATTAAAGTTTAAGGCGTAATGCTGGAGCCACGCAAGTACATACCATGGGAGATTGCTATCTAATTTGAGACTTTCCTAGCCGTGTGTCTCTATAGATAGAAGGACAAATTAAGAGATAGGAATCGTAGATAGGAATCTCCTATGATACCAGCATAGCTACACCATCTTTGCTTGTAAACCTTAACCTTAAACTTCAAAATCATTTTGTGAATTTTGATAATATTTAGTGTACTCATTGTAATTTCTGCCGAGTTTTACGCAAGCACTAACTGTTCCATCACATGTAGCAAAACTTAGCGAGAGCCCAATTTTCTCTGTGAGGAATGAGTTTTAGACTTTGTTCACGGTCTCATCATTATTTATGCAGCATGTTACTTTAGGACAGACAGTTCACTTGCCTACAGAAAAACCTTGCAAGAGCCAAGGTAGACAGAGAACAGGTATGGACAACACTCTGAGGTTGGCTCTGATTGGTTGTGAAAAAAGCGACTCCGTCGCCATTTTTCTGACCGCGCGATTCAAATTTAGATTTCACATCTTGAAAAGGAAAGTAAACAACGTAATTGATGATGTTAATCCATTCTATAGTCACAACATTAACATTTAAAGATAAAAATTACATTGCATTGTTCAAATACATAAATAAAGTATTGCTTCAGATAAAGTTCCCCTTCAAACCTAACCACAAACAAGAATGCAAGATACACGGTGTAAATAGGAGACAAGATGGCTGCGAAGTCGCTTTTTCCAAAGTGGCTACGACCCCTGAGCCGAGTGTTGTCCATACCTGTTCTCCATACAGGGTGTCCCAAAATTCATAGTAAATATTTTTACCACGTATTTTTGGGGTCAAAATAAGACTTTTTTTCCCTATAAACATGGGTCCGAAATTGTAGTCTTTTCGAGTTACAGCGTTGCAAAGTTTTCGAAAAACAAATTGAAAAACTGTCATAACTCCCTCGTGAATTGTTCTGAATGCTCGTAAATAGGTACTCTAGTGTAATTTTAGGCGCTCTTGCCGATTTTGGCCGTGAAAAAGCTGTATGCAAAATTTGAGGGGGGTTTCGGGGATTTTTCTTGATTTTTTCTCACTTTTTTTGGCCAAATTATGTGAAAACATGCTTTCGGTTTCATTAACCCAAAAACGATTAGCGTTATTCAAAAGTTCGTAAAAAAGTATGCATTTTTGGTCCTTACAAGTTTTTCCATTTCGCAAACCATTTCCGAGAAAATCGTCCCTGAAGTTGGAGAAGTCTGCCCGACTTCTCCAACTTCAGGGACAGCATTTTCACATTTGCATACAGAATTTTCATGGCCAAAATCGGCAAGAGCGCCTAAAATTACATTAGAATACCTATTTGCGAGCATTCAGAACAATTCACGAGGGAGTTATGACAATTTCTCAATTTGTTTTTCGAAAACTTTGCAACGCTGTAACTCGAAAAGACTACAATTTCGGACCCATGTTTATAGGAAAAAAAAGTCTTATTTTGACCCCAAAAATACGTGGTAAAAATATTTACTATGAATTTTGGGACACCCTGTATACCTTGTGCAAGAGCTCTCTGCTCCATTATTATTACAATTATTATAGAAGAACTTACTCGAGCCATCATCCAGCACGTGGTACAGATCGCCGTATCGGTATCCATAGTTTCGCACGACGTTACAAAGACCTGCAAACATACGTAATTGCGATTTGGGCCGAATAAATTTCTTTTACTGCTCGAAAATATTTCTCAGGCCACACGCCGCCGCACAAGGTTTGTTCGTTGATTCGATTCTTCAGTTCACTTACAGACCCGAATCAAGGACCGCACTTTTCATCAGAAGGGATTATCACGCTTTAAGCAATGCAATATATAAGAATATTATCGGAAAATGCAGCAATTCTGCTAAGTTTGGGAGGGGGGGGAGTTAAGAGTCACCATGGAATTCTTCTGTTCTCGAAGGAAGCCTTCCTCATGACTGAGCCGCTAATTTCAGAAACCAAATAAGTAAGCCATACAACTGAACGAAGGGTAGGAACAAAAAAAAAGCTGTTTTAAAGCTAAACAGAAAGTTTTCAAAATTTCAGCGAACATTGTATCTAACTTGTAAGACCATCGAAAAATATCAATATATATTTGTTGAAATTTTTAAAACAACCTTTACTTACTTTAAATAAGTTTGCATACTCCTCCTGTGAAATTCAGTTTTGTGACCTACTAATCCTACTATACTTTGGTTTCTTCAATTGACGGTTCAATACCGTAATTGTACCGTTCAATCACTGTAAATATACTTACTGGAGTCCAGAGTTTCGAATCTAATCAGTGGCTCCTTTAGTCTATCTCTATAGTTGGGCAAATGGGGGTGGTAATCGATTACACGATTACCGAATAATCGTAATCGTCGTTTTTTAGGAGGGTGATTTTATGGTAATCAGGGCTGAATTTTTACAAGCCACCCATCATATTAGTTGCAGAAGAATTGGATCTAATCGAAAAGACCCTGAAATTTACTATTTATCTGTGAAAAATCATTTAATTACCACCCAAAGGTTTGACGATTACCGATTACCCAGTAATCGTTTAATCGATTACACTCCTATTTGCCCAACTCTGTCTATCACTTTAGTTGTACATACGTCAAACACATACTCAGATGATATGTCATAGGTGCAGAATCTACTTGCGATTTTCAATCAGCGCTTTAAGATCGTATAAATCTGATATTCATTATAGTTCTGCGATGCACAAATTGAGATGAATTGAAAGTCAAAAGTTTAAGAATTTGACTCGGTCATGACATCTAGCTGTATACCTATAGATGTAAAATGCGAAAATCGGAATTTTATTTCGTTGATGCGATTGATATCCTAGAATCTGAAAATGGTCATATTTGTGACGAAGAGTTTGGGAGCGATGAATCGAAAGTCTGTTTACAGTTGCATGATCGTGTTTCAGTCGGTAGGTATCTCCTTTTTTCCCCGCTGAGCGAGAAGGGAAAAACAGATTTTCCTAAAACCAACGTGCCTTCGGGTTCGATGACCTAGAGATCTGTTTTATGATTCATCGGTCTTTAACTCAACTCATTTCACTATAATTTTTTTTTTTTCTCCATCCATGGAAACCTTTGACGTTCCAGACTCAGCAACACGAACGGGTTCCACGGAGGGAATGCGAAATTGATATTGCGTGTATTTTCTGTCTGAATGTGAGATCCGATACCAAGCCCACTTGCAATTTTCGCAAATAGATAGTTCTCATTTTTGCGTTGGAGGCAACTTTTGACACAGCAAGACATTTTCTCCCATTGGCGGATCGAGACCCCCCCCCCCATGACCCCATGACCCCCTTTCCCTTTTTTCACTTACTTTTTCCCCTTCTTTCCCCCTCTTTCCCCCCTTATTTGGTCGAACAGCCCCCCCCCCTGTATCTGCCAATGTTTTCTCCACTAGAAAGTAACAAAACTGAAGGATATTAACATAAAATTCTCTTCTTCTTTGGTGCCTAACCTGATAGCACACCACTATGACAGCAAGCTAAACTTTATACGCCTCTAGAACAGTGTTGCCAGATTGAGGGTAAAAAGCCGTATCGTCCCCATTTAAATCAATTTAAAACGTACGGCTTTTTCACCCCAATCTGGCAACACTGCTCTAGAAAGGAAGACAAATTTATGAATCTGCATCTGTCGTATCACAACTGAATGGAGCCGCAATGCTAAACTTTTGGGTTATTAACTAATAGATTCAATCAAAGTCGCTCTGGATACAACAAAGCCAAACCGATAGCTTTTCGCTAATCGAGTTTTACTGCGGTTCTTGGTGACTTTTGATCGAAAACCTAACTTTTCGAGAAGCGCTAGGTACCCTAAAAATTAACAACCTATGATGCGGTCTCTATCATCAACTCTATAAGATTGTTCGCAATCGCCCTGCGAAAATCGTACATGCATTAGTTATAATGCCATACTTTTGAAGCTGACCCATTGATACGAAATAAACATAAATCGATTGATAAATCACTTCTGAGAGCATGACTTTGGAAAGGAAAAAGCCGATGCTTTGCGTTTTGCATGTTCCAGATTTGAAGGCTTTACCAGACAAGCAATGACGTGCAAACATGCGCATGCACGGTGAATAAAAACGCCTTCAATGCGGGAATACGCAAATCGCAAGGCATTGGCTCCTTTTTATATAGTTACCCTGCGTGCGTAACTAAAGTGAGCTCTTAGAATTACGTAATGCTTACTGCCCTCTCATAAATCGAACGAATAAATAGTGAAAGTTAATTTATATATCAGCCCCCTATTTTTTTTTTTTTTACCGTTGTTTGTCTCTTTTTTCATTTGGTGCTTTTTTCTGGGGTTAAGTTTTAACTTCTGCAATCTATTTCCATGTAATAAAGTACAACTCAATCAAGCCTGAAAGATACTCCATTCCTCTGCGCATTTCATGAAAATACATTGGTATACATGGAGATTATTACATCCCAACCCTAACCTAAAAATTCTCTGCGTTGTTACACAGCTTTTCCATTAGACTATCATTCTCAAGGTAAATGTATAGGTCGTTGCAAGGCTTGGGAGCCAGAACCGTAGTTAGATGTAAATTTCATGTTCTGCTTGAAAACTGTAGGAATACTACCTATAAAATGAGTTACCATTTTCTCATTCAAACACTGAATCCAAAGGCTCTTGCACAGTGGCGTAACCAGGCATGCATGCGCCCCCACGCCAAAAAAAAAAAAAAAAGAGCTGCCCCCTCCCCAATAACCTTCCCTTTCATCCCTTCCCATCCCACCCCTCTCTTCGCCACTCCACTCTTTACCGGCCTATGACCCCGGGGCTTCATAGAACATAAACTCCGACGGAAGAAAAGTTATATGCGCAGAGCTGCCAATTTGCGTAGATTCAATGACATTTTGAAATTCACCGAAGATTCCACCGGTTGAGAAAAGATTACAGAGTGTAGTTCAGTGTATGACTGTAATGCACGAAAATACTAGCGTCTTTTATCTTTTCTCAACCGGTATATTTTTAAATTTAAATTTACGGCGTTTCCACCGATTAAGAAAAAGTTACAGATCAGAGTATTTTCGTGCATTACAGTCATACACTGAGTTGAACTATGTAATCTTTTCTCAACCGGTGAACACATCGGTGAATTTAAAAACGTCATTAAATCTACGCAAATCGGCAGCTCTGGTTATATGAATCATTTTTTTTTTTTTTTTTTTTTTTTTTTTTTTTTTTTTTTTTTTTTTTTTTGGGCAATTTAAAACAAAAATCGCCTAAATGTTCTTCCAAAAATTTTCTTTCGTGCCGTAAGTAATTGTTGCGAATTCGTCAGTAAGTCTTCCAAAATCCACCTCTTTCTATCAATCCTCTCTCTATCATCTTTGTCCCTCTTTTCCTACTTTTTGTTCTTCTCTTTTTGTTCTTCTCTTCTTTTCCTTCCTTCTTTTCCTTGTCTTCCTTCGCCCTGTATTTTCCTCCTCTCTCTTTGCGCCCACCGAAACCTTGCGCCCCCCCCCGGAATTGAGGGGGCTGAGGGCCGAGGGGGCTATTGTTACGCCACTGCTCTTGCACCGATAGAACTTAATTTTAAAGATTCGGTTTCAAGCTATTGCGTTGAGAGCTATTTAGGGAGCACTTTTTGAGAGCCGTGCTCCCCAAGAGCTCCCAACGCAATAACCTGAAACCGAGTCTTTGAAAGCAAGTTCTGCTGGTGCAAGAATCTTTGGATTAAGTATTTGAATGATAAATTGTAACTCATTTTAGCCCTTCACTGCATGAAGTTCCACCGGTGGAACAAATTCTTCAAACGCTCATATAAAATACAGGTTTTGAGATATGCCTTTGGCGCATGGTGGGTCAACGCGGGAGAAGGTATGTTTTGAGCTAAAAAAAAAAAAAAAAAAAATTGGCTGAAAGAAAACATCATGCAGTGAAGGGTTCGTGATTGAAATCATGTCAGGGGGGAAATTTGCCCCCGTATCCAAACTGACCACATTTTGATTATTTTTATAAAGTTTCCGGCATTGGCTTTTTCAAAAATCCAATTAAAAAAAAAAAAAAAAAAAAAAATTTGAAATTTTAAAAAAAAAAAAATGAAAAAATTCCCGCCATTTTTTATGGTGTTTATCACTTGTAAAAACGAGAAAAAAATAGAAAAAGAAAATTTTGACCGAAAAACCGTCAAATTATTTTTTTCGCTATTTTTCCCATGTATTTGACCACCTAATACATTGAAAAATCCACATTTGCTTGAAAAAAAAAAATCATGCAGTGAAGGGTTAGTATTCTCACAGTTTTCTGCCGAGCGGAACATAAAATTCAGATCTAACCACGGCTCCCACTCTTAAGCCCTGTCTAGAAGTCGATTTTCACGGTCTCTTCCAGTTCGATAATCGATATTTTTCCCATTTGAACTCGAGAAAAAAAAAAAATTAAAGAGAAACTACTATAGCACTACTTTACAGTCTCACCATTTTTGCGACTTTCATTGTAGAAACAACGAATATATGCCAGTCAATGGAGCTGTTGCAAACTTTTGCTAGTTGAAATTGGGGTGATACCCAGTAAAAATAACGATCAGCGCACTAAAAAATCACGAAATCCACTCCTAAACTCACAAAATGTTTTTAAACGCGAGCCCGGGAATGGGGGCCCGGGGGCCACGGTTTTCATTGGGGTTCCCTATCTTCAATCAGCGTCATCTACACGAGGTGTTCGCGCAACACCACACAAGAAGAAGAAGAAGCACACAATTGCCGTAAGAAAACCGCGGCCTCGGCCGCCGGCCGCCATTACGGTCTCGCATTTGAAAGCATTTTGTGATTTTAAGAGTGGATTTCGTGATTTTTTAGTGCGCTAGTCGTTATTTTCACAGGGTATTACCCCATAATCAACTATTTAAGCCTGTTGCAAAAGTTTGCAACAGCTCCATTTCTTATAGATGTTGGTTCAGGTAGGTACTTGCAATACGCATCACAATAATTTCAAGCATTGCATGTAGCCTATCTAAGCCAACACCTAAGGAGTCGACGGGCATAATTTAATTCGCCGACGGTACGTTTTCATAGGAAATAAAGCGATATATCGAACACTTCTGACGAGCGATGAATATTTTTTTTGAACCGTTTCCAAATCTTGGGAGCGACTGCGTTCAAGCGCTCACAAACCCAAGAATCGAGACTATAGAGCTAGACCGGAGGCCTCGTGAAAGCAATTGGACCACGGTTGCCAGATATGCGGAAAAATTCATTCGATTTTTACAGTAATTTAAATGCAGGGTGTGACGAGACGTCTCGCCATCTGGCAACACTGCAATCGATCCATAATGTTTTGAGCATCGAGCAAAAATCACCGCCATCTTCAGCTTCAGTTCCTCCGCATTCAAACGTAAACGGAAGCAAAAAAGAACGCTAAATTCGGAACGGCGTTTCACGGGTGAAAAGGTGGGGATACTATTGAAGTCTTCCCGCCGGTCAAGGGGGAGGGGGGAGGGGGGATGGACGATTCGTTGGTGGGGGGGTTTTGACGAAAACTGCAAGTTCAAACGAAAATAAATCAAAATAATTGAAAGGGAAAACAAAGAGGAATTCCCAGTCAAACTGAGAGAGTTGCCCGTGAAACTTTTTTCCCCAGTTTTTTTTTTGGTCATTTTAAATTTCTTCGCCACATTCTTTAAATGACTGTGATTTCATTCCAATCGCGATAAGTGATTCGTGTTTAGTGCGGGGTCCAAAATTATGTCCAAGAATTATGTTGGAAGCCGATAACTTAGGTGGGTACTGTGCATGTCCACTAGGGCCGCGCGCAAGCAACGCCCATGTCGCAGAATGTTGTACAGGGTGTTCCGTAATGGAAGAACTGAAGCTATAAGCAACTTTTGTGACCAGTTTTAGTGATTTTAAACAGAATCAACCATTTGAAATACAATCGATCTCGAGCCCATTTTATAATCACCTAAAATCCAAACTCTTTGCAATACTTTTTGAACCAAACTGTTGGTTTATTAGCTTTTATTTTTGAGCTTTTAATTTAACGAGGGAAACATACAAACTGCAGTTTCTGTGTAACGCTGGACCCTAAATTAATCGATTATTATTTTTCATCCATTAGAACCTATGCAAAAGCATCGATTTCATGGGTGTGTGTTCCACCGAACCCTCAGAAGATAGATTTTTTCCGTAGGTTTAAATGGAAGAAACATTGATGTATCGCATCTCAAATAGCCTACTGACTTTGGGGCTATTTCCTGCTCCCCTTCCTCCCCCTCCCAACTTAAAAGGAGGTTGCTAACTGAAGAAAAATTGAGGTTAAGACGCGTTGAGAAATTTTCCTTTTCTGAAGGACCCTGTAGATACATTTTTTATACATGCACGTGCAGTCGTGTATCCTAGACTTGTATTATTAATAAGTCTACGAAAATTCTGTCATATGACGTGAGAGGGGAACTTCGCTTTTCTTCTATTTCCAAGTGCAGCGGAATTGTCAAACATATAGCGCAAGATCTGCGGAAGGGGGACTAAGGGCACCCTCCTCTCATTAATGTCTCTGGATGTGACACAATTTTCTTCTTCTTCTTCTTCTTCTTTTTTTTTTGCGCCGAATCGCATCCGCCCCCACCGAATAGCTTTCCATGTTTAGCAACAAATCGCGACATGCCGTCGCACAGTTCGTTACTGCATTTCCAACAGCTGGATATGTACGATGGAAGGTTAGACATAGTATAGGCACAGCTGATAATACAATCAGAACGGAAACTCCCATAAGAGCCAATGGAAGCAAGTTTGGAATTTAACGGCACCAATAGGCAACCATGAGCGCCCGGAGGGGGGCAAGAGGGGGCACTTGCCCCCCCCCCCCCCCCTGGAATTCAAAAAAGTCAAAATTTCACGATGAAAAATGAAAAGAAAAAAGAAAATGAAATTAAAATGACAGTTAATCAAAGGAGTAATTGTTGAGAAACTTCATTACTAGTTTATATTGTAATTTTAACTAATTTTTTGCAAGGAATAATAAATTATATATTTCTTTTTACTATCGTTATCATCTGTCGTCCCTTTATCCATTATATCAAACACGTCAAAATTGTATTATTATTTGATACACCTAAAATGGGTTAATAGTTGTACACAATTTGAGTGAAAAAAAAGTTTTCCCTTTTTACACGGGGGGGGGGGGGTCCCCCTAGACCTTCCGTTGTAGTTCAAAAATGTTGCCCCCCTTGGAAATTTTCTGCGGGCGCCCATGTAGGCAACGCTGTGGTCCTATTTCCCAACATGGCGGACGTGTGTGATTTGTGTTGAAACTCATTTATTTCTGTGAATTCTGGAAGGAAATCTTAAGTTTCCAGCCTCACTTTTATTCTATTGGCATTTCAGAATGAAAATTTTGCGGATCATGCCCTATATTTTTTTTTTTTTCGCAAGCGAATCCAGATGTAAACATCCTATATCCCAACATGGCGGACGCGAAATGAATTTGCCTCAAACTCCGACAGAGTTTCCGTTCTGATTGTATTATTCTGTGGTATAGGCTGTATAGGGTCTCTATATAGTTTCAGCCACGATTGTCGCTAGAAAAATACCTCATCTTTCGAATAAAACTTTCCGAATTTGTCAACCATTCCGCAATGGTTTTTTTTTTGGATTTTAACAGGGGTGTAGTTTGTGACTATCGATCATCGATTTGTTCCCTGTTGAGTTTGATCCCGCCGAGCACCCTCCATCTGGATCTGTTGTTCTTTTTCAAACATGTTAATACAGAGAAAAATCGAAACATTATGCCCTTCACAAGCCACCATATAAAGTGGCCAAAAACGTTGAAATAGTTCACATTATTATTCGAAATTTTGCAGGATTGTGTGAATTTTTTTTTTTTTACTCTTACCTCGGATTTTCTTTATTTTTAAAAATGTCTGCAGAATGTTGCTATAATCAAGCCCTTTGTTTGTGAATACGAAAATTGTGGAATGAAATTCAAGCTCTTAAACTGGGTTCACTGTGTTCATCATGCTACGATGAAAATTATTTTCTTAAAAAAAAAAAAAAAAAAAAAAAAAAAATGTTAAATTATTAAATTAAATAATTAATTTAAATAATTAATTAATTAATTTCTTTAATTATTTTATTAATTTAATTATTTAATTAAATTATTTTCTTAAAAATTATTTTCTTAATTATTTTCTCTGTGGCTCCGATAGAGCCCAAAAAAAGTGCCCAAAAAACCGATTACTCAGTAATCGTGTAATCTATTACACTTCTATTTGCTCAACTCTGCTTACGGGACATTACTTTGACAAACCGGACTTACCTAATTACGCACAGAGAATAAAAATATGTGAAATGAAAATATTTGAGAGAACGCCCGTTGATGGAATTTGAAGTGGAATTTCCATTGTGCTTCGAGTGACAACTGACACAAATTTAACACGAGACTGATTTTAAATGAAAACACGACTGAGTGGAAACCACGGTCGTTGCCAAATGCAACCACTTTGGATGTTTATAAATTGAAGAAGGTCAAACTGTCCCAGTGTCCCTGCATCAACTGGACAGATTCCACATCTCCGATTCTCTCGTCCAACTAATCAGGAGTGAATTTAGGAATTTTGTCATCCTCTCTTTTGTTTTTCGTTTATTTGATCGAATGTGTTAGAAGAGGATGGAGGTAGAGGTGATAACGTAAATCACGAGTAATTCGCACCTAGCGCTATCCTCCTTTCTCATAAGCCACCAAACAGAAAGGGGGGAAAAAAGCTAATTAAGTACTGAATCTGAGAACGTCGCAGGGCCAATGTAATTTCAGATGGGAAAACAGACTTACGAGCAGATCTACCTTTTTGGTGGGCTTTTAATCGCTGACAAGGTGCAGGGCTCTGAAAACGACTCCTCTGCTCTTTCGGACCACCGCCAATCTAATTTGAAATGGGAAAACAAACTTACGAGCAGACCTGTCTTTTTGGTGGGCTTTTAATTCGTGACAGGGCGCAGGGCTCTCAAAACATCCCCTCTGCTCTTCCGGACCACCGCCAATGTAATTTCAGATGGGAAAACAGACTTACAAGCAGATCTACCTATTTGGTGGGCTTTTAATCGCTGACAAAGCGCAGGGCTCTCGAAACGTCCCCTCTGCTCTTCCAGGGCACCGCCAATGTAATTTTAAATGGGAAAACAGACTTACGAGCAGACCCGTCTTTTTGGTGGGCTTTAAATAGCTGACACGGTGCAGGACTCTCAAAACGTCCCCTGTGCTCTTCCGGACCACCGCCAATGTAATTTGAAAAGGGAAAACAGACTTACGAGCAGATCTACTTTTTTGGTGGGCTTTTAATCGCTGACGAAGCGCAGGGCTCTCAAAACGACTCCTCTGCTCTTTCGGACCACCGCCAATCTAATTTGAAATGGGAAAACAAACTTACGAGCCGACCTGTCTTTTTGGTGGGCTTTTAATTCGTGACAGGGCGCAGGGCTCTCAAAACATCCCCTCTGCTCTTCCGGACCACCGCCAATGTAATTTTAAATGGGAAAACAGACTTACGAGCAGATCTACCTATTTGGTGGGCTTTTATTCGCTGACAAGGCGCAGGGCTCTCAAAACGTCTCCTCTGCTCTTCCGGACCACCGCCAATGTAATTTCAGATGGGAAAACAGACTTACGAGCAGATCTACCTATTTGGTGGGCTTTTAATCGCTGACAAAGCGCAGGGCTCTCGAAACGTCCCCTCTGCTCTTCCAGGGCACCGGCAATGTAATTTTAAATGGGAAAACAGACTAACGACCACACCTGTCTTTTTGGTGGGCTTTCAATCGCTGACAAGGCGCACGCACGGCTCTCAAAACGTCTCCTCTGCTCTTCCGGACCACTGCCAATGTAATTTTAAATGGGAAAGCAGACTTACGAGCAGATCTACCTTTTTGGTGGGCTTTTAATCGCTGACAAGGCGCAGGGGCAGGGCTCTCAAAAAATCCCAACTGCTCTTCCGGACCACCGGCAATGTAATTTGAAAACCGGAAAACAGACTTACGAGCAGACCTGTCTTGTTGGCGGGCTTCTAATTCGTGAGAGGGCTCTCAAAACATCCACTCTGCTCTTCCGGACCACCGCCAATGTATTTTTAAATCGGAAAATAGACTTACGAGCATACCTGTCTTTTTGGTGGGCTTTTTATCGCTGACAAGGCGCAGGGCTCTCAAAACGCCCCCTCTTCTTTTCCAGACCAGCGGCGTCGTCAGGTGTAGGCAGATTTCGTGGATGGGATGAAAACTATATGATATTGACATTGACATCAACATCGTCTATAAACTTACATGAAGGGGATCAAAAAGCAGTGTTGGCAAATTTTAGTCAATTTAAGTTTTGAATCATTCTATGCATTATAATAGATTCCCAAGTATTTTGAAGTACTATGCAAGTCTAGTAGGGAATGCAATTTGGAGCACTTTGCAAGGTTGTGCTGTAGGCATATGGTATATAAATGAACTTGATGTAAACTCGGCGTAAAGAACGATGAGACCATAAAAAAAGGGCAAAAACCCACTCCTAGCAGAGAACTTAGCTCAAAGCTCAGATGGAGCACCAGTGCGTATATGTAGGTATGTATGAACTACACGTACTTTTTGCACTCCTGACCCTAAACAAAAGAACGCAACTTACGAATTGGAATGATAAGGTTGTTGCATTTGGTTTCCAAACAGTCAATGTAAAGTTGATTCTGGTTCATGTGCGATAGCTTTTGTCCTGAGAAACACGGTGATTCCAACAGAATAGTTCTGCGCTGCGTAATAAGCGATAAAGAGGCGGCGGTCTTAACTCAAATGTACTTTTATTTCCTATACAGGAAAATGAGTCTTGAAGACACGTAAGTTTGATTAAAACATACAAACACTTTAAACAAAAAAACAAAACAAAAAAAAACAAAAAAAACCAGTTGAACTATAATAAAAACCATTTGTTTGGGGGTGCAAAATGTACGTAGTAAACAGAACAGACACGGGCGGCGGTCTTTTTGATTCTATCGAACTTTCAACTTGTAGTTTTCTCTATGACGAAGTGAGTTTATATGACTTTTTTAATGACCTCATCGCTGGTTTTTTTCGCTATTGTCATGGTTGACCAATCAATGTTTTTGTCGTTTCTAGGAACTTTTGCCCCTCCCACCGCCATGGACCGGCGTCTATCAACCAATTGGCTGGGTATCAATGTCAGTCCGGATATTTTGGCCACGGTGACATCGACACTCGATTCTCACACTCGCCAAGGGAGCGGTCGCCATCATCATTATGACGACGTTCAACGTCACCATAGTGGCCGCCACCACAGTCACAGGCATCACACTGTAAGTTGATTGGATTCGACAGGGCCCGAAAACTGTTCGCGGTGCGGACGGTCCTTGTCACTCAACATTAGGTGGAGTCTAAACTCTCAATCGATCAGAGGGGAGAGTACGCAACTTGGGGTCGAGAACAAGAAACTGCCCGTCCCGAAAATTGGTTGGGCCATGGCTGACAAACGCAACCAGAATTGGAGTCGTGAAAGAGGGTGGTGGAGGGGGAGGGAGGATTTCGCTTATTCTTCAAAACTGCACATTTGGTGGTAAAATTTTCTGTTGAAATGTTCCTTTTGGTCAGCCATTCGGACCAGTTCGGCTCTAAACCGGACCGTATAGCTGAATCATCGACGGATTTAGTGATGGCGTCATGATCAAAATTACATCCAGAAATTAAATGCTCTATCTCGCTCATTCTCACGAAGTTTCCGATAAGAAACGAGATCTTTGTCGAATGCAAATTTATTGCATCAGTGGATTTCACGTACTTACCGTGATATATCTTTTCACTTTAACTAAATTATTGAAAGATCACAAGTCAGTTTATAATTTATAATCTAGATGCAATCATTTTCAGAGGTGCTCTTTCAGATGGTGCTCAGAACTGCCCTCTGCAGCCCGATCCTTGAAATTTTCGACTTTTAGGTAGACTGGATAAGAATGGAAAACAGTAAATGGGAGATACGGGTCACGTGGTTGCCGAGTCTAATCAAAATACGGACTTTAGACTTTATCTAATTGGTTATCGGACAGTCTTGAGTATCTGATAACCAATGGGTCTGTTGCAAACTTTTGCTACAGCGATAAAAAGTGTTTACTCCCATGTAAAATCGCCTGAAAAGTCCATTGGTGGCATCACAAAGTCAATAAATACAATATTAAACTCACAAGAGGCGTTTATCGAAATCCAAGATGGCGGCAAAATATCGAGGAATCTGAATGAATGCACCGTGATCATCCAAGGATTGCCAACTTTGACAACCTCACTGCAGGCAGAGACAATATACAGGGTGTCCCAAAATTGATAGTAAATATTTTTACCACGTATTTTTGGGGCCAAAATAAGACTTTTTTTTCCTATGAACACGTGTCCGAAAATGCCCCCCTCGGAGCTACAGCCCCCCAAAGTTTTTAAAAAAAAAATCGGTTTTTCTTCAATTCTAGCAACGGATCTCCGTAAAAATGGATGAAAATTGGTTTCCGCGGGTAATTTTAGGCGCTCTTTCCGATTCCGGGGTCGAAAATTTCCGAAAGGGTCAAGAAAGGGGGGTTTGAGGGGGGTTCAAATTTTAAATTGAATAATTTTTTAGTGCTCCGCAAGAAAATGATAAAAATAATAAAAGAATCTAATGGAACAAAACAAAAGGAACATTTTTGATCTCTTGTGTTTTTTTCATAAGACACACGGGAAACGAGTAAAATCGATTTTCGCCGGGAGCGCACAGCCCGATAGCGCTACTTTGTGCACTCAACTGACTCAACGATCGACTTGACGCAACGCGGCACTGAAACAGGGCTATCGGGCTGTGCGCTCTCGGCGAAAAATCGATTTTACTCGTTTCCCGTGTGTCTTATGAAAAAAACACAAGAGATCAAAAATGTTCCTTTTGTTTTGTTCCATTAGATTCTTTTGTTATTTTTCTCATTTTCTTACTGAGCACTAAAAAATTATTCAATTTAAAATTTGAACCCCCCTCAAACCCCCCTTTCTTGACCCTTTCGGAAATTTTCGACCCCGGAATCGGAAAGAACGCCTATAATTACCCTTCGAAACCAATTTTCATCCATTTTTACGGAGATCCGTTGCTAGAATCGAAGAAAAACCGAATTTTTTTAAAAACTTTGGGGGGCTGTAGCTCCGAGGGGGGGCATTTTCGGACACGTGTTCATAGGAAAAAAAAGTCTTATTTTGGTCCCAAAAATACGTGGTAAAAATATTTACTATCAATTTTGGGACACCCTGGATAATAGAGACCACGCACTAGCCGTGCGCGCGGTGGCTGACTTATTTTTCGGGACTCAACAGGAATTAACACAGGGAGCATGAGAGTGCACCATCCAACACGGTCCATACGTTGACTGATGCAATTTCGGTGCTTCTGGCTTCACTAGGCAAAATTCTCAACGATGTTTCTCATCAGTCAACGTATGGACCATGTTAGCGGTGTTCTGTTGAGACCCCGAAAAAAAAAGTTGCCACCGCGCGCAAACATGGGCAAGATAGATAGTGCGTGGTCTCTATTATATATTGTCTCTGACTGCAGGTAGAGGTTATGTGTTTATTTACGTTGTGATTGGTTGTGATGGATATTGTGAGGTTGGCTATCCTTGGATGTTCGTGGTGCATGCATACAGATTGCTCGATATTTTGCCGCCATCTTGGATTTCGTTAAACGCATTTTGTGAGTTTATTGTTGCATTTCATTGCTTTCTGATGTCATCATTGGACTTTTCAGGCGATTTTACATTAGATTGCACACTCTATAGCGCTGTAGCAAAAGTTTGCAACAGACCCATTAGATAAATTCCGTATTTTGATTAGACTTGGCAACCACGTGACTCGTCTCTTTCAATCACCATTTTCCATTCATATTGCTAGTCTACCCAAAAGTCGGGGATTTCAAGGATCGGCCTGCAGGGGCTGCAGGAGCGGCAGTTGGGCGGTTCGTGCAATCTGGCGACTATGAATTTTCCCATTTGCGCCCAAGTACAAAATCGATACTTCAAGAGAAGGGGATTGCAGACAGGGGCGCCATTTCAGATTTTCCGTGGGGGGGGGGCAAGGCCCTCCAAAAATTTGGATGACCATTTTTTTTTTTTTGCCGCGCATCTTCAAAAAAAAAAAGCTCTGACTTGATTTTTTGGCCACATTGAAAATCCTTGGCCCCCCCTGCCCTCCCCCAAATGGCGCCACTGAATGTCGACCTTTCCACCCAGAATCGATTTTTTGCACAGGCTGAGACGGAAAAAAATATATATATGTTACTAATTAAAATAAGTCATATTGCACGAGCCGCCACACTAGAGCGCTGCCTGGATCTTCTAAATTTAGGCCATCGCAACTGACCATAAATTTAATTTTATCTAAATCCGAAAGTTCTTCAACTATTTAGGGTACACGGCTTAATCGGCTCATAATGCAATATGTTCGGTACAAAATGGGTGTACCTTCGACTGATCAACTGAAAATTCTCGAGTCTGGCTAGCTGGGCGTCGCGTCTCAGCTTCGGATTATTATCGATCGCACGTAAATATACATCGGGAGCATTAGCCTCAAAAATTATTTGATCCTAGCTGGTCCAGATTATGTAGTAATTGTGATTAATTACTGTAAATTTAATGCCTATCTAGTCACTAAATCTTGTTTTAACTTACTCAGTAAAACTCCTGCAAACACTACACGGGGTGTTCAAAAACTCATGCCCCAAATTTCGGGAGCGTATTTTAGGGGTCAAACGGATGGTTAGCAGAGATTTCGTCCAAAGCAAAAACGTCCAATTTTTCTTTGGTCCAAGTTTCTATTTTGTCCAATGTAAGAATTCGTACAAAAATTATTTGTCCAAATTTGAAAATGTCCAGGGTCTACTTCTGTCCAACAGAAAAATTGGACAAAACCATTTCGTCCAAAAATGAGAAGATGCGCGCTCTACATAAGATTCAAACACTATTCAACGATAGGATAGTTAAGTGACCCCTTTTGATAGAAAAAATGAGATTGTTGATTTCTTCCAATGCGTGATAGTGTGTTCCGTTGATTTGTTGATTTCCACGAATGTTTCAAAATATTGGACGAAATTGATAAACCGATTTAAAATGGACTAAATAAAATATGGGTAAGTTGTATGTTGGACAAATTAGCGCTTGGGACAAAATAATAATGGACAGTTTAAATTGGACTAATTTTCATTGGACGATCTTTTTTGGACAAAACGTGTTTTGGACGAAATATCTTGGAACCAAAAGGATACTTTTCCTCTCCTATAGAAACGCGGGTCTCAAAAGTCCCCTCCCCCTTTGAGCTAGCCCTCCACTTTTAATTTGTGAAAATTAATTGATTTTAAGGAAGAGTGTCCGGATCCATCCACCAATTTTTTGATTTGTCTCACAATCAGTAGAGGAATTTCAATGAGGAGGTATTTTATGGATAGAATATAATATATCCATCAATATATTATAACCTTGACCAAATTAGAAATTAAGCTTGGCTGTTCTTTTTGCGTAATCTTGCACTTTTGACGGCGAATACTTTATATCACAGATGATATTCTTTCATAATTATTACAAATCAGATGGGTGAGGAAAAGCCATGAAAAAATGCCGCTCTCTTACCCTGCTTATCCCTGCATCCCGCCATGGTTAGAGCGCTGACTGCTTCCACCTTGCGCGGTGAATATCTTACTTTTGAAACGCGTCGTACAGAAAAAAACTGCCTCTGAACAAAATTATTCCTACCAAATATTTTTCCCGCCAGATTTTCTTAAATGATTTTTAAAATTTGATCTATAACACAACACTTTTGCCGTCAGAGGTATGTAAGATTATATCTAAAAAGTATTCAGTCAAACTTGATTTTTCACTTTATCAACGTCAACAATTGATTTTACAAGTAGAAGTACTGTTTTTCTGCGACGAATTATCATGGCATTTGGTTTATGACATAGGGCGATGTTGTAAGAAAACCAATCATTCGTAAAAACTTCGGGGGATTTAGCTTAAAAAAAAAAAAAAAAAAAAAAAAAAAAAAGCCATTCTACAACCATGATTAACATAAAAGCAAAGCCATTTTCTGACTTCAATAATACGTTTTCAAAGTTTAGCGTGAGTTTCGAAACACCCCGTACGTTTGCGACTGAAATCCCTGCTATAAAGAATGAGCGGAACGCAAACATCGTTGGAACTCGACTCGACATGTCTTTGCGGAACTAGGTTGCCATTTCGCATGAATGCAATGGAATTCCCCAATTCAACGGTAATTCGATCAAAGGACTCGAAGATTACAATTTAGAGCACTTTCGTTTGATATTAGCCACATTACCTAGCTCAACTGTTTAATCTTTCCGTTCATCGGTGGAATTATCGTTGAATTTGGGAATTCCATTTCATTTCACGCTGAACGGCAATCCTGAATTGCAGAAGACCAGACATTAAAAATTAGAGATAGATAGACAGGTAGACGGTCTGAATCCCCGGGGTATTCTCACCCCTGCCTTGGTCTCGCTCCGCCACGCTGGCTACCGTCCCTATCCAGTATCCACCGATCATCGGATGCGCGTATGTAAGACAGAGGATCCCATTTTAAACTGCGCGCTCCCAATCGCTGCACGCCGCAGACTGAATTAAATATAGACATCATGACATCGGGTCAAATTCATCATATCACTCATTGCAGCGACCTCAAAGCAGTCTTGCCAGATGGAGCACCTTCTTGATACCTCCGCCTATAGTTTAAAAGAGTAAACAAGAGCCTCAATATAATATTCAACATTTGCGCTGAGGCAGAGAGAGACTCTAGAGAATGGGTCTGTTGCAAACTTTTGCTACAGCGATAAAAAGTGTTTACTCCAATGTAAAATCGCCTGAAAA
Source organism: Trialeurodes vaporariorum (assembly GCA_011764245.1). Taxonomy (NCBI): domain Eukaryota; kingdom Metazoa; phylum Arthropoda; class Insecta; order Hemiptera; family Aleyrodidae; genus Trialeurodes; species Trialeurodes vaporariorum. The sequence continues at coordinate 76,682,367 of VMOF01000002.1, forward strand.
GTCCGTTGGTGGCATCATAAAGTCAATAAATACAATATTAAACTCACAAGAGGCGTTTATCGAAATCCAAGATGGCGGCAAAATATCGAGGAATCTGAATGTATGCACCGTGATCATCCAAGGATTGCCAACTTTGACAACCTCACTGCAGGTAGAGGTTATGTGTTTATTTGCGTTGTGATTGGTTGTGATGGATATGGTGAGGTTGGCTATCCTTGGATGTTCGTGGTGCATGCATACAGATTGCTCGATATTTTGCCGCCATCTTGGATTTCATTAAACGCATTTTGTGAGTTTATTGTTGCATTTCATTGCTTTCTGATGCTATCATTGGACTTTTCAGGCGATTTTACATTAGATTGCACACTCTATAGCGCTGTAGCAAAAGTTTGCAACAGACCCATTGGAAACTCCCATTTTCATCTAACCACATTATCCACAATCAGTGGCTTGGCCAGAAATTTGTCGCTGGGAGAGAAGGTCAGAAACCCTACTGGAAATAATTCTAAAGCCCTCAGAAGTCATGTTCTAATTACACTCAAAACTAGTCAAAACCCTCGAGATTCTTGAGAGTTTTGAGGGCAATGGGTCTGTTATTGCAAACTTTTGCTACAACGATTAAGAGTATTTAATCTTATGTAAAATAGCTTGAAAAGTCCATTGATGGCATCAGAAAGTCATACAATGCAATAATAAACTCACAAGAGGCGTTTAATGAAATCCAAGATGGCGGAGAAATATCGAGCAATTTGTATGCATGCACCACGAACATCCAAGAATAGCCAACTTTGACAACCTCACTGGAGGTAGAGATTGTGTGTTTGTTTACGTTGTGATTGGGTGTGATCGATATTTTGAGGTTGGCTATCCTTGGATGTTCGTGGTGCATCCATACAAATTGTTCGATATTTCTCCGCCATCTTGGATTTCATTAAACGCCTCTTGTGAGTTTATTATTGCATTTTATGACTTTCTGATGCCACCAATGGTCTTTTTAGGCGATTTTACTTCAGATTAAAATCTCTTAATCGTTGTAGCAAAAGTTTGCAACAGACCCATTGGAATCTGCGATTTTTGAGGGCTTGAAATTCATCCCTACTAGGGAAGTAGCCGGGGGGGGTGTTAAATTTGTTTTATTCTTTGAGTGCGTAAGCGTACTTTTACGAACATTGGAAAGCCCGAGGTAGAAGAAGAAAAACGGTCCAATGATCGTGTCTATGATGACACAAGTTAAAATGCAACGGACCCACAGGGGAAAACCACAAAAGATTCCCTGAAGATTCACAGGGAATAAATTTTAAAAGTCACGGACAGACAGTGAAAACATGATAAAAGCCACGAACACGCTGGGAAATAATGATAAGAGTCACCAGTAGCGGCCCGTGAGATTTGGCAACCATGCATTTTTCCCACTTAAACTTAGGTAACAAATCGATTCAAGCGGATGCTGGCAGCCTCCTCGAGTTTCGATTGTTTTCCATATATTCAAATGGGATAAAAACACTGTTGCCAAATCGCACGAGCCGCCACTGAGAGTCACAGGTCTACAGAAGAAAAACGATAAAAGGCACGGATCTACATTGAGAATAAACGATACAAGCCACGGATCTACGTGCTACAGGGGGAAACGATAGAAGCCACGAACCCTCAAGGGAAAGACGGTAAAAGTCGCATCAGCTACACTGTAGAAACTAAAAAATCTCACGGGTTTCCTACTTACTAAAAACTTTAGTCTTTATGTACCAGGATCTTCTCGCACGATGGAACACGCCATGGAAGAAAAATTACTGTATTTATCTCTACTTCCAGAGATAAAATTCACTCTCTCAAACTGTGTTTTTTCCAGGGCTGCCGTTTTGCGTTTTGCGTCAATACTATTTTTCTATCCACCGATGATTCCACCGGTTGAGAAAAGATTACACAGTTCAGCTCAGTGTATGGCTGTAATGCACGAAAATACTCGCATCTGTAATCATTCCTCAATCGGTGGAAACGCTGTTAATTAATTAAAATATCCGCAAGTTTTTAAAAGTCATCGACGACTCCAGCGGTTGAGAAAAGATTACAGATGCGAGTCTTTTAGTTCATTACAGTCATACACTGAGCTGAACTGTGTAATCTTTCCTCAACCAGTGGAATCATCGGTGAACAAAAAAATAGCATTGATTATACGCAAAACGGCAGCCCTGGTTTTTTTCGGAATCAAGGGAATAAAAGTCCGATGACATTCCGACCATTCTTCTCCTATAGGAGGACGGATCAAGCTCCATAAAAGTACACGGGGCAACTGGGCTATGGGTCCATATTTCTTAGAGATAAATTTTGAGGAATTGAATTCCCTACACCGCGAGGAATTTTGATTTAAAGGTTGGTATTAACCCTTCGCGGACCAAGCCCGAGTAGATATACTCGTTTTCTCCTCTGGTCTATTTCACGTTGTTTCAGCCTTCATTCCGGATAAACGCGATTATCGATGAAAACACTCTTACAATATAAGGTTTCATCGGGCGCCTGCAATCAATTGTATAGGCAATTCCAACTCCCCCGAGTACGAACAGTTAACTACCGTCCCTACATAAACGGAAGAGTGGCTTTCTTGATGTAAACTAACCTGGTCCTTAGCGGACTAATGCTTTATAAGTTGTAAACTACCTAAAATAGTGAGTAGAACCTATATTTTTCTAAGGAGAATGGAGGTGTGGTAAAATAGTGTCAATAGTGTCTATATATTTTATTTAGTGATAACACAGTGATAGCGGAGATTTCTACGGTTGAGCATTTGTTTTGGGAAGGGGGGGGGAATTCAATGGAGTGTCAATTTTTACTCTTGGATTTTTTTCAAAGTATTAACCCTTTCAGTACCACGCCCGAGTAAACTCGTTTCTGCGATTATAGATCTGCCTCACGAAATTTCAGTTTTGTATTCACGGCAGTTACGACTCCAAACTGTTGATTGAAAAATAATGATTATTAGAGCGCCTTCAATCCAGTGTGTATGCAAAATCAGCACCACAGTGTAGGAATATTTATCTACCCACTTAGTTTGAGCGAATGAGATTTGATTTGTCTTCGTAACCTGGTAGTTAAAGGGTTAAGGGTTGACAGACACATTAATCAACAGTTTCCACTATCTGTCCTTAGATATTTGATACTGTAGAATCACGGACCAAAGAAAAAATCCCATTTCAAAAGTAAGCAAGGGAAAGGGACTCTTTGCACCCTTAAGGTGATTCCAGGGTCGATTAGTTCCAACTGTGGACACCACGTCGCGCTGCTCAAAAAGTCAACAGTTTTTTGCTTAATTTGACGAATTCACGCTAAAAACACAAATTTGAGGAACGTCAGCACCTGCGAGCATACTTCAGGAAGATGCCCTGAAAGTTTCAGGCTGAAACACTCAAAAATAAAGCCGGAAATTATGAAATACGAAACTTCCCGTAAGCCGCAATGAGTGCGAGTGAGGCAGATAGACGTATCATCAATCGCGCTCACTCTCACTCACTAAGCTTATGGCGAAACGAATTTCATAATTTACGGCTTTAATTTTAAACCAATTTTGCTTATTTTGGGCTCAAAAAATCCATAAAAAAAGTTTGCAGGTGCTGATGTTATTGGATTTTGCGTTTTATTTAGGGTTTCAGTTTAAAACGCCAAAACACGACTTTTCCAAAAAGCGACTAGTGGCGCTATCCATCGGATTGAAATCTGGAAAAGTTTCGCCTGGAATCACCTTAGGTCTTAAGCTCATTTCGCTTCAATGGCTTAGCACTTCATGAGCAGTCAATCGGGCTCGATTTCCTGCAAGAAACGCGCGTTACTGTCGAAGAGGCGGATCCAGACGGTCCCCGCCCCCGCTCCCGCCCCCTCCGACCCATGTGCATCCGCACCACACCGCAACGCATTGCTCAACAATGGCCAGCCAATAAATGACAAAAATAATTATACAAAATTAAACTTCGGTACCTACGTCAAATTGCCAACAGAGTGCTCTCTGATATGAACATGAACAAGCCTCCTCCTCCTCCGTAGCCAAAGTGCCAAACAATGATCGTGCCCCCATGTATACCTTTATGTTCAACCACTGCATTGCCTACCTACCGCATGCATTCAACATCCCGAAAATTACGTATACGCCCGCGCTCGCATAAGCTATCGGAAAAGTTCAGTTATCGTATTTGCTTCCACCATCGATAATCTCCATACTTTCAGTGGTCGATTATTGAATATTTTACTCCACTGTGTTTCCAATGACAGCTCATTTCGCGAGTCATTCATTTTTTTTAAATTTTTTTTTTCTCATAAAACGTCAATTTTTGGAATTTGATGGTTAAAAATCGGTGCTCAATAATTTATTTGTCGACTCGCAACGGTATTTTTCAATCGTTACGGACGGAGATCTCATCCTGACATCAACCTTTTACCTCTTTTGAAATGCAGTTTTATGCAAAGTGACGGGTTCGGAAAAGAACCTATTTCCCGAGATTCATTTCATTTCGTTTTTGTTAATTGTAAATACTCAAGACTTTTGATTAAATTTGGAGAAGAATTAGTTTCAAAATGAGTGTGTGTTCATTTGTTCTACGAGACTATTAATAAAGTAGTTTCTCAAGTGCCAGTGTCTATAACCTTCAAAGGATAATATTTTTTTATGAGCGTAAGTTTTTGATGCAATAGTTTTAAATTTATTATATTTCAGTTATACCAATTATTTCTATGAAGCGAAGTATCTATTCATCCTCTCAGTTCTTAAACCAGGAGCGCAACGGAGAGAAATTCCCAGCTCTTTCTCAGCTTAGTTTAAATACATCGTACATAATAGACAAGTATACTGTATAGGCAGGGGGAGGAGTAAAGCCTCGTCTTTTTATCTCTTTTCAACTTATACATTCATGGGGGAAATAAAAGAGATGGAAGGTATCCTGGACACACCACCGATTTCTTTTGGAAACTTTATATTCTCTATCCCTTATAGCGTACAACTTGGGAATGTCCATTGACCAGGACAAAAATAGACAAATGGATAAGAGCATTTTAGCTTACAAGGAAGCTATTGATGAACTTACAATGGGGCTCTTGCAAACTTTTGCTATGAGCAAAATAAATAGTCCAATCTGTTGTAAAACCCAGAAAAAATCACGAAAATCACACGAAGAAAGTCTAAAATTTAGTAATAAACTCGCATAACTGCGTTAACGGCAAGTTCGTAATGGCGGCTCGACGCAGGTATCATGGAAGATTCCTGTCTATTATGTCATTTTATCTACGGAAACACATAGATATGTCTCAATTTAGATGGGAATCTCCCAGGACACCTGCGTCTCTCCGCCACTAAGCCCGATTCTGAGAGTGAATTTCGTGATTTTTTAGTGTACTCATCGACGTCACTTTTACAGGTTTTTATGCGAGAATCGACTCTTCAATCCCCTATAGCAAAAGTTTGCAAGAGCCCAATTGTCGTCACATGCGATTTGGCGACGATGCATCTTGCCCGTTTAGACCCGAACAAAAATTTGAATCGGAGGGCGCTAACCGGCGACCGCGCATCAGACCGTCCGATATTTTCACAGGTTTATATGGAAAAATGCAACGTTGCCATCTTACACGCAACGCCAATATAGTGATTGGTCAAATTCTGCAAATTGGAAGGTCTCTCAGTTCCTTACGAACAATAACGTTTTTCATCAGAATTAGTCGTCTCTAAATACAGCTGCAGCAAAAAAAATGAATCAGAAACATTCCTTATAGTTAGACTGTGAAACTACAGTTTAAAATAAAATCCATTGTAGGATTGCTTCGATTTTAAGGTATACTTGAGTGGACATACACATATAACTCACACAGTAGGATTTAGATTGAATTTGAAAAACTTAATACACTCTTTGTATAATTTGTATAATTTTGTATAATTTGTGTATAATTTTGTACACGCTTATTTCTATAATGGGTCTGATGCACACTTTGGCTAGAACGTTTTAAAGTATCAAATCGTATGTACAAAGCCGTAAAAATGACAATGGCAGCATCAGAAAACACCAAAATTCACTAATAAACTCACAAATTGCGAAAAACACTAGACACTATTCACCCCTGTATCATTTCCACCACGTGCACGATATTTCGCGAGATTAGCGCGGCACATTCAAATAATCGACTGCCATCATATACTTGACTTAACAATCAACTATGACGGCGTCTGTTCGAATTCTTGTGTTTAAGTATCCTTAATCCTTCACAATAGGTTGAGAAAGGTACGGAAACCGATATTTGTATCGGAAACTTATCAAAATGAAACAATAACACACAGGAGTGCTCCAAGTATTATGATTGACGTTGGAATCACAGTTGGAACTCCTGGGTGTTATAGAGGGTTTTAGTAATGGCGACTGCCGGCGATGAGCGTTCCAAACAAAGCCAGTTTGTCTCTCTCGCTCTCACGTGACCCCTATGTACTGCCATTTGACTCTAATTTCAAAAATCGTATTCAGAGACCTATTTTGTGAAATTTTATGGCACAAATGAATTTCTCGAGGCATTTTAATGCGATTTTGATAATAATATGTTGTAGAACAAGGCCCTGTATACGAATTTCGATACTAGAAAGAGATTGATGTACATAGGGGTCACGGGAGAGTGAGTGAGATAGTTTGGAACGCTACGCGAGTTTTATCACAGCCGATTGCGACCGATGAGTGCATTGTTGTGGTTGTTGGCTAACCGTTGACTTCGCACTAAAACCGTCTATTGTTTCATTTTGATAAGTTTTCGATACAGATATCGGTTTCCGTACCTTTCACAACCTATTGTCAGGGCTTGAGGATACTTAAACAAGAATTCGAACAGACGCCGTCAGTGTTGATTGTTTATTTGCTTATGAAGTCAGGTATGATGACAGTCGGCCGTGATTATTTGAATGTGCCGCGCTAACCCCGCGAAATATCGTGCACGTGGTGGAAAGATACAGGGGTGAATAGACTGTTTAAGTAGAGCGGATATATCGTATCGATTGCCGTCCGAGGGCCTCTGGTTCCAAACAAACGCTGGTTCAATGTAATTTCCCCATAAGCGAACTTTCGAACGGAAATTTAGGGTATTAAATCGAACAATTTAATGCGACCTTTTTGCGATTATGAATTTTACGTCCTCGAAAATGCTTAATTATGTCTGGTTCCTTGACTAAAACTGCCGAAATCAATAAGATATTACAGATTAAATGTTTCATTTGTAGGTTAGAGTCGCCCGAAATCCCGCCAATTCCACAACAACAACAATAACATTGGGGTGATTCCAACCTCCAAACGCATCGTTTAATCTGTAATATCTTGTTGATTCCGGCAGTTTTACGGGTGGAACCAGGCAATATTAAGCATTTTCGAGGACGTAGAATTCATAATCGCAAAAAGGTCGCATTAATTGTTTGATTTAATACCCTAAATTTCCGTTTAAAAGTTCGCTTATGGGGAAATTACATTGAACCACAGTTTGTTTGGAACTAGAGGCCCTCGGACGGGAATCGATACGATATATCGCGCTACTAAAACAGTCTATAGTGTCTAGTGTTTTTCGCAATCTATGAGTTTATTAGTGAATTTGAGAGTTTTCTGATGCTGCCATTATAAGTTTTACGGCTTTTTACATAAAAATTGCTACTTTAAAACGCTCTATAGCCGAAGTGTGCAACAGACCAATTGAATCATCAAGCTAGGTATAGATGTCAATCGGTTAGTTGTTAGATCAATAATCTTAAAAGAGGGAGGGGAGAAGAAAAACTCTGATCATGGATATATATTCAACTACTGTGGTTTCCATCTTTATTTTATTGTTCATACTTCCTTCACAAATGATTCATTTACCTACTCACCAATGATACTATTAAATGAAGCCCTGTTGTTCGATTATGGTAAAACCATTAATGAATATATTATTTGCTAGGATGGATTCGTGGGGCCATTTGAGCGTGGACATAACGTCAAGTCACCTGTCGAGAGATGAAAAAAGCAGTCAAAGAGCCGCAAAGACGGTTTGTAACAAAGTTTGACCCCCTTGCCCCCTTTCTGTGCAACCTGCTACCCTCCCACCCCTCGCTCGGAGCAAACCCTGCCCTTGTTCGCTGCCATAGCTTTGACCCATTGCTCTCTTTATCTTGCCTGTTTTATGATTGCTCGCCTCCCCTTTTTTTGTCGATGAAGACTGTAATTTATCTTGATATGCCACCTCATCACTGCTGAAAGCCTCCTATCGCTATCGCTAAAATTTACTTCTCGAGTGTTTAGACGGTCATCACGGCCAAATTGCCTGCGTCGATTGATTTTGAATTGATACCAAAAAAAGCAACAAAAGAAATCGATATGGTGAAAATGCAATGTCGAGCATCTTCTGACCATGTAAAGAGCTTCTAATGCGTTTGACTTGAAAAAATGTGTTGGCCTGTTTCATAATTTTCCACTCACGATATGACTCAAGGAGACCAATAGGCTAAAAGCAAGGAGATTCTGACGAACAAATATGATAGAAAATCTAAAATATCTTATTGTTCTGGCTGTTTTCGCTGTGAAACCATGCATCATATACTAAGAATTTTTGGAGGACGCGGAATTCAAAATCGCAAAAAGCTCGCATTAAATTCCTTGGATTAATATCCAATATTTTCCGTTCAAAAAATGTGCCAAGGGTAAATTGCCTTGAGCCGGAGTTTTCTTTTTTTTGGAATTAGAGATCCCACTGGCGCCAATTGATGCACTATATATAGTTTTATACTGATTGCGGAACACGCTGTCCGTATCTGTTCTTCTCATTCTTTAGTCAAATACGATTATTGATGAAGCCTGTTGCTGCAAAATATGTTTCTTTCTAGTTTTTCATAACTCTGAATAAGTTCATTTGTGTGCAGTGGCGTCGCATGCCATCTGGCAACAATGCAACTGCTCCATTTAAACTCATTAAATGTTTCTAATTTTCCTTGTGCACTGTGAACCCCCTTAATTCGATCTTTTACGTGAGTTTAAATGGATAGAATACATTGTTGCCAAATTGCACGCGACGCCACTGTTTGTGTGAGTAGCTGTGTGATTTGTCCTCAGCCTGTCTTCACTTCCGTTCGCCATTTGACTATTCTCTCTGCTTCCCTCAAAATTGTTTCCTCTTTTTCTTTTATTTTGTTTTTTCTCTCTCTTTCCCCAAATATATTCGAAAGCATGCTGCTCATTTTGCTGAATATTTCCCTTTGCTGTTTCCTAAACTAGCTCATGTGTGCTAGAGCCCCTGTATATTAAACAGAGTTGGGCAACCGAATAATCAGAAATAATGAAATGACTCCGGCAACTTTGAAAACTGGGTTTGCTACCTGAGTTGAGGAAAATGAAACACATGGAAGGTATAGGTCAACTGTAGAATTATTCGTCGAATAATTCGATTGACTCGGCGTTGCCGGACACACCGAATAATCTCCGAATAATTTTTTGCCCAACTCTGATATTAAAGAGTCTCTCTCCGTGAAGAAGAAGAGTATGGAGGCGGGTACGTCTCCTCGTAGGGGTGTTCCAACGGTCATCTTATGGAGAATAGCACAGAACGCTTCCTTGAGCTCCGTGACAGCTTAAAATCCAGCAGCCAATCAGAATCGGAACCCCGGGAGAGACTCTTTAATATACAAGGACTCTAGTGTGTGCAGAGGAATCATTCTACAGTATTCTTCATTTCCTTGTGTATAGCGGTGGCTCGGCTCGTGAAATCTGGCAATCACGCATTTTGTCATTTGCGTTTGTCTTGATAGAAATCGATTGTGGGAGCGACAGACTTCTTTCCCATGAATCGATTTTTTTTCTTTTTTCTTTTTCATACAGGGTTAATGGGAGAAAATAAACGGAAGTGTGTTGCAGGTTGCTTCCTCATTGCACGAGGCGCAACCACTTCTGTACGGACTATGTTTCTTTTTTTCCACTCTTTGCAATCGCAGATCGTCAAATTGGCCAGCGATTGTTTATTTTCAATTTACTCCTATCATTATGTACAATTTGAAGCAAAAAAATTTGTCACACCGCATTGGACCCGGCTTGACTGTCATCTCTTGACATCAAATTCCTCTTTGAGCAGTGGCGTCATTTGGGGGAGGGCAGGGGGAAATTGCCCCCCCCCCCCCCCCGAGGATTTTCAATGTGGCCGAAAAGTCAAGTCAGAGATTTTTTTGAAGATGTAAGGCATTAAAAAAAAAGAAAGAAAGGCCATACAAATTTTTGGAGGGCCTAGCCCCCCCCCAATCAAGTCAGAGAGATAGAGAGATTTTTTTAAGATGCACGGCCAAAAAAAAAAAAAAAAAAAAAAAAAAAAAAAAAAAAAAAAAAAGTCAACAAAATTTTTGGAGGGCCTTGCCCCCCCCTCCCCAGGAAAATCTGTAATGGCGCCCCTGTCTTTGAGTCACACTCGAGTACTTTTGCTCAGAGAATTTGATAGTTTTTGCCATGCAGTTTTGAAGTTGTGTGGTTTGTTTTGAGTGTATAATACTACCAGCAAAAAAGAAACACAAAAAAATTCGTTGAATAAAAGGGGGATATGAAAGACAGAAAAAAAAGAAGTACAACGGTTGACGAGTACTTCCGAGAGACTGCAGCTGTTGCCAGTATTCTGTCTTAAGCTATGACAATGAGTCATGGCAAATCATATAGAGAAAAGCTCAAAAGTACCTGTTCCAATTAATTTGCTTTTTATTTTTATTCTTGTAGTTATGAAAGCAATTCTCTACAAACTTATAGTTATTGAACTTCAAATGTCCAACTTTTTGTTTTGAATTTATGTCAAATTACTTTCGTTTCTATTCCCCCGTTAAAACATCTGTCGGCGCGTTAAGCCGTTGCGTTGACAAGATGACGACGGACGCTACGCGCCTTCAATTAAGGAAATATGCAAAAATACGTGCGGTCAAGTAGGAATAGTTATCTCAACCATAGCCGTAGCCAGGATATTGTCTGTCTCTCTCTTAGCCCATTTAAACGCATGTGTTAGAAAAGGGTGGATATAGGGGCTGTCACGTGACTTCAGCCCCTCTTTCTGTCCTTTTCTAACACATGCGTTTAAATGGGCTTAGAGAGAGAAAGACAATATCCTGGCTACGGCTATGATCTCAACCATTGCTGATGTATAAACAAAGCGTGAAAAGTAAAGGCGGATTATCTAGGGTTTGAAAGGGTTTAAGCGATTCTACACTGATTCTGATTCAAGAATGATTATTGGTGACACGTGATGAAAATTTGTCTTAAAACATTCAGTAGAATATCCTGAACGGGGTTATTTTTTTTTTTTTTTTTTTTTTTGTTTTTTTTTTTTTGTTTTTGTTTTTTTTTTAAATAAAAAAAGAACCAAAATCTCTGTGAAACAACGCTGTTTGGTGTCTTTTCAGCCCCCTTTGTAGGTACCATGCGTTTGTCAAATACTTTGGACTCTCAAAGGTTCTAAATGGTCTCAAAGAATCTGACGGACATATTTTTTTGCATCAGAGTCCTCAATAAAAGAGGACTCTAATTTGCTCACAGCCCGCATAAAACTTTGGAGTCAGTCCACTTCTGTTGAGTGTAACATTGAGAGACGTCTAGAGGACACGTTTCTTGCACCTTGATGTCCAAAATTTTCAAAAGAGAAAATATTTTCCGGAAGAACACATTTGTACATTTGTGGCGTAGCGACTAGCGTGCAATCCGGAAGCGTTGCATTTTGTCAATTTAAAACCATAAGGAAATATTGAACCATTCAGTGAGTAGCGACCCTCGAGTTCGATATTTTGCATGAGTTCAAATTGACAAGAAGAAACGTTGCCGGATTGTACACGTTTCGTCACTGAAATACACGCGTCGGTTCACGAGGCAATAAACGTTTGTGGTTACGAGCATTTCAAAGACCCACTCTCTGAAACTTCGTCAACTCAACGCCATCCAGCCCGCCCTTCGCAGCGGCCACTCACCGCTGGGAAGGGGGGGGGGACTCGCGCTCGGTTATTTCTGGATTTGTTTTAACATGAATTATCTCTTTCCCCGTTTATTTTTTGAAGACATTGTAAAACCGTATGATCTGTATCCCGGCGTGTTATTCGAAGCCTCAGTTCGTGTTTCACGCGTGTTTTAATCCCTGATGCCCTCCTCTTGCCCGACAACCACCACCAGTTTTGAGACTCGAGTACCCCCATCAATAAATCAGTTTGCGAACTGATCAAAGGAAGATCAAGACCCTTTAAGTCGCGATAAAAATTAGTGTCGATAGCGATATTGGATGGATTAAAAAGGAAATGGGCTGAGTGCGAGAGCAGGAGGATCCCTTCTCGCGAAACGGCGCGGAACCAATTCTATCGATGATTGTTTAGAATCGGGAAACGGTGATTAGGAGCGGAACGAGAAGTTATCGTGTCGTTATTCGCGTAAAGTGCTTTTAAAAAGTCCGATTAAAACGCGGCCTCGGAGCTCTGTAACGGCCGTTCTCGTGCGTTTGGAGATTGATAATTTAGAAGTGCAGCGTGTCATAATTTACCTTCCAAGATGAATATGTCAAGTGATGTCAGTAACTCTTTAATCATTCATTGATTCATACACTCATTGATAGTTTGTGGGATTGGAGGAATTGAGGACTGCTGACCTACATTTTTCACCTCCCTTGAAAAAAAAGGAAGTTTCAATCGAGACCCTAGCTGGGTCAAATTGAACTTCTTTAGTATATTATTTCTAATCAATAATTACGTCTCAAATTCTGGGCAGATTTTTTTAGGTCCCTAGAGGAATCAAACATTGTTCCTTTCTATTGGTTCATTTTGAACCTTCATTCAAGTGGGCTCACTCGGAAAAAAATGAAGAAAACAGATTACAAAACATTTTTGTTCCCCAATTTTTATGAATTTTTCCTTATTTCGTTGTTTTTTGTATCTTAAGTGTTATTACCCTTCAGTTTTTCTTCTTTACCTCCTCCCAATTGACTCTACATACATAGAATTCATTTCTTCTCTCCGTCAAGTTTACATTGACCTTCCCTGAAACTTTCAACAGGCTTTTACGTCACCCTATATTCATCGTTATGTGTTTGTTCAAACGGGCATAAAAATCTCAAAGATATTTGCGAGGAAAGGAGTAATCCATTGGGAGAAGAAGAGATTAATACATTTTTGGAAGACTATACCTTTTTCCCAAATGAGTCCTGGCCACATGTCTTGGTTTCATTTCAATTTGTTTCAAATATATTAGTCACTTTATCGTGACCCATGCTTAAAATGTTTAAATGAAATTATATGTCGAAGGTAGATTGCAATCCAAGAAAAGGTAAGAAGGCTAGAAAGCGTAAAATGTGGAAATGTCGAATGTATACCTAAAAGTGTCCAATACAATAACGACCAGGAAAAAATATCCTAACAAAATGTCCAGTACGCAAAGGGTCCAATAAGTCGGCATAAGAATCTTCAATAAAAAGTAAAGAGAATCGCAACTATAGACTTTTTTTAATTAAGTGGACAGAACTGAAAACCAAAAAAAAATTCAGAACAATAGAAAATGAGCGCAAGATGTATATTTCTTCGTGTTTTTGGAGCTAAAAGAAGGCCTATAAATTGTGACTCGTGCTTAAAATGTTTAAATGAGATTATATGTCGAAGGTAGATTACAATCCAAGAAAAGGTAAAAAGGCTAGAAAGCGTAAAATGTGGAAATGTCGAATGCATAAAAGTGTCCAATACAATAACGACCAGGAAAAAATATCCTAACAAAATGTCCAGTGCATAAAAGGTCCAATAAGTCGGCATAAGAATCTTCGATAAATTTTTTTTGTCAAATAACGTGCTATCGAGCGCCTTCAATTGCTGATGTAGGAAAACACAAACGCATTGGTGTAAGCCTATTTATCTGCCCCTTTGGTTTGAATGAACCAGAGAAGATTTGACTAATGAAATATTTACTGAAAGAGCTGGCGTTGGCAAGGGTATAGTTTCGATAGATTCGTCCAAGCAACCTACATTTTTTAGAAAAGTTTCTGGTCTTCAGCTTACTAAGTCGTAGTATTACATCCATTAAGAAGTATCGCAAACATAGCGAGACATAGTTTCGAGGGAGGGTAATATGTCAGGTCAAAGTAAAATCTATCAATGAGGTAGTATATTGGATCAATGAATGAATTTATGTTTTCACGCGATGACTCATCGATATGCTGATGCATACAAATATATCGATATCAATCGATAGGTTTGGAACCAGTTGATGGTTGAATCGTCTCAAGTCTACATCGACGAGATCACTGGTGAAGCACGAAGTCCTTTCGCTAACACTGTAAGTTGTTTCAATATCTTAAACATGAGCGGAGATATAAAGCAGTATCATTTCAAAAATACTATGTACCTCGAAAATAATGCTATCCATAGTTCTATTATGCACCGATGCAGCACTCCGGTGAATGCGTAAAAACACACTGTAGCGTTTTAGAACTAACCTAAGAAACACACCGGTGCAAGAAATGTTACATTTTTCAGTGCTGCAGCATATCTATGTACCACGGAAATAATGCTATTCATAGTGTTTCTGTACTGGTGTGTAATAGTAGTTCGGATTGTGTAAATTGTAAAGGCGGATGAAGAACAATCTGTACATTAGTTTTTCTCCCATTTGAATTAATGCAAAACTATCGATCATTTGAACCACCCACGTACAATCGATTCTTTTCCGTAGATTTATATATTATAATATTATACAAACAAGATGATTCCGGGACTTATGGCTGTAAATGCGAAATTGAACGGAACGTTTCAACGAAAAATAACACCGCCTTTTTCAACCGTAAATAATAATAAAAAAAAAAAGGAAAACAAAATAAAAATTATTTAATTAATTTTTTTTTACTATTATTTACGGTTGAAAAAGGCGGTGTTATTTCCGTTGAAACGTTCCGTTCAATTTCGCATGTACAGCCATAAGTCCCGGAATCATCTTGTTTGTATAATTATGTGGGCTGATTAAGTTTTTATTTATTATATTATATTATAGATGTAGAAGAGAAATCGCCGTTTACGAGCTAACCTTGGTGTGAGTTCTTAATTACTTGACCTCCTAAGAATCAAGATATTTCACCCTTAGTGCTTATCTGAGGGGGGGGGGGGCAAGGAGGGTTTTGATCGGACCCTAAATTAAAGTACATATGTTGGAGTGACATATTTTTTGTTTTTTGTACTTATATGAAAGTTTTATTGAGCCCACGTAAACCCATGAAAGAAATCGAACTACTGAAACTGTACAGTCGAGGACAAAAAGAATGTCAGACGACTCCTTGGATTTTGGTATGGGTAGGCCACCTGCACTGTTTAAATTCATTGATATGAGTTTTGCGGGTAGCCTACATACAGGAGTCGTCTGACATTCTTTTTGTCCTCGACTGTACCATGGGATCCTTCGAATCGACATTTTACATTGGTTTCACTGGAAGAAATGCAGCGTTGCCAGATCGGTCGCGACGCACGTAGGGTAGCGGTAGCGGCCGTTGCTCATTTTATGTCACAGTGACACAAATCCGGAAGGGAAAACAGCACGCGCATTCGCGAAGTTTTAAATGGCAAAAAGCATAGTTACCAAATCACGCACTCAGTGACTGGCGCCAGATGAGACGTCGCCGCAGTGGCGTCGAATGTCATCTGGCAACAATGCAACTGCTCCATTTAAACTCATTAAATATATCGAATTTTCCTTGCGCACTGTGCACCCCCTGAATTCGATATAATACATGCGTTTAAATGGATAGAATACATTGTTGCCAAATAGAACGTATCGCGTCGAGTCGTCGCGTCGTCTCGGGTGTTCGGTCGATCGTACTTGTCGTAGTGGCGGCGAGTACAATTTGGCAACCAACTTTTTGCCATTTAAAACCATGCAAAAGTATCAATTTCTTGGGAATCTAATTAAAACGCCTGAAGGTCTCAGTTATTTTACATATAGCTTTCAATGGAGAGAATACGTTGTTGTCAAATGGGTCTGTTGCGTATTTTTGCTACATCAATATAACTCATTGTTTCTAACTTAAAATTCGGCGAAAATAACGATGTGCACATTAAAAACTTTCAAAATCCACTCATTAACTCAGAAAATACCTTCCATTTCAAACAACCCGCGCTACACTAGACACTATATCACCTACTTGCATAGATGGAACCATCTCGTTTATGTAAACATGAACAGAACTTACAAACATTGGAATTTTTCGTTAAAATGCGTACATTTCTTATATTATTTTGTAATCTTTGATAAACCGAAAAGACCAGACAGCATAAACGCAGCTTATATTTCACGTATTAAAAAATAAATTCCATCATTTTGTACTTACGATGTTGTTTACTTATGCACGGTGGTTCCGTCTATGTGGTAGTATACCGGTGCAAATAGTGTCTAGTGTAGCGCGGGCTGTTTGAAATTGAAGTGATTTCCTGAGTTAATGAGTGGATTTTGAATGTTTTTAATGTGCGCATCGTTATTTTCGCCGAATTTTACATAAGAATCAAGGTTCTATTTTGCTGCAGCAAAAGTATGCAACAGACCCATTAAAACGCCTGAAGGTCTCAGTTATTTTACATATAGCTCTAAATGGAGAGAAAACGTTGTTGTCAAATTGCGCACAAGCCACCGCCGACATGCAGCCAATGATTTAGGAAGTGGGGAAAAAGTTCGCGATTGTTTACATTGTATCACTCACCCAAACATCATACGTGTATATACGTATAATTATTTTCCAGAGAAACTTAATTTTCATTCCCTCCGTCTTCACAGAGAAAAAAAAACTACATTTGGGATCTACCAGAATAAAATTCCATTCCATCGCGATCCGTTCAGAATTATTACTTACAAGAGCGTGTACGAGAGAAGGTGGCTTTTCCCCTCTAGTCCTCGAAAAACGCCTAAATAAAGGGGAATAGGCAGTTAACTACCTGAAAATTTCTGACAATTTAATGGGCAAACAGTTAATTTTCTCTCTTCATCACCATCGGATTTTTTTTTCTAGCTACCTATACTCCCTTGATTAAACGTATTATTGGCGTTTGAGAGAGTAGTTTAATTTATATGGGGGGGGGGCCAACGTCACCTCGTGACTAATTTTGGATCTACCACAGAAGTGTTAAAATACCTATGCTTTAAAGGCAGTTCGTCAAAAATACTGACCTTCTATATATTTTATCCAAAAACTTTTAAAACGTCCAAACGAAATGATGTCCCAAAAAGAATACAAGTTCAAAGTAAAAATTGGACCCTAATATTTTTTTATATTTTAAAGAAACAAGATCTTAGATCTTAGTAGAGATCTTGTAGCGTATGATACGAACTATAATCACATTATCAGACTATATGGCTACGTACGTATACACTTATATTCATCAGGAGTCTCACAAAATCCATTTTAACGACCCGGCAAAGAATTTGATTGCTGCGTGTGTGTTAGTGTTAAATTAATTTGAAATATTGTATGAAGACGTTTCAAATCATTAGCAAATTTTTTTTAAAGATTTGCGTGAAACCGCTCCCGGACGTTAATAGGACGTTTAGACCCCTCATTTACTTATACAGGGAGGGACAGAAATTATGGCCGGACTCTGCTGAGTTATAATTATTTATGAATCAAGGTATTTTAAAGTGTTACAAAAAACAAAATATAGATTCCGTTACTGCTGTCACTTTTCCAAAGACTGAGGACTCAGTGTTCTGAGCTGTGTTGCCATTTTCAGATTATTTAATCAAAATTCCATTTGACTAAACGTAAAAGTTGGGAACCTTTAAATCTGGAAAAATCTGGGAAACCGGGCTACATTGGTTCTAATGTAGATTCCCCTATCCTGCTTGAATACGTAACGATGAGACCAGTGAAAAAGTTTGGAACTCACTCCTCTTACAATGGGTCTGTTGCACACTTCGGCTACAGCGTTTTAAAGTATCAATTCCTATGTAAAAAGCCGAAAAAACAACAATGGCAGCATCAGAAAACACTAAAATTCAGTATTAAACTGACAAATTGCGAAAAACACTAGACACTATTCACCCCTGCATCTTTCCACCACGTGCACGATATTTCGCGAAATTAGCGCGGCACATTCAAATAATCACGGCCGACTGTCATCACAGCTGACTTCATAAACAAATAAACAGTAAAAACTGTCGGCGTCTGCTCGAATTCTTACGTTTCAATATCCTCAATTCCTCGCAAAAGGTTGTGAAAGGTACGGAAACCGATATTAGTGTCGAAAACTTATCAAAATGAAACAATAACAAACAGGAGTCTCGAGGATGATGATTGAGGTTGGAATCATACAGTGTGTTATTGTTTCATTTTGATAAGTTTTGGACACAAATATCGGTTCCCGTACCTTTCACCATACCTTTTGTGAGGAATTGAGGATATTGAAACGTAAAAATTCGAGCAGACGCCGACAGTGTTTACTGTTTATTTGTTTATGAAGTCAGCTGTGATGACAGTTGGCCGTGATTATTTGAATGTGCCGCGCTAATTTCGCGAAATATCGTGCACGTGGTGGAAAGATACAGGGGTGAATAGTGTCTAGTGTTTTTCGCAATTTGTCTGTTTAATACTGAATTTTAGTGTTTTCTGATGCTGCCATTGTTATTTTTTCGGCTTTTTACATATAGGAATTGATATTTTAAAATGCTGTAGCCGAAGTGTGCAACAGACCCATTTGAGAAAACTCAGCTTAAAGTTCAGATGGACGATGGACCATCCCTGTGTTTATGCACTACGTAAGTACATTCCGCACCCCGTAACAAAAGAATAGTACATTGAATCACACACATCATTCTCGCAACGTAGACTTTTACTGATGGTATCACGGTATTCCTTGAGATAAAGTCGGTGATAATAGACCTTCTTTATTGTTTGAAAAGCGAATGTACATAACAATGTTATTCCAATTCGCAGGTTATTTTTTGTTGTTTGCTGGTTGCAAAAAGTAGGTACGTATAAAGCATACATACAAGGGTGATCCACTGGTACATCTGAACGCTAAGCGGAATGTTGTCTACGAAGTGTGAGTTTTCCACTTTTTTATGGTTCATCGTTATTTTTGCGGAATTTTACTGCAAAATTAATAGTCTATTTGGCTACAGCAAACCATGCAAGACACAGAATACTCTAATCAGAACGGAAACTCTAATTCATTTTGAAACATTCTTTACTTCGGGCCGCCATGTTGGGAAGTGAGCACTCGCCGGGTTGTGATTGGTTGTGCGTCAACTCTGATTGTAAATATAACCCAAGGTTATAGATTAAAGAGGTATGCTCATCTGACTTCGCGCCACGAAATCAGTAGCGCGCAGTTCAAAATCCAGATCCAAGATGGATGGCCGACAAAAGCAGAAAACATTGTATACTCTTTCCAGAAAACATCGGGCTATTTTCTGCTTTTCTGGAGAGGGAAGCCCGATGTTTTCTGGAAAGAGTATACAATGTTTTCTGCTTTTGTCGGCCATCTTGGATCTGGATTTTGAACTGCGCGCCACTGACTTCGTGGCGCGAGGTCAGATGAGCATACCCAATGAGCTATAACTTTAGAGTGGCACATCAAGGAACGTTCCGCTGGTTCATTGTTGTCACCTAGGGCGCCGCCATCTTGCCGTAAAAATCGATTTTGAGGTTAAGTTTTGTAGGTTGTTTCCGGTCGTTTCGTAAACAAATTCGGGCATCGCCGGAAACGGTCTTCAAAATTTAACCTCAAACCTTGGAATCTGTCGTCCAAATTCCCGCCAAATTCCGAACGACCTACAAAATTTAACCTCAAACCTTGGAATCTGCCGTCCAAATTCCGCTTTTTCCCAGGATTCCTTCTACCCTGTGTGGCACAAGGTGGACCAGCCCGCTGCCACTCTAAAGTTATAGCTCATTGAGCATACCTCTTTAATCTATAACCTTGAATATAACCTGAAAAAGCATGTCCGCCATCTTGAGAAGTGAGCAGGCACAGTTACCAGTTGGTGCTGGTAAATTCCAAATCTTGTTTCCATTGGCTCTTATGGGAGTTTCCGTTCTGATTAGAGTATTCTGTGATGCAAGAGTTCCATTACCAGTTACTGCAATTTCCATTTATTCCTTCATTTGCAGCCAGTCTCTCAGATGTTAATAATCTTTTGACACTTGATTACAGACTATAGAAAAACTACCGGACAAGATCATCCTCAATATATTCTCTTATCTGACCCATCGTGAAATATGCCGGATGGCAAGAGTCTGCAAGAGATGGCGCGTCATCGCTTACGACACGCGACTTTGGCAGGCCGTCTCCCTCAGACCTGAAATTTCAGGACTTCATGTTGGATCGCTTGAATCCCTTCTGGCGCTAATCAGGTAAGCGCTGAACTCCGTCGCACGTAGGAGTATTTACCCCCAAAAACCTGGCCAAAAATATTTGCGTGTTCTTGAATATTTGAAAATCGATTTTGGTTAATTTTCCAATTTAAACTCAAAACTCCTATTGCACGGATTATGGTTGGAAAAGGAGTAAAAAATTAAGAATTTTGGCTCAAACCAAAGGTCGATAGCGCATTCTTTTGCCGAGTTATTGACGCTTATTTTTATAAAAAAAGCTTGACTTCAAAATGTTGCTAAAAAAAATGGGCAATTTCTTGCAAGTTTTGACTGTTGGAGCAGTTGCCTAAAAGAGTCTACTTTAACCCCCTTGTTTTGGTTATGCCCGGTTTTGCCCGGAATGTATTCAAAATTGCCTTTTTTTAAAAAGATAGTGCCTAAAATTAGAGATTTTTTCATTTCCATTTTAAATTAGATAAAAAAGGGTCAAAAATGCACGGAAAAAGAAATTGTCGCCATCAAAATGAAGCGCACACCATCTAAAACAACGTCCATAATCGCTGAAATTTTTGGATGCACCAACAACGCTTGTCCTTGATGGAAAATGTTGACGGAATAGAAACAGCGCTTCGAGCGGTGAACAAGGTGCGTCGAGCGCTCAGTTCCATGTTGTCTCCTAAACAGCAGATAAACGTAGATGTTCCGACACATCTATTACGCAATAGAGCGGTCACTTACCTCTCAAAAACCACCAATAGTTTTTTTTTTTTTTTACTACTTTTCAATTTTCCGTTTTTGGCCAGGTTTTCGGGTCAAATACTCCTACGTGCGTCGTTGCTTAGCTTTTAAAATGGAAGTTAGAGATGGGAGTTCTTTTATTTATGAAAGCAGTAGCGGTGTGCAATGTGGCAACGTTGTATTTAGTCCATTTAAAGGCATAAAAAAGGTCGAAATATTGGAGATTCACACTGTATACCCTCGAATATCTATTTTACGTGGGTTTAAATGGATCACTTGCAACGTTATCAGATTGCACGCGTCACCACAGCTTGAAAGTATGTGGGGTCCGTGATGATGAGGTTTACTTAAACCTTATAATGTTCAAATTTGTATCTCCAATAATTGATTTTACCTCTAAAATCACCGATTTGCGCTACAATGTAGGCATTTGCCCATTTGCCCATATACGATGTCGATGTATTCAATACAGGCCGTTCATATAAAAAAAGATCCCACTGCGATTCTTTTCGAAACGGTTTCGCGGCTATCAAAAAACGTTCCGACACGTGACTAATATTATTGTGAGAAATACGTTTCGTAGGGGTCACTTTTCTCCTAACTCCTCGGAATAGGGCCGAAAGAGGGGGGTACATCCACAAAAAATCAAATTGTTATTCTCACGCGACTGCTTTATTTTCTCAATCTTACATCTTCAATGATACTTACCAGCGGAAGAGTCGGTTGTGGGGGGAGGGGGGATAAAAATGAATCAGCTCAAACCAAAAGTCAATAAAGTTCTTCGCACGTTCGAGATATCAAAGGTCAAGATTAGATGTCGACCTTTTATCGAACAATCGTAGCTCTCCTTTAATTGGGTTTAATTAAAACAAAAACCATGGGTTAAAGGCCGTTTCCAAAACAAGCAAATGTAGGGAAATAATACGCCGGTCCCCAAAAATGGTTCAAAAATGATTTTCTCGGAGCTCAAAAATGTATCGACTCGTTGAAAATTTTTTCAATCACACATTTTTACTGGGAACAATCAAACTATCAGAAAATAGACTAAAGTCGCTGGTAGAGTCACAGTAATCACTTTTGAGTCCTAAAAAGTCTCAATATCAAGATCATAGCCCCAAAATACGCCGATTTGTCGAATAAAAATTCGACCACTTTAGCAAGGACCTACTATAGTATTTAAATGACAATTTTACGGCTAATGAAGGCTAAAAGGCGATTATTTTGACTTTATTCATGATATTAAGCCGAGAGAGAAAGAGTGAGGGGTGAGAGGGGGAGAGAGGAAGAGGGAAGAGAGAGAGAGAGAGAGAGAGAGAGAGAGAGAGAGAGAGAGAGAGAGAGAGAGAAAGAGAGAGAGAGAGAGAGAGAGAAGAGAGAAAGAGAGAGAGAGAGAGAGAGAGAGAGAGAGAGAGAGAGAGAGAGAGAGAGAGAGAGAGAGAGAGAGGAGAGAGAGAGAGAGAGAAAGAGAAAGAGAAAGAGAAAGAGAGAGAGAGAAAGAGAAAGAGAGATGAGAGAGAGAGAGAGAGAGACAGAGAGAGAGAGAGAGAGAGAGTCAGAGGGTTCTAGTCAAAAACATTCTCGGTCGCCGCGCTCATGAATTTTCTTGCAAAATAAAGTCAACCTTCACTATCTACCTACTAAACCAGAAAAATTCTCCAAAAAAATACCTGCAAATCGTTCGGCGGGAGAGTTCAAGTTTTTAAAAATAGTTTCGAGCAGATTTCAGAGGTAGTGGGCTCTAACATAGCTCTCCAAATGACTGGCACAAGCCCAAGATATTTCTCCACTCCACTTCCACTGTTCCTCTCGACCCACCTCCCCTTCCCCCTCCCGGCGATATATTGTCGCGTCATGTCTCATTTCTCCTCCTCTCACTCTACAATATCACGACTCGACTTTGCGGATCGAGTATACCGATCGGCGTAAAAGTTGTTTGAGTCGTAATAAAATTACCCAATAGAAAGGTAAGCATCTAAGGGGAAATATGTGAACAAAAGAAGTTTGAACATTTCATTCCCCAAGGTATATGATTCCAATTTCCACCCGAATGTTGGAGAACTAACAATCCGCTAAATGGCGCCAATTATCTTTCTCGAAAACTTCGTATTTCTTTTTTTAGGAAGTTTGAATGGAGTAACAGATGATTATGCCTCAGGTAAGTGACCCAAAGGTGGCCATACCTATGCTTGGGGCCAATATGCACGCATAGTTAGTCGCATAAGTCATGAGAGATAAATAAAACTAAATATGTTAATTTACTATTCAGACAGTTGGCTATCATATGTTAATTTCATTTGTTTAAAATTTGCTTGTTTTTGAGGTTTTTATTGCGTTTGAAAAAAAGTAGAGTTTTGACATCGCGCAAAACATGGGCACCTAAAGGGGCCACCCCTAATATTTTTGATGCACCTAAAGGTGGATACCCTATTTTAAATTTCATTAATAAGTATTCAAATGCTATTTTATCGTTCAAAAAAGGAATCTAGACCCTAGTTACACCAGAAATTATAATGATTATGATGAATCGAAAGTCAAAGGTGGAATCAATTTAAGGGCTTAGCTTTTACGATTGTTTACTTCCGTGAAAATTAGCTGAAGACCTGCGAAAATGGACATTGCACTGTTCCGCGCCGACTGAATCGCCCGATGCTTTTGAATTTTGGAGTGGGAGAAGCGATAGCATCCTGCTACTCAGCACTAAAGTCATCAATCGTCAATTCGTGTAATTAACTGAATTAAGCTGGGGTGGGCCACCTTAAGAGCAGGGCCACCTGTGGGTCAACTACCTTATATAAGTGGAACGTCACAACATCAATTTGTTATGGATTCGTAACCCTCAAGATTGGTTTAGAAATAATTAAGATCGTAATTTTGAGAACGGATTTTGGCAATCTCGTGAATGAGTGCTAGTGAGATATACTCTAGAGTTGGGCAGATGGGGGGGGGGGGGCATAATCGATTACAAGATTACCCAATATAATATTCGTAATCGTCCTTTTTCTGGAGGTTGCGATTTTACAGTGATCAGGGCTGGTTTTTTGACGAATCGCCCATCATATTACTTAGCTGTTGAAAAATCCGAAATAACCTTCAAGTTTATTTTAAATCGGTGAAGATTGCATTTAATAATACCATCCAAAGGTTTGACGATCGTGTAATCAAGTACACCTTTGTCCACTCTAGAGTGTTATCGCGATGAGTCATCAATGTTAGTAGTAGCGTAGTGTACAATCTGGCAATGTTGCATTCCGTCCATTTGAGCCGGTGTGGAATATCGATTCGAGGAGTGCACTGTGCATCTTCGCTAGTTCGACCTTTTTAAAGGGTTTATAAATAGACAATATATCATGTTTATTAATTGCAAATACGACACATCCGATTAAATCAGAGATTACTAAGCTAAAGAGATACGATCTGGTGGACCATTTTTGTAAACAATTCTGAAAGTAACCGAACTGCGTTCGGCTACCTGTAAATGACTTTTGATTAAAGTGTTAGTGGTTATTTTAGTGGTTAAGTTTTTCCCTTAACATTTTCCATTTTTTCAACGTGTTTGTAAAGTAAAAAAATGCAGAAAATAGTGTGCCTTGAGTTTATTTCCACTAACAGCAGTTATAGCAATGTTTACGAAAAATGGTCTACCAGGTGGTACGCCTTATTGTATCACGGCCTATTTGAAGGCGTTTTTTTTTACGAGATGTCGATTAACGGTTTTCTAACATGGCGGGTATAGGACTTGCCATATCTCTTTAGCTTAGTAATCTCTGGATTAAATCCATTAAAATATACATATACATACATATGAACTGACAAACTGTTTTAAATCGGTTCTGAACAACCACAAACAAACAACCATAGAATCTTGTAAGTCTTAAATAAGCATTGTCAAACTATTATTTTGTCATTCTAACAGAACATAGTTGCAATGAGTAGGAAAGCATGCAGCGAATAATGCGGTAATGTTTCAGCGTTTTGCAGCAATGATTTGTTTTGCTGCTTTTGCATTTGTAAAGGTTAGAATTTGGTCCAACTCTATTGACAGTACTTTTATGTAATTTTGTTGCAGTATCCGATTTGGACCATCCCTTCGATACATCGAATTACCTATTGAGTTGATTACTCACACAGTGCTTCATGAACTGGCCAACAAGTGTCCAAACTTAACCCACATGCTTCTCGACTTTTCGACCGCTATGCAACTCCACGACTTCAGCGAAATGCAGGTGAGTGCAAAAAATTCAGTGGTAATCAGATTCACTGTCGAGGTTTGTCAGCCTCAATACAGAAGCTAAGCGTATTTTTGTGCAACGTTGTATTATGTCCAATTAAACACGCGTATAAGCTCGAATTCGAGGGATTTCGCCACACACTTGATCCTTTGGTCTATACTAGGGTTTGAAAGGAGAAAATTAAACGTTGCCAAATAGAACGACATTTCTTCGAGATAAGAACGTGTGCATGAAGCAGAAAACGATTCATCAAAACGTGTCGAAACTCATGGGGACTTTTAGGGAGCAATCCAGCGGGCCGATCATTTACTTCATCGTTAAATCGATCGTTAAGATTGTCTATGCGTGATTCTATTGGTCGAAAATTGTAAAA
The DNA here is from genome assembly GCA_011764245.1 of Trialeurodes vaporariorum. Taxonomy (NCBI): domain Eukaryota; kingdom Metazoa; phylum Arthropoda; class Insecta; order Hemiptera; family Aleyrodidae; genus Trialeurodes; species Trialeurodes vaporariorum. The sequence goes on from VMOF01000002.1 coordinate 76,708,002, forward strand.
CTTGGCCGTTGCTATGGTAACCATCGTTAAGAGTCTCGCTTTTTAAAGGCTATTCATGAGTAACCTTTAAAAAACAGACACTATAACGATGGTTACCATAGCAACGGCCAAGTTTCACAATTTTCGACCAATAGAATCACTCATAGACAGTTTTAACGATCGGTTTAACGATGAAGTAAATGATCGGCCCGCTGGTACTTTCCTTATGACGTTCTATAAGCTTGGCTTGGGCTTAAAACCTCGTCCTGCAGATTCAATTTGCAATTCAAAAACACACCTAGAGCCAAAACGCCTAGAGATTCCTCTAGGAAGTTTCAAGGAGTTTTCTGGCAAAGATTGGCACAAGTTGGAAATTCAGAAATGCTTTAAAAGCACACGGTTTTCCACTCAAGATAAGTCGTAAGGAGATAATATCAATGTAGTTAACGAGCTACTTTGAATTTCTCCTTGAGATTTGCCTTAAGTATACGACCGTGCGTTTTCGGAGCGATTCTGAATTGTAAACAACTCGAACTCATTTGAAAATCCCTTGGATATTTCTTGAGAAATCTCAAGGCAAATGACTCCAGGTGTGTTTCTGAATCGCAAATTAAATATTGAGGATGGTTCATGCCCAAGCCAAGCCAAGGAGATCTCAAGGAAATTTTATGAATTGCACCCTTAGTAATTTTTTTTGTCACTTGACTGCAGGGAATAAAACCCTTTTCAAAAAGTGCTTAAAGGAGCACTGAAAACTAACTTACACTGTTACCCCAACTTTTGAAGACCAATGGTGGTCCTTGGAGGGGGGGGGGCCTTTTTTGGAGAAGGACTCAAAAAAAGGAAAAACAAAGGTCGTCACCCCTTCAGGCCCCCTACTTTCATAAGGCTCAAGAAAAAAGAGAAGCCAAAAAAATGGTCTCCGCATATTTTTAAGCCCCCCTCCCCCCACACCCTCCTTTGAACCCACGAACTGTCAATGTTGAAGCCGTTTTCACAATAAAAAGTTAAACTCAGGGGTTATGATTCGCTGCTCATCTTCCTTCTTCTCTTAAGTCTGAAATCTTTAATGTTAACAAGTTTTTTTTTTCTAATTTCAGGCATTCCCGACAAAACTAAAATACTTATGTATTTGTTTGTCTGAAGTCATATTCATGGAGGGCTTCATGAGGAAAATTTATAATTTTATAAACGGTCTTGAGATACTGCATTTGATAGGTGAGAACAAACATACGATTAAACCTATTCCACACAAAAAATTAGATGAATTTAAGAGAATGAAACAAAAATTGCTATAGGTTATGCCCTCAATAATATGTCTGGAAAAAACAGCTACACTGTAAGAAAAATGAGGTTATAATATAGGCTTAAAAACAGTAGCACCTAGCACAATACATCTTGTACTGTGCTACTACGGTCGTCTTGTAGCTCAAATTATTTTGACCCAATACCAATCATTTTCAATTTTTTCTTCTGTTTTATCGTCTTTTGAACCTGGAAAAAATTCGCCTGGAATGATGGGCGCCCGCAGCGGGGGGCAAGAGGGGGCACTTGCCCCCCCCCCGGAATTCAAAAAAGTCTAAATTTCACGGTAAAAAAGGAAAGGGAAAAAAGTCTAAATTTCACGGTAAAAAAGGAAAGGAAAAAAGGAAATGCAATGTTAATCAAACCAGTAATAGTTAACAAACTTCATTATTTGTTTATTTTGTAATTGTAACTCATTTTTTGCAAGGAATAGTAGAATTAAACATTTTCCTTGATATTATTTTCGTCTGCTGTCCCTTTATCGATTAAATCAAACACGTCCAAATTATAACTATTATTTGATACACCTACCATGGCTTAGTAATTGTACATTTGGATGAAACAAAGAGTAAACAAGAGTCCCAACAAAACGGTAGGAGAGCGTGGCATAGTCGAATTACTATCGAATGTCACTATCGATTGTACGGCCTCTGATTGGCTGGCGAAAGCCTGGGCCCTGTGAGATCGCTCTTATGGAAATTTAACATGGGGTTTTCGACTTTGCCTCACTTAAAGTTAAATTCCAAGAAAATCATTACTCCTTGCCTTCGGGAAATTCAAATTATATTTTTTTGAGGATATAACGAAGATATTGATGGGTCATACATATCACTTCATCGAAAAATTAACAGAGCAATATGAATTTGAAAGTAAAATGACGGGCAATTTTTTGCCGTGTTTTCCACTCTTCGCACAGGTCGGGCCGAGTGTGTGGTGTAGCAGTTGTTTTTTCCATTTATCTTGTTTTAGTTTAGTGCAGATAGTTTGAAATGCATGTAAAATTCATTCTTAGAAGAAAATACGCCAATTTCATGAAGAAAACCGAAGATTTAACCACAAATTCACAAGAAAGTATGAAGTTTAGCGGCTCACTATCGGACGTGACGGCAGAAAAAATTGTCCGTAATTTTACTTTCAAAGTCATATTGTTCTGTTAATTTTTCGATGAAGTACTATGTATGACCCATCAATATCTTCGTTATATCCTCAAAAAAATATAATTTGAATTTCCCGAAGGTAAGGAGCAATAGTTTTCTTGGAATTCGACTTTAAATGAGGCAAAGTCGAAAACCCCGAGTTGAATCTCCATAAGAGCGATCTCACAGGGCCCAGGCTTTCGCCAGCCAATCAGAAGCCGACTTTTCGATATCGCCAACCTAACCTCACCTGCCACGCTTTCCTACCGTTTTGTTGGGACTCTTATTTACTCTTTGGGATGAAAAAAAAAAAATCCCTTTCACCCGGGGGGGGGGGGGGAGGTCTCCTAGGCCTTCCATTGAGGTTCAACAATTTTGCTCCCCCCCCCCCCCCCCCTTGGAAAATTTTTCTGCAGGCGCCCATGCCGGGAATCACCTTAAGATAATGACCTTTACTCATAGCATGTAACCCTCAAGTTTTTAGAGACAAATTACTATTGATCTGTACCCTAGTATAACAGTTTCATGAAATCTGTTCCAATGTTCAATGTGGACATGGTATAATAGCTTTAATTTCCATTTAAATTTATATGAAAATCGCTGTCATTTCCGTCGCTACATGGGAAATTGAAAGTGTTCATGGAACTATTTTACTGTGATAATTTGAGATTAATCGAACGATAGCGCTCTGATGGCAGGAACCAGAACGAAATGCCTAGTTTTCATTATCCTTCTAGCTTAAACGCCGATTCACCTCATCATAGCTATTTTGAATAGCAGTGGTAGCTCGTGCAATCTGACAATCTTGCGTTCTGCCATTTAAACAAGCGTAAAAGAATTGATTCTAGAATGAGAAGATTACTTAGCCTTTTTTCGCTTGGTTTACATATGTAATGTATAGGTTTAAAAGGAGAAACACCGATATTGCAACATTTTACGAGCCACCACTGAAAGATTTAGAGAAAGTGCGAGAGATTATCAGTGGAAATGCGATACATCGATGTCCTCTCCATTTAAAACCATAGAAAAGTATCGATTTCTCGGGGGTTCAACTGCACCCCTTACGATCGATACTTTTCTATAGCTTTAAATGGAGTTTATGAATCGCTGTGATTGCTTCAGTGGAGCTGCGGTAGGTGCAATTTGAATTATTGGTTTTATGATTCATAAATGATCAAACCTCTTTTTAACTTTGGTTACATTGACCGTTTCAGGAACATACGAAAAGGTCGAAGAGGAAGAAGAAGAAATTTATGAAGTAATAAATGTACACAAATTAAAATCAGCGACTCCGAATTTACGGGTTATCAATTTGTACGGAATCAATTTCATAGATGACAGTCACATTGACGCATTCAGTTCCAACTGCATTCAGGTAAAGACCTCATCTTCAAAGGTAGATGCCTCGTAAACTATATGACATACAGGGTGTTGAAAAACAGTTCCCGAATATTTCAGGGGCGGATTTTACAGGTCAAAATAAGAATTTTTTCCCCTATCAACATTCAACAGGTGTCCTGAAATGCACCCCTTTTGAGCTACACCCCACCAAAGTTTTAAAACATTTACGGTTTTTTTGGAATAGCGACTACTATTATGAACCAAATGTCCTAAAAATTGGTGTTTCAGGGTAGTTTTATGTGTAAACTCCATTAATGACCTCGAAAAATTCAGAAATTGAGTCTGAATGTACTTTTCACGCAATTCTGTACCTTAACGGCACGAATTTTATGTTACGGATTAAAAATTTGAAGAATAATTACTAAAATTAGATGAAAAAAACCCTTAGAAAGAGTTTTGGTCCATCTTGTTTCTTTCGATAAGACGCGTTTTAAGCGAGAAAATCGCTGCACAGTGTGCAAAAGTCAGCGCTTTTCCCATGAAAATCGGCAGAGAATATGCAACCCGCCTCTCCGATGATTCTTCGGGCCGGCCGCGGCCGCTTTGGTATAAGCGCTGAATTTTCCACACTGTACAGTGCACAATGGTTATATCGCTTGAAACGCGTCGTATCGAAAGAAACAAAGAGGACCAAAAATCTTTCTAAAGGTTTTTTGCATCTGTTTTCAGAAATTATTCTTCAAATTTTTAATTCGTAACATAAATTTCGAGCCGTTAAAGGTACAGAATTGCGTGAAAAGTATAGTCAGACGCAATTTCTAAATTTCTCGAAGGTCATTAATGGAGTTTACATGGGAGAGCAGACTTATGAGCAGACCTGTCATTTTGGTGGATTTTTAATCGCTGACAAGGCGCAGGGCTCTTAAAACGTCCCCTCCGCTCTTCCGGACCACCGCCAATGTAACTTTAAATGGGAGAGCAGACTTATGAGCAGACTTGTCCTTTTGGTGGGCTTTAAACCGCTGACAAGGCGCAGGGCTCTCAAAACGTCCCCTCTGTTCTTCCGGACCACCGTCAATGTAATTTTAAAGGGGAGAGCACACTTACGAGCACACTTGTCATTTTGGTGGGCTTTAAATCGCTGACAAGGCGCAGGGCTCTCAAAACGTCCCCTCTGCTCTTCCGGACCACCGCCAATGTAATTTTAAATGGGAGAGCAGACTTACGAGCAGACCTGTCATTTTGGTGGGCTTTTAGTCGCTGCAAAGGCGCAGGGCTCTTAAAACGTCCCCTCTGCTCTTCCGGACCACCGCCAATGTAATTTTAAATGGGAGAGCAGACTTACGAGCAGACCTGTCATTTTGGTGGGATTTTAATCGCCGACAAGGCGCAGGGCTCTCAAAACGTCCCCTCGGCTCTTCCGGACCACCGCCAATGTAATTTTAAATGGGAGAGCAGACTTACGAGCAGACCTGTCATTTTGGTGGGCTTTTAATCGCTGACAAGGCGCAGGGCTCTCAAAACGTCCCCTCTGCTCTTCCGGACCACCGCCAATGTAATTTTAAATGGGAGAGCAGACTTACGAGCAGACCTGTCATTTTGGTGGGCTTTTAATCGCTGACAAGGCGCAGGGCTCTCAAAACGTCCCCTCTGCTCTTCCGGACCACCGCCAATGTAATTTTAAATGGGAGAGCAGACTTACGAGCAGACGTATCTTTTTGGTAGGCTTTTAATCGCTGACAAGGCGCAGGGCTCTCAAAACGTCCCCTCTGCTCTTTCGGACCACTGCCAATGTAATTTTAAATGGGAGAGCAGACTTACGAGCAGACCTGTCATTTTGGTGGGCTTTTAATCGCTGACAAGGCGCAGGGCTCTCAAAACGTCTCCTCTGCTCTTCCGGACCACCGCCAATGTAATTTTAAATGGGAGAGCAGACTTACGAGCAGACCTGTCATTTTGGTGGGCTTTTAATCGCTGACAAGGCGCAGGGCTCTCAAAACGTCCCCTCTGCTCTTCCGGACCACCGCCAATGTAATTTTAAATGGGAGAGCAGACTTACGAGCAGACCTGTCATTTTGGTGGGCTTTTAATCGCTGACAAGGCGCAGGGCTCTCAAAACGTCCCCTCTGCTCTTCCGGACCACCGCCAATGTAATTTTAAATGGGAGAGCAGACTTACGAGCAGACGTATCTTTTTGGTAGGCTTTTAATCGCTGACAAGGCGCAGGGCTCTCAAAACGTCCCCTCTGCTCTTTCGGACCACTGCCAATGTAATTTTAAATGGGAGAGCAGACTTACGAGCAGACCTGTCATTTTGGTGGGATTTTAATCGCTGACAAGGCGCAGGGCTCTCAAAACGTCTCCTCTGCTCTTCCGGACCACCGCCAATGTAATTTTAAATGGGAGAGCAGACTTATGAGCAGACTTGTCATTTTGGTGGGCTTTAAATCGCTGACCATACTAACCTTTCAACTCCCGAGACTAGTGTGTATTTCGCACAACACGTCCGAGGTCCAGAGCCTCTAATAGGCTTAGTTCCTGATGCATATGGTATCTTTATTTCATAGACATAAAGCGAGTTTACATTTGAAACTTGGAAAGAAACAAATTGTTGACATGAATATGAAATTGTATGAATAAAAACCGTTCGATGAACTATAGTAAATGTCTAAGATTTGTGAAGTTACCTTTGCAATAATTCAGTTCTGCAAGGGTTAAAGGTAAAGTAGAACTATTTCTGGCCACTTTTGTCCTTCTTTATTCGTGTATATACCCTTCTTACTTCTTTTTGCTGTTTCTGGTATTCTTTTCCCATTTCTGGAAGAAAGAAAAGATGTTTCCCCTGTTTCTTTTCTAGAAGGATATATGATAATTGCTAAACTTTTTTCAGCTAGAATGTTTAGCGGTGAATTACTGTGCGAAAGTGACGGGTTCAACCATGAAGACCTTATTCCAAAGGAGTAAAAGACTGAGATGTCTCCTACTTAACCAAACAAGTGAGTAGTTTCCCGTCAAGTAAGCATCAAAAACGACATAATGTGTCCGCGACATTCACCATCCATTAATTTTACCATTTTTTAGTGTTTTAGAATAATTCTTCGCCTACAATTTCACTTCATCATCGCTAGCGTATGTATTTTGAGACGCTGATTTCGAAAATGCTAGTAGCTTTCATTAAAGTGTCCTCGATTTTACGTAAATTCGAAATTACGTCTTCTTATAAAAAAATTCGAAATTCTGGAAAAAGTATGAGTTTTGAGTAAAAACTAATGCCTAATTTGAAATCAGCGGGTCAAATTCCACGGACAATCCTGCCACAGTAGTGAGAATGAGGTATCTTATGATGAGAAAACCTGGTTTTACGTTCATAACAGCCGGACACACTATGTCGTTAAGGCGTAAAAATCTTCCTCGTCCACTATTTGGAATGTTTGATGAACGTACGTAAAGGCGTAGCTGGAGAAAATGCTTGCCCTTTTCCTTTTTGCGATTTCTCTCCTTCTTTGAAATAATGATTTTGAATGGTAGAAATTAGGCGCAACTCGCACAGAGTTGTCGATGCTCAATCTGAAAGTACAAAATTTAAAAATCACTCTTATAAAGATGATGAAAATGGACCTCCCAGACTACTGAGATGACATCCTGGCTTTCAGCGGTCATGGAGTTGATACTCCCTGTATTTCAGGCTGAGATGTCGAAATCCATGACTTGACTTGTACCATGTTTCTAATCAGATTGTGGAAGTATAAAATTACTTCTGTACAGTACAAATTACAATTATTCGTTCTTTCTCATCGATGTGGCAAGAGAATCAAATTGCCTTCAATTGACTTGGATGCAGCTTGCCTTGCGTCTGAAAGTTTGCTGGTGATTCCACAGTCCGAGGTTATAGAACTTCTCGCTGCCGTTTTGCGAAACACGCTTTAATGATTGTAACATTTAAAGCCTTTTGATAAAAGACATCGGCATTCACAAATTTTATATGAGATTCCAAAAATTTACGCATTTTTGATACTAAAACAGCTTCTAAAGTGTTAAACAGCCATTGTACCATATCAGCGAGGCGTGAAACCTGGCAACGGTACATTTTGTCCCTTTAAGCAGGGATTGGGAGCCGGAGCCGTGGTCAGATCTGAATTCTATGTTATCCTCGGCAGAAAACTGTGGGAATACTAAAATGAGTTACAATTTATCATTCAAACACTGAATCCAAAGGCTCTTGCATCAACAGAACTTGATTTCAAAGATTCGGTTTCAAGTTATTGCGTTCGGAACTCTTTAGGGAGCTCTTTTTGGGAGCCGTGCTCCCAAAGAGCTCCGAACGCAATAACTTGAAAGCGAATCTTTGAAATCAAGTTCTGTTGGTGCAAAAGCCTTTGGATTCAGTGTTTGAATGATAAATTGTAACTCATTTTAGTATTCCCACAGTTTTCTGCCGAGGAGAACATAAAATTCAGATCTGACCACGGCTCCGGCTCCCAATCCCTGTCTTTAAGTATACCTATTAAAAAAGTTGAGTCCCAGAGAGTTTGCCGCACACCCTACGCGACAGTTCCATTTTTTTCGTTCGTCTAAACGGTCAAACTGCAATGTTGCTCTTCTCAACAGCGGAAATTACCAGCGTATACATGTGGCAGAGTGACATTTTGACGCTTTGTAAGCTGTACTTACGATGGGTCTGTTTCAAAATTTTGCTACAACTATAGGTAGAGAGGGCCCATTCTAGCGTAAATTCGCTTGTAAATAACGTTGGGAGCACCATGAAGTTTCAAAATTGACTCACAAACTCAATAAATGCATTTAAATCAATTCCAAAACGGCGGTCCAGTGAGTGGATCCCTAATCACGACTTTCCATGCTGGAAAAAGTGATTCACTATAGAGAAAGAAAGCTGCAATCAGATAGAACTCCTTCACTTACATCTCTCGTAACACCTTTGGTGGGTTCCTATGAGTGGATGTTGAGACTTTTGATGCTTTCAACATAATTTTCACTCAATGGAGCTGTTGCAAACTTTTGCTACAGGCTTATTAATAGTTGATTTTGGAGTAATACCCTGTAAAAATAACAATTAGCGCACTAAAAAGTCACGAAATCCACTCCTAAACTCACAAAATGCTTTTAAACGCGAGACCGTAATGGCGGCCGGGGCCGCGGTTTTCATTGGGGTTCCCTATCTTCAATCAGCGCCTTCTACACGAGGTGTTCTCGCAACACCACACAAGAAGAAGAAGAAGCATATAATTGCCGTAAGAAAACCGCGGCCTCGGCCGCCATTACGGTCTCGCATTTAAAAGCATTTTGTGAGTTTAGGAGTGGATTTCGTGATTTTTTAGTGCGCTAATCGTTATTTTTACAGGGTAATACCGCATAATCAACTATTTATGAGCCTGTTGCAAAAGTTTGCAACAGCTCCATTTCACTCAGGATACGACCCTCCATGACGCTGTAGAAAAAGTTTGCGACAGGCCCTTTTAAAAGATTCATTAATGATCCGTAATTACTATTAAAGTTTGCCAAAAAAAAAAAACTATGTCTTTGACAGAAATATTCATTAATTTAACAGCTTTAAATGTTTCGATGTTTCGATGATGCATTTATATTTTTCCACGAGAATCCCCGATATTAACGGAAAGTCAGCTGTTATCGGAGAATGAATCGCCTTTGAACAGCGTTACATTCACGAATTAATTATCGGCGGTAGAATTAAATGCAGTCACGCCAACGAAGCGTCGCATAGGCAGCACACGTTACACATACTCGTATTTTCCGATTTACTTGGTTTGAACTGGTGTGTGTACTACTTGTTGCCTCGAAGATATTGGGTAGGCGTAGCCACTTAAACTGTCGTCGATCGTATACTTACGGTTATACACAGAGTACTGTGAAAGATATTTAGTTAGTCTTAAAAATACGGGGTGTAACAAAAGTCCATCCCCTCTCCCCCCCTTAAATTGTGAACAGTTGGATTTTTGGAAAACGCCTGGATGCACGTGATAGAGAATATTTTATATTTATGTTGTTTTAAAGTAAAATAAAATTATGAGCGTATAAATAATTGGATTGTCTCTAATGTCAACAGATTTGGTGAGTGAGCATGTGATGCAGGTGGACTGGGAGAAGACTGCTATTCAGGAGTTGGATATCACGGCGACTGATCTATCGACCGAGTGTTTGATCGATATGTTGACTCGCATTCCTAGCCTTCGATTCCTTAGCGCCGGACAGATAAACGGCTTCAATGATCAAGTGCGTAACACACCTTTTCTGATTGCTTTCCTAGCTTGTAGTGCGAATTATCTGTTAACCCTTTCCAGCAAGGTGGTACTTACAACATATGTACCATTTTCTGTAACATTCGTTTCAATGGAATTTAAATGGACATTTTGCAAAAAAACATGTGTGACCCATCAAAAGTCTTAGAAAATCGTCCTCTTTTGAACGGTCTAAAAAAATCTAAAAAAAAGTCAAAATCCAAAATGCGTGCTGGGAAGGGTTAACGAAATCATATACTAATTTTTGCTTTTTAATTTCATCACTGAGTTTATGGGAAATTTATTAATTTTACGGATCATGAAAATCCGATACAGATTTCGAAAATTGAAGAGGGACCTGTAAAAATTCGAGGTGAAGAGGCTTTCAAAAAAGTTAGGAAGGGAAAAAATTCGAATGAAAGGGGCTCCATAGGCGGAACTAACTTGTGTACATCACAAAATCATAATTATTAGTCACAAACTACTTGTACTTATTACTTATTTCGATTTTTCTTATTGATCTCGAGAATTTGAGCCTGAGTGTATGTAATTGTATACGCATGTCGCAGGCAATTCAAACGCTCAGGTTTTTTACAAGCTACTTGTAAAATGTCTATAGTCAAAAGAACCAACCGCTGATTTCGTTTATTGTTTCGATGTATCAAATGATAAAGTTGGATTTTTACCCGTTGTTAAATTTCGATATATCGAAAACAAAAAACGATATCGACCTGCGGTTTGCGCCAAAATGCTCAGTTTTTTATGTTCTTTCAAGCGATGTATCACTCGATCGGGGTCGTGCCTCGGAATTTTTGAGATAGAGCCCCTGGGGGATCATTTTTTTAAATAATTTTGGGGGCTTTAAGACTAGATTAATGTCAAAACCGTACTTTTTATGGAAAGTGCTTGCTTTTTAGAGTATTTTGACTCCCAGTTTCCTAACTTCCGACATTTCAAATGGGAGTTCTGATTTTTTAAAAATGGGTCGAGATCGAACTTTGACTATCGATATATCGATGACGAAAAACGATATCGACCTCCGGTTTGCGCCAAAAGTCTTAGAATTTTATGCCCTTTAAAACGAAGTATCTCAAGATAGGGGTTGCCATTTGAAAATTTTGAGTTAGGGGGCAAACCCCCCCCCCCTTAGGGGCGCCCCCCGGAAATTTTGGATACGCCAAAAAGTAGTGCCCGTTAAGTTATAAACATCCCCGAGTTTCGTTTTTTTATCTACAGCCGTTCAAAAGTTAGATGGGGGGGGGGGCGGCGGACTTTTTGAACACTGCATATTTTATTGGGCATGTTAATTTCTTAGCAGTCCTTTATTTTGGCGGTTCTACGATATTCATTTTTAATTTCTGATCAATCCTAAATTTGTGGGACAGGTTTTGAAGGCTTGGATGGAGCAAGGGAATCCGCGGAGTTTGGTGGCGCTGGATCTGTCCCACTCTGACAATGTTACTGATGATGGACTGCACAAGTTCCTATCTCGATACGGACACCAACTTTGGGGCCTGTCACTGTCCGGAATGCCTCACATTACTGATCAACTTTGGCAGTCAATCCTTCCCATCCTAAATAATATTAAGTAAGTTTGATTTAGAAAAGGAATCACAATGATTGATTTAGTCATTAAGAGAGTTCGGACGCTACGCGGGCACGAGAGTTTACCAGGGACGACCAAGTAGTGCAGTGTTACAGTGACGTATAGTTTGACAGCAATTAGTTTGTACATTTATCCCATAAAAAGATTGAAGCTCTGAGCATAGCCCTAGCCAGGATATGTTCTTTCTCTCTCTTAGCCCATTTAAACGCATGTGTTAGAAAAGGACAGAAAGAGGGACTGAAGTCACGTGACAGCCCCTATATCCATCCTTTTCTAACACCTGCGTTTAAATGGGCTAAGAGAGAGATAGACAATATTCTGGCTACGGCTATGGCTCTGAGTATTCGGCAAACGCTCTCAAATTTGACCTTTTGCGGGGGTTAAATGGAGGGACTTCAACGTTACTAAATTCAGAGCTGCCGATTTGCGTAGATTTAATGGCATTTTTAAATTCACCGGTGATTTCACCGGTTGAGAAAAGATTACTCAGTTCAATTCAGTGTATGACTGTAATACACGAAAAGATTCTGATCTGTAATCTTTTCTCAATCGGTGGAAACGCCGCCAATGAATTAAAATATATCGGTTAAGAAAAGATAAAAGACGCTAGTATTTTCGTGCATTACAGACATACACTGAACTAAACTCTGTAATCTTTTCTCAACCGTCGGAATCTTCGGTGAATTTCAAAATGTCATTAAATCTACGTAAATCGGCAGCTCTGACTAAATTGCATGCTAGTATCATGTATGGTACATACATTTTTTAAATGTAATATGTATCTATACATATTTATTAATTTAGTAAATTAATTGAAAAACTGAATTTTATCCACTTATATAAGTCTGTTACATGGTCTATTTATAACAGGCCAGTCCGTTCATGTTATAATCCATTCGCTCCTCGATTAGGGAAGAAGGCAATCAATGAAAAAGGTGGACTTTGAAGGTGTGAGCTGCAATAACTCAATAGTCCGACCTTTTTCATGCAGTTAAATGGACAGAGTGCAGATTGCACGCTTCGTCTGCTGTTACTGTATACAACCAATGCTCAAAATTCGCATTATATATAGACCTTTACCTACTCATCATTGATCAGTCCTTCAATCCACTGGCGCAACCAGGATCTCTTTCATCTCTCTCATTTCCCATTTGAATGCTTGAGTAGGAAAAGGACAGAAGGAGGGGGTTTTATCCCTTTGTCCATCCTTGTCTAACACGGTGAAACAGGATTGCGCGAATGGTCCCTAAAAGAAGTATAGGATTGCGCGAAAAAGATGCCAGTATAGCGCGAATGAAAACCCCATATACTTCACACAGGATTGCGCGAATTTGAAATTACTATGATTTAACGGATCAGTTTGGCAACATAGAAAATTAATTTGTGAGATAAAGTTTGATGAAAACTTTTGAACTGCATACCTTATAGTGAGAATTAAATGGAGTTTAAGAAAGTTCATGGGTGTAGAGGGCCCGTGTCAATAAGTAAGATCGAGTTTGTCTCATCAGAGAATGGCTGGCAAACATTTATTATTCACTTCATTTAGGAACCACATGATATTTATCTCGTCAGAGAAGGAATATACACTAAAAGCAGCGATGATGTAGAAGTATTTACTTTGAAGATCTTCATTTTTTCGCGGAGTCGAATTTTTCATTTTTAAATACGTCATCGCCTGCCCCTGTCTTAAGTTTTCGATGACAGTGTGGATGTACAACATTCACCTGATTTCATCTGATTTGTTTCGGTATCAACACATACGCAGCTGATAACCGCGAGTGTCCACTATCACATTCCGGCTTCACAGATGGGGAATGAGCTTGGCAACTAGGAAATACCTTACAAGTGTTGCCAAATCTTCGCTTTCACTTTGAAAGCAAAATAATCGCGGTAAAAAGTTGGATGTCGATACTTGATAGATTCGCGCAATCCTAGACCCCAAAAAAAGGGGGGGGGGGAAAGGGTCCATTCGCGCAATCCTATGTCAGCCGTCTAACATACGTTTCTTAATGGAGAAAAGAGAGAGATGAAGAAACTCTCGGTGCGCTACTGCTTCGATCAATTTTAATAACTTAGCATTTATGTTCTTTATTGCTACGCTGAGGTTGTATCCGAGGACAAACTCTGCATCAGAATATTGATTGTAGTTTGGTACTTCATAGAGACTGCTTCTAAATAAAGAAGTGTCGATGATCATTACATAGCAATAAGTTAAAAAAATATAAAGAATCAATACAACCGGATGGACAACAACCAGAAAACGAAACAACCTAAAATCATTGGCTCTTTTATCATATTTAATCAATCGACTGATTCAAATTATTATTGATATGATTGTTTATTTTTTGTTTTATATTTAGAATAATTATAATGGGCACGCAAGAACGATTAGGCGTGAATATTCATGTGGACCAGTTGATGGATGGTATTGCCAACAACTGCCCAAATCTAGAACGGCTGGAACTTCGATGGGATCCCGAAAATTTGAGGTTCTCCGATAAAAGTCAGAAGGCTATCGATATTCTTCGAGTGAAGTGTCTGAAAATGAAATGTCTTGTCCTCAGGTAATTGAAATACAATTCTTCATTGACAAAAAGCCACCCTAGATTCTTTGAATGATCCTATCCGCTTTCAAAAATGTAATTTTTCGATTAGGTTTGTCTACAAATGAATGGGTTAAATAATAATAATTAAAAAAAAAAAAAAAAAAAAAAAAAAAAAAAAAAAAAAAAAAATCGTAGCCTTTTTCAATTCTTTTTACAATGGGGCAGTTGCAAGGGTCTGAAATGTTGTCTTTTTTGTAAGGAAAATGATAGTGCTTGATGAGCTGAGAACAATGGTGCCTTTAGTTTTATCCTAAGTGTCCCAGTTTTGAAGATACACACGTGTAAAGTTGCAAAAATTCGTGTGCGTAGTGACGTCACTACGCGAAATCCCCATTTAAAACAATGTATTTCGGACCAAAATATCATCTCTGGAACAATGGGACTTACTTAGAAACCAATGACATCTTTCTTCTCAGCTCATCAAGTACTTTAATTTTCTTTGTAAAAAACACATCATTTCAGACCTTTGCAACTGCCCCATTCTTCAGGAAAATGTTTGGGCTATCAGAATACATTGGCGGATCCAGCCCTCGCCAATGGGGGGGGGGGCGAACTGGGAAATGTTGCCCCCCGGTGACTCAATTTTCCTCTTACTCTCTTTCATCCCTCTTTTATCCCCTTCTTTTCCCCCTTTTTCTGACTGAAGAAGTGCCCGCCAATGTCAAAATAAAAAATTATTAATTTTTGAAAACGATTTTGTTTGACTTTGAATTTTGGTTTTTTGAAAACGAACTGGGAAATGTTGCCCCCCGGTGACTCAATTTTCCTTTTACTCTCTTTCATCCCTCTTTTAACCCCGTCTTTTCCCCCTTTTTTGACTGAAAAAGTGCCCGCCAATGTCAAAATAAAAAATTATCAATTTTTGAAAACAATTATGTTTTTCTCCTTGAGTTGGTCCTTTACCATAGTCACCCCATGTGTAGAACGGATATTGAAACATTAGCATATCTCGGGCTGCCACTGGAAATTCAGCAGCATCATTTTAGTATATTCTTGTAATGAAAAGTCATTGATAAAATTGATAAAATTTAATCGGTGTGTTTACTCTCATTTTCAGTGACGGTCGATACTACGAAGTAGTAAAAGCCAACTTCGAGAGAGCTGATCGAATGACCGTCGTACGTACAACCACCAGCTGTCGATGCTCCAACTACTATTTACTATTCAATTATAAGGACTTGATATTCAATTGATTCGCCTTCGTTCAAGCAACTCAAAGCTCTCGAAAGCTCACAACTCACGCAATTAGAGTGGAAACGGAGATGCGGAGCAGTCTTCGCCGTTGAGTTCGCCATGTTACCGAAATGATAGAGCTTCAAGGTTTGGTGAAGCAAAATAGATTATCAATTTTGATGTAAAATTCTGCGAAAATAACGGATATGAGACCATTTAACAAGTATAAAACTCACTCCTCTGCAGGGAAAACTTAGCTCAAATTTTGAATGGACCACCCGTGGGTGTATACGTACGCACCAGTGGCGTAGCGTTCAATTTGGCAACGTTGCAGCTCTTCCATTTGAACACATGAAAAAGATCGAACGATTGTGTGTTCGGTGAACACCTTCGCATTCGACCTTTTATATGGGTTTAAATGGACACACTACAACGTTGCCAAATTGCACGCTACGCCACTGGTACGCACTATATATACGTACATCTCGAACTCCAAACCAAAGAGCAACCTACGAATTGGAGCAATGAGGATTTGCGTTTGGTTTTCAAACAGTAAAGTTCAAAGTTGATTTTTAAAGGTTTTGTCGCGGAGAACACGCGGTGATACCAACTGGAAAGTTCTATTTTATGTGAAATTAATTAGAAAGGCTGCGTTCAATTCAATGTACTATTCTATTGTTTGAGCTGTTTGAGGTGCGAAACTTGAGTACAACTACATAGTGCATACATGCAGTGGCGTCGCGTGCCATCTGGCAACAATGCAACTGCTCCATTTAAACTCATTAAATATATCGAATTTTCCTTGTGCACTGTGCACCCCCTGAATTCAATATTTTACACGAGTTTAAATGGTAGGAATACATTGTTGCCAAATTGCACGCGACGCCACTGCATACATGGTTCTTGATTGGTCCATCTAAGCATTGGAATTTTCCATGATCTTTCCGTTATTTTAGCAGCATTTTACATCGGAACTGATAATCCATTTGCCTTCAGAAAAACCTTGTAAGAGCTCCACTACTTTTGCTATCAAACTATCTCCTACATGTATTATGACTTTCAAAAGAAAGTCCTCGTCCAAATTAATTCTTCTATAGATGCATTTTTCTTTTCTTTTCTATCCTTTAAAATTTTTAAGGCATAATCTCAAAAGTGGCAATGTGCGAGACTCTTAAACACCTACGAAAACCGTCAAAATTCGCAAATTGGTCGACATGGACGGAGCAGGCCGTTTGGCGAATGTGGATTCTATACATTTGAATGTATGAGAAACAATCGATTCTTGAGGGGGCCATAGTCCAATTTCTAATCGATTCTTTCTCATACATTCAAATAGGAAGAATCCACAGTTGCCTAATTGCTGGCTCCGCCCATATTGGTCGAGAAATGAAATAATGAAAATTTCTATTAGGATGCTTTCTTTTAAAAGCCATAGTACATACGTACAATCGCACAGGTCAAAAAGTAGGTTACAAGGTAGGCCATATTATAAGGGTAGGAAGGGTGCAATAATCCTCCTATATATGCTTGAACAAAGAAATCAATCGAGCTCGAATTTCTATTTTTATGTAACGGTTTTTTTTTTGTTTGCTTGTTAATTATGTTGTTGTTGTTGTTTTTTAAAGTGTAAAGTTGATGTTTCTTCTCTCAATTTCTAAGAATAATTAGCTGATAAAGTGTACTTCACTCGCACCACATGTACAAAACAAAATATAATGAAAAACTGAATGTTAAAATACATTCGTTAAAATAACCCGTTATTTTTAATTTTATTAACCTAAAAATCACCGTCCCAGAGACGGACCTAGGAATTCGAGTTAGAAAATGAGAGAACTAGGTATGAAGTCACGTGACTGTCCCTTCAAATTCTCGATCGATTAGTGCGCTTGGGAAAAGAAACGTATTAGTGTTAGTAGCCACCTGAATTGGTTCAAATCAGTGCCGTCGCGTGCCATCTGGCAACAATGCAACTGCTCCATTTAAACTCATTAAATATATCGAATTTTCGTTGTGCACTGTACAGTACACCCCCCGATCTTTTACATGAGTGTAAATGGATAGAATACATTGTTGCCAAATTGCACGCGACGCCACTGGTTCAAATAGAATGGTACTGTATTATACTAAAATTGATGAGCCCATTCAATGGGGCTATTGCACACTTTTGCTATAAGCGATTTAATAGTCGATTATGGCGTAAAAACCTCAAAAAATAACGATGGCGGCACTAAAAACTTCCAAAATCCACTCCTAAACTCAATAAACGCAGTTATTTGCGCGAGCGTAATGGTGGCCGAAGGCACTAACAATGGGAGATTCCTATCTTAATTTCGTCACTCTTTCTATGTTGACAAGGATGATTCACAGAGTATAATTAGTCATCAGAGTGATGATCCACATCCGATGAATGGTACCGCAACACCAAGTGACACCGGTGTCAAATGAAAGTAGTCTCTTATTGGTCACTTCTTGATGGACCAATTGTTTCAGAATTGTTAGATGGGAATCTCCCATTGTTAGTGCCTTCGGCCACCATTACGCTCGCGCAAATAACTGCGTTTATGGAGTTTAGGAGTGAATTTTGGAAGTTTTTAGTGCCGCCATCGTTATTTATTGAGGTTTTTACGCCATAATCGACTATTAAATCGCTTATAGCAAAAGTGTGCAATAGCCCCATTCAGAGGGTCTATCTTTAAAATCATTAAATAAGGTTGGTAGACTGGCCATAAATGAAAAGTTGTTATTGGTCACTTTAAAGTGTTTATAAAAAAAAGAGCTCTTAAACCAAGTATCCCTCGACCGCAACATTCGATAAGCTTAAAGCTGCTTGAAACAAGCCGATAGCTTATCGAATGTAGCGAAGGGATACTTGGTTATAGAGCTCTTTTTTGTATACAGACACTTTTTAAAGGGACCAAACGGAGCAAAAGGGCCCGTCTTTTTATCCACTATACCAGCCTTATCTTATGGTTTCAAAGATCGGCCCGCAGGCCGCGGGTGGCTTGTAACACCAACCATTTGACCTGAAGCTCAGAAAGTGGTGGAAATGAAAGGTGACTTGTGGTCTAAAAAAATAAATACTTAATAAATAAATAAATAAATCATTAAATAAATAAATAAATAAATAAATAAATAAATAAATAAATAAATAAATAAATTTAATAAATAAATAAATATTTTTGGTGCCTTCTTTTCTACAGCAGACCGCCTCCATTTGGCAACAGAGCGGCACACAGCGGAGCGAGTCAATGGGAGTAGTCTGACATGAAATTCAGTGGCGTAACCTGCAAGTTGGCAACGTTGTGTTGTGTCCATTTAAACCCGTGGAAAATATCGAACTATTGGGTGTTCGGTGAACACCTTCGCATTCGACCTTTCACATTAGTTTAAATGAACACACTAAAAGGTTGCCAAAACGCACGCCACGCCACTGATGAAATTATTGACTAAAAATACAAAGAGGTTGTTCCAGCTCCCATAAGGAATGGGCTATCGGCAAAAAAATTTCATATTTTCAGAGTTGATAGAACTCGTCAAGACGCGTTCAACGATGGTCAGTTTTTTAATTTTAGTCAACTGGTAAGGGGGGGAGGGGGGTCCAAAGTCAAAACCTTCAAAGTCCCATAACTTTCGCCCAAATCAATATTTTCACTTGTACTTTGCGCCAAAAGATTCGTCTTAAAAAGAGCTTTCGATTGATGTGTGTGAAAATTAAATTATACAAATTTTAAACCAATTTTTTTTAATTTTTACAATTTTTCCAACTTGAAATTTTTGGTTTTTTGAGCCTGAAAAATACGCGCAACGGGTTGAGGAGAATAAAAAACTATGGAAATAAAAGTCAAAGCTATGCTCTTTTGAATGGCCTAAACCGCGATCCGGGGAAATGCTCCGTTCAAAAGTTATAAGCGCCTAAAGTTGCGCACCTCCGAAATCACGGTGCGTTCAGTGCATGTTTTCAATGGCGCGCGTCACCCTCGCTCACCCGAGATCGGTACGCGCCATTGAAAACATGCACTGAACGCACCGTGATTTCGGAGGTGCGCAACTTTAGGCGCTTATAACTTTTGAACGGAGCATTTCCCCGGATCGCGGTTTAGGCCATTCA
The DNA here is from genome assembly GCA_011764245.1 of Trialeurodes vaporariorum. NCBI lineage: Eukaryota > Metazoa > Arthropoda > Insecta > Hemiptera > Aleyrodidae > Trialeurodes > Trialeurodes vaporariorum. The sequence goes on from VMOF01000002.1 coordinate 76,727,509, forward strand.
AAAGAGCATAGCTTTGACTTTTATTTCCATAGTTTTTTATTCTCCTCAACCCGTTGCGCGTATTTTTCAGGCTCAAAAAACCAAAAATTTCAAGTTGGAAAAATTGTAAAAATTAAAAAAAATTGGTTTAAAATTTGTATAATTTAATTTTCACACACATCAATCGAAAGCTCTTTTTAAGACGAATCTTTTGGCGCAAAGTACAAGTGAAAATATTGATTTGGGCGAAAGTTATGGGACTTTGAAGGTTTTGACTTTGGACCCCCCTCCCCCCCTTACCAGTTGACCAAAATTAAAAAACTGACCATCGTTGAACGCGTCTTGACGAGTTCTATCAACTCTGAAAATATGAAATTTTTTTGCCGATAGCCCATTCCTTATGGGAGCTGGATCAACCTCTTTGAATGCTTTTACTGGCAAAAAACAAACTATATAAGTAGTGGTTCTTAAAGGAAAGTTTACAATTAAAGTAATGAAGCCACTTTCAAACTTCTACGTTGCGTATAGACGGTTTTAGTGCAAAGTCAACGGTTAGCCAACAACCACAACAATGCGCTCATCGGTTGCAATCGGTTGGGATAAAACCCGCGTAGCGTTCCAAACTATCTCACTCACTCTCCCGTGACCCCCATGTATATCCATCTCTTTCTAGTTCCGGAATTCGTATACAGGGTTTTGTTTTACGATTAACGAAATCGCATTAAAATGCCTCGAGGAATTGATCTCTGCCATAAAATTTCACAAAATAAGGCTCTAAATACGATTTTTGAAATTAGAGTGAGATGGCAGTACATGGGGGTCACGTGAGAGCGAGAGAGACAAACTGGCTTTGTTTGGAACGCTCATCGCCGGCAGTCGCCATTACTAAAACCCTCTGTATTAACGAAGATATACGCATTTAGAGGCGCCACGTCGTGTCTGGTCAGTGGCGTCGCGTGCCATCTGGCAACAATGCAACTGCTCCATTTAAACTCATTAATTATATCGAATTTTCCTTGTGCAATGTGAACCCCCTGAATTCGATAATTTACATGAGTTTAAATGGATAGAATACATTGTTGCCGAATTGCACGCGACGCCACTGTGTCTGGTCTTTCCGATTGAATCGTTCCACTGTGCGGCAATGCGGTGAATGGCGCATGCGTAGGCCGATGTTTACGCTGCGCGACGCGACGACGCGACAGAACGGATGATGGTATGATGTGGAGTAGAAAGTGCTTAGATAATCCACGATGCTTATGATACAGACGCTGAAACGAATGCTGTGTTTGTCGCGCTCAGAGTTGCCAGTTTTTTTTTTTTAACTGATTACATCAGATCCAGTAGCGTAGCGTGCAATCTGGCAACGTTGTATTGCTTCCATTTAAACCTATAGGAAGATCGAATTATTGGGTGTTCGGTAAACACCTTCACTTTCGACCTTTTTCATGGCTTTAAATGGGCAGATACAACGTTGCCAAATTGCACGCTACGCCACTGATCAGATCACAATGCTGCGCGCGCTCTTAAATGATTTTAAGGTGATATTCCGGTCAAAAATTTTCCAGATTTCAATCGGATGAATAGAGCCACTGGTCGCTGTTTGGAAAATTCGAGTTTTTGGCGTATTACTTTGAAACCAAAGAAAAAACGCAAAATCCAATAACGTCAGCAAATGCGACATTTTTTTATGGATACTTTAAGCCCGAACCATCAAGATTGGTTAAGAATTCAGTGGCGTAGCCAGGAATTTTTCTAGGGGGGTCCGGGGTCCTGGGTCCGAAAATTGTTAAGGGGGGGAGGGCCAAAGAAACTTATTTGGTAAAATTTGTCGGAAAACGCAAAAAATCTTTTTATTTAGGACAAATTTTGGTGTCAATGGGGGGGGGGGGGGGTCCAGACCACTTGGACCCCCCCCCCCCCCCCCCGGCTACGCCACTGTAAGAATTAAATCCGAAAATTATGAAATTTGTTTCGCCATAAGCTTAGTGAGTGCGAGTGAGTGCGAGCGATAGTATTTCTAACTCCTTCACTCGCACTCATCGAGGCTTAAATGAGAATTTTTGTATTTCATAATTTTCGGCATTATTTTTGAGTAACTCAGCTTGAAACTTACAGAATACCTTCCTGAGGTATGTTTGCAGGTGCTGACGTTCCTCGAATGTGTACTTTTGGCGTAAATTCATCAATTTCAGTCGACAAATGTTGACTATTTGAGCAGCGCAAGAGGCGCTATCCATCGGATTAAAAAGTGGACAAACTTTGCCTGTATAACCACATTAAGAGACAGCCTGGGGGAAAAAATGCTCTCCTACTTTTCAGAACGAAGCAATTTTGACCATGTCCCCAGCAGTTATGCTAAAAATCCAAAATTTCGGTACAGCGGGTTGCATAGCTGTTTGGCAACACTGCTCACGTCTTGCATTTCTGTCGGAACTAATAACCTCCCTCCTTCCGTCCGCTGCGCAACTCCTCGCGCCTTCCGTTCCTTGAATGTAGTCCGATTTTTGAGATCCTATTTGATTGACCTTGATCGAATCAAGATCATCCGATCGGGTGTGATTTTCCGATTTGATTCGATGTATGAACAGATATTGAAACGTTATAAGGTTTTGGATTAATGGGTCTGTTGAAAACTTTTGCTACAACGATTGAAAGATGTTTATCTGAAGTGAAATCGCCTGAAAAGTCCAATGGTGGCGTCAGAAAGTCATAAAATGCAGTAATAAACTCACAAGAGGCGTTTAATGAAATCCAAGATGGCGGAGAAATATCGAGCAATCTGTATGCATGCACCGTGCACATCCAAGGATGGCCAACTTTAACAACCTCACTGGAGGTAGAGGTTATGTGTTTGTTTACATTGTGATTGGTTGTGATCGATATTGTGAGGTTGGCTATCCTTGGATGTTCGTGGTGCATGCATACAAATAGCTCGATATTTATCCGCCATCTTGGATTTCATTAAACGCCTCTTGTGAGTTTATTATTGAATTTTATGACTTTCTGATGCCACCAATGGACTTTTCAGGCGATTTTACATGAGATTATACACTCTTAATTGTTGTAGCAAAAGTTTGCAACAGACCCATTTCATAACAACTACAAATATATATCATTGGTCATTTTTCTGCAGAGAATGTTGCTTAATTGCCCTGCGTGATTTCAAGAAGGTCATGTGACTTGATTGATCGATTAACGATTGATTTGCGGTTGATTGCCGATCTCGAAGGCGTCACAAAAAATCCAACAACGGTGCGTTTCGTTCATTTGCAGACCGTGAAAAGGTCGAATTTGTTGGGTTTACCGCAAACTGCGTCAAAATGATGATGTTTTACATGAAAAAACGAAAGAAAGACGAACTAGTGTGTTGCATGCCAAATTTTACGCGCGAAGACTCTGGCGATCATTAATCTTAAGGTGATTCTATGGCAAACTCCCGAAAATTTTAATCCGATAGATGGCGTTACTTGTCGCTTGCTCCGAAAATAGCCGTTTTTTGACGGTTTTCGGCTGTTTTTTCTGAATAGTCGTATTGACGGTTTTCGGCTGTTTTTTCTGAATAGTCGTATGAGAGACGAAAAATCGGAATGTCAGCACCTGCTTAATTTTTTGCTTGATTTTTTGAGCCATAAACGGGCCAAATTGGTTCTAAAATAAATGCGAAAGTATGCAAAGAAAAAATCATGTGTAATTCGGAGTTGTATCAGTAAAGATTACAGGTTTCTGTTTCACCTGTAATCTTTACTGATACAACTCCAAATTACACATGATTTTTTCTTTGCATACTTTCGCCTCTATTTTAAAACCAATTTGGCCCGTTTATGGCTCAAAAAACCAAGCAAAAAATTAAGTAGGTGCTGACATTCCGATTCTTTGTCTACTATTCGTCGGTTCAGAGAAAAAAACCGAAAACCGTCAAAAAACGGCTATTTTCGGAGCCAGCGACAAGTAACGCCATCTATCGGATTAAAATTTTCGGGAGTTTGCCATAGAATCACCTTAATAAAGCTTTAAGTATACTCACACATCATATCGCAAGTACCCATACTTCCAAGCTTGATGATAAGTATGATTTCATGATGTAAGACATAGCCTAGAATTTGATGGATAAAAGTGATGCGGATTTTCAATTCATTTTGGTGGTTTTGGATCTCAATTTCCAGGAGCAAAGCATACAATTAGACAGCGGTGGTTTTACACTGAACCAACGTCAAATAATCGACTTTCGAGAAAACAATTTTTTTTCCCAAAAGAAATTGATTGACCCTCATGTGTTTAAATGGAATGAAATGACTGTTGCCAAAGTGCATGCTTCGCAAATGACTTTATCTCAAAAAGGTCACATTTTACTTTTACGTTTTAATGAGTGCGTCGTTTTATATGAAATAGGATATATAGATGTCTCCGCTATACATACCCATGGAAAATAATCAATTCTTAGGAGAAGTTTTATAAACCCTCAAGAAACCGATTCTTTAGCATAGGTTCAAATGGAAAGAGGGAAAATGAGAATCGATTGTTCACGAACAAACGATTTATGTTGATGCCGCGTAGTTGTAGTTTGTAGTTCCATTCAGTGCAGACTACAGAGTGCAGTGGCTCGTGCGATTCGGCAATAATGCAATTTTTCTATTTAATTAAAATTTAATAAAAATTTAACCCTTAACTGCAGATGGGCCCAGATCTGGAACAATTACTTTGAAGCCTTATCTAAAAGTAGGGGACTTGAGTTGTACTGTCGCTGCATGGTGGGTCACATGTGGAACAGATACTAAACGTGTAAGAATTGTCGATTTTGTCCTAGAGCGCGCAGCACAGGATAGAGAACGTGCAGAGTGGTTGAAAATAGCTTACTGAAAATCTGATAGAGATTTACCGATTTTCATTGTTATGTTTGGGAGTAACGCAGGGGTACCATGTACAAAAAAAACAACTATTGAAACTTACTAACTTATTTTTTACTTCTTTAATTTTTTTTTTTTTTAGGCCTGAAAACTTTATTTTCAGTTGCATGGATACCTAAATGCAGGTAAGGCCATATTTGGAACAATTAATATTCAGGCTCTTTACCATTGAAATATAATGGAAAGAATTTTTTCACTATTTTTCCCTGTCTCAAGGATCAAAATTATACTGAAAAAAAAAATTATTTTATTGACAAAAAAAAATCATGCAGTAAAGGGTTAATAAAACTATAAAACACCCGGTAATTGTGGAGTCTGAAAGCTGCTAAATAGCAACTTGTTTTACAATAATTTAAATTGGGATGAAACCACGGTTGCCAGATTGCAAGAGCCTCTCCTAGCTGTTTCTATTGGAAAATATACTCTTGGGGGGGGGGGGGGTCTAAATTCCAAATAAATTCCAAAAATTGACTTCATTTTTATGGAACTTGACAGCAATGGTTCAATATGTATAGTTCGTCAGAGGAGTAAAAGTGAAGATTAGGGAGGGGCGGGGGAATAGCGGGGGTATGACGGGGGACGCGGAACCGCGGTCTTGGTCACACACGATGGCTGCATAAGCCCGTTCGGTGAAGTCGGAAGATAGTGAAAGTGCCCCCCTCTCGTATTTATTTTTTTATTCGGTGATGAAATGAGGCAAGAGAGAGAGAGGAGAGAGAGAGAAAGGTAAAAACTCGATTTACTTCCCGGTCATCGGAAGCGGCCTCGACGGAATCTCCGACCACTTTCCAAGTCAGCGGTCTTGTTTTTGTAACGCTGAGCTCAGATTTAGTCCGGCGTTTTCAATCGTGGCTCAGTTTTGACGAAGAATATACGGAATCAGAGTGGATTTAGTTATTAAAAGTGTTTTCAGAAAGTAATAGATTGGATCGAATTTATCAGGTAAATCTTTAACAATATAGTCAAGAGAAGAAAAAAATAAAAAGAAGAAAGAGAAAAAAATGGTTTCTTTCCATTTTAAAGTCTTTGAATCTTTTCTCATAGGGATAAAATCTGATGCGTTTAAGCTGCAGTTTTTTCACATTTTAGTATTTTATACATTCTGAATATATTTTTCAAGGACCAAAGCTGATGATTTTTATAGTGATTCTTTTGTCTTGTGGATCATCTTTGTTCATTTCTTTAGAAGGATATGTAGGTACGAAGCTCAGGAGAAGGAATCAAACAAGAAGACATTTTCTTTTTAGAAAGTCTAAAAGATCAACGACATTTGATAATATTTGGGGGGGGGGGGGAATCGCTGTTAGTAATTTTTTTGGATACATTCAAATCGGAGAAAGCGACCAATTTGAAACCATATCCCAAATCCAAAGTTCGAAATTGAGAAATTGAAAGAAATAATAAAATAAATAAACAGAAAGTTAAAAGAATCGTCCGTTTATAAAGCCCCCTCCAAATCTGTAATGTTTATAAAATAAAGATGTCAGCAAAAAATGCGAAGCCCTCTGACAACGTACTTACTTCTCTGAGAAAATAAATGCATAAATAAATAAATGTACTAATATACGTACTGGTACAAACGGTCCCGGGTCATTTGCCCTAAAGTATTTGACCTAAACGCATATTACCGACAGGTTTTTTGTCTAAAAACAGTTGCCCTACACCATTTGATCTAAAGTATATTTTATCTACATGTTTCTTTGCCTAAAATTGTCAGCTGGCAAGTACGCCTCCTTCTCATAAAATTGTTGCAATAGAGCAATACCGTCTTCTTCCATACCTCCAACCACTCCATTGAGGTTATGTTCACTCGGGTTCTACGTTTACACAGCCGCTTATGGGAGACGGTGGATTTTTTGCAGTTTTTGGGATTTTTCGGGCATTTCTAGGCATTTTTCGGCCTTTTCGTCGATTTTTTCAGATGGGGGGGGTCTTCGGCTGATGTTCCTGATACATTTTGCGAAAAAAAAAAATTATCACCGAAATTACCATAAGCTTTAATAGAAGTCCCTCACAACTGAAAGCATCTATGCTTGGGACTTCTGTTAAAGCTTATGGTAATTTCTGTGATAAATTTTTTTTTTCGCAAAATGTATCAGGAACATCAGCCGAAGACCCCCCCAACTGAAAAAATCGGCAAACAGGCCGAAAAATGCCTAGAAATGCCCGAAAAATCCCAAAAACTGCAAAAAATCCACCGTCTCCCATAAGCGGCTGTGTTAACGTAGAACCCGAGTGAACATAACCTCAATGGAGCGGTTGGAGGTATAATAGAGAGGAAAGAGTGTAAAATGTAAACAATTTTTATACCTAACCTATAAGAAAAGGAAACTTTTTCCCGCGGAATTTCGTGCGTGTCAAAGAGCAAAGCGACATAGAACAGCTGCTGGCGGAGGTGGAATTGGGCAGACCAATTCGAGAGCCTCAAAGACCGGAGTATAGACGTATAAACGAACGGTTACACACACTCACCGGAACGTATCATGATATGAGACTCCAGGAGGACGAGGACAGACTCGAAGATTATTTAAGGGCCATCGGATACAACTATACCCTGTAATGTAAAAAGGTAACGACTGTTTTCCTTCAGTTTAGGGCATTTTGACCCAAAAATTTTAGGCAAAAGGTTTTAGAGGTAAAATGGGTTTTAGGTGAAAATTGGTAGGGCAACTTGCATTAGGTAAAAAACAACTAGGTCATCTGTTTTTAGATCAAAAGTTTTAGGGCAAACGTCCGGGGACCGTACAAACTTTAATTAATATTTGGAAGTTTTATAACTAACGAAAGGGATTTCACTATTCCAGAGGCTCAGTAATTTAAATTTGATTATCGCTCGAGATAAGATAATACACGGAAAAAAACTACGGTGAAAATAACCATACGGATACCTGATTTTGGCACCTGCTAGATGTTGTGGTAATTTTAACCAGAAGTATACTATGTTTTGACTAAGTACTAGGTAATGTTACCTGATTGCATGTCGAATTTACTCAAAGTATCGGTAAATGTACCATACTTCTGGTCAAGTTTACCGTAACATCAAGCAGGTGCCAAAATCAGGTATCCGTATGGTTATTTTCACTAATCTTTTTTTTTCCGTGTACTTAAAAATGACTATGTGTTGAAAATTTCAGATACTTACTTTGAAATGTCTTTTCCAATAAACACGCTCAAGGAACATTTGTTCAAATATAATCATCGGACTATAGACCTGTTATTATAAAAATAAAATCGCTGTCAAGAGGTGTAACGTAGATTTAGATTAATAATATTGTTCTGAGATACGCCTTTTGGCCGTCATTGGACTGTTGGTGTTGGATTAAGCATAATGATTTTTGCACACATCTTCTATGAAATCGTTTTTTTTCATCGCAAAAATTGCTGGACAGTGGTATTAATTTGAGGTCAAAAAGCTCAAATTTGACGATTCCAGGAGCCCCCGGTCACTCCTGGAATGAGAACAGGGCCGGGGAGAAATTTTTCCGGAGGTTTATCGACCATTTTTGCATAGATTGGGTTTTTTTGCGCTTGGGAGCTATTTTGAGGGGGGAAGGGGTTGGGGCCCCAAAATGATTTTCACTTGACGAACCAAATGTTATTATGTGTTGTGAGATTAGGAGTACCATTTTGACTCAATTTTTGAACTTTTTTGGCTTCTAAAGGGGGGTCCCCCGAAACCGAATAGGGGGCGGCCTCCTAGAGCCCCCCCCCCAACATTGGTCGGGGGCTTTGAAACCACCAAATTTGAGCTCTTTGAGCCAAACTACCGCTGTTCAGCAATTTTTCCGGAGATTTTACGACAATTCTGGCACCAATTGGTCATTTATGCTTGGGGGCTTTTGGGGGGGGGGATTAGAATTCGGTTGTCGAACGAAATGTCATCTGGTATGTACTAAAGGCTTGGGAGTACCAATTTGACGCAATTTTTGAACTTCTTTCGCTTGTAAAGCGGCGGATCCCCAACACCGAAAAATGGTCGACCCCCTCAAAATCCCCCAAAACATAGTCTGGGGGCTTTGAAACCCCAAAATTTGAATTTGTCATGTCAAAATACAAAAGTGGACCAATTTTCAGCTTTTTACGTCGAACAGTGGTCGAAGAAAAGGCCTGGTACGGTAGGTCTGGGACACCCGGTGTAGTCATTTTTAAGCACTAGAACTAACGATCAGGGCTGCCGTTTTGCGTATAATCAATGCTATTTTTCAATGCACCGATGATTCCACCGGTTGAGAAAAGATTACGCAGTTCAGTTCAGTGTATGACTGTAATGCACAAAAATACTCTGATCTGTAATATTTCCTTAATCGGTGGAAACTCCGTTGATTAATTAAAATATCCGCAAGTTTTTCAAAGTCATCGACGACTCCACCGGTTGAGAAAAGATTATAGATGCGAGTATTTTAGTTTATTACAGTCATAAACTGAACTGAACTGTGTAAACTTTTCTCAACCGGTGGAATCATCGGTGAATTGAAAAATAGCATTGATTATACGCGAAACGGCAACCCTGCTAACGATAATCGAATCTAGATCATGAGCCTCTAAAATTTTCTTAAACATTTTTGTAGTCGAAACATTCCAAAGGCTAGCAACAGGGTGCTATAATTTGTTCGTGTGTTCGTTCAGATTACAAGATGTCGATCACCTATACTCATCTTGAGGGGCCAATCGCCAAAAAGCTCGATACTTTATTCGGCGTCAAAGACTGTCTGATAGAAGTTCACCCTGGCAAAGTATTGATACCCCCCAAATACAAGGATCTAGGAGAGCGGATCCGGAACATGACTGTCCGTCCAGATGACACATTTCTTGTCTCGCTTCCAAGAACTGGTGAGTAATTCCTCTGTGTGTTTCTGAATCTTTGGCGTACACGGAACAAAAGACTGGTAGAATCTACCATCTACGCTGATTTTGGAGTCACCTATCAAGTAGCTGGTAAGTGCGACGTACATTATCGTAAATTAAGTTAACTTCTTGGTACATTATACCATCCTTTAGTAAAATTTACCACACTTGATAGCTGACTCCAAAATCAAATATGCAGATGATAAATTCTACCGGTTATTTTTTTCCGTGTAAAGTTCTGATTTCAGCTATAAGAATATTCAGTACAGCAGATAGCTTTAAGGGCAGGCATATTTTAAGCAAATTTTGCCAACGACAGAAGAAGGTGTGAAAAGTCGATTTGGGTACCTACCGTATAAGTACAGCAATATTTATTTCTTTATTGTCTTCTTTATTAGTCTTAAATGTCTTCCACTTTTTTACGAATTGTGTCGTATGTGATCAACTGCGGGGTATGAGTTTCGGGTAACTCCGGGTAACATTTTTTTGTACATCTGGGTTATTATAACAGTATTGGCTCGTGTAATTTGGCAACGGTGTTTTTACCATATAAACGTATTTAACAAACAATTTATTTTTTGAGGAGACTGTTTACCACCTCAATAATCGATTGCTTTACCTGTGTAAGTTTAAAAATGCAATTTTCATGGTTGCCAAATCGTACGAGCAACCGCACTGAAAAAAAAAAAAAATGAAAAAAATTCTCGGACCGCGTGATCGCGTGTTCACTACAGAAACGGGTCCGCATAACACAGCCGTCAGTTGGAATTTAGCGCTGCCCTGCGTCGAGCAGCGCCACTACCCAGTACGCACAAAAGGGCATCTGATAGCTGACAAGGAGCAGGGCTCTCAAAACGTCCCCTCTGCTCTTCCGGGGCAACGCGTATGTGGTTTTAAATGGGAAAACAGACTTACGAGCAGACCTGTCATTTTGGTAGGCTTCTGATAGCTGACAAGGAGCAGGGCTCTCTAAACGTCTCATCTGCTCTTCCGGGACACCGCCAATGTGGTTTTAAATGGGAAAACAGACTTACGAGCAGACCTGTCTTTCTGGTGGGCTTTTCATTGTTGACAAGGCGCAGGGCTCTAATAACGTCCCCTCTGCTATTCCGGGACACCACCAATGTAATTTTTAAGTGGGAAAACAGACTTACGAGCAGACCAGTCATTTTGATGGGCATTTAATCGCTGTCAAAGCGCAGGACTCTCAAAACGTCCCGTCTGCTCTTCCAGGCACCGCTAATGTAATTTTAAATGGTAAAACAGACTTTCGAGCAGACCTGTCTTTCTGGTGGGCTTTTAATCGTTGACACGGTGCAGGGCTCCCATAACGTCCCCTCAGCTATTCCGGGACACCGCCAATGTAATTTTAAATGGGAAAACAGTCTTACGAGCAGACCTTTCTTTCTGGTGGGCTTTTAATTGTAGACAAGACGCAGGGCTCTCAAAACCTCCCCTCTGCTCTTCCAAGGCACCGCCAATGTAATTTTAAATGGAAAAACAGACTTACGAGCAGACCGCTCATTTTGTTGGGCTTTTAATCGCTGTCAAGGAGCAGGGTTCTCAAAACGTTCCCTATGCTCTTCCGGGGCACCGCCAATGTGGTTTTAAATGGGAAAACAGACTTACGAGCAGACCTGTCTTTCTGGTGGGCTTTTAATCGTTGACACGGCGCAGGGCTCCCATAACGTCCCCTCTGCTATTCCGGGACACCGCCAATGTAATTTTAAATGGGAAAACAGTCTTACGAGCAAACCTTTCTTTCTGGTGGGCTTTTAATTGTAGATAAGACGCAGGGCTCTCAAAACCTCCCCTCTGATCTTCCAAATCACCGCCAATGTAATTTTAAATGGAAAAACAGACTTACGAGCAGACTAGTCATTTGGTTGGGCTTTTAATCGCTGTCAAGGAGCCGGGCTCTCAAAACGTTCCCTATGCTCTTCCGGGGCACCGCCAATGTGGTTTTAAATGGGAAAACAGACTTACAAGCAGACCTGTCATTTTGGTGGGCTTCTGATAGCTGACAAGGTGCAAGGCTCTTAAAACGTCGCTTCTGCTCTTCCGGGGCACCGTCAATGTGGTTTTAAATGGGAAAACAGTCTTACGAGCAGACCTGTCTTTCTGGTGGGCTTTTAATTGTAGATAAGGCGCAGGGCTCTCAAAACCTCCCCCCTGCTCTTCCAAGGCACCGCCAATGTAATTTTAAATGGGAGAGCAGACTTACGAGCAGACCTGTCATTTTGTTGGGATTTTAATCGCTGTCAAGGAGCAGGGTTCTCAAAACGTTCCCTATGCTCTTCCGGGGCACCGCCAATGTGGTTTTAAATGGGAAAACAGACTTACGAGCAGACCTGTCATTTTGGTAGGCTTCTGATAGCTGACAAAGAGCAGGGCTCTCAAAATGTTCCCTCTGCTCTTCCGGGGCACCGCCAATGTGGGTTTAAATGGGAAAACAGACTTACGAGCAGACCTGTCATTTTGGTGGGCTTCTGATAACTGACAAGGTGCAAGGCTCTTAAAACGTCGCTTCTGCTCTTCCGGGGCACCGTCAATGTGGTTTTTAATGGGAAAACAGACTTGCGAGCAGTTGCCTGAAAGGGTCTACTTTAACCCCCTTATTTTGGTTATGCCCGGTTTGGCCCGGAATGTATTCAAAATTGCCTTTTTTTAAAAAGACAGTGCCTAAAATTAGAGATTTTTTCATGTCCATTTTAAATTCGATGTAAAAGGGTCAAAAATGCACGGAAAAAGAAATTGTTGCCATCAAAATGAAGCACATACCATCTAAAACAACGTCCATAATCGCTGAAATGTTTGGATGCACCAACGCTTGTCCTTGATGGAAAATGTTGACTGAATAGTAACAGCTCTTCGAGTTGTGTACAACCGCGCAAGTAGGTGCGTCGAGCGCTCAGTTCCATGTTGATCCCTAAACAGTAGATAAACGTAGATGTTCCGACACATCTATTACGCAATAAAGCGGTTACCTACCTCTCAAAAACCATCAATAGTGTCTTTTTTGGACTACTTTTCAATTTTCCGTTTTTGGCCAGGTTTTCGGGTCAAATGCTCCTACGTGCAACTCCTGCAGGCAGGCTACCCGCCATACTTGTCCAAATGGATTTTTATGCCTTGCAGGTAGCCTACCTGAGTCAAAATAAATTTAATGAGTCGTCCGAAATTTCTTATGTCCCCGACTGTAGTTTCTGCAAACTGCAATTACTTTCCATGTCTTTGACTTTATACTCACGCATGACCCTCATTGTTGTTTTTTATCTCGCAGGTAGTACATGGGCCCAAGAAATGGTTTGGTGTGTTGCAAATGATTTGGATTTCAAGCGAGCGACTGAAGAACTAAGCTCTGTCCGGACTCCTTTGCTCGAGTAAGTTTGCAATGATTAAAATAATAGTGTTTGCGGGAAGAACTTATAGAACTAGAATATTTTTAACACCCCCTTTTGGGAAGCAAATGAAATTGAAAATGAGTGCTTTGCAAACTTTGATCTCAGTAATATTATGGGAGCATAAATTCCCAAGGATTTTAACCCAAAAATATTCATTGAACACACATTAAGACCCTTCAAAATCTATGCTCATAAAGTCGTGAATACCTTTTTCGATTTCGTAGAAATCAAACATAGCGCTTGCATATCTATGCTATCATAAAAGCAACTGCTATAGTCACCGCAAGCCCAGTCACCGAACACAGCAAGATCAACCAAGCTAGGATAGGACATACATACAGGGTGTTGAAAAACTGTTCCCGAATATTTCAGGGGCGGATTCCACAGGTCAAAATAAGACTTCCCCCCCCCCCCCCATAAACATATGTGTCCGAAAACGCCCCACTCTTGAGCTACAGCTCCCCAAAGTTTTAAAAAATTTACGGTTTTTTTGCAGTAGCGACCACTTTTACGAACCTAATGTCCTAAAAATTGGCGGCCCATGGTAATTTTGCGTGTAGAATCCATTATTGACCTCGATAAATTCAGACATTGAGTCTGACTTTACTTTTCACGCAATCTTGTACCTTCAAGGGCACGAATTTTATGATACGGATGAAAAATTTGAAGAATAATGACCGAAATCAGATGCGAAAAACTTTTAGAAAGATTTTTGGTCCTTCTTGTTTCTCTCGAAACGACGCGTTTTAAGCGAGATAATCGCTGCACAGAGTGGAAAAGTCAGCGCTTTTACCAGAGCGGCCGGCCCGAAGAAGCAGCGGAGAGCCGGGTTGCAGGTTGCAGTGGCGTCGCGTGCAGTTTGGCAACACAGCATGCTATCCATTTAAACTCATATAAAAGGTCGAATTCAGGGGGTGCACAGTGCACAAGGAAAATTCGATGTATTTAATGAGTTTAAATGGATTAGTAGCATTGTTGCCAGATGGCACGCGACGCCACTGGCAGGTTGCATACTCACTGCCGCTTTTCATGGTAAAAGCGCTGACTTTTCCACACTGTGCAGCGATTACCTCGCTTAAAACGCGTCGTATCGAAAGAAACAAGAAGGACCAAAAATCTTTCTAAGGGTAATCCGCGTCTGATTTCGGTCATTATTCTTCAAATTTTTAATCCGTAACATGAAATTCGTGCCGTTAAAGGTACAAGATTGCGTGAAAAGTACAGTCAGACTCAATTTCTGAATTTCTCGAGGTCATTAATGGATTTTAAACTCAAATTACTGTGGGACACCAATTTTTATGATATTTGGTTCATAATAGTGGTCACTGGCGCAACCAGGATATCTTCCATCTCTCTCATTTCCCATTTGAATGTATGAGTAGGAAAAGGACAGAAGGAGGGGGTTTTATCCCCTTGTCCATCCTTGTCTAACATACGTTTCTTAATGGAGAAAAGAAAGAGATGAAGAAACTCTCGGTGCGCTACTGATAGTGGTCGCTACTCCAAAAAAAAACGTAATTTTTTTAAAACTTTGGGGGGCTGTAGCTCAAAAGGGGGGCGTTTTCGGACACATGTTTATAGGGAAAACAAGTCTTAGCTTGATCTGTTAATTCCGCCCCTGAAATATTCGGGAACAGTTTTTCAACACCCTGTATAACCATAACAATATATCATGAGATTATAGCTATAGTGCCTTTGGTTGTTCTCGACTCGAGAAAAGTTGCGTTTCGCGAAATTGCGAGTGCCCTGCCTGAATTTCCAAATTTAAAAAGGCATGTGTACACGACTCTATGAATGTATTTTGAAAAGTTATAGTGTGCACTAACCTACATCGGGGTTTTCCGGGCTAACTCCATACTTTACCGATTACTCAAACTCATTGTCAGTGGCGTAGCGTGCAATTTGGCAACGTTGTATCGTGTCCATTTAAACACATATGAAGGGTCGAGTGCGAAGGTGTTTACTGGAACACCCGATAGTTCGATCTTTTTCATGGGTTTAAATGGACAAGTTGCCACGTTGCCAAATCGTACGCTACGCCACTATGCTGAAAACTCTATATAATGCTGCAGCAAACGTTTGCAAAATATCCATTCGAATGTCTTTTGATTGTACAAACTGTTTGATTGAACAAAATATTTGGTCCCAATAAATGAATTCGAACGCCCTAAATGCTTAAAATGATAATAAATATGCAGAAAAAAAAGGCAAATTTTTTTTTGCATGAAAACACCATGAAACACATAGGAGAGTGGGTTACTCTTGGTTACTTTTGGTTGAGTGTGGCTCGTTTAGCGTTCCGATTTAAAACAACAAGAAATCAGCAAAAAGAAAAAGAAACAAAAAACGGGCTTTTCACTTCACTGTGTTTTTTATTTATTTTCTGTGACATTTCTTTTGAGAGGCTGTTTCAATCAGAGCTGCCGATTTGCGTAGATTTAATGACATTTTGAAATTCACCTAAGATTCCACCGGTTGAGAAAAGATTACAGAGTTTAGTTCAGTGTATGACTGTAATGCACGAAAATACTAGCGTCTTTTATCTTTTCTCAATCGGTATATTTTAATTGCTTAACGCCGTTTCCATCGATTGAGAAAAGATTACAGATCAGAGTATTTACGTGCATTACAGTCATACACTGAATTGAACTATGTAATCTTTTCTCAACCTGTGGAATCACCGGTGAATTTCAAAATGTCATTAAATCTACGCAAATCGGCAGCTCTGCAGTTTCAATTTGTTTCCTGATATGAAACTTGATATGTGCCGTAAATAGTCAGTAAGTCAAGAAATTCAAGGGGAGGGGGAAGGGGGGAGGGGGGGTCACCAGGTTGATATCTATTCGGGAATTTATGCTCGTAATAATTAATACAGCAAAACTTTGTCGAAGACCTATTGATGACACTCTTTTCTTCATTCGAGAGTAAATTTATCAATAAGTTTTGCATACTTACTTTTGACGAGTTTTTGTACTGGCTATATAATCTTTCGTGTTTGTCTCGCAGATTGACAGCGTTGCTCGGAAACGACAAGAGACCATGGACCGGACTATTCAAAGATTCAGTGGAAACCGTGGAGAATTTGCCATCTCCGAGATTCATCAAAACTCACTTACCTCTTGATCTCTTACCAAAGCAAATAGAAACCGTCAAACCAAAGGTAAATGATTGAGGGTGCGATTCCGGGGGTGGGGGGGGGGGGGGGTGAGTCTTTGGGTTCAATTCTCCTTCAGGGTCCATGAGCCCATCGCATCGGTTCCTAAGTCCTTTGCAGAAAAAATTGTATAAGGTAAGTATATATGTATATCAGTAGAACCATCTGCTCAATGGGGGTCTGATTGGCTGCAGAGTGCAGAGTTATGGGCAAATTGTCGTTTTCGATTAGGTTCCATCATAATTGTTTATACATACCAAAAGTAGTTGAGATGAATTTTAAGAGTAATCATCTAATCAGGCGTGCCAATTTCAAGGACTCTAATGGTTTTGGTTGAACAAAAATTTGTTCCATCCCAATACGACGGTTTTATTGAAATTGGTACGCCTGTTTACCTACCGCTAAAATCCACCTCGACTACTTTAGAAAAGTATTACAAAAATACGTAAATTACCATTTACCCAACTCTGATTGGCTGTTGATTTAAGTATACAACGTACACGGGGAGCTCCATTATAGAAGCCACCATCTGGCCGCAAACTGTGGAGACAAAATGGATTCAATTGCTACGTTGCCTATGTTAATGTTCTTTTGGAGCTTCATAAAGTGAGATATACAGTGGATACTCACACTTCTAATCAGTCATCTATGTTTTTATTTTCCACGGACCTCTGATCGGTTTTCCTGGACTGACTATTATAGTTTACACCGTGGGGGACTCTAATGTGGCTGATACAAGTTTTAAGTTTATTTACTCTATGAATTAAATGGGTCTGTTGCAAACTTTTGCTACAGCGCTATAGAGAGTTCAATCTCATGTAAAATCGCGCGAAAAGTCTATTGGTGTCATCAGAAAGTCATGGAATGTGATAATAAACTCACAAGAGACGTTTAATGAAATCCAAGATGACGGTAAAATATCGAGCAACATGTATGCATGCACCACGAACATCCAAGGATAGCCAACCTCACAATATCGATCACACCCAATCACAACGTAAATAAACACATAACCTCTGAAGCTGTTAGGTTGTTAACGTTGGCAATCCTTGGATGTTCAAGGTGTATGCATACAGATTGCTCGATATTTTACTGCCATCTTGGATTTCATTAAACGCCTCTTGTGAGTTTATTATTGCATTTTATGACTTTCTGATGCCACCAATGGACTTTTCGGGCGATTTTACATATACGATGAAACACTCTTTATCGTTGTAGCAAAAGTTTGCAACAGACCCATTGGCGTGAAAGGCAATCTGGCTACGTTGAATTGGATCCATTTAAACCTTTGAGAAAAATGTAAAATTCAAGGATGCTCACTGCGCAGATCCAAAAACTCGATATTTTCCTTTGATTTGAATGAACAAACTATGTACCCGTTGCCAGATTGATAGTTGCCAGATAGTGGCTACAACCGATATTTTATTTTATAAAAAAAATATTCTTTAAGCCGACATTTTCTTCACAACGAATATATAAGCTCGAAACATAATATTACTCATGGAGAATATATGGGCTGCAGCCGTTATTCTCCTTTATAAGAAAATTATTTCTCAAACCGATATTTTCTTTACAACGAATACGAGGGTGGATTTTGAAGTAAGTTTACCTATTTTTTTTCTCGGGAACTATTAATGTAAGAAAAAAAAAACAGACCCAGAGTTGGAACGTACGTACTCTCAGCCTTTTAACGAGCTACAGTTTTTTCAAATTTGGATTATGCGTTGCAGAGATATCGTGGATTTTCCACACCCGTCTCTCCTTCAAACGTGCCCACCTTTTTAGCCTCACAGAAAACATGAGTTTAAGACTTTGAAAAAGTAAAATAGAGCTATTATTTTATTGAAACAAGTTATAACATTGTTGTGAGGCATCTCACTTCATTTTTTGACATAGTCACCCGCTAGATTCTTGAATTTTTTATATCGGTGCAACAATTTCTGTATACAGCCGTCGTAAAATCCTTACCCCATACTCCTCAACCAGGTTTTGACGCAAGCTGTTAATCCAGTTTCAATTCATGATGATTGCACTTTCAGTACTGACCGAAATTTTGAAGATCGATACAAATTGGAAAATTTTATCAGTAGAAGAGTAGTCTATTTAGTAAAAAAACGTGCATTCAGGTGTTATTGAGATGTCTAATCCGGAGATAAGCGCATCGCCTGCCGAAACTCGCAGTTTTATATAGCGCGTGAAAAGGTGGGCACGTTTGAAGGAGAGACGGGTGGGGAAAATCCACGATATCTCCGCAACGCGTTGGCCAAATTTAAAAAACTAAGGCTCGTTAGAAAGCTGAAAGTACGTACGTTTTAACGCTGGGGGGTTTTTTTTTTCTTGCATTCATAATTTCTGAGAAAAAAATAGGTAAACTTACTTTAAAATCCACCCTCGTATATCAGCTTGAAACATAATATTACTTATGGAGAATATATTGGCTACAGCCGATATTTTCTTTTATACGAAAATTATTTTGAAGCATTTTTTTCTTTACAACGAATATATCAGCTTGAAATATAATATTACTCATGCAAAATATAGTGGCTACAATCGATATTTTCTTTTATAAAAATATTATTCTTTAAGCCGATATTTTCTTTACAACGAATATATCAGCTTGAAACATAATATTACTCATTGAAAATATATTGGCTACAACCGATATTTTCTTTAATAAAAAAATATTCTGTAAGCCGATATTTTTTTTACAACGAATATATCAGCCTGAAACATAATATTATTAACGGAGAATATATCGGCTACAGCCGATATTTTCTTTTACATGAAACTTCTTTTTTAAGCCGATATTTTCTTTACAACGAATATATTAGCTTGAAACATAATATTAGCAATGGAGAATATATTGGCTACAGCCGATATTTTCTTTTATATAAGAAAATTATTTTTTAAGCCGATATTTTACTTAGAACGAATATATCAGCTCGGAACATAATATTACTCATGGAGAATATATTGGCTGCAGCCGTTATTTTCTTTTATAAGAAAATTATTTCTTAAGTCGATATTTTCTTCACAACGAATATATCAGCTTGAAACATATTATTACTTATGGAAAATATATTGGCTACAGCTGATATTTTCTTTTATGAGAATATATCTCGGCTATATTGCGCACTCAGGTGGCTGAGACCTTTACTTAAATTTTTCCTATAAAATAGTTTTTCCTAATTATTTCGAGCGGTAGTTATTCTTAGTTCATTTTGATAATTTCATGAGATAGCACTTAATGAGACGAACATTTCAAGTTACCATATTGATCTATCTTTTTCCAAATTCAAGAATGTGCAAGGCTAACGTCATAGCGTGAAGTTAGCGTACTCAGTTTTTTGGCGGTATCTTCGTTGCAAATTATCGGACATTTGAGGCAGCAACAGTTTCATGCAGCCCTTAATTCGCCGCAACTTTTGATGTGTCACATGACCTTATAGCGTAAATTTAAAAAAAAAAAAAATCGACACGGCTGAGCATGAAGTTAGCCGTGTGCGCAGTTTTTTGCAAATTTCGCGAAAACCATTGGGGCGGCTGATGTCGGGTTGACAGGAGAAAATTAGCACTTAATTAGGCCTAAATTATGACGAAGGTTGCAAATTTAATGCCACCTAGTGCCGGGCCAGCTTCATGGAACTCTCTGCAACGTGTTGCCAGGAAGCGCGCTTTGTGACTGGTAGTTAAAGTGATTCTATGGCAAACTCCCGAAAATTTTAATCCGATAGATGGCGTCACTTGTCGCTGGCTCCTAAAAGAGCCGTTTTTTGACGGTTTTCGGCTGTTTTCTCTGAACACACGAATAAGAGACGAAAAATCGAAATTTCAGCACCTGCTTAATTTTTTGCTTGATTCTTTGAGCCATAAACGGGCCAAATTGGTTCTAAAATAAAGGCGAAAGTATGCAAAGAAAATAGCCTGTGTAATTTGGAGTTGTATCAGTGAAGATTAAAGGTGAAACAGAAACCTGTAATCTTTACTGATACAACTCCAAATTACACGTGATTTTTTCTTTGCATACTTTCGCCTTTATTTTAGAACCAACTTGGCCCGTTTATGGCTCAAAAAATCAAGCAAAAAATTAAGCAGGTGCTGACACTCCGATTTTTCGTCTCTTATTCGTCTGTTCAGAGAAATCAGCCGAGAACCGTAAAAAAACGGCTATTTTTGGAGCCAGCGACAAGTAACGCCATCTATCGGATTAAAATTTTCGGGAGTTTGCCTTAGAATCACCTTAATTTACACAAGTTTTTTTTTCTTTTTTCGATTATGTGTGTAAAATGAGCAAATATTTTGCAGATGGTCTACGTGGGCAGGAACCCAAAAGATGTGTGCGTCTCCTATTACCATTACTGTAAACTTTTGCACGAGCTAGATGGGACTTTTGACGACTTTGCCGAACTTTTCTTGATGGATCGAGTTCCCATGAGCCCGTTCTGGGAGCACGTTCTTTCTTTCTGGCAGAGGAGACACGAACCGAATGTTATTTTCTTGAAATACGAGGACATGAGACGAGTAAGTGTATGCTGAAAACTATATCTTTTATTCAATTAAGAAAAGAAAGTATTTCATTTTTATTATAATGTTTAAATTAACCCTTATAGGGGACAAAAAACATTGGACTGAAATCACAGGACAAAAGACATACTTTGGACTTAAAAATAATTGGACTAAAAACTCATGGACGTTTCAGTCGAGGACAAAAATAATGAGCGGACCAATTGTGCTACGGGACGAAAATTGAAAGGACAAATTATCAAGGACAAAATGTCGGGGACGAAAAAAAATGGACGAAAAAAAAAGTGGACGAAAAGTCTTGTAACCCTTGTGCGCGTATGGGAAAAGGCCGAGAAGGGGGGCTGAAAGTACCTCAGAGCAGTTTTTATGCTTGTAAGACTCTATATATTTTTTTTTTCAAATTAAATTTGGGACTTCATGAAATTCAAGATGCTGATCTACTCGACATTTACGCAAATTTACACATTTTTTGGACGAAAATAACTGTAGATGTTAGTTACGATGTTTTATCCTTTACCAGCCTTTTATCGTCTTACTAAGCTTTTGGTTATGCTAGAAACATGGCTAATTAAATTATTTCGCCCATTCATGGCTTTCACGGAAGTAGGAGTAAGAAATGAGGTCATCTCCAAGGATACCCCTCAGGTAGTTTAAAATTGAACTTACCATGCTACATTTTTACCTACTAATATTCATTATTTTTTCATTATTACCCACTGGCGGCTCGTGGAGGTGAGGCGACGAAAATGAGAGGTGCACAGGATTTTTTTTTTGAAACGCTTTTCACATTAACTTTTTTGAAAATTCTATGTTCCATTCTTACTTTTTGGACAATTGAAACAAAGGATGGTGGAATAATAACCATTTCAACCTTTACGTGTTATTTTTTTCTCTTTTTTTTCTTTCTCCAACTTCAAAAAATGTGGGGCGATGGCTCCCTGTCGCCTCACTTGCCTCACCTGGCGAGCCGCCACTGTTATTACCCTTTTTGATCGCTAGATGCCATAGTACATTTTGGAGTAAAAGTTCTAATCATCATATTTCTTGCCATCGAAACTTGAAGAGTGAAACAGGCTGTGTTGTCTTTCAAAATCGGAGTAAGACACGATTTTCCTACATCTAATGATAAACAGGCTGTGTTGTCTTTCAAAATCGGAATAAGACACGATTTTCCTACATCTAATGATAGAAAATCCTTTCTCAAAGTTCTTTTTTGGTCATCTTTATAAGCCCCATGTTCAAATGCTCTCTCTTTTGTTTTGCCTTCATTGTCAAGTCGATTATTTCCTTTATCACGAAGTGTTACAATTAGTGCGATTTTTAACAAGTGTTTGAATACCCTTAAATCTATTACATCCGACGAATCTTCGGGATCTTTTCCATGTTTCATGACTTCAGCCTAGCATCATAAAAATTTTCCCCTCTACGCATATGAAGAATCCAACTCATCAATTTTGGAAATAGAATCAGATCAAGGTAATCCATATTAACAGCGTCATATTTTTCGATCGCTTTAGCCACATTCACTACCCTCTGTCACTTCGCAATGCTCTCCTAGACCCATGGGCGGATACAGGGAATTGTCTTTCTCTCTCTCCTCCCATCTGAAAACGTGCGTTAGAAAAGGACAGAAGAGGAGGCCAAAGTCACGTGATGGCCCCCTCTGATGTCCTTTTCCAACACATAAGTTCAAATGGAGGGAGAGAGAGAAAGACATTTCCCTGTATCCGCCCTTGCCTAGACCCGATTGACGGGGAAGTATACACAAGTATTCAGGGTGAAGTACATACAAGATCCCGCACTGTATGTTAGCAGGGTTACAAGACTTTTCGTCCTGTTTTTTTTGTCCACTTTTTTTTTTCGTCCATTTCTTTTTGTCCACGACATTTAGTCCTTGATAATTTGTCCTTTTAATTTTCGTCACTTAGCACAATTGGTCCACTCATTATTTTTGTCCTCGACTGTAACGTCCATTAGTTTTTAGTCCAATTATTTTTAGGTCCAGAGTGTGTCTTTTGTCCTGTAATTTTAGTCCATTGTTTTTTGTCCTCAAAAAAAGTTTGGTTCGTCCAATACACATTTATGTTTGTTTTCTTTATTCCACGAACATGACACACATTCAAAGAAAAAAACAATAATAAAAAGAAACAAGACATTTTCAAAACAATATTTGGGGCTCACAAGGGTTAGTTACTTAGTTAGTCAGTTACATAAGTAACATCAATGTAACGTTTGTAATCTTCGGTTGCTGCGTAATTTTTCATTTTGAAGAACACATGAAAAATTTAAAACTTAATTTTCTAGTCGCTTTTGGGAAAATCCGTGTTTTTGGCATTTCAAATTGAAACCAAAGAATAAACGCAAAATCCAATGACGTCAGCACCTGCGAAATTTTGCTACGGATATTTTGAGCCCAAAACGAGAAAGATTGGTTATAAATTAAATCAGTAAATTTTGAAATTCGTTTTGCGATATGCTAAGTGAGTGCGAGTGAATGCGAGAGATAGTATTTCTATCTACTTCACTCGCACTCATCGAGGCTTATGTGGGAATTTTCTTATTACAGATTTTTCGGCATTATTTTTGAGTATTTCAGCTTGAAACTTACAGGATATCTTCCTGAGATGTCTTTGCAGGTGCTGACAGTCTTCGAATGTGTACTTTTGGGGGTAAATTCATGAATTTCAGCCAAAAAGTGTTGATTTTTTTAGCAGCGCTGGTGGCGCTGCTAACCATCGGATTGAAATCTGAACAAGCTTTGCCTGGAATCACCTTATTAACACGAAATACTCACAAAACACAGAAGAGACTATTGTAGACAGGGCTCACACTGTGGCTTCTGTATTAGATGTCTTGCGAATTGCATATTCTGACTAGGTATCACTTACCCTGCAGTGTATAGTCCACTTTTGAGTTTTGAATCCAAGTTTAAAAATCAAAACATAAAGTTTCTTATTTTTATTTTCTCAGGACAACAAGAAAGCTATCCGACAAGTTGCGGAATTTCTCGACAAGAAACTAACCAACGAGCAAATCGCTTCCCTGGAAGACTACCTGAGCTTCAATAAAATGAGAGAGAATCCTTCGGTGAATTTGGAGCCCATCGTGAAATTGATGGGCAACTCCGACCCACAAGAGAAATTCCTTCGGAAGGGCGTAGTCGGTGATTACAAAACGCACATGAATGAGGATACCGTTGCCAAATTCGACAAATGGACTGAGGAAAACACCAAAGATACCGGTCTCAGCTTTTCCTAAAAAATCGGTCTCGTTTCGGAACAAACGAATCAATTTTCTTGATACGTTGATTTCGGCCAACCTCTCTGCCATTCATCAAATCCACCTGAAATTAATGACTGGTAGTAAGTAAGCAAAAAATCTGACATTCAGAAACCATGTCAACCATTCAAGAGAGAAAAAGTTAATTTTCTCGCAATTTTAAGAACTTTTGATTCTTTCTATTTAATTTATTTTTATCTGATTCAGGTATATTTTAAGTTAAGTTATGTATTTACTTGTGCTATAATTTTAGTTTGTACTTATAAACACTGTATTTATTGTTCTCTGTGGGCCAAAGTTATTATTATAGAATAAATCATTAGACGCCTTAACCATTTTCAGTACTAAGTTTACCAATGAATGCACCTTGCATGCGCAGTCACTTACAACCAAATCAACCGAGTGCATTGTTGTATTCTTGGGATTTCCGAGCGGTACTTGTTTTTGCCTACATCACCAATTGAAGGCACTCGACAAAGAATTATTTCGAATCGTTCGCACCATCCAATGATTCAAGGTTCTTTTATTTCCATCGTAGTAATGAAATGAAATTATTAGAAAAATATTGAATTAAATGAATAAGTATGCAGCTGGAACCTTAGGATGAAAGTTATTTTGATTCATGCTACGTAAAATTGGAAATATTTCTAAAGGAAAATATATTTTCTTTTTCAATTTTTTTATATTTTGCCTCTATTGCCTCTTGTCGTACTTATTTCCACCAATACTCTTTTTCTTCTTCTTTAAGCTAAAAACTCTGCTTATGATTGGATTCAAGGGCCTAAATTGAAGATTACTTCGGACACCTTGGGGGAGTTCTAGTCAAGTGTTTGTTGTAGCTCCCTCGTGGCGTCCCAAGTTCCGAGTCAAGGACGCTGACAGCTGTAATAGGTCTGTTGCGTACTTTTGCAACATCAATATGACACATTGTTTCTAACGTAAAATTCGGCGAAAATATCGATGCGCACATTAAAAACTTTCAGAATCCACTCATCAACTCAGAAAATACCTTCCATATCAAACAACCCACGCTACACTAGACACTATATCACCGACTTATAACTAGATAGATGGAACCATCTCGTTTATGTAAACACGAACAGAACTTACAAACACTGGAATGTTTCGTTTAGATGCGTACATTTCTGAGATTATTTTGTAATCTTTGATAAACCGAAAAGACCAAACAGCAAATGCAGCCAATAGTTCATTTATTTAGAAGGGAATTCCATCATTTTGTAGTTACGATGTTGTTTACTTATGCACGGTGGGTCCGTCTATGTAGTAGTATACCGGTGCAAATAGTGTCTAGTGTAGCGCGGGCTGTTTGAAATTGAAGTGATTTCCTGAGTTAATGAGTGGATTTTGAACGTTTTTAATTTGCGCATCATTATTTTCGCCGAATTTTACATAAGAATCAAGGTTCTATTTTGCTGTAGCAAAAGTATGCAACAAACCCATTATTACGTAAGAATATTGTTGTACACATTTTGAGTCCGCATTTTAGATTGATCATCATTTCATTCATTGAGACGGTAGCTAGAATAAGGGCCCATAGGCAAAAATCAAGTTTTGAGGAAAACAGCATTTAAAGTTTTCATTGCTATAAAAAAAAAATATATATATATATATAATTGTTACCCCCCCTCCCTCATTGACAAGATTTTCAGTTTCGTCCATAAAAAAATTGATAACTTTAACACCAATGTTTTGACACACTCACACAATGCTTTTGATACTTCTCATATAATATCGTTACCTTATGTGCCGTATCTTTCTGAAAATTTGTCAGTTATTCTTAAGTTGTTTGGTTATCGGGTGGTCCATAAGCGATATAATGACCTCGGTTTCTTACTGTCACCTTTAAAATCTAAGACTGATAGCAGCCAAATGTCCTCTGTAATTTATTCAATTAAGTGCAACGATTGTGAATTGAGCTACATCGGGCAAACTAAACAGATACTGAGTAAAAGATTTAATGGACACAAGTATGACCAAAATGAAAAAACTGCTCTTCACCATCATCAAAATTCTCTTGGTCATACTTTTGATTTCCATGGCGCGAAAATTTTAGGTTTCGAGAGGAATGATTTCGCGAGAAATCTCCTTGAAATGATAGAAATCTTGAAACACGAGAGCAGCGTTTGTAATTGCCGCGCAGACGTGTCCAGATTAAGCTCTGCTTATCACCAGTTTTTTCGTCCAGATAGAGCTGGTGATAGATACTATTCTTTGCCTGTGTAGTCTTTTCCTTCAAATGAGAACTTGTTTGTGGTTTGAGCTTTAGTCATGGCCGTTGTTATCGTGATGGCATGACTCTTATTTTATATTTTTTTGTTTTTTTAATTTTCGATTGATAAAGGAGGTGTTAGCCCTCCGAAACGTCTTGCTTTTTTAATTTTATTGTTTCGCGGCCTTATTCCCATTTAAGTTTTTATTATTATATATATATATATATATATATATATATATATATATATATATATATATATATATATATATATATATATATATATTATATATATATATATATATATATATATATATATATATATATATATATATATATATATATATATATATATATATATATATATATATATATATATATATAAATGATCCAATATATTCACTGTCTTCATTTTAAGTTTTTTCTTGGCTTTATTACCTCAGCTGATGAGTTTGCCCAACTCAAAAGCATTGTCTATACCATGTGGCCAAAGTATGTTGTTTCGCTTATTATAAGCGTTGAGGTCCTCGTGCTCTTTTGCCGTTCGGGAGCGGCGGCTTAAATTTGGGTTCGCATCCCCAGCCGTTTTGTTAATTTTTTTTTTTTTTTTTGGGGCTTTCTTTTTTCATCTTAGAGTATTAAAACATTTACGGTAATGGCGCGCGCGCATTTTTTTGGTTCTCGCGTGACGACAGCGATGTCGTTTTGACTCTTGCTGGAGCTGATTGCATTGATTAAAGGGGACTGATAACCCAACCTGATAAAGTCCAAATCAATGACGAAACGGATTGTGCTTAAAGCTGTCCTCGGGCAAACTTCAGTTGCACTGCCTGAGTTTAATCTCCCCTTTAGTTTTAACTATTACTTTCTTATTTCATAAAATTTTTGTCTTTTTTTGGCTTTATTACCGCGATGATTTTGCCCACTCAAAAGCTTTTCCCAACCATGTCCAAAATGTTGTTTCGTTTAAATAATAAGCACGTTGGGGTAATTGCTCTTTCCCGTTCGGTAGCGGGCTGCTGTGTTTGGATTGCGTTCGCATCCAGCCGTTTTTTAATCTATTTTTTTCGGGTTTCCTTTTTTTCAAATGAGAGTTGTGTAAATTTAGGTAGATGGCCGTCGTCATTTTTGGCGTTCTCGCGTCACGACATGCGATTTCGTTTTAATTTTCGGATTGCTGATTGCATTGAGTTAGAGGCAGCTCGGTAAGCTCACTTTTGAGTTTTATAAGGAGGGACCTTTTGCCCTCTCAACGTTTCCTCGCTCATGCTTTTATATACATGCCTATTAATCTCTCCCCCCTTTATTTTTAATATTATTTATATTTTTAATATGATATATATATTTTTATATAGTTTATTACCTCAGTATAGTTTGCCAACTAAAAGATTATATATATATATATATATATATATATATATATATATATATGTGTATAAATGATCCAATATATTCACTGTCTTCAAAGTGCTCTCCTGTCCTCGAAACTTCATATTTATTCACGAAATTTTGGGGATGACTATTTGAGGTTATGAAAAATCTATTTACGTGTTCTCCGCAAAAAGGGCCCATATGCGTATGGGTGTGTAACGAGGGCTTTAGAAGCGACCTAAAACTTCGGCACAACGCAGGTAAGGTGCATAAAGCGGTCGGATTAAACATTGTTGCTATCCAATTCATCCCAAAAGAGAAAACCTAACAGTAAGAGGGAATACGAAAATAATCAAAGAAAAAGGGAGATGAATACTAATTAAAGGTAAAAAAAGTACTTATATAATTATTTTTATCGATAAATTCTGCGTGCGGAATAACAAAACATAGGATATATATTATTTTCGGAAGAATACCTGCACATAGGTATACCTATATATTCTTTTGTTACCTATTTTGGTTACAAAAATAACAACTTAAAAATAACATAAATAACAACACTAAAATTACTGGAAGGTACAATAGAAAATTGAAATATAGCACAGCTACAGGCATCTTATTTTTTTTCTGACGCGGGTTACGCCGCCTTAGTATAGATATAATAATGGTTTTGTTTTTAACTTACAAGTATAATTAATTTTTAACTAGGAAATTGCGTTCACCGAGCTGCAACTTCAAGGCCAATAGAAATTTTCTCCATACATGCGTCTAGCACAGCTCTATCTCAATTGATTATTCACATAGTAATCAGAATCTCAAAATTTTGAATGGCATTTCACTCCTCCCCACTTTTTGGTTGATGGGGAGATGGGGGGGTGGATTAGGTCGCTGCAGACGGGAAGAATATACTAGTTTCTTTTATTAAAGCTCTCCAAGAGGAAGACAATTAAAGTTTCTATCATCACAATATATCATTTTAAAGAAAATTATAACAGGACGGAGGGGTTGTTATTTATTCATATTTATGCCTACTTATATTCATATTTATATTGTCCTTAGTTAAAGAGACGTAAGTCCGTTTTAAAAAGTGTCACAAAACACGCAAGAAAGCATCACCATTCTTCGCAGAGCTTACATTAAAACGGACTTGCGCCCTTTTATCGGAAAACGTTATTCATTTATTCATACATTGAAGGTACTTCTGGGAAAATATTCAGATAGTATATAAAAGCATTCTGGGTACTTATGCAACACGCATTTCTCGTGGTTTGCATTTCCTTAGTGCGAATAAATGCGACAGCGCACGTGTGTATAATTCGGTATTAAATACATACAAACATTGGTTTTGTCATACACATACATTAGGTATTGCATACATTCCTATTATAATTCGGTATTGCATGACGCGTACCTTTGTTAACAACCATGCAGCGTTCAAAAGTCGACGCATCACCATGGAGCGTGTTTGGAATACAAAGTACTTGTGGTTTGTTGGGTTCTTTGCGGGTAGATGCGCAGCATTAAGATGTGTCTTTGCATCTCTACAAAGATGCGCAAAATGTACAGTCGGGGACAAAAAGAATGTCGGACGACTCCTGTATCTAGGCTACCCGCAAAACTCATATAGATGAATTCAAGCATTGCAGGTGGCCTACCTATACCAAAATCCAAGGAGTCGTTTGTGATTCTTTTTGTATTCGACAGTACTTTCGAAAATGTTGACTGATTCTCTACGACTCTACGCCTTTCGACTGGAAGAAATTGACCAAACAACCACACACACGTTATTGAAAAAAGCACATTGCACAGAATGTGAGTCCGACACTAATTGTAAGAACTGCAAAGTTTGACAGCCCAAAAAACTTTGTCACGAAATGATCACGTGATGCGCAGAATTCACCACGCACACCCGCTCCCAACTAAGCATCTCCAGTGCATCTGATGCGGGCTTAGCTGATTATAAATCATCAAGAAATATCATTCTGAATTTCTCGTTGCTTTATATTGCCAATAACTAACAAGCAATTTTTCGAAAGCATCTCATATAATTACTTCGAAAGCTATCAAAATTTCCTATGTACAAATTAATAATTCCTGTGCTTTGACATTTGCTAAATTCAATGAGTTGATGGATGAGGTGATGACTCAATACTTTTTTTTTCTCTCTATCCCTCCCTCTCCATCAGTTTGGTGTGTTTGGACATATTTTTTAGAGCAGTACAGCGGCTCGTGAAATTTGACAACAATGTGTTTCCTCCATTTGACTCAATGTGAAACAATCGAATAATGGTGAAGCGCTTCTTCACTATCGAATCGATTGTTTTACATATAATCAAATGGAGTGAAAACATTGTTGCCAAATTGCATGAGCTGCCACTGTGTTAGAGAATTATAGAGATAGGTCTTTAAGGCATGCAAGTGGCGTTACAAATTCCTATATTCGTCTCTGAAGCAGGAATCCAGTGGCACCTTTTTACGCAGGTGTATTAAAATGAGATTCCAATACTCGGTGGTGATTTTAATGGTGAATTAAAAGATTAATGATTAAAATGTACCGGGAAAATCATCATTTGGATTGGTATAATCCCATTTAATTTACAGTCGGGGACGAAACTAATGTTAAACGACTCCTCAACTTTTGGCTCAGGTAGGCCACCCAAAATGCTTTAATGGGTCTGTTGCATACTTTTGCTATAACAATATAGAACCTTGAGTCTTATGTAAAGTTTGGCGAAAATAACGATGCGCACATTAAAAACATTCAAAATCCACTCATTAACTCAGGAAATCACTTCAATTTCAAACAGCCCGCGCTACACTAGACTCTATTTCCACCGGTATACTACTACATAGACGGAACCACCGTGAATAAGTAAACAACATCGTAACTACAAAATGATGGAATTCCCTTCTAAATAAATGAACTATTGGCTGCATTTGCTGTCTGGTCTTTTTGGTTTATCAAATATTACAAAATAATATAAGAAATGTACGCATCTAAACGAAACATGCTAGTGTTTGTAAGTTCTGTTGATGTTTACATAAACGAGATGGTTCCATCTATGTAGTTATTAGAGTCCCTGTATATCAAAGAGTCTCGCCATACGGGGTATAGATTCTGGTTGGCTGCTAGATTTTAGGCTGTCACGGAGCTCCAGGAGGCGTTCTGTGTTATTCTCCATAAGAAGACCGTTGGAACGCACCTTCCGAGGAAGCGTACACGCCCCCTCAGCGAACCCAACCAATTAGAGTGGACGCCTCCTTCGAAATTCTTCTTCTTCATGCTTCACGTGGCGAGACTCTTTGATATACAGGGACTCTAGTAGTTATAAGTCGGTGATATAGTGTCTAGTGTAGCGCGGGTTGTTTGAAATGGAAGGTATTTTCAGAGTTAATGAGTGGATTTTGAAAGTTTTTAATGTGCGCATCGTTATTTTTGCAGAATTTTACGTTAGGAACAATGAGTTATATTGATGTTGCGAAAGTACGCAACAGACCCATTCATTGACATAAGTATTGCGAGTAGCCGCCCTTCAGGAGTCGTCTGAAATCGTTTTTGTACCCGACTGTACGCCAAATGGCAGCAGCACTGAATGAACAACTTCTAAGCAGCCGAGCTTGCTTAGTGCTTAGTTATTGATACGACGCGACGAGTGCCATGTCTCAGTTTGTAACGATGCTAGCTCCTCAATTCGATCGACGATCAGCAGACCAGTTGGAAGTCACTGCCTGCGGTCTTACTGGCGCTCCAAGAGTCGAACTGTTGGATAATATCCTGCGACATCAAGCCCTTCCACCCGCCGACGGAGCCGGAGCGCATGAAAGTGCCGTCCTTCTCGATCAGATTATATTTCTTGTTTATTTCGACGACCGGCTCGTAGTTAACCGCCCTGTTCTTCTTCATGCTATCGAAGCTCAGATGGTGGGACAGTTTGGACACTTGCTCGTCGCTAAAAGACTTGCCTAAGAATTCGGCCGTTTTCCTTATCACTGAAGGCAGATCCTATAGTTTTGAGAATGAAAAATAGGACAAATTTAGAATTTCATGGAATATGAATTTCGTAATTTCAAAGCTTTATTCATGATCTAACTACACAGGTCAGTCAATGCGCACACCCTCCACTGCCTCTCCGTCTGCCTGCAGGGCCGGATTTAATGCGGGGCGACCGGGGCGCGCGCCCCGGGGCCCCCACCACAAAGCAGGTCCTTTTTTTTTGGTATTGATGGTTGATGAACTTCCTTTTTTCTATCATTACGATACTGTAACAGTCCGGATATGTTTGAAGTGAAGCTTTTTGTAAAATAACCCCCATAAAAAATTAAGAAACGTTAAAAAATACTAACGAAACTTTAAAGATTATTAAAGACTTTTTTATCAGGGTAATAATTTACTTATTTTACTCGATATTCCTTTAAAAGGAGGGACTTTATAATTTATTATTCCTAAGATTTACCGGGAGGGGGGCCCCCACCAAAGTTCTGCCACCCCGGGGCCCCCTGCAACCTAAATCCGGCCCTGTCTGCCTGGCACTATCACCGGGTAGAGTGAGGAAGGGGATGACGTATAGCTGGCGCAGCTGAAGCGCGGGCGTTCAAATCTACATGCTTTCATATGTGGAAAAGAGCATTTTTCAAGTGCGAATTATGAGCAATTTACGGCAAAGAAACTGGGTTTTTATTTATGATAGACCACGAGGAAGGTTTCAAGCTTTGAGAACACCAGTCTGATCACACTTCAATTTCTTATTCCTATATTTTCTGGCGTTTAGTAAGAATCCCTCTTTTGGAGAAGGTACGTAATATTCAATGAATTCTACCCAATTTTCTAAGACTGCCCTAAAATAGAAAGAAAAAAATTTGCGTACGATGGCATTGGTTTTCTCAAAGCTTGAAACCTTCCTC
Source organism: Trialeurodes vaporariorum (assembly GCA_011764245.1). Classification (NCBI taxonomy): domain Eukaryota; kingdom Metazoa; phylum Arthropoda; class Insecta; order Hemiptera; family Aleyrodidae; genus Trialeurodes; species Trialeurodes vaporariorum. The sequence goes on from VMOF01000002.1 coordinate 76,760,104, forward strand.
GTTACTTCTTATTGATAGAAACCAAGTTTCACTGTCGTAAATTGTTTATAATTCGCACTTGAAAAAGGGTCTTTTCCCCATAAGAAAGCATGTAGATTTGAACGCTCGCTTTTCAGCTGCGCCATGCTATACGTCATGAGCTGAGGTTGCGCAGATTGCACCGAAACTCGTTCACCGGATTGACTGACCTGTGTAGTTGGATCATGGCTTTATTTATCATGAATCCACACTGGCGTGGTTCCAGATTTGCGAAAAAATGTGGCGTTGAATGTTCGCACCATCATTCGATTCATGATGGAAATCTACAGATTGAATTACCTATTTTTTCCAAAAAATGGATCCTGAAGCCCTCGATATTGGTTTCAAGAATGTATACGCCACGAAAGTCACAAAAATAATCATTTGCAGTAGGCAATTTAATCATACTCTGCAGTACATACCTCCGTTATGGCTCGCACAGGAAAAAAAAAAAAAACAGAAAAAAGTTTTGGTAACTCTGACAAAACTTTGGTAGAGCTATGACCCTGAAAAAGATTTCAGCAGAGCGAACAAAAGGTTTTGTACGCCTAACTACGAGGGTTGTCCGTAAATTAAGGTCTCCAAAGCTGTTGCACATAGAAAAAATCATTTTATTGAAAAAACAAGTACTGAAGCTTGAACTCTTAGCTTTTTTCTACGTAGTCGCCATTACAATCAAATATTTTTCATGTCTTCAGAAAGCTTTTTCAATTCGCGTCATACCCCTCTCCGCAACTCGCATAGTGAGAATTGACTCTCTTCGAGCTCTTCAAGACCCCAGTTGTTTCAAGTGGGAACTAATAATTGCTTGGGCAAATTTGGACTACATGGAAAGTGGTCGATGGTTCCTACCCGAATTTGGCGATGCAAATGTCGTGACGAGAGGACGTGAGGTTTTGAAATCGGCGTTGTCATGGTGTAAACGGACTCTTTGGTCAGTCTACCTCTCCTTTGTTCTGTATGGCCTGTGGCCTGTATTCTTGGACAAAAAAGACGTTTTGTGGTCGACTGCCTTGAAATGGTACGAAAATCAACGAGGAAAGGTACTTCAAGGCAACAAAACTGCGCCAGGCCATACAGAACAAAGGAGAGGTTGCTGACCAAATGAGTCCGTTTAACCATGACCAACGCCCGATTTCAACTCACGTCCTCGTCACGACAGTTCGCATCGCCAAATTCGGGGGAAAACCATCGACAACCTTCCATATGGTCCTGATTTGGCCCCAAGCAACTATTATTAGTTCCCCAACTTGAAACAACACTTGGGGGTCTTGAAGAGCTCGAAGAAGCTGTCAATTCCTCACTAGGCGAGTTGGCGGGAGAGGGGTATGACGCAAATTTAAAAAAGCTATCTGAGAGACATAAAAAATATTTTGATTGTAATGGTGACTACGTAGCAAAGAAGCTAAGAGTTCAAGCTTTCAGAATCTGTACTTGTTTTTTCAATAAACTGATTTTTTCTACGTGAAACAGCTTTGGAGACCTTAATTTACGGACAACCCTCGTATAAAGAGATTTTGTTGAATGAACCATAGATTTGGTTGGCCCAACCTCTACTGCGAGGATTTTTACTGAGTCATTTTTAAATCAAAGGTTTTGTCGGCGCTAACGAAACGGTTTTGGTCTGATTTTTTCCATGTAAGAGTAATTAAAAGCACTCATCAGTGTGTGTTTTTACCCCAAACCTGCCCATCATGGTTCAGAGCCGGCACGACAGTGTTATCAACTGAGCGACTATCACGCTGCCAATTTTTCAAGTATAGATAAGAGGGTTTTCAGGTGAAACAAAATTGGATCAAACAAGTGAAAAAGAAGCTGTTTCAGCACAATTATTTTAATCGTATTAATGGTCATTAAATATGGGCTTCTGGTTTCTAACGAACTCTTGTTCAATGGGTCATTCCACTGAAAATGTGACACCCGTAACACTTTAAAGTAATATTTCTCAGGTACCAATAAAATTTGTTGCATTTTTGAGGCTAAGAAAGAAATGAGCTTTAGTAGAATAATTTTGATTGAATGACATTATTTTTCTTCAAATTAAAAGATGTCGATCAATAGTGTTACGGGTGTCACATGTACTGTGGAATGACCCCAATGTTATTTTCCCATCACCAGTGCATTTTTGAAAGGTCATTACGGCTTTTTAACTAGGACATTATTGTGACTTTTGAAAGAAAGTATTTAATAGATGTGTATATGGCCCAAATTGAGTGGAAATTATTAATATTCTACAGTACTTTTATGATGTTATTACCTTCAAAAAAAAAAAAAAAAAAAAAAAAAAAAATTGAAGGCACTCGACGTTGTGTACTTTCACCGCAAACTGCGCACGTATACGGTATACGTGTAAGTCTGTTTTGTATTATAACTTTACCTGGGTGGCTTTATGCAGTAAGCAACCAATATTTAGTCCGTGCAGAAGGGATTAATCATCAAATGTTGTGAGTTTCCTTTGCAGCAGTTGAATGTTCCCTTCTGCACTAACATAAAAGTTGGTTCCTTTTACTGCATAAAAGCCGTCTATTTCAGGCCGGTAAGTTATTTAAATATTCGTGCCCTTGAGTACGTGTTTTGGCCTGTATTTGAGAATGAAGGGGCTTTACGGAGCATATACTTTTGTGTCAAATTGTTTCCGGGAAGATCTCCGAATGAGATCTGTAGGCATTGATGATCGAATTTTCGCTCAGGATGGAAACAATTATCACGACTATGTATCTTATTTCGATGTTTCCAAAACCACGTATCGACCTCTAAATGTATGATTTACGAAACTCATACTCGCTCTCTACGATGGGAATAATTTTCGTAGACTGAGAATAGTCACCAACTCACTCGGCTGAAAAAAGAAAATGAACGAAATTGATACGAACCTTTTTCATATCTTCGTATTTTAGAAACAGGAGATTCGGATTATTCCGGTGCTTCCAGTATCCAAGGACACTCTCCCAAAACGGAGAGAAACATACTGAAAATTAAACATCAATAATATTAATCTTCGATGCTGAGGTAGAAATTCTACCGTAGGATTCGTAATTTGACTTTGCAAATGAACATTACTCACAAAATAACACTAACCCTTTACTGCATGACTTTTTTTTTTCAATAAAATAATTTTTTTTTTCTCAGTACAATTTTGATCCTTGAGGCAGGGAAAAATAGTGAAAAAATTCTTTCCATTATATTTCAATGGTAAAGAGCCTGAATATTAATTGTTCAAAATATGGCCTTACCCGCATTTAGGTATCCATGCAACTGAAAATAAAGTTTTCAGGCTAAAAAAAAAAAAAAAAAATTAAAGTAGTAAAAAATAAGTTAGTATGTTTCAATAGTTGTTTTTTTTGTATATGGTACCCCTGCGTTATTCCCAAACATAACAATGAAAATCGGAAAATCTTTATCAGATTTTCAGAAAGTTTTGAAACCCACTGAGTTCTTTTTCCTGTGCTTCCGACCCAAAGGACAAAAATGGGAGAAATTCTTACTGTTTAAACATCAATTCACATGTACTTCGATGCAGGACAGAAATTCTACGAAAAGGATTCGTAATTTGACTTTGGGGCTCTTTCTCACAAAATAAGGGTTAAAATAAATAAAATATATTGCTGTTTTTTTAATTTTCATGTTTTCATTTCTTTCGATTTAGCGGCGCTTTTAGTTGTAGACCGTTTCAAAAATTAAAATGCTAATTCAAAGGCGTTAAACGTTTCTTCCTTTAATGCTTTAAATTAGACGGGACTTCTTTCCTTCCTTTCCTTTCTCTTTACTATTTCGCTCATCTCATTTCTCTCTCTCTCTCTCTCTCTCTCTCTCTCTCTCTCTCTCTCTCTCTCCTCTCTCTCTCTCTCTCTCTCTCTCTCTCTCCATACTTTCCAGTAGTTTTATACAGTTTTTGTACTCCAAAATAAGTTCTGAGACAGCTTAAAATACATACGTGCATACTTACACATATCGTTCAAAAATAATTTACAAAACGTATCAAAGTCTCCAGTATATCCCTCTAAAAGCTGACAGTGATGATAATACGAGACGCAAGTATCCTTTGGATTTCGACAAACATAAACTACCTGTGAACAAATACCTTGGATCAGCGCCAAATGAAAGACAAATTGGACAGTGTTAGAAATACTGTCCGCGATGAAGAAAACTATTTGCATTTCCTCGACAGTGAAAATGATGAGAAACTATCTTGTTCGTTCGAACAAAAACAGTGAACCTTTATTAAAATTGATATTGCTCTACAAGCAAGATAAACATTTGAACGGAGGAGTGAGACTATTACTATGACATTCAGCTTTGACTATGGATGATTAACAAATTTTGGTTGCCTTCATTTCAAAGGGTAGGCAACTTGAGCTATATTTATGAACAGCGTATAAAGCGGCGCGGCGCACGTAGGAGTATTTGACCCGAAAACCTGGCCAAAAACGGAAAATTGAAGTCGTCCAAAAAAAAAAAAAAAAAACTATTGACGGTTTTTGAGAGGTAAGTAACCGCTGTATTGCGTAATAGAAGTATCGGAACACCTACGTTTATCCACTGCTTAGGGGACAACATGGAACTGAGCGCTCGACGAACCTGCGGTTGTTCACCGCTCAAATCGCTGTTACTTATCAGTCAACATTTTCCATCAAGGACAAGCGTTGGTGCATCCAAACATTTCAGCGATTATGGACGTTGTTTTAGAAGGTATGCGCTTCATTTTAATGGCAACAATTTTTTTCCATGCATTTTATACGCTTTTACATCTAATTTAAAATGGACATGAAAAAATCTCTAATTTTAGGCACTATCTTTTTAAAAAAAGGCAATTTTGAATACATTCCGGACAGACCGGGCATAACCAAAACAAGGAGGTTAAAGTAGACCCTTTTAGGCAACTGCTCCAACAATCAAAAATTGCAAGAAATTTCCCATTTTTTTAAGCAACATTTTGAAGTCAAGCCTTTTTTTATAAAATAAGCGTCAATAACTCGGCAAAAGAATGCGCTATCGACCTCTAGTTTGTGCCAAAATTCTTCATTTTTCACGTATTTTCCAACCATAAACCGCGCAATAGGAGTTTCTAGTTCAAGTTGGAAAATTAACCAAAATCGATTTTCAAATATTCAAGAACACGCAAATATTTTTGGCCAGGTTTTTGGGGGTAAATACTCCTACGTGCGGCGCGTCAGCTTCGGCGTCGACATCGCGCTGCACTGTGTCGCGACCAACAAGCTGTAATTTATTAAGTACTTTACATGTGTTTAGAGAGTGGCAGTGACATGAGTCTAACCTGCGCAGAGTTCTAGAGGAAACGGACGTCACCAATAATCTTTGGCGAATTTTCAATTTCCATTCCTTCAAATCAAAGCAAAACTTGCCACTACGACTTTGACCTTTTCATTTTGAAGCGTCCTCTTCAATGAAAAGCCAAAGCTCAGATTCGTTTCCATTCATTTCTGTAATGTAATTTGAGGAATTACATTGGAAAAAACCAAAGATTATAGGTTAGTATCCGCCAACTCTATTGAAAGAAACTTTAACAGCCGATTTTATAATATACTACCATGCAAATCAGAGTTTCTTTGATTCTCGATTTCAATATCTATAAAGACTTATTTCCTTCATAAACGCTCTTTTTCCCCGTATTAGTCTGCTCCAGTAGCGCACCGAGAGTTTCTTCTTCTCTCTCTTTTCTCCATTAAGGAACGTATGTTAGACAAGGATGGACAACGGGATAAAACCCCCTCTTTCTGTCCTTTTCCTACTTATACATTCAAATGGGAAATGAGAGAGATAGAAGATATCCTGGTTGCGCCAGTGGTCTGCTCCATATACTTATCCACTTTTCCCTTCTTTTGTAATTTGACTACAGTAGGAATAGATAAAGTTGCAGACTTCTATAGTATTATCTCTATCTCTCCAGTCTTTTATTGGTTTGCGTACGACTTGACTATTTCCTCGCATATGAAGACGTCACAAAAGAACATGATAAGTCATTTACCAGGTTGCACTAACTAGGTAAATTTTCTGGTGTTTAAAAGAAATTATAGGAAAGTTGTTTTTTGTTATTCATAATGAAAAGTTCTCGCACTGTCAACAATTTTTTTACTGAAAACTTCTGATCGACCTCGTTTAATTTTCCTGTAAAAAAAAGAAGATTTAAGAAATAGTTGTTGCTAAATTAGTGCACGGAAAAAAAGAATGGTGTAATTTACCATTCGCATAGCTGATTTTGGTCCCTAATAGTGTTAAGATAAACTTGACCAGAGTTATGGAACATTTGACCAGGTATCAAGTGAAATTGACCTGATTCCTGGTCAAATGTTCCATAACTCCGGTCAAGTTTATCTTAACTCTGGTAGGGACCAAAATCAGCTATGCGAATAGTAAATTACACGATTCTTTTTTTTCCTGTGAGCACGGCAAGTGACTTTCGTGTAGTTTTTATGTTAGTAATTTTTGTTTATTTTGAAATAATTATTTTACTTCGGTACCTGATTCATATACCTAATTCATTATTTCTTGCAGCTCTTCAAGGCACCGATTATAAGTTTGCATTTGAATTTATTTACCTTTGCATTGGTTGAGAAATTCTGCACTTGTTCAGGAAGAAGGCCCAGTGCTAAATGAGATTTAACGAATCTACGTGTTTTCAGTTCGTCAATGAACTTAACGGAATCGGTCACGTAGTCAGGAACTGAGAAATCTGGCTGCTCCTCGTACATGGATTCATAATTAAATAGAGGGGAATGACTAAAAAAAACAAAATCAGAGGAAGAAGAAAAAAATGTGATTTACCTTTGCATTGGTCGAGAAATTTTGCAGTTGTTCCGGGAGAAGTTCAAGGGGTGAATGAGACTTGATTAGTCTCCGTGATTTAAATTGCTCGATATACTCTACGGAGTCAGTTATAAAATCAGGCATGAAGAAATCTGACCGCTCCTTGTACATCGATTCATAGTTAAACATAGGGGATAGTCTTTAAAAGAATAAGAAACAGAAAAAGAAAAGAAAAAGAGAGAACAACTGGAAATACTGGTAGAACCAACGAGCTACACACTTATCTAGGATTTTTACGCTTTAACGACATAGGTGTCCGCCCCCAATGAATACAAAACAAGGGTCCCCAGACACAAACATGGGATTTTTTAATATAATTGGACCCCATAAGGTCCCTAGAGAATACCAGGTACTCGATTCCCCTTTCTCACTATAGGGAGAGGACCTACATTCCTCTGAGCCAATCAGAAGCGCGTGAAAGAGCTCCGGGCGATGCCGAGTATTGCCGAGAGGAGCCGAACGGAGCTGCCGAGTCCCTGCTCTCTCCGCTCATCGCGAGCGTCTAGGCCCCCTCTACCCTTCCCCACCTTCAACTTTGTTAGAGGTTGCTTCAGAGGGCTGTTTACCTATGAAAAAATTGACTGGTATGTAAGATACTTCTCAGAAATGAAGTTCAAAGGGTCTAGTTTAAGTTAAAAAAATTTGGTTTTAAACTTAGTCTCAGAAGATAGTTAAAAGTTCAGATGAAAAAGTTGGTTCCGCCCATTTAAATACACGTGAATTCAAACGTCCCGCCATGCAAAATACCTACATAATCTCAAGCAAGAGTACCTGGTATTCTCTAGGGACCTTAGGACCCCATATCGCGTAGTTTACGGTGAACCCGATGTAAATTGACCTGCCGAGTTCGAATTTGGCCTTAGTTTTGATCGAAATATTCTAAATTTTCCACAATTCAAACTATCACGAACATTTTTTAAGAGTAAAATATGTGTAAAATCGGGACGTATTAAGGAGAAAATGATATCATTTTTGAAATCAGCGTCCCAAATACTATTGATTAGCACACTATTAATGTATGTAACAAGAAAATTCATTGAAAAACATTGAAATTTAGTTTAAAAAAAACACTGATGTTTGGTGCTTTCGCGGACAGTTATGTCGTTAAAGAGGCCTACTTCTTATCTAGAGTGGTGATCTAATGAAAAACCTGCGTAAACAACGTGAGAAATTTTTAGGTCAGGGTTAACCCTTTAATGACCAAGTTAGTTCAAGAGAACACCACTCCTCCGCTTCTAAAGGGAAGGTAGTTAACTGTTCGTACTCGGTGGAGTTGGAATTGCCTATCCTACGAATTGAAGGCGCTTGCCAAGCCCTGATCTTGTGGTGTTTTCATCGATAGTGGCGTTTATCCGGAATGAAGACTGAGACAATGTGAAATAGACTAGAGGAGGTAGAAAAACGAGTATACTCGGGCGTGGCCCATAAGGAGTTAAGGTGGTGTCATGTTTTCTATATTTTACCTTAAACTTCGTTCGTTTAAGGGACGATAACAGGACTTTTTGCTGCCGCCAACATACCTAATTGTCAAGTGAATCGCATCATTAAAATTTTTAAAGCTACCAAATGAATGAATATTTCACAATCTGTCAAAAGTGATTATTTCAGCAAGTTCTACAGTAACGGACCGTTAAAATCACACTGCCTTTGAGGAGTCAAAACTCAAAAGGTCATTCTGCCAAGATGAAAAGACTATGAGGTCATTTTGCCAGGTTATTCCGCTAGCTATAGTTTCGACTCTTGAAAAATTGTGTAATTTCAACGATTCACTAAATTTTCGGCCTTTCATGCAAAACCTGCAGGAAAAAACGCCTTTAGCAAAAATATTCTTTCATTTGGTAGCTTTAGACGTCTTAGTGATACAACTTCTATGACATTTTTTGACCACAGAAAAACGCCCGGTCGCCGTTAAATTCCCCTTACCTCGTTCTTAGTCGTCAACTCAACAAAAATCGTCATGACACCAAAAAATACATTCGAAAAGATAGGAAAAATTATTCTTCAACGATAACCTAACAATCCTCCACGTTGCGGTTAAGCTACGCAGGTCATACCCATTTAGACAGGTGAGTCACTCTAGGTAAATGTATAGTTTGTTGCTCGTACGATAATACTTGTGGAACGAGGATTCAGATAGCCCACCTCAGACCGATATCCATAAATCAATGGCGTAGCGTGCAATGTGGCAACGTTGTATTTGTTCCATTTAAACCCATGTAAAAAGTCGAATGCGAAGGTGCTCACCGAGCTATTAATACTTCGATATTTTTCATGGGTTTAAATGGACGAACCGCAACGTTGCCAAATTGCACGCTACGCCAGAGCATCGCCATTAATGACAGGTCAGTCTGGGAGCAGCTAAAATCAAAAATTCACGCAACTGGCCCATTATTGGTAGTTATGCTTCTTTCATTTTTTTTAAGTTATCTAGTTGGTTCTTGTGTTTCCATGGCCTCGTAGTCACAAATAGTTTGCAAGTACCCATATGTTCAAGAGCGACAGACTTTAAGCCCCGACACCGCACTATGGTGTCTGAGATCGTAAAAAATTTGCCAAAAATCGGAGATTTAAATCCAGAAATGTCTTTGATACGCTTTTATGTACGCCGAAAAGGTCCGAAATAATGATTTTTGATAATTTTTGATCACTATTTTTTTTTCTTTTTTTTTTTTTCTTTTTTTCCGATTTCAGACCATAGTGCACCGTGACGGTATATTTGAGGGTAAATGAAGTGCTTGAGTGCGTGCTCGTGCGAAAATGTGATTGTTTCCTTCTCCCACTTTTCATGCAATCACAGCTGTTTAAATTTGTAAAAACAAAAATATGAAATATATGCCTGTTTTGTCGAGCACTTCTAAAACTCAATGCACCTGTATTGGGTATTGATAAAAAGGGAAAAAATCAAGGACAAACCGCGGTTTTAAGGAAACAGTACAGTTGTCGGAATTATTTCCGTTTATCCCGTTCTCGAGAAACTTACAATAGCTAGATACACCAAGAAAAATTAAAAATCGACCACCCAACGGAAGATACAGATATTTTGAAAATTTAAGTGCTTTAAAAGTATTTGCATGGAAACAACAGAAGACAAGGAAAACATCTCATGACTCACCATCAAGCATTGTTAAAGCATTGGTGCAGTTTTTACGAAAAGGTGTGATAAAAAGAAGCTCTAGTCCCATGAGAAGCGGATTCAGTATTTTGCCCATCCCTCTCTCTCTCTCGGCCCATTTAAACGCATGTGTTAGAAAAGGATGGAAGAAAGGGCGAAAGTCACATAATTGTCTCTAACAAAGACTTCTAATACTATCTAGACTGGACATAAGGCCGATTTTAGGGCGGGGAAAGTGAAGTGGAAGAGTGGGACAAAAATCTGGCTACGCCACAACCACGATTACAGGATGTGCTAAGATTTTCAGAAATACATTGAACTAATGGGAGAATGACTTTTTTTAAAAATTAATTAAAAATACTAAAAAAAAATATTTTTCCACAAAACTTGGTACCATTTGAAAACTCATGATATGCAGATTTCGGTTCGGGCCGGTTTTATGTGTGATTTTTGAACGAGAAACATGTTACAGGGGCTTAAAGTTGGGTACCGATTTTCTACAGGGTGTTTCATAAAATTGTTTTCTTTGTACCGCTTTTGAATGGTTACAGCTCAAAAAAATTTATGCGATAAATTATTGAGACACACAATAATTACATATAACTTTAATCACAACATAGATTACGTAAAATTGAGTATAATATACAGCTATAATATAGGTTGTCTCAGCGGGGTACCGAAACGGTGAAACACCCTGTAGAATCGAGGAAAATTGACCCAACTTTGAGCCTCTGTAGAATGTTTACGATTGAAAAAACGGTATAAAAACCGGCCTGAACCGAAATCTGCATATCATGAGCTTTCAAATGGTACCAAGTTTTTTGAAAAAAAATTTTTTGTATTTTTAATTAATTTTTAAAAAAAAGTCATTTTCCCATTTAAATCAATGTATTTCCGAAAATCTTAGCACATACTGTAATCGCGATTGCATACCGATCGGCTTCAATGGGCAGGCGTTATGTCCAGTCTAGATAGTATTAGAAGTCTTTGGTCTCTAACACACGCGTTCAAGTGGGCAAAGGAGTGGGAAGGACAAATTTCTGGATCCGCCAGTGTTCAGTCTACGATCTAAGTTACTAAGTAAACAGGTCAGTCGCCGTTGTAGGGATTCGCCGGAAACGTCGACGGCTTTAAATAGTTACATAAGTTCGAACAAAGCGTGAGATGCGCACGGCTTTGAACAGCTCTTTAATAGTGGCCTATGCGCATACATGTAATAATGTATGGTGACTTCAAATAATTTAAATGAAAATTCAAAATCACTGAGACGATATGAGTCTTTCGTAACCTTTGCAACAGGGGTATGGAGCACGAATCCCCATTTCCCACAGAGTTTTACAAGAACAAAAACAAAACAAAGCAAAATCCGACGAACATACGGTAAGAACATTCAAACCTCACTCATAAAGTCGTAAACACACCTTTGATTAGTATGTTTCATCGATGAAATTGAGTTGAAATCGATGGGAATTATACATGCTCCATATTGCTGCAGCAAAATTGTGCAAAATACTCCCTCCCCTCCCCCATCACTAATAAAATTTGATTATTATTATTATTATTATTATACATACGTACATCGAGAGGTGGTTGGTTTCCTCCGTCAACCACAAGTATGACAAAGAATGAATACTCACTCATCAGTGGCGGTCCGTGGGTCAAAAAGTGGGGGGGGGGCTTGAGAGGGCTTGAAAAGTAAAAAAAAATGGCAAAAATCGATGGATTTTTTTTCTTTTTTTGCTTTTTACTTATTTTTGGCTTTTTCGATTTTGTTTTCCCCCTTTCTTTATTAGTTTTCCTTTTTTCTCTTTCTCTTTTTTATTTCTCTTCTTTTTTCTTTTTTCTTCCTTTTTTTCTTTTTTCTTCCTTCCCTTCTTCTTCTCGCTTTTTTCAAGCCCCCATCCCAAAAAAGTGGGGGGGGGCTTGAGCCCCCAAATCCCCCCCACGGACCGCCACTGACACTCATTAAAGCTTGTGGCGGCCCACATGTATAGAAATTGGACAATTAGACATAGCATGCGTTTTGAAGTTAGTTTTCCTTCGTTTCCGGTCGGATGGACCAGGGTTTCCCGTTTGGACCATTTGGGTGAACAGCATGACTATATCTCGAGAAAATTCTATCATCTTTGTTTTTTTTGTTCACCGATGGAATCACCATTGGGTTTGAGAATTACATTAAATTCACGCAAAACGGCAACCCTGGAACTGACTCACTTTTTTACTTGGGCCAATCGGGTCATTCATCAGACATCATGGAACCAATCAATCATGCATCAATGCATGAAGTATGTAAAATCACACTTTTTTTTTTGTCTCCTTCAAGAGAAATATGATATGTTTGTTGAATAGTGGAAATAGGTGATGCCTAATACGAAGAGTTACGTCGTTCGAATCTTTAAAGAAATTGATAGATGATCAAATGTAATACTCACTCTAAAAATGGAAATCTCTCGGGCAAGAATGTTTCTGCGCCTTTATAATCTAAATCATTTGCTATTAACCACACCATTTCTTGGGTCCACGTCGTTCCTAAAATAAAAAAAACAAAATTGTTACTCAGTATGTTAGATATATGAAAAAAAAGAAAAGAAAAAAAAAACATTCTGGATGAAACATCTCTCAGAATAAGGGTTACGTGTATAGTAATAGCAGAGCGACAACAAAGATAAATAATTATCAGCAAATGCACTACGTAGGTACGCAACGCACTTAGTACTTACATGCGTTAACGTATGATGCACCTTTTAAAATAGACTGTTTTAGTAGAGCGATATACCGTATCGATTGCCGTCCGAGGGCCTCTGGTTCCAAACAAACTCTGGTTCAATGTAATTTCCCCATAAGCGAACTTTTGAACGGAAATTTAGGGTAATAAATCAAACAATTAATGCGACCTTTTTGCGATTATGAATTCTACGTCCTCGAAAATGCTTGAGTATGCCTCGTTCCTTGACTGAAACTGCCGAAATCAATAAGATATTACAGATTAAATGTTGCATTTGTAGGTTAGAATCGCCCGAAATCCCGCCAAATTCCACAACAACAACAATAACATTTGGGTGATTCCAACCTCCAAACGCATCGTTTAATCTGTAATATCTTGTTGATTCCGGCAGTTTTACGGGTGGAACCAGGCAATATTAAGCATTTTCGAGGACGTAGAATTCATAATCGCAAAAAGGTTGCATTAATTGTTTGATTTAATACCCTAAATTTCCGTTCAAAAGTTCGCTTATGGGGAAATTACATTGAACCAGAGTTTGTTTGGAACCAGAGGCCCTCGGACGGCAATCGATACGATATATCGCTCTACTAAAACAGTCTATAGCTTGTGCATTGGGTATTTTAACATGTAAAGTTTATATTGATGACCTTGAAAAATCTAGAAATTGAGCCAGGCTGCACTTTTTCGGTAAAATTGTACCTCTAACGTCAAAAATGATCATGTCACGCTGAGGAAATTTAAAAAATAAATTCAACGATCAGAGGGGAAAACCCTTCAGTAATATTTTTAGTTTCACCCCCCCCCCCCGCAACGACACGTTTTAAGCGAGGTGGTCGCTGTTCAATGCGGAATAGTCAGCTCTTTTTCTCATTGTGAGCGGCAGAGAGGCCACTTGGCTGCACCATTGCTTTCTCGTACTATACAGAAAAAAATGGACGTGCTCCAGACACAAACTTTCCGTGTTCTAGACTCGAATGTGCACACCAGTACGGGGACGAGTTCCGAGCGCAATCTATTTAGGTTGAGCTTGCGTCTGAAACGCATCCCGTCTTGTCCAGAACCTGAAATGTTTGTGCTCTGAGCACGTTACATACTGGTGTGTAAATGGGTTATGTCTGGAGCACATCCTTTTTTGTCTGTGTAACCCACTATGGTAATACGTGGTAAAACCACTGACTATTCTACATTGAGCAGCGATTGTCGAAAAGAAGAAAAATAGACTAAAAATATTCCTCAAGGGTTTTCCTTCTGATTGTTAAATTTATTTTCAAAATTTGTTTTCCGTTGCAGAAAATTTTTGACGTCAAAGGTTCAGTTTCACCAAAGAAAGGACTATCAGGCTTAATTTCTGGATTTTTCTAGGTCATCAATGAGCTTTGCGCATTAAATTACCGCAAGAAACAAATTTTTGTGGCATATGGTTAAGACACTTACAAAAAAAAACCATTAATTTTTCAAGACTCAGGGCCAAGTTTTATCTCAAAAGAAGGACATTTTCGGACCTATGTTTACCGGGGGGAAAAATCTTAAATTGAGCTAAAGAATCGACCCTGAAAGTTTGTCAGTTTAACCGTGGGACACCCTGTGGTCTCACTTACTTGCTCTCTGGTGGCAACGCGTGCAAGCAATCTGGCAACGCTTCATTTCGTTCCTTTATAGACGCGCGAATAAGGTAAAACTATAGGGGGTGTCTACAATGCATCCCTAGAATCGATATTTTACATTATGGTTTAAATGGAGTAATGCAGCGTTGCCAGATCGCACGTGACGCCATACTGCACGAGTGCATGCATGTATAAAAATTCCACAAGATCATGTTCACGTTGCGCTCTGGTTATGATATTATTCTGTGCTTTGAAGGTGACGTAATTTTGATGATCAACGGTTCCGTTTGCAGCCTTGTCAGATCACTAAATAAGGAGAAAAGTCTACCCCTGCTTTAAGGTGAGGCAGGTGAGCTTTTCTCAAGCACCCGAGAACTGCGTATCTTGATCTTGAGTAAAGCGAGCTGATACACAATGCTGCCGTTTTTCGAAGTTCCTTTATTTTTTCCTATCTTACTCACTATAAAATTGTCAAATTTTACACGAAATTTGGCAACACTGCCAATAGATTTGAGGCGCAATCAACATGCTCTCTTAGCTCCTTGAGCGCAGGGACCCCGCCCCCCCGGCCTTTCCGTTGGACCGGCGAGGTAAGTATACTAATAAGTTTTATCATTAACAATGGGTCTGTAGCAAACTTTTGCTACAGCGCTATAGAGTGTTCAATATCATGTAAAATCGCGTGAAAAGTCCATTTGTGGCATCAGAAAGTCATGAAATGCGATAATAAACTCACACGAGACGTTTAATGAAATACAAGATGGCGGTAAAATATCGAGCAATCTGTATGCATACACCTTTAACATCCAAGGATTGCCAACGTTGGCAACCTCACAGCTTCAGAGGTTATGTGTTTATTTACGTTGTGATTGGGTGCGATCGAGATTGTGAGGTTGGCTATCCTTGGATGTTCGTGGTGCATGCATACAGGTTGCTCAATATTTTACAGCCATCTTGGATTTCATTAAACGTCTCTCGTGAGTTTTATACTGCATTTTATGACTTTCTGGTGCCGCCAATGGACTTTTCACTCGATTTTACATGAGATTGTACTCTCTATAGCGCTGTAGCAAAAGTTTGCAACAGACCCATTGCAGTTTGACCGAATGCATCGCTAAATAGGAGATATATTGTGCACCTTTTTACTCACTGAAAAGACACCGGTGTTGTTCTGTTCCAATGTCCAGTAAATGGAATCATGCTAAGAAATGAGGGTTTTGGGAAGTTCCGGTTTGGCATCGTGAATTCGGAGCTTTTGATGATGCATCTGAGACCCCCCTCCCCCTAACTTCTTATCATAGTTCCATTTAATTTAACTTGGAGTTGCGCCGGTGAGTAAAAAAAAAAAAAAACACACACGGATATCAAGCATCAAAGAAATGCTCCGGGTAGTGGAAGATTACAGAACTCTGGTGGATTGTAGTGTTTATCATATACTGGAAATATTACAAATTGCATAATCTTTTCTGCACTGCGCAAGGTTTCGCGGTCAAGTCTATAGACCTCTACCTCAATACAGAACAGGACACTAATTCTCGTATGTGATATTTTGGATAGCTCCGTGCACGAGGGGAAAAAAAATTATTCATGGTCAAGAATATCCGAGTACGCGGCGATTATTTCAAGGATCATTTCAGCGCGTTCGATCGGAAGTGAATGTATCAATGAATCCCGAGGCGCCAGGATCGATCATTTTCGAAAACAAGTTGTTATGGGTGATTAATCATCAATCCAGTGAGCTGTCTCAGAGATTTAAAATCTACTGACATGTTCGAAATACTCTTTGATAGTTTAGCTTTCTGCGAATAATTGGATGGCGTTTATGCAGGAGGAGCCAACTTTTCTGTATGAGTACAGAGGGGAATGGAGTTCCTGTT
Organism: Trialeurodes vaporariorum; assembly: GCA_011764245.1. Taxonomy (NCBI): domain Eukaryota; kingdom Metazoa; phylum Arthropoda; class Insecta; order Hemiptera; family Aleyrodidae; genus Trialeurodes; species Trialeurodes vaporariorum. The sequence goes on from VMOF01000002.1 coordinate 76,776,265, forward strand.
CTTAAAACGTAAAAAATGATGCTAAACTGCAAGATTTGTGTGTATAAATGTTAAGTAAGTACGTGAATTAATATTTATGGAATGTAACTGTGTAGGCAGGGCTGCCGTTTTGCGTATAATCAATGCTATTTTTCTATTCACCGATGATTCCACCGGTTGAGAAAAGATTACTCAGTTCAGTTCAGTGTATGGCTGTAATGCACGAAATTACTCTGTTCTGTAATCTTTCCTTAATCGGTGGAAACTCCGTTGATTAATTAAAATATTCGCAAGTTTTTTAAAGTCATCGACGACTCCACCGGTTGAGGAAAGATTACAGATAAGAGTATTTTAGTTTATTACTGTCATGCATTGAACTGAACAGTGAAATCTTTTCTCAACCGGTGGAATCATCGGTGAATAGAGAAAATAGCATTGATTATACGCAAAACGGCAGCCCTGTGTGTAGGAGCAGCATGTGGGCGGAGGGGGGGGGTAGAGGGGGCTTGCTTCTTGGTTTTCATATATGACTCCAAGACATGTTATCAGGGGCATCATTTCGCTGATCCACCCCGCGGGTATCGAAAGTACTTGCTATACCGCAGAGGGCTGCCGTTTTGCGTATAATCAATGCTATTTTTCTATTCATCGATGATTCCACCGGCTGAGAAAAGATTACACAGTTCAGTTAAGTGTATGACTGTAATGCACGAAAATACTCTGATCTGTAATCTTTCCTTAATCGGTGGAGACTCCGTTGATTAATTAAAATATCCGCAAGTTTTATAAAGTCAACGACGACTCCACTGGTTGAGAAAAGATTACAGATGCGAGTATTTTAGTTTATCACAGTCATGCACTGAACTGAACTGCGTAATCTTTTCTCAACCGGTGGAATCATCGATGAATTGAAAAATAGCATTGATTATACGCTATACCGCACCCATACTGTTTATACAGCAGGTCAGCAGTTGATTGTTGAATGAATTGTGCATTGAGTAATGCACATTGCGTTACAACTGCCGCGATTCACAAAGCACAGGCACACTGCACAGGTGAATTTAGTGTCGAAATATCGACATCGCTCATGAAAACGATTTCGCGCGAGTCACTGCATGATGGGTCTGCTGCTGCAATAAACATCAGCTGTTAAAAAGAGAAATAAATAACGATTCGGATGTAAAATTATATAATTAAATAAAATTACAATGGGCGGAACATTAAAATAGTTTCAAAAGTTTTACTTCAAGGCGAGTCTTGGACGTTCGCAGTGCTGATTTCTGTCAGTGGCGTAGCGTGTAATTTGGCAACGCTGTACTGTGTCAATTTAAACCCATAATAAAGGTCGAATGCGAAGGTGTTCACCGAACACCCAATAGTTCGATCTTTTTCATGGGTTCAAATGGAAGAACTGCAACGTTGCCAAATTGCACGCTACGCCACTGAATTTTCTGTCACCAGAACTATAACGTTCGATTATTGTCTTACGGGTCAAAAGTAATTTATCTTCAAGAAAACTTTATTTTCAGCAGACCCTCTCTCTTTGATAGTTTGTAAAATGTATGTAAAAGCAGATACTTGAGCCAATTTTTACGATCGGATAACGCGCCAACTGGCAACCTTGATTGTGCGAGATTGTGAGTTCAAACTCGGAATGGGAATAATTGTTGTTAATTATCTTCACCACAAGCACTTGCATTATTATCTGGGCTCTGCTGATTGTGAGTGTCAAGGGCCTAGCACGGGTAATTATTCGAATTACTTACTTCGGGTGTTGGATAACAGAGAAAGTGACGAATCATTTGTATTATTAAATCGGATCTAAGCGCTGATGGCCTCTGAACGAACATCGAACTATATTTGTTTGGAAGATTTTCAATGGAACAAATACGTAGGCGGGAGCCAGTCTACTGGATCTATGGTACGCTCCTATAGGTACATTCTTTTATTTCTATTTCGATTGTTGCAAGCTCAGAGCTTTTTAAACTATTTATTTGATTTTTCGGATGAACAATGCAGCAAGAGCTGATAATTTCATCTAATTAAACCTATCAAGGTTTTTGATCACCTGGTAATCTTTGGAGCTTTCGATTAGATATAATTATCCGTCCAAGCTCAATCAATTAATCTTAATGTGACTGTTCACTGTTCAGTTAATTAGGTAGCTCATACGCTGACATAAAAACGCTTAGAACTTGTGCAAAAATTACTTGGAAGAAATAGGATAGGAATTCTTTCCGTAGGCTTATATTAAGGACATGGCGCGGCGTCAGTATAATATTGTTAAATCAGAGTAGAATAATCAGTATGCTTCTTGACTCAATGTAAGATTATCGATTGTTCGAAGGCTCCGTTGAAACTCAAAAGATCGATTCTTTTCCCGAGATTTACATGGAGGAAGTCAGAACTTCCACAATGTGTAAGTACATTTAATTGCATTTTTGAATTCTCCGATGATGCCGCCAATTTATTGTATGGTTCAGTTCAGCTTCTGACTGTAATGTATGATAAAGTACTCGCATCTGTAATCCTTTCCCAATCGGTGGAATCGCCGCTCATGGGCGGATCCAGCGATCTGGCAACTGTGTATTCTTCCCATTTGAATGCGTGAGAAACAATCGATTAGTCAAGGGGCCATGGCCTCCTCGAGAATCGATTCTTCCTCATACGTTCAAATGGGAAGAATGCACAGTTGCCAGATCGCTGGATCCGCCCTTGTCGCCGCTAAATGATCAAAATATCCGCACATTTGTAATTATCAGTGACAACACTGCAGATCGGAGAAAGTGTGTGAATTACAATCAAACACTGAACTGAAAATGTGTCATCTTTCGTTCAACCGGTGGAATCAACGGTAAATTGAAAATTTTCACAAAATACGTGTGCAGAAAACAACAGTTCTGGATGAATTATCTAGTTCACAAGCCGCATTTGTGCCACTGACCTCCATATTATTCTTTTCCACAGATAAACACAGGGGTCAAATAATGATTATGTACTCTCGACGAATTAAAGATTGACGCGAGATTTCCACACATTGCAGTTATAGGTGTGAGTGTGGGACTGATCTGCAACGGCTTTTCCCGCCCCACCCGTACTGGCCTCTCGCCTGCAAGGTGTGAGGAGTATGAAGAGTGGCCGAACCGAAACCTTGAAGGCGAAACTTAGCTCGTGAATAGCTCGCGACAATCTTTAATTCGTCGATAGTACGTATCCACCCATGGGCGGCGCGTGGGGTCAAAAAGTGAGGGGGCTAAAAATCAACAGCTTTTTTTTCTTTTTCTTCTTTTTTTTTTCTTTCTTCACCTTTTTCACAATAGACCTGTTTAGTGATGACGTCACGATCAAAATTGGTTCCAAACAAATGCTTTATCTCGCTCACTCTCGGGGATTTACCCATAAGAAATCAGATCCAAATTTTCGAACGCAAATTCATGCTAGTTCACCACCAGTTTTCTCAAATTTTATTGCACCATTAGATTCCACGTACCTTAAAGTATCTTTTCACTATAACACAATTCCTAAAAGATCACAAACGAATTTACAATTACAGTTATACCGAAAGATGTTCTATGTTTCGTCCTTGTCTTACTCACGGTCTCTTATGGGAGTATCACCGCCATGACACTCAATCATCCTAACCTCTCTTCGTGTCAAAGCTTGTTCGAGGTATAACACGTGGTGTGATGGTGCAGATGAGCCTATATTCTAGAATTCTGTGTCCATAAGAAACTGCGAGTGGGACAAGGACGAAACATAGGACTTTCTTCGGTAGAACTGTGATTGTAAATTAATGCGTGATGTTTCGAAAATGTTAATGCAGCGAGTTTGTATTTTAGGGTACGTGGAATCCGATGGTGAAATAAAATCTGGGAGAACATGTTGTTTACTAGCACAAATTTGCATTTGAAAATTTGGATCTTGTTTCTTACGGAAAAACCCACTAGAGCGAGTGAGATGGAGCATTTATTTGGAACCAATTTCTTTCGTGACGTCACACTAAACAGGTCTATAACGCTTGACGCAGGAGGGAGGGGGGATAAATAACCATTTTTTCTTCTTTTCGTCTTTTTCTTTCTTTTCCCTTTCTCCCGTTTTTCCTTTTTTTCTTTTTTTCTTTTTTTCTCGTTCAAAAGTTTTTTTAGCTCCTCGTTCCCAAAAAAGTGGGGGGGGGGCTTATAGCCCCAATAACCCCTTATACGCGCCACCTATGTATTCACCCCATCTATTCGAGCACATATTGTGATCTCTATCTGCGAATCAAAGTGATTCTCAAAATCTTTTCAAAGTGGCCACACATCACACATCTCTTGCGGTGAGTTCAAGCGTCCCCTTCAATCAACGTGTCATACCTACAAGCAATTTTCGAAGCATCACATTAAAATTTTACAATCGAGCAAGATCAAATAGATATCTACTTAAATTAATCATCTTCGGAAACTTGCGCTACAGGTGACTAATGAATTTGGTCTCGCTGAACGACGCCAAAGTACATGCATATGTAAATTGAAACCTATGGCCTCTCTTGACCGCTAATCAGCTGATACTGATACACTCACGAGCACTTGAGTGTGCATATGACTCTAAATGGGTCAAGGTCACCTCGTGAAGCAAGTCTTATGAGCGTTGGTATATTGGAACGGCGGGCGGCGCTTTTTTTTAGTTTTTTATGTCTATGCCCTGAAGCGGTTCATTTAACCATGCTTATACGTATAAAAGCTACACCACACTCCTATTGTTTCGCCAAGTTTGGTGTCTGTCTTACGTAATTGAAAGATCTTTTGCTGATTATCGGTTTTGGAACATTCGCTTAAATAATTTAGCATAGTGCGAAAACGAGCATATTGGCAATGCGCACCAGTGCTCAGTGGCCATGATGCATTTTATCCATTTGAACCCACGAAAAAGGTCGAACTATCATAGGTGCACGGAAAAAAATGTTCAGTAGACAGCACCTAAATTCAGATTGGCTCAACCTAAAATTTAGATTATATTTGAACAACATAAATTTAGGTGGAGCCACATATTGACTTTGGTAAAGGACAAGGTGAGCGGCTTCATAAAATTTAGGTTGCCTCGACCTAAATCTTTCTTCCTTCTCACCTTAATCGCCTATAGTTTTAATGCTTTTAGGATAACTGTACCTAAATTTTAGACTGTATCGGCCAAAAGGAAAGTAACTCACTTTTGACTTTTGGTTGACCACACCTAAAATTTTGTCTCCGTCCACTTTCTAAAATGAACTGCGCACTCTATGTGGTAATGTTGGCAACTCACTAATTCTTTCAGTCAATGTTTGTACCACATGCTGAAGATTCTTGGATGTTATATTACACATTTATTCACTGTGGAAGAGAGGCATTGAAGGTACATACACAGACATAGAATATACAGAAAGAGAGAGGTTACAAAGTTTACCAGAAGATGCGGGATTTGAACCGGGGACCGCTGCGGTGGATGTCAAGTACTTTACCCGATGAGCTACGCCGGCTCGCGTATGATTGGTGCAAATTATACGTATTTAAAGAAGTGGAATCTTCATACTTGTATAATCCATACTCAACACATAAAATATGATGTGAAACTAAGAATGATAATATAATTTCATGATATTCTTTACTAATAATATAATTTAAATGAATATTATGCTTTCACATCTGACATGGTATTGGAGTAAAATAATACGTAATATTTACGTATTATGGTAATTTTTATTAAATCCATTATTCTTCTTTGCGCTAACTGCAGCACGGGGGAAAAAATACCGTAACCCCGTTCCAATTACCGGAGAGCATGGTCTGTATGGAACACCGTAAACTGCAGTTTGTTTTACCGTGCTCCTCAATAAAAGGAAAAAAATAAAAATACAATTTACCTGAGTCGATAAAAAATAGTGATATTAAAGAATTAAGTTGCAATATGTGCCTGGTTCGATGTTTTTGTATGTATCCAATCACATGAAATTGCGGGTCGAGATGTTTCGAAGTCAAAATAGCAAAAAAAAAAAAAAAATAAAAAAAAAAAATGAAAAAAATAAAAATTTCTTGCAATCTTTCAAAAAGAGATGGTTTCATTCTCATTGTTTTTTTTTACTTATCTACCAAGTTACATTTCTAATGAGTGTACTCGTTGTTGTTTTTAGAAGGCAATGTTGCTTGCCCCTCTTCAAGCGTTTTAAATCAAATTATACTAACTATACTGATTAACGCAGGGATCGGAAATTTGAGTTAATTGAAGTACCTAAATGTCTGAAAAGAAATCAAGAAGATTTTTAACTATCTACTTTCATATGATATCAAATGGATTTAAAAAGATACCTAAATGAAAGCCGAAGAAAGAAACTTGGCCTGCGGTCAGTTGTGCAAAATTATAACTCTCATTTCCCACAAGCATTGTAGCGCAGCGGTCAAAATGTTTCTTAACATCATCGCGGATAAGCACCGCGGACGCCGGGGACGGATTCTCCATTATTTTAGGTTCGTCGAACCTAACTCCCTAGGTTCTCGCCGGCTGAATCGGTGGGACTCTTTGTTTGGTTGAACCTAAAACTTTGTTCCTGACAATCTATACGGATTCAGTGATTTATGTTGAGCCAACCAAATTGTACCGTTTTTAGCGGTGTCTACCTAAAACTTGGGAGATGAGCTGGGAATGCGACTGATTTAGGTAACTTGAACCTAAATTAAAGATAGCGGCAACCTAAAATGCAACAACCTAAAATTTAGGAAGGCAACTACCGTTTCTTAAGGTGCAGGCAACCAAGTGATCGTTTGCGGTTACCTAAATTTAGGTGGCCTCGATCTAAATTCCCCTAACCTAACGTTTAGGTTGACAAAAGGCCGAAAATTTTTTTCCGTGTGCGCTGTGAACATTCTCACCTTTCACGACCTTTATCACGGGGTGAAATGGTTGGATTGCAGTGTTATCAAATCGTGCCTTAAGTTACTAAACATGAATTATTCTATTTTTATCGACGGGGTGAACGGAAAATAGAATTCTGTTGAGGCAACTTACCACCTCAAAGCACTGAATGTAATTATTGTATTTACTTCGAAAAATGCTATGACATGGTCTTGTTTTATAACCGCTCGCGTTACCTTCACCTACCATTAGAATCGGTAAACCTATCGAAAATCTAGATGAAAGAACAGAGACTTATTCTTGATGTCTGAAGTCGATGATCTTTCATCGCTGCATAAACTTGGATCCCCGTGAGTTTTACCTTTGCCTACCAATATACTTATGTTAGATAAATCATAAAAGCCTATTTTATGCGAGGCATCTCAACCCGGGTTATTCAACTTTGGTTGGGCCAAACCCGAATTAAGAAGCGCGCGTAAACAGTTCAGGTTTTCGTTCAGCTCATCTGGTTCGGCTAGATTCTTATTCAAATCCGAGGAGTTCGTGCATACTGCATATTCGTTTAATTTTACATGTTTCACATGGTTTAAACTTTCAATTCATTACATTGCATTTATGATAGAAGAATGACGATGGTTAGTAGGGCATTTGCAAAATAATGCTTCTTAAATCGCCTTCAATTGATGATATAGGCAAAAACGAGTACCGCGGAGTAGGAATATTAAATTTATCTACTCGCTTTGATTTGAATGAGAACGCAGTGGGATGGCTGTGCTGAAAGGGTTAGTACTCGGTGAGTTATTCAAATTAAACCTACCTGTCTTGGGATAGCTACACACGAAGATATCGTCATCTCGGATATCCATTTGCTGAATTCTATCGCCGAATTTGACGAAGTATTCGGGCAGGACAGTTCCTTTTACTTTTACGTATCCATGACGAAATTTATTGGTGAAAAGAGAATTTAGAATTTTCCCACAATCTGTTTCGCTTCCAATTGCTTCGTATTCTAATTTTGCTGGCATTTTGTGGCTTGGGCCTGTAAACAGAGAAACAAATATTCAAACTCGTTAAAGATTATAAATGAACTTGTTCCAGGAAATCGTAAAACTGAATAATGTGCTGAAGGGTGATCTAATTAAGACATATTTGCTAACTTTAGGAGATACCTACGTAAATAGGTAAGTACATGAACACTGAAAACCAAGCTGGTTAAAAGTTACTAACAATAAGTAAAGTTGACTTGTGAGTGCTCGGGGGGAAAAATTATTGGTGAAATTTACCATACTTGTGGTTAATTTTGGCCTCAGCTTAATGGTATGGTAAACTCCTCAGGACATTTAATAAAAGTCTTAAATCTAAATAAAGATCTAAACTTTGGGAGGTTTAGCCAGACCTCTGGTGGATATTACCAAATACCATAATTGGTGGTCGGGATCAAAATCAACATCCAAGTATAGTAAATTTCATTAATAATCTTTTTTACGTGTATAGTTCACCAAAGTCGAATTTACATAACCGAAAGTTGACAGTTCTGCGGCCATTTTAAAAACGCTTATCGCCGCAAATTGAAATGGTTCAGCACATGTATTTTTAAACCAGCCGGTTAGATACTCTACAAAATCTTCAACTAAATTAACTGGTTCTGCTTTAACACGTATCGATTACGGATACATTTTACTGTTGACTTTTTTTAAAAATTGTTAGTATTTTCTGTAGTCTCTCTTTGTATGTTTTGTTCGACAAAATTTCAGGGCCAGCTCAGCATTTATTGGCCCCGTACTTTTTTTCGTTTTTTTGCACTTGGATTTTATGGAGGTGCAATGCAAGACTTGAATTGCACACAAAAACCCTCCATAATAGTGGGAGAACACTAGAAGGAAAGTATGCCAGAAACTCGGTCTCAACCGGTTCTAAAAACCATTAATAAATCAAATAAGCTAAAATCGAATATCATTTAACGTTTGTTGCTTTATCATTGAGATGTCAATTCTATCCTTTGAAGATTAGCTGCCTGACATTACCTACGTTCTGTTTCTTCTTCTTTCTTTCGTCTTTTATGAAAACGTCACGTTACACTAGTTTGTCTTTTCACTCTCCCCCTATTTACTGTCTAACAAAGCATTTAATGGGCGCAGTCCGCATCTCTCCAGTCTCCACAACTTTGACGGAATTCATGCAGAGAATTTCCTCGCGCAAGCAGAGGTAAGTACCTAATACTGAATAAGTGAATAAGTACTAAGCATATAAAGAAGCTATTCAATAGTGACAAGCATCGTGTTTTTTTTTTCTTTCTTTCTTTTTTTTTTCACGGTCCGACTTAAGGCACTTATTATACTATCTATACAACGTTTGCATAAATAGACATAGCTGCGAAAAGTCACGGAGAGGAATATTTTTGGGGCCTCTCTAAAAAGAATAGGGGCAATTATTGCACTTCACTCATCGACGCTGTTTAGCAGGGAGAAGAGAGGTCAGTCAAGTGATCAAGTGTCACCCAGACGTTGCCGTTTCTCCTCGACACATTTCAATCGAAGGGTCCATAGATGACGATTAATGGTCGAGGCAATAGGCATCACTCATTGGTGGATCCAGCAATCTGGCAACAGAGTATGGGTCTGGTGCACACTTCGGCTACAGCGTTTTAAAGTATCAATTCATATTTAAAAAGCCGAGAAAATAACAATGGCAGCATCAGAAAACACTAAAATTCAGCATTAAACTCACAAATTGCGATAAACACTAGTCACTATTCACCCCTGTATCTTTCCACCACGTGCGCGATATTTCGTGAAATTAGCGCGGCACATTCAAATAATCACGGCCGACTGTCATCACAGCTGACTAATGCGGACTTCATAAACAAACAAACAGTAAACACTGTCGGCATCTGTTCTCATTCTTACGTTTCAATATCCTCAATTCCTCACAAAAGGTTGTGAAAGGTACGGAGACCGATATGTGTCGAAAACTTATCAAAATGAAACAATAACACCCAGGAGTTCCAAGCATAATGATCGAAGTTGGAATCAGTTGGGGCTCTTGCAAAATTTTGGTAAGTATGGGAGATTAAATAGTCGATTCTTGCATAAAAACCTGTAAAAATGACGATGAGTACACTAAAAAATCACGAAATTCACTCTCAGAATCGGGCTTAGTGGTGGAGAGACGTAGGTGTCATAGGAGATTCCCATCTAAATTGAGACATATCTCTGCGTGTTTCCATAGGGAAAATGACATGATAGATAGGAATCTTCCTTGATACCTGCGTTAAACCGTCATTACGAACTTGCCGTTATAGCAGTCATGTGAGTTTATGGCTGAATTTTAGACTTTCTTAATGTGATTTTCGTGCTTTTCGCTGGTTTTTACATCAGATGGGAAAAGCAAAAGTTTGCGAGAGCCCCATTGTAATTCTATGAGGTCCTATGTTAGTGAAAAACAAGTCTGCTAGTTAATTGTAGTTGCTGACTTCTCCATTCATTCACGTGAGGCATTCTGCCAATTCCAAGCTAACAAGCAGACCTGCTGTTTACTGATGTAAGGTATGTGCTCTTCGCTTGGGAGGGGTAAGGACTTCTGGGACGTACTATGTATGTATACATTCACTTCATTGCGCCTGTATCGTTGTATCCATGGTTTAACCCTTTCGATACCACGCTCAAATATATTCGTTTTCCTAACTCCAATCTGCCTCACACAATTTCAAATTCTAATAATGGTGAAACTGACCCAAAATTGCTGGCATTTTGTAGCACGGTAATTTGTCAAGCGCCTTCAATTAAATGGGTAGGCAAAATGAACACCGCCGAGTAAGAATATTCAACTACCCCATAAATTTGGGGGAGCGACCGAGCGCTGATTTCTTCCAGTAATACGGAGAGCAGACAAACGAAGGTGACTGAGGATTATTTGAAAAATTCAAGAAATGCGTAATTGATTGGCGTAAGGATAGGCACGATGGCGAAGAGGCAGGGGCCTTCGCGCTCTTGTTGGTGCAAAAATGAATTTTTTACTCGACATCACTGATAAGATAAAGTTTCTCGTAAGTCTAGAGTTGTTTCTATTTATTATAATGTAAAATGAATGAAACCAGATTCAAAAATCGTCAGCCTATACATAAATTGTATATTTTAACTATAAAATTTAAATAAAATTGGTGTGAAGACAAAAGTATATCTTATAACCTTATTCTTCCCACATCAGTATTTTGTGGGTTCTCAAAAAGAGCATCGTCGAACCGTAATTATTAATTGCTTTATTTCAATTTTTGTCATCCTTCTACCTACTATGTCTATCCTCAATAAGTACGCTTTTATGGAACGAAGTAAAAAACAATTTGTGAGCGTAATAAAAATTGCCGAGGTTTTCAAGATTGTTTCGTAAAAAAATGGAAACATTTCTGAACGGATTTTTTTTTTTTTTTTTTTTTTTTTTTTTTTTTTTTTTTTTGAGACATCATATATTATATGCCTTGGTTTTAGCCTTAAGTAAATATTTCTAATGAGATACTTTGTAAACTTTTTGATTCACTTACAAGGCGTATGCATGAAAAAATTGACCTTTCAAGATTCAAAAGAGCACGAGGGGGTGGGTGCAACTATTTTACTTTTGTTTACAGGGGGGGGGGCTGCTCTGGGGTCTGTCAGATTCTACTTGGGAAGATAAAAGGTCATTGTTCCAGTTCTGATCAATGCCTAAATTGTGTTCGGTACGTATAAGTAAATTTTCAATAAAATTTAACTAACGGGAGTATTCAGAGGAAAAATGAATCCCGCCTTATTATCATCATTTCTTGTTTACCTTTTGTATAAACTCCTCTCGCGCTTACTTCTTTCCTCTCTGAAATGTGAGGATTCCAAAAGCTTATCACACTCGCGCGCACTCAAAAAACACTCTTCACTATACAAATCCTGCAACCAAGAGGAAAACACTCAAAGATTACACCAACGAACGTTTCTCGAAGACTCGAACACCAAACAAAATAATCCACATCACAACTACAACAAATTGAATTGAGGAAATCCGAACGAAAACGAAACCAACCGAAATCTTCCTTGTTTTGTACTCGAGATAAAAAGAAACAAAGAGACAAGTTACAAAACAATTATGACTTATAAATTATATGTTCTAGAGTGAACGAAAGCACCTAAAAATCAACAAAATATATAACTACGGAAATAAATTTACTGACTGAGGACAGAGTTCGTACACGGATTATGTATCTTCTTCTTTTTTTCCGTGCTCAGACCGACTGATTCGGTAACGCGTAAACGACTGATTGTGGATCTTCTTGTCAAGAGAGTACATGCGCGGATTTCAGTAGTGTGTATGTAAACAATTCTGAATTGCTCGCGGCCGCTGCGCGCGTTCTCGTGAGCCGGTCGCGTCGTGCTTTATCGCAAAGCGAGTAGGCCTCTCCTACACTCTGACGCGGCAGCCGCCGTTGCGAGCCAAGGTCCATTAATGCAGGTCAGTCATTACGCCAATAGTGGAGCCGGCAGCCAGTCACCGAAAGCTGCAAGCCGATCAGCCAACAGCGATCGCGATTAATCGGAAACTCTGTTGCATTTAAGCTCACATCTCATTAGCGCGACTTCAGGGACGGAGGAATGTGAGCTCGACTATTTCAGCACCCTAGGAGGCATACACTATACAGGGTGGCCGAAAAGTAACTTAAAGACGGTCAAAACTTGTACGCGGTTTTTGAATTGAGGCGTTTTATGTAAAAAGGGGTTCTTCGCGAAGAACCCTTTTTTGCGTAAAACACATTAATCAATTTGCCATATCAATAATAGTCTCTCACGAAAATCTCAGCTCAATATCTTGAAAACTCAGCGATTACGAGGTGTATTCGTGAATCGAGGTTTCGTTAAATGGGCGTTGTGATGCGAGTTTCAAGTTCTCCAAAAATCGCCGAAAACTTAGATCGCGGTTTTGAGGGATTAGGAGTCGTCAGAGCGTAAAAACGCAAAGTATCTTTCATGTTGAAAATTATTCCAAGTACATGAGAAGCGTATCAATTTTTCGATTCAATCTATAGTTCTCGATATATTTCGATATAAAGGCATTTTGGGCTACATTTTTGGATATATCTGGCAACGCCGGCAAGATATCTTGAAGTACTTTTTTTGGGTGAAAGTACATGCCATAAGGACCATCTCTGCCGAAAATCAGCTAATGATTATTTTTTCCTGCTATTTGGTGATATCTTTAAGGCGGTAAGACCCGTTTTACGTAAAAAGAGGTTCCTAGGAGTCAACTTCAAAATATTTTGTAAAACACAGAAATACACGGATTTTAAAAAACTTTAAATCATTATGTCCGTAAATAAACCTAGTTTTAGGAAAAAAATTTACATCAGCCATCTAGGTAGCCAGATTGGTAGAAATCAAGTTGCAAAACTTTGAATGCGTTTTTCTTCCAATTACAAAACTGCAAAGAACCCCTTTTTACATAAAACGCCTCAATTGCTGCAGATAAAAGAACCAAACTCAGGGGGCGTTTATAATTTAATGAGACTTTCTTTATAGCGTATCCAAAAAGAAGGACTCGTTACGATCTAGAGGGTTTTAGTAATGGCGACTGCCGGTGATGAGCGTTCCAAACAAAGCCGGGTTGTCTCTCTCGCTCTCACGTGACCCCCATGTGCTGCCATCTAACTCTAATTTCAAAAATCGTATATAGAGACTGATTTTGTGAAATTTTATGGCAGAAATGAATTCTTCGGGGCATTTTAATGCTATTTTGATAATATTATGTCGTAAAACAAGGCCCTGTACCTATACGAATTTTGGAACTAGAAAGAGATGGATACACATTGGTCACGGGAGAGTGAGTGAGATAGTTTGGAACGCTACGCGGGTTTTATCCCAACCGATTGCAACCGATGAGTGCATTGTTGTGGTTGTTGGCTAACCGTTGAATTTGCACTAAAACCGTCTATAAACAGTGACGGCTAATGAAATTCGATACATCTATGTCCGCTCAGTTTAAAACTATAGGAATGTATCGATTTCTAGGGGGCTCAATTGCACCCCCTGACAATCGATATTTTTCTGTAGTTTTAAATGGAGTAGACATCGATACATCTCATTTCACGAGCCGCCACTGGTTATAAACATCCCCAAAGTTTGATTTTTTATCTGCAGCCGTTCAAACAAGGTATATGGAGAACAGGTATGGACAACACTCGACTCAGGGGGCGTGGCCACTTGGGAAAAAGCGACTTCGCCGCCATCTTGTCTCCTATTTACACCGTGTATTATTTCGCATTGTTGCTTGTGGTTAGGTTTGAAGGGGAATTTTATCTGAAGCAATACTTTATTTATTTGAACAATGCAATGTAATTTTTATCTTTAAATGTTAATGTTGTGACTATAGAATGGATTAACATCATCAATTACGTTGTTCACTTTCCTTTTCAAGATGTGCAATCTAAGTTTGAATCGCGCGGTCAGAAAAATGGCGGCGGAGTCGCTTTTTTCACAACCAATCAGAGCCAACCTCAGAGTGTTGTCCACACTCCACACCTGTTCTCCATATACCTTGCCGTTCAAAAGTTATTCAGGGGTATCCAGACTTTTGCGCCACTCTGTTATACCAGTGGCGTCGCGTGCAATAAGCCAACGCTGCGCTGGAATACTTCATTCAAACCAGTGCAAAATATCGAATCGAGTGAGAGCGCAGTGTATCCTCAATATTTCGAACTTTTTCGTGGGTTTAAATGAACGAAATGCAGCATCAACTGACACTGCGCTCGTGACGCTTCTACTCGAAATAGTTTTCGGATCAGTGATAAACGGTGTTGTAGGGTAAATAGCAGTGCGTTCAATTCAGTATTGCTTTCTAAACCATTAGAAAGGTCCGACCAAAGAGTAAACAAGAGTCGTAAATTGAATGGAAGGCCAGCGTGGTCAACGTAGATAAGAGATCGGAACGCGGGCTGGCCTCTGATTGGCTGCAACGCCTGGAGCAAAAATGACTCGGGGTATAGGGAAAATAACACGGGATTTTCGTTTCGGGGCGTTTATCTCGAAACCTAAGCAAAATAGTATCTAAACAATTTATACGAGTCGATTCAGCAGATTTTTCCGAACAATTTGATAGGTCATAAGTGCCACTTTATTGCAAATTCGAAAAGACTGTTTCAGTTTAAAAGTACGCACAATAGTGAGTTACTCCAAACACTGCTCGAACACACGCCAAGCATGTAATCACACTATTGTGCGTACTTTTAAACTGAAACAGTCTTTTCGAATTTGAAATAAAGTAGCACTTATGACCTATCAAATTGTTCGGAAAAATCTGCTGAATTGACTCGTATAAATTGTTTTTTTGCTTAGGTTTCGAGATAAACGCCCCGGAACGAATTCCCGTGTTATTTTCCCTATACTCCGAGTCATTTTTGCTCCACCCGTTGCAGCCAATCAGAAACCAGCCCGCGTTCGGATCCCTTATCTACGTTGACCACGCAGGCCCTCCATTCAATTGCGACTCTTGTTTACTTTTTGGGTCCAACTATTGATTACTATGCAAGCAGCATACCTTCGATATCGATTTTTTACATATTTAAATGGACAGATGCAACGTTGCCATTTTACACTTCGTTTATGGGTATATGAAACGGGCCGAATGCGCATCAAGAGGAAAGAAAGCAGATGCCGCGCTCGCTCGAACTCTTACAAATAGAGTCGTAGACTCTTAGATACCTATTTGTTAGATATGCTCTGTAGTTTCTCAATGTCAATAGGAGCCACAAAGCGCAGACTCGAAATTATGAACGAAGGTCATTCGGTCATTGATGATGAATCGTTTCAGTTGTATATAGGTACCCGCGGGTTTAGGAACGTTCGTCCGACGATTACTTACCACCCAATTTACGTTTGCCCAATAATAGATACATACCTACACTATGACCATTTAATGATTTTGTCCATCCTATCTTTTGACCAAAATGTTATGAAACGTCTATTTTGTATTTCAGTCCAATGGATCTGTTGCGTACTTTTGCTACATCAATATGACACATTGTTTCTAACCAAGGTATATGGAGAACAGGTATGGACAACACTCTGAGGCAGGCTCTGATTGGTTGAGAAAAAAGCGACTCCGCCGCCATTTTTCTGACCGCGCGATTCAAATTTAGATTTCATATCTTGAAAAAGGAAGTGAACAACTTAATTGATGATGTTAATCCATTCTATAGTCACAACATTAACATTTAAAGATAAAAATTACATTTCATTGTTCAAATAAATAAAGTATATTGCTTCAGATAAACTTATTCCCCTTCAAACCTAACCACAAACAACAATGCAAGATACACGGTGTAAATAGGGGACAAGATGGCGGCTAAGTCGCTTTTTCCGAAGTGGCCACGCCCCCTGAGCCGAGTGTTGTCCATACCTGTTCTCCATATACCTTGGTTTCTAACGTAAAAGGAGGAGTGTCAGTAAGGCCGGTTTTTGGCCCCAAAAATGGTCAATATTTAAGATGGTCTAAAAGTTCGTGTAAAATGGCTCTACTTACCCTTAAAGGTTTATATTTTTAGGTTTGGGTGGTGTTTTCAGGTTATTCAAACTATAGAGGCGCATTTTACCACCTCAAAGTGGGTCGGTTTTGTGTTTTTCACTGAAAATGCCCGATTTTGCGTTAAATTATTGAATATTTAGATGTGAGCCGGACATGGTTCGGTTTTCTCCTTTAGATATGTCATTATACCACTAAAAATGAGTGACATACTGCAATATAGTCACCGAACTATGTCCAGCTCGTACTTAAATATCAACTTTTTTGATTTCGTGAAAATGGAAAACTTGAACGAATTCGATTAATATCAATGTAGTAATGCTTATATTGCAACCTGGCCACCTGTCAAACCATGAAATACGTTTTGCAGGTTGCAAAGATGCAGTTTTGTATTATTGTACGTAATTTTTTTAGAATTCGTTCAAGTTTTCCATTTTTACGAAATCAGAAAAGTTGATATTTAAATACGAGCCGGACATAGTTCGGTGACTATATTGCAGTATGTTACTCATTTTTAGTGGTATAATAACATAGCTAAAGGAGAAAACCGAACCATGTCCGGCTCACATCTAAATATTAAATCATTTAACGCAAAATCGGGCATTTTCCGTGAAAAACACAAAACCGATCCACTTTGAGGTGGTAAAATACGCCTCTATAGTTCGAATAACCCGAAAACACCACCCAAACCTAAAAATATAAGCCTTTTAGAGTAAGTAGAACCATTTTACACGATAACCATCTTAAACCACCGATGGTCTCATGATAGACCATCTTAAATATTGACCATTTTTGGGGCCAAAAACCGGCCTTATTGACACTCCTCCTTTGGCGAAAAGAACGATGCGCACATTAAAAACTTTCAAAATCCACTCATTAACTCAGAAAATACCTTCCATTTCAAACAACCCGCGCTATACTAGACAGTATATCACCGACTTATAACTACATAGATGGAACCATCTCGTTCATGTAAACATAAACAGAACTTACAAACATTGGAATGTTTCGTTTAGATGCGTACATTGCTTAGGTATATTATTTTGTAATCTTTGATTAACCGAAAAGACCAGGCAGCAAATGCAGCCAATAGTTCATGTATTTAGAACGGAATGGGGCAGTTGCAAGGGTCTAAAATTTCGTGTTTTTTATAATGAAAATGATAGTACTTGATTAAGCTGAAAACAATGGTGTCTTTGGTTTTTTCCAAGTGTCTCGGTTTTGGAGATACAATCGTATAAAGTTGCAAAAAATCGTGGGCGTTCCCGCAGATTACACAGTTCAGTTTTGTGTATGACTGTAACAAACTAAAATACTCGCATCTGTAATCTTTTCTCAACCGGTGGAGTCGTCGATGACTTTAAAAAACTTGCGGTTATTTTAATTAATCAACGGAGTTTCCGCCGATTAAGGAAAGATTACAGATCAGAGTATATTCGTGCATTACAGTCATACACTGAACTGAATTGTGTAATATTTTCTCAACCGGTGGAATCATCGGTGAGTTGAAAAATAGCATTGATTATACGCAGAACGGTAGCCCTGCGCCTAATAGTCAAATCAACGCGGAACTGACATCTAGCCCGCCCCTGCCCCACCCCTTTCACGACCCAAGTACTATTTGTTAGAAAAAAGCTAATCACCATTAATAATTATCACCCAGCGTAACCTGTGGCAAATCTGAATTGAAAAGCTCGTCTTGGACTTCTTTACTTACAAGAAGCATGAAATATTATAGCTAATGTCCATACAAATATCTGCTTAGTGCTTACATAGTTATTCATTGCGGCAAAATTGTATAGTTACAAAGACGGAAATATAGAAAGTCTATAGGTATAGAAGACTTATTCAGCTAATTGACAAAGAGACCAGAGGGCCGATCATTTACTTTATCGTTAAAGCGATCTATAAGACTGTCTATGAGTTATTCTATTGGTCGAATTTTGTCAAACTTGGCTGTTGCTATGGTAACCATCGTTATAGTGTCCGTTTTTTAAAGGTTACTCATGAATAGCCTTTATAAAACGAGACTCTTAACGATGATTGCCATAGCAACAGCCAAGTTTTACAATTTTCGACCAATAGCATCACTCGTATACAGTTTTATCGATCGGTTTAACGATGAAGTAAATGATCGGCCCTCTGGTAGGTATCGATATACTATCGCCGCGCGACGTATCAAAATGTAGACAAACCCCGGATTAATTGTCCTCCAATTATATCGCCTTACCTCTAGCGCGATTTGAGTCTCAATTTTTCAAAATTTCTCGTGGAAGGACTCCCAAATACCCCCTCCCAGGTCCGGATTTATGTTTTTGCCGCCTGCAGGCAATGCCATTTTTGCCGCCTCTCTTATAAGAAATAAAATATATCTTTAACACCCCCCCCCCCCCCCCCCCCCGGAGAGGAAGGCTTTGGATCTCACTCGGAAAATTTTGAAATTTAAATGTATGTATATTTTACACGGTTCTTTTTTTTTTTTACGATAACCATTAACCCTTTATGGACCAATACCGAATATACTCGTTTTTCTCCTGCAGTCTATTTCACATAGTTCCAGTATCATGATTCTGAATAAACGCGATTCTGGGCGTATAGACATTACAAAATAAGATCTCGTCCGGCGCCTTCAATTTGTCGTTTAGGCAATTCCAACTCCCCCGAGTACGAACAGTTAACTACCCTCCCTTTTATGAACGGAAGGGTGCGCTGTTTTATGAACCAACTTGGTCCTTAGAGGGTAAACCATTTACAAAACAAGCTATCTGGTATTGCTGATTCTTATTCATTCAAATCTATTAAAATATTCAAAAATATCGAACGATCGAGTGGGCAATGAGGACTTTGAATTCGATATTTTTCATGATTGCAAATAGATGTGATGCAATTATGCCTACCTGCATGCATCCCTTTGCCATTGCTATTGCTACTAGCTATCCCACGATCAAAAGTATATAGAGAAGGGCTGATCACAGAGAAGAAAGGTCACACGTAATTGAAACCTATTTTTAATGTTTCACTCACAATTTGAATTTCGGTAGATATTACACTGGTTGATTGTTGAAATTACAATTTTGGCACAAACGCTGGCATTCTGAACGATTTAAAAATGAAAACAGCAACCTCAACTTCTTCCTTCACCTTGTTGTTGTTGTTGTTGTTGTTGTTTTTTTTTTTTTTTGAGGGCCGAATTTGCCGCTCCCCAAAATTTGCCACCATAGACACGTGCCCCTTTTCCCTTATGGGAAATACGGCCCTGCCCCCTCCTTTCTTCGGGATATTCCAATAACCCCCACCCCCTCAACCAGGCCCTTCTCATGGGGGGGACAAGGGACCCACAGGTCCAGGGCCCGGGCGTCAGAGGGGCCCGGCGCGGCAGCCTGACTAAAAGTCTCATTTTTCTGTTAAGAAAATGAAAAACTGTTCTAGCGGGCCGGGCCTTCGCCGATCCGGCACAGAATTTTAGCGAGACAAGTCTCTATTACCGTTTTTATTACCCACATGTTTTACAAGTAAACTTCTCCTTTTCTCATTTTCTAAGAATTTCTCTTCTTTTCTAATTTTCAAATGATTTCTCTTCTTTTCCTCAATTTTAAAATTTACGCTTGGAGCTGTTCAAATTTTTTATAACGCATTGGTTTAATTTACAATTACCAATTTTAAATAGCTGAAAATGGCAGTTAGTCAGAGAAATCACGAAAAATTTCTCTTGGGAGAACCTTAAAGCCCCCCATACCACCCCCACCACCCCCTAGAACCCCTACCCAGGACCCACCAAAAGGGGGCCCGAAAGCCTAGTTGGTACTAAGGCCCGGGAGTTAGATGTGACGGGCCTGCCCTCAAGAAGCAGTCTTGCTCCTGTATTGGCACCAGACGTATATATTTCGGAAATAAACTTCATTTGTAGATTCCCATACCTTTTGTTTTTCCGCAGAAATCAGACTGCCTCTCATAACATTAATGATGCGACATACGTAGTGATAAAAGCAGATAACTATTCGAACTCGCCTGTGCCGTTTTAGTCTATCTTTAAAAATGAAGGCGCACCCATTAGGGTAAGACTATAATCGGTCGAACTGCGAGAAGTTTCGGCAGGAGTATTTGAATCGCAGATAGCGATAGAGTGTTAGAACACAGAAAAAAAGACTGGTGGAATTTACCATCTGCATAGCTGATTTTTGGGTCTGCTATAAAGAATAGTAAATTTTACCATCATATGGTAAATGCAACGCATCCTGAGGTGAAATGTACCAACAGGGTATCTTAATTTACCACAAGCTACGTTGCATTTACCATATGATGATCATAAGCGTCGGTAGACGCAGACGGCAAGTCAGGTAACCCCACCCTACTACCACCCTCTCTACGACCTGACAAGTCTGCGGCGCTTGAACGCTTATAATTACAGAAATTATTTCATTCCCCCAAACCGTGCCTTGATATGATCCTGTAGCGAAAAAACTACGCAACCAAACTCATCAAACTTGGTCTTATTTTAACCGCCGTGTTCTGTGCTCGTGCCTTTTTTTGTTTGAACGCAAATTTCTAATATTTATTGAGAAATGATAAAAAAACTGAATTTCTCATTATAACGGCCATTTCAAACTACGCGGTAATTCTACTCTCATTGGCTACTGCCTTTTAGTATTTGAGATCGCCGCGAGAATCGACACTTCATCGTCAGTCAACAACAACTGCACATCATTTCAAAACAAAAACATTTCTCCCTGCTTTGACACTTTTGAAATAAACTCGTTACAAATACATGAGTGATACAAGTGATTATTGTTTCAATTACAACGGAGGCCGTGAATTACGAAATTTGTCCTCCTCAGTTCTTCTTTTTAAATAAAACAAACATCTTTTCTAGTTATTTCTTTTGAGTGCTTCTAATTTGTTGTATGCACGCGTATAGTAAAGGTTGGTTTGCTCTCACAGTTAGGTACTTTTGCATATTCATTTATTTAATAACTATTCTAGCTCTGATGCTGAAAGTATTCGAATTTGGGCATAACCGCGGAGCTTCATTTTCCACTTGCTTGCAAATAAAACACCTGAGTACCGTAATACTGTTGATCACTGGAGGGAGAGTAGTTTCTGATGTGTTTACAGCACCTTCGTGATTTTAGCACAGAATTATAGAAAGTATTATTCTGTGATTTTAGTATAATTATTCATAAGCAAGTAGTGACAAAAGTTCTTTGCTGTGTACTTGTAGAGTTTACAACTCATCTGTTTATTTGGTGAGAACTGGTAGTGACAGTAACATTATTTTCCTGAAGTTACACAATTGAGCTATGGCGGATCGGCCAGCGGCGGACTACCCAGTGGCGGATCGGCCAGCGGCGGACTAGCCAGTGGCGGATCGGCCAGCGGCGGACTACCCAGAGGCGGATCGGCCAGCGGCGGACTACCCAGTGGCGGATCGGTCAGCGGCGGACTAGCCAGTGGCGGATCGGCCAGCGGCGGACTAGCCAGTGGCGGATCGGCCAGCGGCGGATCGGCCAGCGACGGACTAGCCAGTGGCGGATCGGCCAGCGGCGGACTACCCAGTGGCGGATCGGCCAGCGGCGGACTAGCCGGTGGCGGATCGGCCAGCGGCGGATCGGCCAGCGGCGGATCGGCCAGCGGCGGACCGGCCAGCGGCGGACTACCCAGCGGCGGACTACCCAGTAGCGGATCGGCTAGCGGCGGGTTACCCAGTGGCGGAGCGGCCAGCGGCAGAGCGGCCAGTGGCGGATCGGCCAGCGGCGGACTACCCAGTGGCGGATCGGCCAGCGGCGGACTAGCCAGTGGCGGATCGGCCAGCGGCGGACTACCCAGAGGCGGATCGGCCAGCGGCGGACCGGCCAGTGGCGGATCAACCAGCGGCGGACTACCCAGTGGCGGATCGGCCAGCGGCGGACTACCCAGTGGCGGATCGGTCAGCGGCGGACTAGCCAGTGGCGGATCGGCCAGCGACGGACC
The DNA here is from genome assembly GCA_011764245.1 of Trialeurodes vaporariorum. NCBI lineage: Eukaryota > Metazoa > Arthropoda > Insecta > Hemiptera > Aleyrodidae > Trialeurodes > Trialeurodes vaporariorum. Next base: position 76,798,603 of record VMOF01000002.1, read on the forward strand.
GGCCAGTGGCGGATCAACCAGCGGCGGACTACCCAGTGGCGGATCGGCCAGCGGCGGACTACCCAGTGGCGGATCGGTCAGCGGCGGACTAGCCAGTGGCGGATCGGCCAGCGGCGGACTAGCCAGTGGCGGATCGGCCAGCGGCGGACTAGCCAGTGGCGGATCGGCCAGCGGCAGACTACCCAGCGGCGCACGGTGGATCGAGTCAATGCTAAGCACCGGACATTTGGGCAAAAATGGAGGTTTAAAAAGTCAACTTCTGACAAAAGAATCTTATTCTAGGGCCTTTGGGGGTCCCAAAAACGTGTGCATAATTTAATTTAAGGCACTTTTTCTGGCAGTGATGGTACTTCAAAGTTTGTATTTTTGAGGAAGATTCAATTTTACGAAAATCTGACCTCTACTTCCGCGACTTCAAATGCAAAATACTATAGATAATCGATTCGTTTTAGCAATTATCGTACTTGGAGCTGATTGAGGGTCACTTTAGCTTCAAGAAAAGCTTATTATGATTTTTTTAACTGCAATTTTCGACTCAGTAGAGAGCAATAATGGAGGACCTTGAAAAAAGCCCTTTTTTCAGGAATAACTGAGGTTTTAGTATAAAACTCGCGCGAACTTGCAATGAAGCGACACATCTCCTGACTCCTAACACCCCCTGGAACTCATATCTTGTCAAACATCTTGCGGAAGTTTGCGGATCCGGAAGTTAGAGGGCTAAAAATGGAAATTTTTGAATGGCCTTTTTCGTGAAAATACTAATAATCACCCTAGACTGGTGGTATGGTTTGATGACAGATGCGTTTTGGTGATCAATTATCTTTCTAGAGGTGATGGTGGTTGGAAAAGCTTTTCTTTAAAGTAAATAAATGGGGGTTGTAACCATAAATAATGAGTGGTCGGGTGGGGGGGGGGCGGTGTTCAAGTCTTATAGCCCTCTTCATAAATTCATTTACCCGCATGGAAAATGGAAATTACTCTTTTGGCAAAAATTTGATTGAAGTCGCTATTTTTCTCTGTATACGACAGTACGACAATTTGTAGCTCACTACTGCGGTGTTGCCATATTGACTAATCTAAATGCGTTATAAAGTAAATGTTATTGATGTAAAAAAAAAAAAAAAAACAAACAAAAAAACAAACAAAAAAAAATCGCAAGAATGAATGGAAATATCTTAATGATTGTTACTACTTTAGTTGGTTGGAAAATTATTGCAATTTAAATTCGTATGGAAAGTTAAGAGGCAGATGATGCACCTTAACACCCGACTGCCATGCGACAGGTATTGAAAAGTTCACGAAATGTCACCAAACACTTTCGTGAACACACTCGCAGCAAATAGCGACATCTTAAATTCTATGCTTATTTCATCAGACCCCCTTATTTCTAACATGAGACCAACTTTAGTCGCCACAAAGAAAAAGGCCTCGCTTGAACCAGAAGCCCTGTCTCTCCTCGTATAGATGTCCAATTTTATTCCATGCAATTGAAAATTTGATTTCTATTTGATTATTTGTTCCAAAACTTCTGCAAATATGAAGTTATAGGATGAAAAGTTAGTAGAAGTTAAACATTTTTTCTTTTTGTGTGTGCGTCTTGAAACGCCTTTAAATGAAACCAAGAAATCTGGATAGCTGATAGCTAATCTTCATTGTCTTATTAGCTCGACCAGAAGGCATTTTTTTTAGAGTTGGTAATTGATAATTTGTTATCTATTCCATCTTTCAGAATCTTTTTTCACTTCCGAATGATTCGCCTTTCAAACATCCTTAAAATAAGGAACACTAATTTTTTTCTTTTTTTTAATTATTTTTGTTGTTTTTGTTTTTGTTGTTGTTATTGATGCTGTTTTTTTATTTTTGTACGTGTTCTGAAGATTATATAATCAGTCACAATCTATCACTTAAAGCCCGCATGAATATTGCTAATTTTGGATTATTATTTTTTTTTTTTAATTTTTTTTTTTTAGGTCAGGTAAGGTGAGGTTAGGTTGTAAGTAGTATGTAAGTAGTGTAAAAGTTGAGTATATACTTAGGAAATTCTTACCTAAAAAAGTCAGTGATAATATAGGAAGAAACTTGTATTACTTGCATATTTGTCTTCACTTGCATTTATCTTAAAATTGTCCCCCCCCATAATTATTTGAAACCATGTAATCAGAAAAGTGTCTATAAACTAGCATTACTTAAGCCTTAGGCAACAACAGTTGCTCAAACTACAACGTATCTAATCTTTTGTTCACACGCAAAAATTCGCAGAAAATAGTAGTTTTTATTAACCTCTTCTTAGATTGAAAATGAGACATTTATAGGCACGGTAAAAATTTTAGGCCCATAAAAGTAAAAAAAACGAAATCCTCGTGAAAAATTGAGTAGCTTTCATGTGTCTTTCACTGGTTATCGCGATATTTAAGAGTCACACAACCAAATGTCCGATGCTCCCCATTGACTCGATCCACCGTGCGGCGGACTACCCAGCGGCGGACTAGCCAGTGGCGGATCGGCCAGCGGCGGACTAGCCAGTGGCGGATCGGCCAGCGGCGGACTACCCAGTGGCGGATCGGCCAGCGGCGGACTAGCCAGTGGCGGATCGGCCAGCGGCGGATCGGCCAGTGGCGGATCGGCCAGCGGTGGACTAGCCAGTGGTGGATCGGCCAGCGGCGGATCGGTCAGCGGCGGACCGGCCAGTGGCGGATCGGCCAGCGGCGGACTACCCAGTGGCGGATCGGCCAGCGGCGGACCGGCCAGTGGCGGATCGGCCAGCGGCGGAGCGGCCAGTGGCGGATCGGCCAGCGGCGGAGTACCCAGTGGCGGATCGGCCAGCGGCGGAATAGCCAGTGGCGGATCGGCCAGCGGCGGACTACCCAGTGGCGGAGCGGCCAGCGGCGGAGCGGCCAGTGGCGGATCGGCCAGCGGCGGACTAGCCAGTGGCGGATCGGCCAGCGGCGGACTAGCCAGTGGCGGATCGGCCAGCGGCGGACTACCCAGCGGCGGACTACCCAGCGGCGGACTACCCAGCGGCGGACTAGCCAGTGGCGGATCGGCCAGCGGCGGACTAGCCAGTGGCGGATCGGCCAGCGGCGGACTACCCAGAGGCGGATCGGCCAGCGGCGGACCGGCCAGTGGCGGATCGGCCAGCGGCGGACTACCCAGTGGCGGATCGGCCAGCGGCGGACTACCCAGTGGCGGAGCGGCCAGCGGCGGAGCGGCCAGTGGCGGATCGGCCAGCGGCGGACTAGCCAGTGGCGGATCGGCCATCGGCGGACTACCCAGTGGCGGATCGGCCACCGGCGGACTAGCCAGTGGCGGATCGGCCAGCGGCGGACTAGCCAGCGGCGGACTAGCCAGTGGCGGATCGGCCAGCGGCGGTCTACCCAGTGGCGGATCGGCCAGCGGCGGACTACCCAGTGGCGGATCGGCCAGCGGCGGACTACCCAGAGGCGGATCGGCCAGCGGCGGACCGGCCAGTGGCGGATCGGCCAGCGGCGGACTACCCAGTGGCGGATCGGCCAGCGGCGGACTACCCAGTGGCGGAGCGGCCAGCGGCGGAGCGGCCAGTGGCGGATCGGCCAGCGGCGGACTAGCCAGTGGCGGATCGGCCAGCGGCGGACTACCCAGTGGCGGATCGGCCAGCGGCGGACTAGCCAGTGGCGGATCGACCAGCGGCGGACTACCCAGTGGCGGAGCGGCCAGCGGCGGAGCGGCCAGTGGCGGACTACCCAGTGGCGGATCGGCCAGCGGCGGACTAGCCAGTGGCGGATCGGCCAGCGGTGGACTAGCCAGTGGCGGATCGGCCAGCGGCGGATCGGTCAGCGGCGGACCGGCCAGTGGCGGATCGGCCAGCGGCGGACTACCCAGTGGCGGATCGGCCAGCGGCGGACCGGCCAGTGGCGGATCGGCCAGCGGCGGAGCGGCCAGTGGCGGATCGGCCAGTGGCGGATCGGCCAGCGGCGGACTACCCAGTGGCGGAGCGGCCAGCGGCGGAGCGGCCAGTGGCGGATCGGCCAGCGGCGGACTAGCCAGCGGCGGACTAGCCAGTGGCGGATCGGCCAGCGGCGGACTACCCAGTGGCGGATCGGCCAGCGGCGGACTACCCAGTGGCGGATCGGCCAGCGGCGGACTACCCAGAGGCGGATCGGCCAGCGGCGGACCGGCCAGTGGCGGATCGGCCAGCGGCGGACCGGCCAGTGGCGGATCGGCCAGCGGCGGACTAGCCAGTGGCGGATAGGCCAGCGGCGGATCGGCCAGTGGCGGATCGGCCAGCGGTGGACTAGCCAGTGGTGGATCGGCCAGCGGCGGATCGGTCAGCGGCGGACCGGCCAGTGGCGGATCGGCCAGCGGCGGATCGGTCAGCGGCAGACTAGCCAGTGGCGGATCGGCCAGCGGCGGACTACCCAGTGGCGGATCGGCCAGCGGCGGACTAGCCAGTGGCGGATCGGCCAGCGGCGGACTACCCAGTGGCGGATCGGCCAGCGGCGGACTACCCAGTGGCGGAGCGGCCAGCGGCGGAGCGGCCAGTGGCGGATCGGCCAGCGGCGGACTAGCCAGTGGCGGATCGGCCAGCGGCGGACTACCCAGTGGCGGATCGGCCAGCGGCGGACTACCCAGTGGCGGATCGGCCAGCGTTGGACTACCCAGTGGCGGATCGGCCAGCGGCGGACCGGCCAGTGGCGGATCGGCCAGCGGCGGATCGGTCAGCGGCGGACCGGCCAGTGGCGGATCGGCCAGCGGCGGACTACCCAGTGGCGGATCGGCCAGTGGCGGATCGGCCAGCGGCGGATCGGTCAGCGGCAGACTAGCCAGTGGCGGATCGGCCAGCGGCGGACTACCCAGAGGCGGATCGGCCAGCGGCGGACCGGCCAGTGGCGGATCAGCCAGCGGCGGACCGGCCAGTGGCGGACCGGCCAGCGGCGGATCGGCCAGCGGTGGACTAGCCAGTGGCGGATCGGCCAGCGGCGGATCGGTCAGCGGCGGACCGGCCAGTGGCGGATCGGCCAGCGGCGGACTACCCAGTGGCGGATCGGCCAGCGGCGGACTAGCCAGTGGCGGATCGGCCAGCGGCAGACTTGCCAGTGGCGGATCGGCCAGCGGCGGACTAGCCAGTGGCGGATCGGCCAGCGGCGGACTACCCAGAGGCGGAGCGGCCAGCGGCGGACCGGCCAGTGGCGGATCGGCCAGCGGCGGACTAGCCAGTGGCGGATTGGCCAGCGGCGGACTAGCCAGTGGCGGATAGGCCACCGGCGGATTAGCCAGAGGCGGATTTGCCAATGGCGGACTAGCTAGTGGCGGGTCAGCCAGCGGCGGACTAGCCAGTGGCGGATCGGCCAGCGGCGGACCAGCGAGTGGCGGATCGGCCAGCGGTGGACCCGGCCAGTGGCGGACCGGCCAGCGGCGGACCGGCGAGTGGCGGATCGGCCAGCGGCGGACCGGCGAGTGGCTGATCGGCCAGCGACGGACTTGCCAGTGGCCCAGCGGCGGACTAGCCAGCGGCGGATCGGCCAGAGGCGGGCTATCCAGTGGCGGATTGGCCAGCGACGGACTAGCTAGTGGCGGATCGGCCAGCAACGGACTAGCCAGTGGTGGACTAGCTAGTGGCGTAGCGGCCAGCGGAGGACTAGCCAGTGGCGGATCGGGCAGCAGCGGACTAGCTAGTGGCGGGTCGGCCATCGGCGGACTAGCCAGTGGCGGATCGGCCAGCGACGGACTAGCCAGTGGAAACGGAACCGTAGGATAGCATATGGATCTGGGAAAAGAAAGGGAAATGAGACTGTGGTCCCTATCGTAAAATAAGCACTCGAGAGTCTATGGGAAAGTTGTCTGGAAACTATTCATAACTGCTGGCTAGTCAGCTGATGGATAACAACTGTTGCTTTTATTTGTGGAATGAGAAACTGGTATTTTACAAGCTAAAACCAGAGTATATCCCATCAAAAACCTTTTCAGGTGCAAGCAGACGGCATCAGGTAATTAGGTCTGTCACAAATGCCGTTCCAATGCATCCACTCAAAGATATGATATGATGGGAACGGCAAGTCTCCTCCAAGTGGGTATCCAGCAGGGCAACTGTTAATCATTTTTCAAAATCAACACTATATCCATCTGCGGCGAATTTAGTGAAGGAAAAACTTTGAGGGATGTATTTCTTTATTTTTTATTTTCAAACGCAAAAACTCGCCGCCGTTCATCGCCTTAAAAGAGAAAAAAATTAATTATTATTATTTTTTTTTTAAGGCGATGAACGGCGGCAAGTTTTTGCGCTTGAAAATAAAAAATAAAGAAATACATCCCTCAAAGTTTTTCCTTCACTAAATTCGCCGCAGATGGATAGTGTTGATTTTGAAAAATGATTAACAGTTGCCCTGCTGGATGCCCACTTGGAGGAGACTTGCCGTTCCCATCATATCATATCTTTGAGTGGATGCATTGGAACGGCATTTGTGACAGACCTAATTACCTGATGCCGTCTGCTTGCACCTGGAAAGGTTTTTGATGGGATAAAATTTACCATACTTTATAGCAGACGCTAAAATCAGCTATGCAGATGGTAAATTCTACCAGTGTTTTTTCCCCCGTGAAAATACGTAGTTACTTAACTTTTCACTCGCGACTGTACCGTTTTAGTCTACCTACCTTGAAATATAGGGGCGCACCAATGAAAGGAATACTCGATTTCCCGATCGAATTGAGGGATGTTCCGGTGGAAGAATTTGAATAGATACCTAACTCTGGAGCTGAGGCCTATGCGTCGACATTACGTGGTCAACGTAGGACCCCTCTCATGAATCGAAACCCACGGCACAGGCTCTGATAAAACTCTGATCTGTTCTATGAGAGGTCGTCCATCTATTCTACATTTCTCATTGGCATCTCATTGCGGCGGGACGCAGTCGGGCTATGACCTTATCATTTCTCTCCTCTTTTTCCTTCCTCCTTCTTCCCCTTTTCATTCCTCGATAGGCCCGACCAACCCAAATTGGGCCGCGCAGTCTGCCTCTGCCCCCAGGCCCCTTTTGCCGCATGCATTTATATCAATTAGCAAGATAAAAAAAAAACTGGGGGGGGGGAGGGCAGATAAAAGCAAAAAAAACCCTGTATAATCATTGTCTTAGCTAGATACTAACGGAAGGAATTTGACGAAGTCAAAGTACGTCGCCGAACGCGAGCGCATTCCAACACACCGGATCGCGAAGGCTAGTATGGGCGCCTTCGAAATGGTATGTATGCAATATCTATAACAGTAATGCTGCCAAAATTACAAACCAGTTACTCTGCAGGGGCTTGTGAAATATAATTTATGAACTAAGTGCTCGAACGCTCCCTTATCACATGCACGAAGGTTTCCTTAATAATTTTCGGAAATTGAATTTGAAAAAGGCGGTTTTAATTTTGGTCTTTCTTGTAAGGAAGAAAGAAGAAGAAGAAGAAAAAATTCTCATTGAGATAGATTTTTCCGTCTATCGATACTTTTTTTTCTTGCTACTTTTACGTTAGAATCTCAAACATTTAATATTTTTTTGTTTAAATACAGTTTCTTCCTCTTAATACTTTATTTTCATGCTGTCCCTTTCGATAATTTTTTTTTTCGATATAAGAATGTATGTCTGTTCCCTATGATCTTTTTTGGAAATTATGAAAAAGTGCACAAATAATGAATATCCTAGGATGGATACACAGCACTCAATGTTGATACACTCCATTGAATAAGTATTTTTGGACAAATGCTTTTTTTAGTGAGGAATAATATTGATTGATAACGTGTGGAAAGAGACAACCATCATGAGAGACCGTTTCAATTTCGCCATTACCAGGGTGGAGCAGACATTGTATAATTACAAATTTACGACGACAGTAGACATTGAAAATTTATTTGTATGGGGCCTCATTGTGTTTGGCACAGATAGGCTTGACACCATTTTTAAGTCAGGTACCCTCGCTGTTGACGTTGTGCCACACCTTGCACCCGATTTCATGTCAGTCGGAAGACCGCCCTTGCCAAATATAACGAGGCCCATGGAGGAGTTAATTTTGCTGTTCCAGTAATTACGCAGTGACAGCTTTGCAGACTTAACATTAAAATTGAATCTATTGAGTGCCTCAGATAACCATATATCTACGAGTCACTGATCGACTTTTTTCCTAACAACCAGTTTGTGTCCAGAAAGTCATGTAGATCAAATAAATGAATACACAGAGACATGAATTTACCCCAGAAAAAGTTGCAAAAGATGAGCACTTTTGGTCAAAAATTGCGGAGTAATGACGGTTTGAAAAGAAAAATTTACTCCCTACAGGTTTTACAGCATATATTATCTTGTAACAAAAAAAATAAATAAATAAAACCACTGCATTGTCCACTTTTGTCATCTGACTCAAGGCGGGACTGATAATTACACAGATGACAGTACGTGGGTAAACTTGAACTTTGTAATTTTGGTAAGAGTAAATATTTATTAAAATGACCTGTAGGAAGTCACTCCCCCCCCCCTTCAAGCTGACATAGCTTCATCAATTTTTGATCAATCTTGCTCACCTTGAGCTCAATCAAAAGCAAATGAGTAGATTTTTCTAACGCTACCCAGGTCAGGTCACTAGCTAGTTTAGTTTTGAAGTTAGAGCATAAGTCCCAAATCTTTTGGGACACCCTATGCATTAAAAGAAAAGGAGACAAAAAAATAAGAGAAGAATGATATTATCAAGTGAATGTATTTTTCATAAATCTTTGAGTCTGTACAATGAGAATGAAAGCAATGAAAGGGAAAATCAAGATTTTAATTGCATTTATTTTTGTCCACACTTGAACTGTGGTACAGGAGACAGAATAAAGAGCCGCATTTTTCTTCAGGGGTTTTGGGCACCTTCAATGAATTATCCTGATGATTTATAGAGCATTCTAGAATATGGAGAGATAAACTGGCAAGTAGGGTTATGGAGAGGGAAGGGGGGAGGTTGAGAGAAATCCATAACCCCTCACTACCAGCCAAATCAGGGTGAATCTTAAATCGAGAGGACTCGGGGTGGCCGCAGATCTCAATCTTAATGATTGATCTTCTCAAAAAATACAAAGAAAAGAAAACATCTCACCAACTTTCAGTGAAGTAACAAAAATTGCAAACTAGAAAATTAATCTAAACTTCAACCAATCAATCTAATATCAAACAATTTATAACACACAAATTTCACGTTCCTTGCTCAAGTTTTACTAAGTTCCGGTTTACGAGGGTAACACATTTGATTTGACCATGTTCCAGTCCTTACTCTGGTAAACCTAAAAAAAGCAACTAAAATAATTAGTAATCTTCCCTCGATCTCACAGATTATTGAGATTTGCTTATGCCAATTAAACAGATTAAAAAGACTATTATATAATATTAAATTATATAAAATAATAAATATATATGTAATTGATTCAACAGCAGAGCCCAGTTGCCAGCTCATTATTCAAAAATCATCCTGAGGAGAACAATTTCAGTTTAAAAATGCAAAACACCTGAAAGAATACAAGTTTTTTTTTACTAATGCTGTCACAGAAGTTCGGATGAGAAGCAATCATTCTACATTTATTTATTAACACATTCTTTACTTCATAATTTTTTTTTTAAATTTAGTAATTTTCTAAACAGAGAATACACATATTACTCTAACACAGAGATAAATTAAAACTAATCTTAAGAGGAAAGGGGGTGCGATTTGGCTGATTTGAAATAAACCCCTTTTAACTTTCAAGTGAGAGACAAAAAAGCTTCATTATAGAAGCAATAAAAGCAATTCGTTTGAAAGATTTTAAGAGATCAAGATAAATAATAATTGTATACACATCTCTGATTTAGAAAATACAGTTCTATCTTTTTGCTTTTCTTTCGATATTTTCTCTGGCACAAAATGCCTGATTTTCAACAGGAAAATCTAACAGCACACATTCAACAACTCTGAAGTTTTGAACTAGATAGTGTTAATTAAATAGTGTTTACAAAAAAGTTTGGAAGGTTCATTAAAAAAAAAAAAAAAAAAATATGACAGATTTCTGAAACAGAAGTGGACTGACAAAAAGAGAGCGCAGAGAGAAAATATGACAGTTAAGGCTATGAATAGACTAAAGTTTTTAGTAAAATACTAAATAAGTTTCCTTCGAGTGACATGAAGGAATACCATGGAGGGGAATTTTTTGGAGTCGACAAAATTAAATAAAAGGGGGGGGGGTCTCAAAAGTGTGTCACATTGTCTCTAATCTGGAGAAGAGATACAGCAATTTTTCTTCGAATTATAAAAATTTCTGTGAGCTCTCAGGAAATTTCAGACTTTACTCAAAGACTGAATTTTCAACTTTGTAGGGAGCCGTTCAGACACAGTCTGTTTTCTTGGAAATCGTTCATGCTTCTGTGATGTCTCTATTCTCTAAACCACTAAAACAATATTTGAATGCAAACTATGATAGAAATAGTTTCTGACTGAATGAGAGACCTATTGGGCATCATCACTAGACACACCAAGCTTCAAAACTATTGATAAGAAAGTCTGCTGACTACGCATAGAAGATCTACCATGCCAGCTGCTCGAGTGGATCTCGTGCAGATATACGAAAGACCTATGTTTAACAGAGAAGTAGGTATAGGGATGGAAAATAGCATTACGGAATCCACTTTATACACCATATTCTGCGGATTTATCATGAGTCTGGGGCGGTCATGTCAATTAAACCACTGAATTTTCATGACCCCCTTGGATTTAGATGATTTTTAGTATAATGACAGGACTTGTTGAGAAGATACCTAATACCCCCACCCCCAAATTTCAGTTCTTTAGCATGAATAGAACGTGGGTCTGGTACTTTCATTCAGTGAAGAATTCCCTGATTTCGGGAAATCCTTTAACTTTAAAGCCTCTTTTCCTGGATTCGCAACAGCTACAGAGCTCAATTTTGGCTCATTTAAAAGCATTGAATCTCCTCTTTAAAATGATGTGTGGCATGATTCAATTGTAAAAATTTGAGGTACCTACCCAAAATATTAAGAATTTTGGGGTCTCTTCTCAACATGCCTCATCTTTAATTTTCTTCAAAAATCATCAAAAAATGGGACACACAATTGGGAAGAGTTTCTGAAATGTTGAGCATGATTTTACCGCGGCTTTAATTTTTTGTGTCTTGAACGAAGTCTCTCGTTAGAGATATAGCCACTCAACCAGTATTTTTCATATCTACCTCAAACTCTTGTCTCGTTGGATCAGAAACTCAGGTGATTACTGCATTTCCTTCCGGTTCTGCCAGAATAGAGACACAAGGTGAACCTACTTTACATTTTTTCTTAATTATAATTACCTATCAAGTAACAAGAAACAGTTAGAGCACATAAGTTAATAAATGAATTGCTTCATTTCAGCAACAACCAGATTCTTTCGAAGATGAGGTGGGCTTGTCAAAAATTTGTAAAAGCGTGCTTGTATTATCTTGCAACAATGCGTCTAAGTCTACTTCTTGGAGATTAATGCCGTGAGCAGCTCCTAAAAAAATCAGAGAAAAGTTGCTTAAAGGTAGGAAAAAAATCAAGTTAGTAAAATGGGACTGTTGCTAACGTTTGCTGCAACGGATTTCAGACATTGATTCTGACGTTAAATGAAGCAAAATTAACAGCTACACATTAAAGTTACAAAAATTCAATTCTACAATCAGGCATAGGAAATGAATAGGATTTTTAAAACCATTGCTAGATAGGTACCACTCAACCTCTTAAAATAGCGTTTTTTAAATAGCGTTCCTATTAAGGTATTTAGGTTAGGCTTCCTTGGTATTTTCTTTTCTTTTCTTTTTAAGACATGGTGTCTGTCCCTCTCCTTCCCATGTAAAACATGAATATGTTTCGGTACACTTTTCTCTGGAACCAAAGAAAAAGACTTTTTAAAAGTCCAAAAGGCTTTTTACATTGGATTTGCCTTTTCGATATGAACAATTGGACAAGAGTTTTTTGTCAAAACTCGGCAATAATAGCACCAGCTCATTGGTTCATTGCGGAACAAAGGCTATACTTTCATAATGGGTCTGTTGCAAACTTCTGCTACAACGATTAAGAGTGTATAATCTAATGTAAAATCGCCTGAAACGTCTATTGGTGGCATCAGAAAGTCATAAAATTCAATAATAAACTCACAAGAGGCGTTTAATGAAATCTAAGATGACCGAGAAATATTGAGCAATTTGTATGCATGCACCACGAACATCCAAGGATACCCAATCTCACAATATTGATCACAACGTAAACAAACGCATAACCTCTACCTCCAGTGAGGTTGTCAAAGTTGGCCATCCTTGGATGTTCAAGGTGCATGCATACAGATTGCTCAATATTTCTCCGCCATCTTGGATTTCATTAAACGTCTCTTGTGAGTTAATTATTGCATTTTATGACTTTCTGATGCCACCAATGGACTTTTCAGGCGATTTTACAATAGATTAGACACTCTCAATCGTTGTAGCAAAAGTTTGCAACAGACCCATTGTCAAATAAACGTTGAGTCCAATATTTCCAGAGCAACCTTTACGTATTTCTAGGGTAGATAGAACTTGGACAAATTCGGGAACAAACGAGATCCATGTGGAGATTCAATAAGAAAATTAACAGGTTGCTCGACAGTATTGCTGTGAATAGATCGGAGAGATATAAAAGGAACCAGTTTCTACATACCTGCATGTGCTAAAAAAAGATCTTTTAAGAATCCAAGCTCTTTGCTGAGTAGTTTTATTTTCTCTTCCAACATGTCATTTTCACTTTTTAATTCTTGCACACGCTGTAATGTTTCTTGAGTGCGTTGCCGACTCTTTACGCGGCTTTTCTTGACAGCCTGAAAAAAGAGTGGGATTTAATGATATTTTCTTTTCAAACACAAAATTCTTTATCTGGGAATAAAAAGCAATCAATACTGTTAATACGACAGCTCTGACAGTTTTAGTACAGCGTGACAGAAGTCAACTGTTCGGCTACAACACATTTCACCAGTTGCAATCAGCTGTGTCAAAACTTGCGCAGAATTCCAAACTGTATCTCTCACAGTCTCACATGACTCTCATGGATAGCAATCTTTTTAGTTTTTCTGGGGTAGAATGTTGAAAAAGCAGACGTACAAAATGTGCCCTACTTTTCACATTTTCTCACAACCGGTAACTGGTCTTCCATAAAAAAATTTCCCATCATGAAAATTTCACAAAAGTGATGACCTTTTTTATTCTTTGCTTTTTCAAGAAGCTCGCTCTTTCTATATGATGCTTTGCGCTGCTGCACTTGCGCATGACTCAAAATTTCTAATAAGCCGAAAATACTACATCAAAATCCTGTAATGTACCCATCTGAATCTTCATGTTTCTACATTTTTGGGAGCGATCCACATTTTTCATGCAACCACACAGTCGTCAGATCCAGCACATTTTGCACGACTGGTGTAAAGGAACTTGTTTCTAAATAATCACAATGCAACTCCAGAAATTCATATCTACCAACAAACTCTACAAACAAAGTCTCTGTATACAATTTCAGCGATGAGTTAGATAGCAGTTACACAAGGGTCACATGAGAGTGAGAGAGATAATTTGGAATCTATAGGAAGTGTCTGTGCGTATATGAGAGTACAGAATTAACAATGAAAAGAAACAGAGCCAAGTTTGGCAAAGCATTGAGATTGGAGCTCAAAGTACCATGCAGGCTTTGCCCTACAATGCTAATAAGAAAACTTTGAGCTTGAACTACGCAAAAGTCTCACAATATTGCATTTCCAACAACCTTGCAGTAGCATTTGCTCGGAATGATGAGAATAGGGCATCCAAATTAGAAACTTAACCAAGATTAAATTCTAGGGCACAGTGTGTAGGGCGGTTTCTAAAAGATAACGCTCGACTGGAAAAAATAGAAATAATAAATTGGAAAAAGCGTGCAGGGAAACTCATCTCCTGCTATCCGAAGTACAAGTTGAAGACAACTAAAAAAGGTAATTTACCTGATTGTTCCTATCTCTCTTTTTTCTGTATTCATCTTCACTGCTTTCAAGGTCAGCGGATGAATGATCTTCAACTGACTTTCGTTTCGAGCTGCAACGGCCAGCCGAACCCTCTTTGTTCCTCGGAGACATTGAGCTTCAGAGGTATCTGGTGAAAAAATTGCGGAAGATCTATTAGAGTGATCATTAAAATCAGGTAACATATTCTGAGATATCAAGCTGTCAGAGGATTTTCAGTGCAAATTAATTAAGAAGATACAGCTGGAATTTGATCCGGAACTTTTTAAGACTTCGCACTATCCGAACGCGCGGTGAAAAAATTCATTTTTTGGGGACTCAACAAAATAACAAAGGATACAACATCTAACAATTCCTCCTTGTTACATGATGACTCACGACAAAAATTCTGAAGTTCCGTTCTCATCTGGAGGCGTCGACATCTAACGCAGGATGTCATTTTGTTCAGACCCCAAAAAAAGGGCACGTTTCAAGTCATAAGTTCAAGACCATAGCAGGACCTCACGAATTGGCGTAGTGGTGAGGTTGATGACTACCAGCCTCCAGACATAAAAGAGTCATCGATGACATCAGAACCTCAGCAACGTTCAATTCGTGAACACTCACTTGAGACCCGATTTCCGATGGATAAGATAGCCAACTTGTAGTTTATAGTAAATAATGTCTCTGCGGGTAATTAAGGTAACTTGAGATTGTGGCATTATTTAAAGCGAATCAAGAATCATCGGCTGGACTGAGTATTGACAATTCATGGCGAGTTCTTTAGGATGGTACCAGTGACCAAAATACCAAGGATGCTAGAAAAGTAATTGTAACAAAAGCCACAGACCCTGGTCATCTTCTATGTAAATAAGTTACACATACTTTCCGATGATGGTTACACTACATAAACAAGTGTTTCCATGTTGAAACTCATTGAAAGCAAGGACAAGAACACACTCTGTGGACTTAGGATGGTAGGAATAAGCAAACAGATATTAGAAAAAACAAAAGGAAATTAGTATAAGGACTACCTTAATCGGCTTACCTGACTGTGAATCAAAGAAAAGGATCACAAAGTGGAATTAAACGATATAAATGCAGAAATACAAAAGATGTACACGACAAATGGTTAAGTGTTTCGACGCCAAGGACCAAGTAATCGCATCTGTCAGAGAATGACGCAATATGGCGCTTGTAACCAAAGACTTCTAATACTATCTAGACTGGACATAACGCCTGCCCATTGAAACCGATCGGTATGCAACCACGATTACAGTATGTGCTAAGATTTTCGGAAATACATTGATTTAAATGGGAAAATGACTTTTTTGAAAAATTAATTAAAAATACTAAAAAAAATATTTATCCATAAAACTTGGTACCGTTTGAAAGCTCATGATATGCAGATTTCGGTTCGGGCCGGTTTTTATACCATTTTTTCAATCGTAAACATTCTACAGCGGCTCAAAGTTAGGTCAATTTTCCTCGATTCTACGGGGTGTTCCACAGTTTCGGTACCCCGCTGAGACAACCTACATAGCTGTATATACTCAATTTTACGTAATCTATGTTATGATTAAAGTTATTTGTTTTGTGTATCTCAATAATTTATCGCATAAATTTTATTTTTTTGAGCTGTAACCATTCAAAAAAAGTACAAAGAAAACAATTTTTTGAAACACCCTGTAGAAAATCGGTACCCAACTTTAAGCCCCTGTAGAATGTTTCTCGTTCAAAAATCACATATAAAACCGGCCCGAACCGAAATCTGCATATCGTGAGCTTTCAAACGGTACCAAGTTTTATGGAAAAATATTTTTTTTAGTATTTTTAATTAATTTTTCAAAAAAGTCATTTTCCCATTTAAATCAATGTATTTCTGAAAATCTTAGCACATACTGTAATCGTGGATGCGGCGTAGCCAGGCGCAACATGCGATTTTTGTCCCACCCCAGGTATTCACTTTCCCCGCCCTAAAATCGGCCTTATGTCCAGTCTAGATAGTATTAGAAGTCTTTGCTTGTAACGAGTTGTGTGTTTTAATCAAAGATTACACTGTCGCCCAAAGACTATGATTTAGGCGTTTTCAAGCTAAAATTTTTTTGTAAATTTTCTGTTGATTTTCGCATTTTCACGTTCGGTGAGCGATCCAAATTGCGCGTACGTAGATTCAAAAGGAAAAAATTTATCACCAATGATAGAATAGAACTCACAAGTGTCTCAAGCAATAATAAAGGAAGCAAAGAAATAAACCGCCTTTCAAGGTCGATTTCCGTTGATTGTTGATTTCACTGCGCTCTCCTGGTTTCTGATGTGCGTTGCCCTGTCGCGTGCATTTCAGCGGTTTGTTTACTTCCTTTTATTAGCGTGTGTTGAAAAAGTGGTATTTCAATTGAACAGTTTCTTTACTTTTAATCAACCATGAAACTCGTCCGGTGAGTTTGTTATTCGTTTTATTTCTGTCTTCCCACTTGATCTGTTTATTCTTTCCAAGTATGTATGGAAGTTTCCCCATCCAGCCGGAACCCGATTGTCGTTCGGCTCGCCTGCACCAACATAGGTTATCTCGCAGGTCGTTTTAATTCGTACCTAAAAGAAAGTCTATTCTGTTTAAGGATAAGATCCTCATAGATCTCGATACCTCGCTGCAGAGCAGTAAGCTTCCTCTTTTCAACAAGGTGTTTCATTCATTAGCATTGTGAATGTGTAACGTACTCTCCTGAATTCATACCGAGCATTTTATTTCATACCGGTGGCGGAGGTTCAATTCGGATTCAAAAGTATTAGTGCAATTGGGAGGGTCACAGTAGCAAGGCTTTCGGAGTAGAGCTGGCACATTTTGACTGTCAGGTCCTGTCAAGTAGCGATGCCTACGTACGAAACGCACCTGTGCGCGGTTGATTAGCAACTACTCCTAACTCTATTACTGATGAGATTTGAAGCGTAGTTGAATGCTCAATGCCTCTTTTTATTACCAATTACTTGGAATTGGTATATTCTACCTTCTTCCATACAAATTAATTAACCCACCTCAAGATGTACACGCGCAAATAGAAGGTCTGAATAGTGCAGCTCTGGCATGTTGTTGCAGCAGCGCTGCAATGGACATGAGGCCTGAAATATGAGAGAGAAGATGCTGCGCCTTCTGGCGTCCTTTTTTGCCTGTGCTGGTATTATATGGTGCAAGATTGCTGCCAAGTTTGAAAGGCCATCTCCTTCTCATTATTGGTCCATGTGTAGCCCCCAACGCTTCATTGGAACACGGTTACTTGCAATTCACTTACATAACCTCTAGCAATCATTATTTTTCTTTGGGTTTTCTGATGGAAACCTGGAACAATCCGTTTGATAATTGTCAAAATACTGAAAGAACGTGACTAACTATTAGCAATCCGGTCCAACTCATTTATAAGTAAATACATTTTACCGAAATATTTCTAACCTTGTGCGTAATGGCATAGCTTCTACATGGTAACCTTTATATCATCCTTTTTCTACTCAGAAACAAAGTAGAACAAGTTTATCCTTGTTGAATGTGGTTCATTCAGTGTTCAAAGCTGAGGAGATGAATTTTTCCAGGTTCCGTTTGTACTCATTAGAGTTGGTACTATTCAGAAAGTAATGGCAAAAGGGTTTGTTAGCAAACCAAAAGTAACTTTTGATTGGTGGAGCAACTTGTTTGCGTAGTTAGTAAGTGCGTTGGAAAGCTGGAACTGCAGTAAAAAGTGCAACATTTTCCTTTGCATTCCGTCTCATTCAATTGAGTTCCAGTTTTAAAAATTAGACTCCTCGATTGATTTTCATCTATTTGCAAAGCTGTTCTTAAATTGTAATCTAGCATCACCTGCCTACTTTGTCAAACTTTTTGAACTTCAAAGGAGGCTTATTAATGACACCATTCTTATTGAACATTGATATTCTCTTCTCTTTTTTCTTTCTCTGTTCTCAAGGTTTTCTATTTTTTTCTTTCCAGGTTTTTAATGAAATTGAGTCATGAATCAGTTTGCATGGAGTTAAAGAATGGCACACAAGTCCGAGGCACAATAGCAGGTAATAACTGCGTTTCAACTGTCATATCAGTAGTCTGTCAGATATATCTTGAATCTTTCTGTGGAGATTGTTGGAGGAGAATTTTCTGCAGCACATGTTTTAAATAGAACTTTAAACCCTCATCTTCCCTAGCCTTTTTGGCATTATGGATTTTCAAATGGGGCCCTCTGGACCCAAATTATATTGGCCTCTGGTGTCAGCGCTGGATTTACTCTTTTGCCGCCCATGGACCATCTGACTATTTGCCGCTCCCTCTAAGCCCACGCTCCAAGGGGGGATCTGAGGGCGCCCTCCCTAGTTAGGAGGGGGTCCCCCGCAATTTGTTGAAATTTTTACCTCCTGAAAATGCAAAATTACACGATTTTTTAAAAAAAATCCTGATTCTTTATACATGGAATTAATCAGATTTTCGTGGTGATATCAACGCATTTAATTTTCCACACAATTTCCAGCATAAAAATCAGCACTAAGCCTGGTTTCCCATGAGACGCAATGATGCGCTGCTACCGAGTCGAACTTCACTCGAAGAATGTTTATTTTTCGACAGAACTCATTAAAAAAAAAAAAAAAAAAAGCCTTCGAAAATTGGTCGCTCCCAAAAATCTGCTGCCGTGGGCCACAGCCCATGTGGCCCGTGCCTAAATCCGACGCCGTCTGGTGTGGCATGTCTCATTTAAATACACAGCGGCGTAATATACGTCTGCTTTGGTGTGACGTAAGCTTCACTGATAACAGTGGTCTGTTATCTAAAAATGGTTGGTATGACTTGCTAAAATGTGCTTTGTCTGATTTTAGGTGTGGACGTTGCTATGAACACTCACTTGAAAGGTGTAAAAATGACCATAAAAAATAGACCAGAAGTTAGATTAGACACCATTACTATTAGAGGAAATAACATAAGATATTTTATTCTACCTGATGCATTACCCCTAGAGACTCTCTTAATAGATGATACGCCCCGTGGTAAAGGAAAGAAGAGGGAAGGTCGTGGTCCAGGTAAGAAATTTTACTCTCCTAGCCTTTCTTTTCAGCTTTTCTCGTCCCACGCTGTAATTATTCTTGAGAAAAACAGTGATGAATGTGATGTAATGCTTCATATTTTCACTGCGGTTAAGCCTCCATGGTTGGAGTGTTTCACTGAAACAGAATGGGACAAGTCAACTGCTCTGAACAGTGGGTCCTATGACAGCGGTTACTATGGTCCAAGAGAGTGACCACAAGTAATCCGCTCCATCCTGTTCTATCATTTTTTACAAATAATAAAAAATCAGCCCAATAATTCTTTTAGAATCAACTGGATCATCAGAGCATTGGACTCATTAAATTTCGTGGCTTATACTGAGTTGTGTCAATAATCAAATTCTTGGTCCCAAAAACGAAGGGCAAGACGAAAAGTGTGTTTCGGTGAGACTGATAGATTTGCACCACAAGCAGGGAGTGTAAAAAAGGGGAGCACTTACTGCATACACTGTCAGTCGAAAAGTTTGTGTTTTGAAAAAAAAAAGTGCTGTGCATTGTGTGCTCAGGATCCATTCTTTCTCTTCTTCCAAAAATTGTTCCAGACACACGCAAGCTTTTGCAAACTAAGGATGATCTCTTGGTAAGAGGACTTTTCGCTGATGTCGGAAAATGTTGTAGAAATCGCATTATGTAATTGAAAAGGTTAAAAATACTGAAGAAATTATTGAATGAACATTTCTATCAAAAGTGTTACTTTTAGCAAGTTCTATTATGTAATATAAATTGTAAATTTAATCATACTTTAAAATCTCACTACTTTCGAGGAGTAAAAAGGTAGTTCTGCCTGTTTCGACTCTTAAAAAGCCACACAATTTCAACATTTCATTAAATTTATGGTACGTTATCAAGAAGTTGCTCAAAGAAATATAGTTAAGGTGATTAAAAGCAAAACTTTGCCAGATTTCAATCTGATAGATAGCCCCACTAGTTGCTTTTTGGAAATGATGTGTTTTTGGCATTTTAAACTGAAACCAAGAAAAATGCAAAATACAAGAATATCAGCACCCGTGAAATTTTGTTGTGGATTATCTGAACCCAATGAGCAAAATTGGTTGAGAATTATAGCAGTAAATCATGAAATTAATTGCGCTGTAAGCTTAGTGAGAGTGAGTGCGAGTGATACTTTGTCTATCTGTCTCACTCGCACTCATTGAGGCTCATGGGCATTTTTGTGTTTCATAATTTCCGGCTTTATTTTTGAGTGAATCAGCTTGACACTTTCAGGGTATTACTTGGAGTATGCGGACAGGTGCTCACATTCCTCAAGTTTGTACTTCCAGTGTAAATTTATCAGTTTTAGCCAAAAACTGCCGACTTTTTTGGCAGCATTCATTCATTTGGTAGGTATCTAGATGTTTTTATGATGCAATGTCTGTGAAATTCCTCGCCGTCAGGGAAAAGTCCTGTTACCGTGGAATTACCCTCAACGGTGAAAATGAGGAATAAATTCTGCAACGAAAGAAGTTTATGACATTCCTTGACCTTTGATTAATTTTGTGGTTTTATTTTTATCCTCTTTTCATTACATTGGTTCGTTTTGAATTTTTAGGAGCCAGTCGAGGAAGAGGTAGGGGTCGTGGATCTCGGGGAGCTCGAGGTGGTCGTGGAAGAGGCAGAGGACGTCGATAGACTTCTTCTTCATTCCTTTCACTCACTCAGCATACTTATGAAAAGTGTGTGTGATGTGCAAGTATTCATATTGTTGAGGAGTAACTTTCAACAAAATTTCAAAGCTCATCTCATAACATTTAAGTCAACATTTTTGTTAAATTAAGAATGTACCTATCTAATCGTCTATTTCAGATTTTTCGTTGTTTTGTTGATAATCAATTTCCAGAAAGGTTACATTTCTTCCCGCTGTCCATAGATTAAAACTTTCGTCTATTGTAACTAATTCTCTGTGATATTCAGACGAAATCTTTCGGCAAAATTAGATGACTTTATGTCGACAAGAACCAACTGCTTTTAATTTCTTTTGTAATTGGTTCTTTACGGCCTGAAACCATATAATTTTTAGCTCCTAATCCTCTAATACCTGTTGTATGATCCCCTGGAAAGGTGGAAAAAAGACATTTTCTAAAATAAGGTGAAGAGGAAATTAAGCTGTTTTCTAAATGGGTTGCAAACTTTTGCTGTTGCAATTTTGAGCATTGATTCTAATTCTAAAATGTTGCAAAAATAACAAGAATGCCCACTCTTAAAATGACTAAAGCCCTAAATTGACAAACAGCAAGACACTTCCAAATGCCACCGCTGGATTCTATGTATTCAGACAAATATCTTTTCACTTAGGATACTATCTGCACAGTAAAATCTAAGATGACTGTCTTCGCAGATCATTTAACAAACAAGTGGGCCGATCTTTTATAGTTTTGTCAAACTGATTCTTAAGACTGTCTATAAGTGACACGGTTTGTCCAGAATCTAAAACGTGACTGTTACTATTGTAACCATTGTATAATTTTCAGTTTTTAACTGCTTTCCATAAGTAGCCGTCAAGCAACAGGAAACTTATCGATGGTTGCCATAGGAACGACAAAGTCTTACAATGTTTGACCAGTAGCACATCACTCAAAGACAGTTTTAACGATCAGTTTAACGTAAGAGTAAATGACCAATGACAAACAGTATTGATATTTATTAGAATTTTATATAATTTCTTTTAAAGGAAACTCCCCATTTTAATTTTACATAATTTTTATGAGGATGAAACTTCTTAAGAGTAATTGCACAGTTAGATCTGCTATATGCAACAGTCACTTAATAATCATGGTCATTTATGTTATCATCGTATACAGTCTGCCTAATTCTACTGCCCAACTACCTAGTTTCCAGCGGTGGCATCACAAAGAGCCTTTTCGTTTTCTATCCTTAAATATTATTATTTTTACAGCAGTATTGATGCTCAAAATTGCTCTAGGAAATGTTTTCAGCAGAAGCATTGTACTTTCTGCTCTGTAAGGCATTGGTAAGCATGAAACGGAGTTTGATTCGTTGATTCATGTGTCTCTCTCGGTCTTCAAAAATTCATAAAAACTTGTATCAGCTCAACCGAGGAATAATTGGAAAGAGATAATGCTATCATTAAGAAATCTGTGTAACTTCAACAAAAGAAAGTAATCATTTGCCTATAGTATTCTTGAAAAAGTTGTAATAATCATAATTTTGCAAGAAAAAATATTAATAAACCATAAAAACAGATCAGTAATAGTTGTGTGTGTAACCTCTTATTTTTTCCCTCGTGTTATCCTCTATTTTATTGAGGATCAAATCTAACTTGATCACTTAAATCTTATCATTCAGTCTGAAAGACCCGGTACAAAATCCATGCATCATCCTAATACTTCCGGAAGACAAACTTTGTTAGTAGTAAGTAGGGTTGTGCAGCACTGATTTCGGTATTTAGCTCTGTCTTTGACAGCAGCCTCTAAATGAGTGAGATTGATAAAACTGCCGTGGGTGACGTAAGCCAGAAGCCAACTAAACACTATGAAACTGTCAAAGTATTGATACATGGCATTCCCGCATCATAGTACCTTCAAATTCCCTAAAAGTTTTGTAAAATACCAAAAAAATCAGCCAGTTCGGTATTTTACATAACTTTAAGGGAATTCAAAGGTATTATGATATAGAAATGCTACTTTGACAGTTTCATAGTATTTAGTTGGCTTCTGACTTACGTCACCCACAGCAGTTTTATCAGTCTCACTCGTTTAGAGGCTGCAGTCAGAGATATAGCTAAATACTGAGAAATACCGAAATCAGTACCGCACAACCCTAGTAGTAAGAAATGAAAGAAAAAATTAACAGGGATCATAATGATAAAGAAAAATGCGATTGAATGGTTGAACAATTCTCTCTTTCATAAGTAATTCAAATATACAAGGCAGTCTGTTAATTAAGTACTTAAATTACAGGCAACAGGTTTAATTGCTTTTAAGGGTAAAAAAAAAGAAAAAGAAAAATATTCACAGGGCGCAAGATTTGGTCAAGAAGAAGCAAATGGTATAATCAGTGACTCCTTTTATAAAAATGATTGAACCTTGGAGAGCAAGGGAGAGTAACAACTCTAAAAGGCCCAAAGGTTTATATTATTAGCTACATAAAGCTCTTTCTTCATCACAGTGTTAAAAAGTGTCTTTGAAAGGTTTACATAGCATACCTAAAGTCCCTGTATGTTAAAAAATCTCGTGCCGTACTAGGTATATTTTGATTGGCTAATGTATTTTAGACTGTAAAGGAGGTGTTCTCTGTGCTTCTTCAGACACAGGATGACCACTAGAAAGCTTTGTTCAATGAGGAATTTTTCAACATAAAAGTTTACTGCTTTTGGTGACTGTAATGGGGTTCAAATACCTATGTATCGGTCAGTTTTACACATCCTTATTCAAGTTGCAAGCCCCAAAATTTCACTTTTCAAAGTAATAACTAATACCTAGCTTTCATGAGCAGTTATGTTAAAAGACCACTTTCTTGGGCCACTTCTTTTCTCGTTCACACAACTGGACTATTTTCCATGCAGGGACTCAACACATACCTACTTGCGCGGATGGGTGATAAACAAATAAGAGATGGTTGAGGTATACACACAAAAAGAAACATAAAGGAAAGAAATATGAGGACAATGTAAAAAATTAGGAAGCAAGCTTCATGAACAATTGGAAAAAAAGTCTTGCAAGGAGAATTTTAACCATTTTGCCACCAAATATTAACAGGGTTTCTGACATAATTCTAAACGGCCCATTAAGGGTTCTAGGCAGGGGCTCCACAATTTTGGGGGTGCTCCAAAGAAAAAGCTGTGGATGTTAAAAGACTTTGGCAATCTAACGGTTGCGGCTATTTTTTCCCATCTTCCAAAGTTATTACTGCATATTATTAAATGCAGATTTTTAGGTCTTTTCCTACCTTAAATGACTCAATGATGCACAGTTAATTTTTAATTTAATCACTTGCAAGATTATTAAAGTGACTAAAATTTTCAAAATCCATTAGGGGTCTCAATACCCACCAATATGCAAGAAGCACTGCCAAGGTAAATCCAAGGTAAATCTACCTTGAAGCTCTGTATTGTATACAAGTTAATATTCTCAGGCCTTCAGTATTTCAGAGGCCACGCTCTGGGAAAACAGTTTTCACCTGAATCATTGTGAATCAACAATTTTTCTTCTTCTCTTTCTTCCTTATTTTTATGGATCAAAGATGAAAATCAAACTGACAGTCCTCCAAACAGGACACGGACAAGGAACATTATTATATTAACAAGTTAGTCCAGTAGCACTGAAATCTAGGAGCGCTACCTCAAACGTAAATTGAACTGAAGACAAATGTAAATTGAATGGGGAAGAGATGGGCCACTCTAACACGGCGCACATGAAATGAAGCTTAAAGATTACAGCACTACAGGACTGTCCTGTTATTAATAGACCTTCAGATATAGGTAGCCGGAGGGTGAAAAACGGAAGTAAGATAAACTGGGAAGTATTTTCCTCTTCAATGCAAACCACCAGATAACTCATGGTAAAAAAAAAAAAAAAAAAAAAAAAAAAATGAGTTATTGCCCAACCAAGAGATACCTCTGAGACGACTTTTGCAAGTCCTTCGGTTTACAGCGTGGTTGCGTAACAACATTGTACAATTACTGATATACATGTTGCTTGAAAAAAAAGTACCCGGCTTCAGAGAGATGGGGAGGGGGGGGGGGTGGAAGGCTAGAGCTCAGCTTGCCCAGCAGTGTAATAATGAAGAGGTTAATAGCAGGTACTTCACTAAATAATAGAGATAAACATTGACAAAGATAAACTTTAACCCTTTGCGGTCTCGTTTTTTTTTTCACTTGCACTCCCATCAGGTCGTAATAAAAACGCAAAAGAGAGGATATTATTTCTTGTCATGCCGCGCCACTAGCGCTAAGGGCAACCTCCACACTATGCGAGAATGAAACTGCTAGAAGTTCCCGAGAAAACCCAAAGATCGCAGAATGCGCTGAAGTTGTTGGGGCTGGCCCGATACGAGACTCAGCAGAATGAAACTTTTATGTCATGTTGGGTGAGCCCCGACATGCGACCGGAACGGGGATTTTCCGATGTCGGGCCTGACCCAACACACGACCCCAAAGGGTTAAGTGACTCATTGTGAGGTTAAGATTACCTTTATATGTTGACAAATAGTGCCTTGTCTATAGGTAGGACAATCAAAAATTCAGGTGAAAACTTTTCAGCCCACTTTCCCTCATTAATTAAATGCTGTGACCAAAATTTTATGAAAGCAAGAACAGTTGAAGCGTTCGATTTCAAAACAAGCAATATCCGTTGCGATGTTTCGACAATCACACACCTTCTGCATTTTTGTAGTCAAGTCTAATGCACCAAGTTTCTCAAACTTTTTTCGCTGAAAATTTGCAAAATTACAGCTCCTTTTATTAAAAAAAAGAAAAGGTAATGTGACATTACAAGCAGTAGGCTTCTTATAGAACAAATAAAAAATTGAAACATTTACAAAGGACATTTTCTCAATTTTTCTTTGAAATAAAAATTTGCGAAATTGTGAAAATTTTGCGATGAGTATTGCAGGTTTTGAAAATAAACGGTTCAATTCCGTGAAGGTAAAATGAAGATGTAATTCTTAGAGACAAAATTAGCGTTCATTATTCAAAATGAAATAAAACAAACAAGACCTGAGAGGACAAAATAAAGAAATCAGTTACACCTGAGAACCCTTCTTTGAGACAGAAAAGTATTTTTTTTCAGGCATTTTCAGTCAAAAGCTGAGAATCCCTGAAAATAAGTACCTTCATCCACACAGCGTCACATAAAATGAAACAGGAAAGGTTCAATATGATTCTGATGCACCTAACATTATATAACTATTCCTCAATTAATTAATTAATGACAGACAAAATCATCAAAAAATAAAATATTACATCAGATGCAACTTTACTTCATATTCTCCTGTGCAAAGTAATGATAAGGAGAACATCAGATAGAATTATGCAAAAATGCCGAACTAAGATTAATTTGGGCATCTCTGGTAAAGATTCAGAGCTGGAGCCACAGGTAAAATTGAAATTTGCACTTCTCCTGAAGAAAACAGTCAATAATACTTCCAGAACTAAAATTTACAATTCAATGAGTAATTCAAGATGTTTTAGCGCAGATAGAAATTACTTTCCATAATAACATTTTGAATTATTGCAATCAGAGCTCCGAAGCTGGAGCTGCTCTAGCTCAGGGCTCTAATCGCAATAACTCAAACTGTAATCATGAAAAATAATTTAACTCTGCGCTAAAACATCTTGAACTCTTTAAAAAATTGTAAATTTCAGTTCTGAAGGATTGTTTTCTCCAGGAGAAAAGCAAATTTCAATTTTGACTGTATCTCCGGTCAATGTACCTCCAAGTTCTGTCTTTCATAACTTCACTAACTTTTGATAAAGCTGTGATATTTGACACAAGTCACGCTTAACGGCCGGGAATGTAGAATGCTTTAAAATTCAGTGATAGTGATGAAATTGAAGCAAGGAAAGGCCAGAAGAACTGGAGTGTTAGAATAAAAGCATGTGAGCTCACTCCTGACGAGAGCGCCGAGTTCAAAAGATTGATGTTAGAAAACGGAATGAAAGAACAAGCAACAAACACTGAGCATCAGCTGCTGATATAAAATGGATCTCAGACACGGATTCAGGAATTTTTCTTCTTCTTTCTTCCCCTATTTGAACACATGTGTTGGATAGGGATAAAGAAAGGCCACCATGTGACTTCGGCCGAAATGTTTGTCCTTCTCTAACACTAGTGTTCAAATGGACGAAGAGAGAGGAAAAAACAAATTCCTGGATTCGCCTGTTATAGATCAGTTGTAGGATGATAAAAGGCTGATAAAGGATGTCTGGCATCTTTAACGTTTAAATTCCCTGATTTTTCGATTAACTATTTTACATTTTCCCTGATTAGTAAAAATACTCTATTGCAAAAATCTGAGCTTATTCCAAGACTCAAACTACATTGAGATCGGTAATCTCGCATCAAATTAAGTCTTTGATTGTATTTCATTGTGTTTTTTCCCTGAAACTTTCAGATTTTCCTCAATAAAACCAAGTGCCCTGATTTGTCAGCCTATCGCTAATGCTAGACACCCAGAAACACTAAAAATTAAAACATTGGTAAAGGAATAGGGGAAGTAGAATCAAAAGATAAAAATTTTCTTTTACTTCAAAGAAATGCAAGTTGCCACAGCTACTGAAATTTTAATGGAAATCTACTTGAGCATCCTTAAAGTTATATTAATTCAGAGGCACCTAATAAAAGAATAAGAATAAGAATAAGAATAAGAACCCAGCCGCCCCAGCTCCTTGCTATAGCTCGTTATGCTTATGTTTCACAGCGAACGGCTGGGCTGTAAGGGATGACAAGGGATAAGACACAGGGACACCACATTCGCGAGAAATCCCTGCTACAGGAAGGGAGTCAGGAAAGGGAGATAAAAAAAGGGAAACACCGGAATGTCACCTTCGCGAACTATTCCTGATTTGGGAAGGGTTTAAGACTGTGCAGGCTGGGGAGGGGAATGCCTGCAACAGCCAATATAAATGTAATACTCTCATCTCAACTCTTCTTCAACTCTTTTTTCCCCTTTTTTTTTTTTCTCTCAACTCTCTCCTCTTTTCTTTTCCCTTTCTTTTCTCCTCTTCTGTTCTTCTCTTTTCTCTTCTTCTCTCATTCAACTCACCCCAATTTCCATGCCAAACAGCATGGCCCTGCTGTTAGTGGTGTTGTCCGCACATTCTGCAGACCCAGGTTGCCCAGATTTTTTCTCATACAGATCCGAACTGCAACCCAACGGCCCCTTTAGCGACGCACCATGCCTTCATCTCAATCTTCTCTACTTCGCAATTGGCACCTCCTTGATTGTCTCTTCTTCTTCTCTTCTTGATTTAATTCTTGGACTATGCATGATGCCTGCTGCCATCTCTTCAACGAAAACATCTTCCTTTGTACTTGCTCTTTGGGCAATGCTGGGCTTCAGCCAGAGAATAAATATAACCAGAATGAAAACTGTCGTAAGAGCCCACATAGTCAAGTTTCTAAACTGGGTACCTTGCGCAAGGAGCAGCGCCAGTGGTCGTCAAAAGTGTGCAAATCGCAAAACCTGGTACCTCAAAAAGCCTCCCATAAAAAATGTACACAGAGCAGCATAACTTTTTTGAAAGAAGGCCATAAAACTGAAAATACGTCGGATCACTTACTCTTCCAGAAATACAGATTAGATAGTTTTTGAATGATATTAGTTAATTACAATCATACTTTCGCAGCCATAATTTAAATGACGCAGCGCTACCTGGTCTAGAAGGCTCAGGAAACTGCGAGCAACAATAGAGGAGTGTTTCCACTCTAGCTGCACCCACTATATGCTTCAGCTGTTTGCTTTCAGCAGATTCTCTCAAAACAAGAGAGATCAAGCCACTTGTATGTCTACCTCCTATCAAGTATGCACTCTTGAATGTAAGAGATGCTCACCAATGCTATCAGCTTTTAGAGAAAATGTGGCTTGACACAGCGATTTGGTCTCACAAATCTATCATCCAGTCCTCTATGCATCGCATCAGGTTAGTTTACTGCAATTTTCTGAGTTACCACTCCTACCAATCATATACTCGCCTTAGATAGCGGGTGATGTAAACTGTCCCTTCTATACATTCATTGATCAAGAGGGTTCAGCGTGGAGATAGCTGGCACCAATGGGATGTCAGAAGTCTCTGCTTCTGTGTTTCCAATTTTTCGATCGATCTTGTAGATGACAAGCTCCTTTGCAACATCTTGAAGCTAGACAATTCTGATCCCAATTCCTTGCAGATATATCTTCAAGGTCTGCCAAAAAAAAATGCGCCTGCTTGTTCCTGGAATATTTGGCACACAAGTCTCAGTGTTATGGTGGATCAGAGCTCCATGATCCCTTATCACTACTCATTCTTATGAGAATACTATGTCTCCTCTTCTTTGTCTACTGTCTAGACATCGCTTTGATATTCCAATTTCCTTCTTGGTCCTAGTGTTAGTCTTCTTGATTTCTCAAACTGGTATCCGCTAGCTCCCATTCTTTACTTAATTTCCCTTTTTTCCTTTTATTACATTGATATTTACTATCCTCTTGACCTGAGCTTTATTTCCTTGTTTTGATCAGCTATCAGCAAGTTTTCCTCATCTCTCTTCTTCAACGCTTTGTTCACCTATGGTTTCCGAATAGCAGCCCTGCTTCTCTTTAACTCATGGCATTTTCATGCTCTTCTCGCCTTTGCTGTCACCTCCTCTCTGTATTCGGTCCAATCTCTGTCTTGTTTCCTTGAGGTTCCTTTAAGCTCGTTGAGCATACTTTGTTGATTAGAGTTCATCTCACCTCACTTCACTTAACCTCTATTAGAAGTATACCATAAGTAATGTGCACCAAGTTTAACCCATAGTTTCTTTCTTCCTTCACACCCGCATTCTTCATGAGCGTCCAGCTATGCGATATCCTGTATATTTTTCACATCTTTTCCCTTGGTCATTCATCAATGTCGATGCACTGGAGCATCCAGTTGGATCTGATATTCCGTGTCACTGCCAGGTTGAAGTATTCATCCATTTTCAGAGGATAACGCACCGGAAGCTCGGGCACTGTGGAAGGCTAACACATTTCATTACACAAAATTGTACCGCACTACTTCATATTACACTTCACAACACTACACTACACTACACTAAGCAACTACGGACACTGACCACCTCCCGATTAATACCGACGCACTTTCGATCCGTAGCAACTCTGCAAGGCAGGGTCACCGCGTGAAGGTGTGCTACGGTCTTAGGAAGGTAGAGGCTAGTGCACAAGCCATGCAAAGCAGCAAAGCAAACACATGCAAGCAAAGCAGGGGGCGAGGCATATAAGGCGCATACTCTTCCTCTGAGCTCAACTGCTCTTTGACCCCAATTCAGAGGCACCTAATAAAAGAAAATAAAAAATAGAAAAAAAAAGAAAAAAAAACCTCTCTGATCACAACTTAAGGAAAATAATGAGAAAAGAAAAAAAATTGACCTTGAATGCTACGTCAAAATTTAAAATGATAAATTCAGTTTCTTTTCAATACACAAAAACATTTGTTAAAAAATGAATTGACGAAAATCTCTCAGAGAGCTTAAAGGTCTTTTGAATTAATCCAACTGAGACGGGAGAGAAGTTAAGGGCACGATCTGGAATTCACATTCATAGGCGGATCCAGCAATCTAGCAACTGCGCATTCTTCCCATTTGAATGCATACTAAACTATCGATTGTTGCAGGGGCTCCAGCCCCAAGAATAATCGATTATTTCTCATGCAATCAAATGGGAAGAATACACTGTTGCCAGATTGCTAGATCCGCCAGTGTTCACATTCCTGCGAAAGGTTCGAATCAGGAAGATCAGAAGTGAGCCTAGGTTTGAGTTTTTGAAGGTTGATTATGCCTCTACACCCTGTCTTTATACTACTTTGAAACTTTTGCCGAGACGGTTTTGAATTTTTTTATTCTATTCTCAATATCAACTTTTGAGAAAGATTAAATATTACCCATCAATGGGCGCCGGGCATTGGGGGAGTGTTGGTGATAAGCCTGCATCCTGTATGTTTCTGATACATTGGCTTAGTAGTATGAAAATCAAAATACTAATTAATTTTCCAGTCTCCTAATTTTTTTTCTTTGAATCCATCAAAAACTTGAGCGTTTATTCACTGCAGCAAGTACAAAAAAAAAAAAAAAAAAAAAAAAAAAAAACGCTTGTTAAAAAAGAGCTAAAAAGTAAAAAATAAACAAATAAATGAATAGAAATAAGTATTCTACTTAAGAAAAAAATGTGATACACATTCTTTTCAGATTTGAATTGTAAATCAATACATGAAAGAAATTTGGTTTTCCTAGTTTAAAGAGCTACTTATGTTTTTTAAAATAGTTCCAAAGATTTCGTCCAATACACTATTTTTCCAACGAAATCGCCCACTGTAAATTCGTCCATTAATTGTTTGTTTAATTTTCTGGTAAAATCAATTTACAGTCTGTCCTTAAATTCTTTTGTCTATAATGATGGGAATGGAAAATTTATTAATGTCATCCAATAATTTCAAACAAATGTAAAAGTAAATCAACAGCAACAATGCAACTGAATGCATTAATTGAGTGATAAACAATCTCATTTTTTCTATCGAAGGGGTCCGTAAACAATATCATGTTGGCAAAGTAAAGACATTGATGTTTGTAAAAAGAGCAAACCTGTATACTGCAAAGTGATGAAATAAAAATAAGTATCTATATTTATCAGAGATGAACTCATGAGGAATGGATTCCCGCAGCAACGACTGAACGTTTTCCCCAATTAATGGACACACTTTTTTGGCTGACTTACTTATTGGACTAAAGTAATCTCTGGACAATTTAAAATTTGGACGAAGCCTCATATTGGACAAAATGTAAAATTGGACCAAAGAGAGAACTGACATTTTTGCATTGGACGTTACCTCTGCTAACCTCAAAAACACATTAATTTGGAACAAACACTCCAAAACACTTATCGATTCACATTGGAGGAGGTAAAAGCCTCAATTTAATGATAAAAACAAAGTTACTCAACACTAATTAACTAACCACAATATTAGTAACTAGAGCAAAAAATCAAAGCTGAAATCAATCTCAGTAGGTATTTACAAGGCAAAATATAAAGCTATTTACATTATGATAATTATATTTAAAGTATTTAAATAGATCAAAACAGCATTTAGAAAGGGAATTTTTTTAAACTACAAATGTCTGCTGCTGACGAGTTAAATGCAAACTTGAGTCATACGAGTGTTCATCGCTGAAACAGAAATAGAAAGAGGAAGACAAATTATTTTAAATACGGATCTCATCAGAATTCTTGGACTTGCCAAAAGGTAACTAAAAAAATAGAGGATCAAGCAAGAGGGAACCAAATTTAAAATTTAGAGAGAAATTGGGCTGATAAATTGAAGTGTGATAGTTCCAGTGATGCTCAATAGGGGGGGGGGGCAATGGGATGACTCCCAGCAGTTCCAGCCCCCCTGAGAATCAACACTTCCGGAAAAAAAAACTGGAAACCATGTTTTTCGCTCTAGTTTCGAAAATTGTTGGGGTTTTTTACCATACTGTTCCTCCTAGAATTGAAAAATTGATTTGCCCGGGCATTTATTCAATTGGACATGTTTATTTGTTTTAGCAACTTTGCATCTGATTTCATGAATATTAACCTCCCAGTAAAGTTGCGCAGAGGGGAATTGTAGGTACCAAAATTATCCATACATCTGTCAGTCAGTATTAAATATTTCAGTGTTTTCGGATTATTCTTTTCTCTCTCTCCCCCACCCCCCTCCAATAATTTTGAATACTTTCACTCACCAGTAACTTAGTAATTTGGATTTTTAGTATATTTTGGTACATCAGTATTTTATGATACATGAGCATTTTTGGGTAATTCACCAATATCACTTTCCCCAAAAACAACCAAGTTTCAGTAATTTAATCATACATTAGACGTATTCTATTTTGCCAACAATTCGTTTTCGTTGTCAACATTCGTATTTTATTTTATTGTTGGCGGCGAAAGTGGGCATGGTTTGAAGCAGCGTAACAAGGTAGATTTTAGGTTGGTAGCACTGAATATTACGCCTTCTTCTTATTTGTTGACAACTGTCGCCAACAATCGCCAAAGTGCTCCCAAGCTTGTTGGCGAGGTGATTCAAACCTCTTGCAAGTAGTTTGTGCTTCATCTTGTAATTTTCGTGGCTTTTTTTGGCGTGTCCAATAGTAAAAGGTAGGTTTTAAACATATGTGAGTCCATTGCGCGGCAGTCTTGTATTGATTCAGTCCACATTAGTTAACAAGTTAATACATCTCGGACGTATCATTTTGTTTACTTTTTTTTGCAGTCACTTTTAAAACCAACAAGTGCTGCAGTAAAGCTACTGACAATTTTCAATTGGCTACTAAATAAAAGGGCGGACTTAACGCTTTTACGATTTTTGTCATCGAGAAAAAAAATTGCAGGCGATTGTCGACAAAATAAAATACGCCTATCCATACAAAACCTCAGTGTTAAATTTAGGACACCACACCCACAAGGTCGCTCTTTGAAAAAGTAGCTTAAGGGAAAACACTCAATTTCATTCTTCAACAACAAGTGGACATAAATAATTGGAAAACAAGTCTACGTTTTCATGGTCCTAGATGCTTATTGGCAGAGCTGCAGCAAGCAAGTTGGCTGGCTGTAGGGTTTGGTAAAGCACTTGGAGTCAATTGTAAGCAAAACTTAGATGACAATAAAATGAAATTTTAGTGAGTTCAAGGACTGAATTCTTATGCCTGAATATTTTCCGTTTTTTTTTTACCTCCTGACAACTTACCTTGCTGCAGCTCAAATCAACATTTGTAAAAATTGTGTCACTCCCAGAGATGCTTTCAGAATTGCAGGAAAAAAGAGATAAATTGTGCATAACAGATGCTACACAAAACAAATTAAACTTCCAGGCATTGCAACATTGGCAAAACAAACCCAAACTTGCAAAATGCACAGGGTGCATACCACTGACTTTATCGATTTTTTTACTATCCCTCCAAAAGTTTTTCACTTTTGGAGAGATGCACTCATTGGAATGTATCAACACAGAATAATACAATAAGAATAGAAACTCCCATAAGAGCTAATAGAAACATTTTTTTGATATTTTTTGATGACTTTTCAAGATGGTTGACATATCTCTATCTCTATCTTCCGTATTGCTTTGAATGGGGATAGTTTTGAACTTCTTAAGATGGCAGACCAGAGAACAAAGCTTCCATATGAACCAAAGTTTCCACTCTGATTGTAGTATTCTGTGGTATCAGGTACTTCATTTCAACAGAACTCCTATTGATAATTTTCTTGATACCTCTTCTTTTAGGCACACAAAAAAAAAAAAAAAAAAATTGTCAGACTTGGTATACATGAATATTGAATAACGTTCCAGATTTTAAAAACAAAAGTCGAGGATAGTTAAAAATAGGAATATTTTGAAAACAGACAAAGAATACAAAGAAGGAAAGTGAATGATAACTTGATAGTAAATTAAAAAAATTAATGACGGATAAATTGCAGGGGAGAAAAAACCTTACATCAAAACAAATAAAACAACACTCACCCCTTTATGGCATGCAAGGAAAGAAAAATTCGCAGAAGAGAAAGATGAGGGAAAAAATAGAGAAGTGCTATTTAGTCTCGGTAAAAAAAAACTTTTACCATTGATCTGAAGATCTTGTGGAATCGAAGGAGGAGGAGTTATCTAAAAGTAAGAGAGAAAAAATTTAAGAGGGTTAGAGGCAGGAGAGTAATGTAAACTGGTCAGTAAAGAAGATTTGTCCGAGCACTCCATTCTTCTGAAAGTAATTCAGCTGTAAGAATAGTCTAGACTTTTTCAGGCTTCAGTGAATCCAGTGTTGGAGGTACACTGCTTTTAAAACATTATACCAGATTTTCGCCACAACCGCCCTTTCGATGGATCAGTCCTCAGTTACAATTGGACACGGAACTTGTGAAAATTATATCAATTGTATAAATAATGTTGCACAAATCATCAAGTGAAATCTTAAACTTCACAGAGTACCTAGTATTACGAATCAGTACAGGGCAAACATTATTCTTGAGTAGCCTCACAGAATTGCGAATTTGAAACTATTCACACATTATTCTCTCGTTGTTCCCGTCAATGAATTGTTATTTTAACAATACATATTAATTAGTGCTGGGCGAGTACTGTAAAAAAGCTCGAAACTCGAGTTTTGACATACTCGAGAGACTCTACTCTCAGTAAAAAAAACCCTCTAGAGCCCAATAAATTTGATTTACTGCCCGATATTGGAGAAATGAAGAGAAAGAAAGTAAACAAATTCGAAAGAAGTTAAATTTTACTGTCGGTAGTTTTTATTTTTCATAGAAAAATGCTATGAAAATGAAGAATTGTGATTACTCGAGCTCGGCTCGAACTCGGAGCTTTTGCTGAAAACTCGACTTGACTCTAATCGAGGGCAAAATTCAATACTCGCCCAGCACTAATATTAATAAATCACCCATCAACTTTCAAGGAGATAGAAGTGGTAGAACCAATAAAATTTGTAACCAAAAAGCAGGTAGATTGTGAGAATAACATACAAATAGTTGTCCATCACTGGTAAGAGCCTGAGGTTATCAAAACGCAAGAAAAACTCAACTTGGCTCAAATCTAAAAAAAAAAACCCTTTATCTCACACAAATTGAGAAATTAATTTAACTACAAATTGACTTCTTTAAATCATAAGAATGAAGATTTTAGAATGGAAATTGAAGGTAGTGGGTACCTATGTTGACAGGAGGCGCAAAGGATGTCGGCTGAAAATCTTCGTTTTCATCAGTCCATGTTCCAGATCCTAGGAGATGATCTGAAGCTGGATCAGGCTGAACTGGAGTCGGTTTGGTGTAATTTATACCATCACCAACACTGATTAAATGTTAAATTCAAACAGGTTCAGAAATGAGGATAGTAAAAAAAAAAGACTTATAAAACCAAGATACTAACTTCAAGTTTTTTTTCATGGCAATGATAGGTAGGTAAAATCAAACTTCCACGGCCAAGATAGACGTATTCAGTAAATAAAATATTTGGTCAAACTAGACACATCCATAAAACCTTGATTAGCATGGTTAGAATTCCTGTCACATTTTGACGTTCTATATTAGCCACTGTGCACTTGTTTATAAATAAAGACATTATTACAAACAGTTACATATAATTAGTGTAGTGAGAACCCACAAAGCAAAAAAAAACATGCCAACAAAATTATCAAAACATGCTAAAACCAAGCATAAATCTTGAGGGATACCTGCGAGAGGGTGAACGTAGGCCTGTGCAAACGCATGGAGTTTTTTTTTCAATAATTTTGATCGGTCAAAAAATTTTGAATTTTTGGTCGTATTTTTTATCATAAAATTGAAAGCTGAGAAAGTTATCAAAATTTTGATCCATCTAGACTTCAAAATTCTCAAATGTAATAGGGCTGTTGCAAACCAATTGCTCTAAGCGATTTGATAGTCAATTCTGGTGTAAAAACCTCCAAATTAAATAATGAAGGCAGCACTAAAAATTTCTGAAATCCACTCCTAAACTTAATAAGCGCTTTTATTTGCACGAGCGTAATGGTTGCGTTAGGCAGTAATAATGACATTCCCATCTAATATTACTGTAACTCCATCAAGAAGTGACCAATAAGAGATGACAGATGACTTTCCTTTGACAAAGTTGTCACGGTACCATTAATCGGATACAGGTCACAACTCTGGTGTCTAATTATTCTGGGGAATCTTCCTCGTCAGTATAGAGAGAGAGACGAAAATAAGATAGGATTCTCCTATTATTACAGCCCTTCGCCACCATTATGCTTGCGCAAATAAAAACGTTTATTGAAGTTATGAGTGGATTTTGAAAGTTTTTAGTGCTGCCATCGTTATTTTTGGAGATTTTTACATCAGAATTGTATATCGAGGCGCTTTTCACAAAAGTGTGCAACAGCCCCCTTCTTTCTTCGGTTAGGTATTGTATTGAGTATTGCTTAATATTTTTCAGCCTGATTTTTTTGGGCTTGGCGCAAGAAGATTGCTAGTATTTTATGTCATAAAAAATCAATACTTGCTTGCAAAATCAACCTTAACTTCCAACACTCCCATATTTTTCTTATTTTGTCTAAATATGATTATTTTTTCTAATATCCTGAAAGAGGCTAATTTCCTTTGGATGATAGTTTGCAAAAATGAATGACTGAACAGCTTAAAATCATTCAACTATGTACTATCGACGAATTAAAGATTGTTGGGAGATTTTCACGAGCTAAGTTTCACCTTGAAACTTGAAAAATATGTTTGAAACCCCCCAAATACCCCTTAAGGACCCGTCGGGGGCTTCTGAAAATATCAAAAATGAAAAATTTGGGGTCAGTTCCTAACCATACTTTCTAATTTCAAATCATTTAGTTGAGTAGTTTTCGAGAAAATTGCCCTTTCCGGGTGGTCTAGTACACCCTGTACAATATTTCCACCAAGGGACTCTAATTGACCACTGCTGCAGTTATGCGTGTGAGTGTGAGACTAATCTGCAACAGTTCTCCTGGCTGAAGGAGTATGAAGAGTGACCGAACCAGAATCTTGAAGGCAAAACTTAGCTCGTGAAAATCTTGCCACAATCTTTGATTCGTCGATAGTACTAGCTTCAAAAATGAAGGCCAAAAAGTTAGGAGTTGAATGCAAGCAATAATGACAGAAGTAGGCAATAGAATACATAAAGAAAGAAACGCTTAATGCACGCACATAATTGGCACTCAGAAACCTAGACAGAAGAAAAAAGAAGGGATGTAGTTAGGTAGTGAGAAAGAACTGAGAGCAAAAGTGCACAAAAACCCCGGTTTGCTTCAAACTCAAAAACAAATTAAAAGCCCAGGGGAAGAACCAGTAAATGTCACAATAAACCTATTTATGTTTTTTAGCTGATGGAAAGGAGGGAAATGACAATTGAAAGTTATTCTTCCTCACAAGAACTGATGTATTTCCATTTTCGATCCATCAAAAATTCTAGTTTTGCACCTCCATACTGCCGTGCTAAGGAAGAACGCCGTATCTCCACTGCACATGAAATCGAGTAAAACGCGTTCAAAGTTAAATGCGCGGCCCTCCCAACCGGTTTCGATAATGGCACGTTTTCGTGCATAGATCGATTATATGTATCTTCACTTGATTTTTGATCATTGTAAAAGGGTGTCCAGTCAAATATTTTTACTCCAAACAACAAAAGATCGAAGGAAGGTCGCATAAACGATGGACATACGGCTTTTCCCCCGTCTGGCGGGGCATGCATTGTTGTGTAAAGGGTCGCCGAGGAAGAGCCTGATACACAGGTGGAACGCCGCATCTCCACTCAGCTCGGCTATAGATACTGCATTCTGCCCGTGTACCTGGCGCTTACGGCGTTTTTCCTGCGTAAAGGTACTGTTTTCAGCGTACTTACGGCAGAGAGCCCCTCTATATCTCAGAAACTAATGGAGATAAGTGAATTCTGATTTCACCACATGAAAGTGCATGTCAAAAATTGTAGATTTCCGTGTCTAACTCAATTTTTTTATTTTTGGCCTTTACGGCGTTCTTCCTTAGCACGGCAGCATAGACCTCTACTTAATTACCTAGTGCTTCAGTATCCTTATAGATGTCCATGAAAATATTGATTGCAGTTTTTGTAACTGTTATAGTCTTTCCCCTGGACTCGAATACATGAATTAACTCCTACATCTGGTTTAGTTACACAGTTCCACGCTGCATAAGACCAGCTTGCCAGAGGCTCCACCAAAAGTTCCGATTCAATTCTATTTTCACACATTAGGTAAATAACACTGACACAAATGAATCACACAGTCTTTAATTTTCCCAAAAAAATTGATAAGATTCTTACCTGTTTATGGTGTGGCCCATCGAATGGTACTGATTGGATGGACTACTGTAGTCATAGCCATAACGCAAAGGAAACTCAACGCCATTACCCATACTGGAAAAAAAAGAGCAATTCTAAATGAAATTAGAGTAAATTTTAAAATTAAAATTCAAGAGAAGATTGAACTATCGTCTTCCCAAGTTGAGTTGAGAATAAAAAAGTGATCCGCCTCCCCCCACCCCCTCTCGATGAGCCCCGGTCCCCCAAAAGAGTTTCTGACTTGGCTCTACAGGATTCATGAAAGGTGAAAACCAGGTTTAGAAAAGCTTTGTCCAACAAAATAAATTTTATTTATGTTTGCTCACAGTTTCTAGACCTGGATCAAGTGGAAACACCGGAGATCATACTTAAATTCAACCGATTCCTCAAATCTCCACCGCCGACCAATCAGAAGCAAGGATTTGTGAAAAGTGAGGTTAAGCTAGCACTAGTTAAGTTCGACTTTTTGCCAACTTGATTGTTGAAGGTTTGTCGGATGAAGGTCCTGTTCCTGCCATGAAATTGAGTTTGAAATTGAGTTTAAGTCTCAGGATATAGAATAGAATAAGTGCCATAATCAGCATGATTAACTTGGACTCCTCCATGTAAGTGGGAGGATTTTTCTCTTTTTACTGACACCTCCTTCCACCATTCTCATTTTTACTTCCGCCTGCTAGTTCTTTTCAATTTTGTGTTTTTACGTGCTATTCATCTACGAGATTATAATCAATTAATTGTTGATACAAACTTACCTTGTGGCAACTGGTACGAACCAGAGTAAAAAATCATCTCCGAAAACTTCGGTAAAATTTGCTGCACAGCCTAAATTAAATCCATTTTTATCTGGACCTCTGATAAAAACAGGAGCTCTAAATGCCTCTGAAAAACAAAAAAATTACACTACATTTAGAGAGCTGGTGGAGCTAGGTCAATGTGGTCCAGCTACAATGTGCAGCATTAATTTATTTGATGACAAACAATTAATTTTTAAAGTAATAAGAGACATTAGGTAACAATGGACGAATAAATTTCAAAGCTAAAATAAAGCTGAAACAAAATTTTTGCACCGATAAAAAGCAGTATTAAATTTCGCGAAGATTTCCACAAAGAAAACTATTAAGTCTAAAATTCACTCCTAAAAAAATAAACTTAGCTCAAAAGGCAGGTGGATTATCAATTTAAGTGAGCACTTATTACGCTTCACAACCCAAACTAAATAATTAGACCACCAAGTTGGTCAGCGAGACAGTGGCATTGAGTCTATAAAAACTGAATTTGATGCATTAGATTTATCAAATGTGTCACAAGAAACAAAGCTGTATCAATAAAGAAGTCCTACATTGTGTGATACTAATAACCAAAAAAAGCAGGACTTAATTCAAAAATAACGAATAATGAGGATATCATTTCTGTCAGGTTCTACAAAAATGATGACATTGAAAATTCAGGGGCAAGTGTGCCCAAAAATAATTTTTTTCGCGATGACAATTTATCTTCTCACCTTATGCCTCTTCAAGAAGGAGTACAAAATTACATTTTTTTCTATTACGCTGAGGCCATTGAAAATGTCTGACATTTTTTTAAGGTAAGTATTACAGTGAGCAAGCAAAAAATTTGTTAGGGGGGTCTTTCGTAAAGCTCGGTTCTTTGGAAATTAAAAAAAAAAAAAAAAATAATAAATAATTAATAAGTAATAAAATAATGTAAAAATGATGGTGATGTTTGACACCAAAAATCAGAGCAACTCGAACAAAATCATCAGTTCCACTTTTTCAATTGACTTTAACTTCAGCTTCCATGAAAGATAACCATATTTTCTCAGTGACATCGGATTTGGCACGTGTTGCCTGATAGATTTTTACCACTCGTACTATTTTCTCTAATTTAGACGGCTGTGGAGCAAACCACTTAAAACAATTATGTATTTTGTCTTCAAATATTGGAGCATAGAAATTTAAAATGTATCTTCTGAAGTGTGGGTTTCACATTTTTGAAGAAGAAGAAAAAATGAAAGAGGGTTTAAGGTGAATCTTCAGTGTTTAGAGCTAATTTCTACCATCAGAGCGCTACTATTTCATTAATGTCAAATTACAGGTTAAAAGTAATTTATACTTTAAGAAAAAACAGAATTCAGACATCAGATACTCGTCTGAAGAACATCTCTGCAAAATATCTTCAAAAATAAGGCTAAACTTACGAAAAAATGCATCATCGCAAATTGCTTCAAATAACGAAACCTGGTATTCATTTTTTCAGTACTGTCAGCTTTATTTTCAAAGTGATTGAAGAGATACCCGCAAAGTTATTCTTCAGTTAGTTACCTGACATTAATCCAACGACATTCCGCACAGGATCAACCAATGACGTCATGCCATTGCATTGTTTTCAAACCATCTTTACGCAGCAGCCTATGTGAGACTGTTGTTGCTCGACCATTCCGGAAAAATTCCAAACTTTGGTAGTCCGTTTCTATATGCATGGATGTTACAAAAACGATTTTTTCAAATTTTTTGGAGTCCCCCATTCCCCAATTCCCGTGGCGGACATTTTTAGGTTAGGTCCCCCTCTAAATTTGAGCGAAATAGAGGCTCACAAAAACTTGCATAGCTTTTTTTGTGAAAGAGCTTCAGACTTTCCATAAAAAACCAAATT
Source organism: Trialeurodes vaporariorum (assembly GCA_011764245.1). NCBI lineage: Eukaryota > Metazoa > Arthropoda > Insecta > Hemiptera > Aleyrodidae > Trialeurodes > Trialeurodes vaporariorum. Next base: position 76,839,833 of record VMOF01000002.1, read on the forward strand.
ATAGCTCAAAACAGAAGCTATCTTTTGATTTTAGTCCCGTTTTTCTTGCATTTACAAAACATAACCTAAATGAGGTCAAAACTTTAGGCAAAAATCAGTCAAATTTTGCGTTTTTGAGCTAAAATTTTTGAATGAAGAAAAACAGTTTCGGGCTCCCAAATTTCGGCCAAAAATGGCCGCTCCGGAAATTGGGGAAAGGGGACTCCAAAAAATTGGAAAAAATCATTTTTGGAACATCCCTACATAAAGAAACCGACTACCAAAGTTTGGAATTTTCTGGGATGGTCGAGCAACAGTATTGGTTGATCCTATGTGGAATGACCCCTAAGTAAGCGCTTTGACGTCAGAAATCGGCACCAAAAGCTCAAGATTGACCTTGACACATTTCAAATAGACGACCACTTTCGGTCAAAAAACTAACTAAAGAAACTTACCGAGAGTTGTTCTATTGTGAGAGACAAGGTAGAGATGGTATATAAAAAGAGAAACTAAACTAAATAAGAACATTCCTGCCACAAAAAATAAAAATAAAATGTTGAACCTTCGCAACCGTTCTATATTTCCCTGTAACAGAAGAAGAGAATATCAGTTTAAAATTAAATTAAAATTTCATCATAGCAGTGAACCAGAGGCAAATTTGAAGAAGAGATAAGTTCTGGCCAGAGGCCCAAATAACAAAATTTTGGTCAAAAATAGTCCATAAGCCTAGAAAGCTGATTTCCCACAAAAAATACTAGTTTAAGGTGAAAGAGAAGGATCATTCCCACCCCGAACTAAATTCTGACTACGCCACAACAGTGTATGCATAAGATACAAAAATACAATGAGTCTCGGCTGTATTACCAAAATGCTCCTGCCAGTGTTAAAATTACACCACAACGAAAGTTCCAAATACATATAGAATTATTAACAGAACAGAAGTAACAGAATTGACAAAACTCCAAAAATCACAGGTCTTATTTCATATGGAATTTTCAGAGATATATGAACCTACAGCTTAAATTTTGTTATTTTTGGCAACCTATTTTACATTAACATTTTAGAAACCTAACTCCAGGCCATTTGATTTTATGGGAATAATAAGTTAGGTAATTAGCAAATTTTATCATAAATAAGTGAGTGGCCAAATTTGAAACTAAGGAATATGCCCTCGGTAGAAAATATCACATTAACAAAAGAGAGGGGTCGAGAGGGGTAAAAATACCAAAAATAATGAATCAATCCAGGGATAATACTTACCGTTACCTCCCAAAACTCCATAAAGTATTCAAATGTTGACAAAACAATGAATAAACAATAGATGAGCGCATAACCAAGGAAGAGAATGAAATATTTATAATTTGAAAATGAAACGCAGTTGTTGACCCAAGGACAGTGATGGTCCATTTTCAGAACGCATACTCCACACACGCTGCAATGATGAGTCCGATCTGGTTTGATGTGATTACAAAGATGACAATAGCGAAAACCTGTGAGATAAATAAATTCAAAAAGAAATTAAATCCTTGATAGTGATGGAAGCATTAGAATCTTTACTTTCACATTCATTTTCGGCGATCTACCATAATTTCACGCGTACCAAACAAACAAATAATGGTGTAAAAGATAAAAAACAGAATAAGTTGAGTTACAAGATTAGCCATAGCATATAGTTGCAAAATTTTGCTACAGCGCTGTAGAGTGTACAATCTGATGTAAAATCGCGTGAAAAGTCCATTGGTGGCATCAGAAAGTCATAAAATGCAGTATGAAACTCACGAGAGACGTTTAATGAAATCCAAGATGGCGGTAAAATATCGAGCAACCTGAATGCATGCACCCAGAACATCCAAGGATAGCCAACCACACAATATCGATCACACCCAATCACAATGTAAATAAACACATAACCTCTGAAGCTATGAGGTTGTCAACGTTGGCAATCATTGGATGTTAAAGGTGCATGCTCGATATTTTACCGCCATCTTGGATTTCATTAAGCGTCTCTTGTGAGTTTATTATCGCATTTCATGACTTTTTGAAGCAACCAATGGACTTTTCGAGCGATTTTACATACGACAAGACACTCTTTATCTATGTAGCAAAAGTTTGCGACAAACCCATTACGAAACTTGAACTTTTTAATGAGGAAGCAGTGAAAGCCAGCAATTATACTCATGCTAACTCCCATCTCAGTTATAGTATACTTGCCTGGGGTTCTCCAGTGGCTATTGAGAAATATTTACAGCACAAAAACCAACTTTGTAAAAGTTTGGTGTACTTTTTGGCTCTTTCCAACTTTTCCAGCTTATGATCCTTTTTTATAAGACCCTTTTCTAATGGTGCATTTTTTTTTTTTTTTTTTCAATTAACCTGTCTAATGGCGCAACTTAGAGGCTATACTTGAGATCCCCTTGACTTGGCTTGAGAAATACTCAATTTGAGTCGAGTCAAGGGAGGAAAATTGCAATTCAATGATACTCCCCATTGACCAACCGTCAATTCTCCAGAAATTTTGAGCTTATTTCAAGGTAACTAATGAACTACTTTACGATTAACTCCTTCAGATTTATCTTGAGTGAAAAATTGCGTGTTATCAAAGCGTTTTCGATGTGCCGATTTGTACCTATTTTCATTTGACAATCCCTTGAAACTTCCTCGAGAAATCTTAGGCATTTTTGGCTCAAGATGTGTTTCTGAATTACAATTTGAAGATGGAGGATGGTTCATGTCTAAGCCAACCCGAGAGGATCTCAAGGAAAGTTTCTGAATTGCATACTTAATCTCTAGCGGTACAAGAAAGGTAAGTTCCACCTTACAAATAGAATTATTAATTTTTGCAAATTTTCACCTCCAGATGCAGTTCTAGTTGCGAGAGGCAAAGATTGAGTGACCTCTTCAATTATCTGCTTTTGAGCAAGCTCTGATTCTGCCCGCTTAAACCTTTCCTGGTCTTCTTCTGATAAAACAAACTGGAAGGAAATAAAAAAAAATTAGAAATAACAAACTTTAAGAAAAAAGGAACAATTATTAACAACAATGAACCAAAAGGAAGAGACAAGCAGTTAGGTTAAGAAACTACATCGGAATCGCCACTTACATACATTGTGGCCTACCCACAGTAATTTAATTTTTGCTCTGCATTTCAGCATTGTTTTTACATATTTATTTTATTTTTGGATTATTTTGATTTCCTTATTTTAGATTATTTAACCAATCGGTCGAATTAGTGACTTGCAACACACGATGCCTACCTCCAAAATGTATCAAAACACACCGAAGAACAATTGGTTGACAAGTCTAAACCTTTTGGTAACCAATCGCTCACCAATAGACGGTTTTAGTGCAAAGTCAACGGTTAGCCAACAACCACAACAATGCGCTCATCGGTTGCAATCGGTTTGGATAAGACCCGCGTAGCGTTCCAAACTATCTCACTCACTCTCCCGTGACCCCCATGTACATCCATCTCTTTCTAGTTCCGAAATTTGTATACAGGGCCTTGTTTTACGACATATAATTATCAAAATCGCATTAAAATGCCTCGAGGAATTCATTTCTGCCATAAAATTTCACAAAATAAGTCTCTATACACGATTTTTGAAATTAGAGTGAGATGGCAGTACATGGGGGTCACGTGAGAGCGAGAGAGACAAACCGGCTTTGTTTGGAACGCTCATCACCGACAGTCACCATTACTAAAACCCTGTATGCAAACTGATGCAGTTTTAGTTGCTCAACACTAATCAAGACCTGATACTCAGAATGCATCAGCACTGTCAGTTTAAAAATTTCCAGAGGATAGTGAGGTAGAGTTCAACTTATCAGCGCAGGCAGACCTCGACCGATAATCTTTGGAATTTTTCCAGTGTTATTTTTCAAATCACATGATGGAAACGAATGAAAATGAATTTGAGCTTTGGATTCTCATAAAGAATCAATAATTCAAAGTTGCGAGTTGCAAGTTTTAATTTAATTAGAAGGAATGAAAATTGAAAATTTGCCAAAGATAATCCGTGAGCTTCACACCTCTGAAACAAAATCTAGCACTTGCAGAAATGGAATGAGAGTGATAAAAGATGCAATTAGTAAACCAAACAAAGCCTGAAATACTGATGTACTATCATCACTAAACCAATGCAAGCAATATTTCAGCAAGTTTTTCAACTTCAGAAAAAGAAAGAAAGAGTACGTACTCGAGGTTGAACAGTAGCGACAGGAGTGATGACTGTCTGCCAATATGCCCATAAAAACAGGAGCAGTAGAAAGTGATAAACGATGAGATCAAATATTCTTTCAAAATCATTCTCTACGGTACCTGTGAAAATAACGATAAAACAATTAATCATGGGTACAATGAAATAGCGAGGTGTTGGGATTAGAGCATGTATAAATAATTTGAATGGACCAAGTTGAAGTTAAATATTGCGATCTGGCTACAAATCTACAGTGAGCATGAAAGAATTTTTAGAGAATCCTAACCTTCAAAGTTTCCCAAGACTACATTAATCACTACTGTTTACTGGACTCATCAGAACGAAAATACTTCTCCTGAATCACAGTAACGAGGATTTATTCCATCAAAATGTAAACAGGCAAGCGAGCGAGCGCTCAATTCATTTTTAAATAAGCACGATGAGTGCTGTATAATAGAGCAACGGTTGAAGTATTTTGATGCATTTGTTCTTTACTTATAGAGGCAAATTCATAATCATCATCTCCGTAAAAGAATGGACCCCATGATGGTTCTGATCACTCATTGATTCCAACCACTCCTCCCTGATTAGTCATCCATGCAGTAATGATACATCGGTCACACATATTACGTTGGTGGGCAGGACCGGTAGAACTCAACATTCAATGCGCCAAGAGTTGGCACTAAAACAGAGCTTACGCTGTCTGACCTTTATAATAAGCGAGGTTAGCTAAGGAAAAAAGATAAGAGCTTAAAACTGGATACTCACTAAAGCAGAGTTGAACTACATAGGCAAAATAGGACCAAGCAACCACTGATAATACAAACAAAACTGGTATGCATTTAAAAATTTTTATGCAAAAATCGCACGAGCCCGCCATCAAAAGACCTTAATTAAAGCAAAATCACACAATACTACAGAAATGTTGAAGATACGATGGCCATCCCAAGATAGGAATTGGCATAATTAGTCAGAGAAAAAAATTCAAAAAAGATAAGTATTGAGGATGCGGATATTTCGCTAGAACAACAAGAAGATATGAAGATCATGCGCATCGAGTAAAGATAGTGAAAAGAGAGGAGTCGCTCGCGTTGTTATTTGTGGAATTTGCGAATAGTACCAATTTAGTCCACTTCGACAAAGTTGAGCAGCGAGGCAGCGAGCTATAAAGGGGCTTCTTACGCAGAAAAAGCCATCTGTCTCTTCATACTTACATTTTGTAATTTAGAAAAATTTAAAGGAATCGGCAAAAGAGTCCCGACACTATCCCATAATGATTCCTAGCGAGCAGTTTCTTGTAAATTTGAGAACTTTTGGGTAAATGCGAATATGGATCTGAGGGAGGATCCGCTGAATTTATATCTACCTCCAATTCGATCTTCCAGAGCAAATTTTCTTACAAATTTTCTCTCGTAAAGCTGCAGAATCCATTTATTGACTCGCAAAAATCCCTGATTCTTCAAAAAAAGCAATATGTGCCACAAATTTACCGATAGCTGGCAGAGGTCGTTCATCGTTATCACTTTATCAGTAAGTAAGTATGCAAACTGCAAAGCAGGATGGCAAGATGGCGGCAGGCGGTCCGCTGATGATCCACGTGGGTGATTACATATGTCAATTTTTCGTGTTTTGTGATTATTTGTTGTGGTTTTGGTCGTGCCCAGCCGCACGGTTGTGTGTGTAAATTGTTTGAATTTTTAAGTGGTTGTATTAATTTATCCGATTTTTAACTTCTTTCTCAGGATACCCTTTATTTCCGAATAGTTCCTCTCCAATAAATGAATCACTTTCGAAAATGGAAATGTTTGAATCCGTGATCCAAATTATGCTCAGCAAGCATGAGCAAATTCAATTTGGAACGTTGGTTATGTAAACTGTGTTGCCTTATCCTCCGTTTATTTTGTTACTGTCATTTCTTCCATATCAGGAAATAAAATTAAAAACTATTCTTCCAAGTAAGAGCCACTGAACTTTCCACCTGTCCACCTATCACCATGGACTTATTATCTGATCAAGGACTGCGATTAGATGGTCGACGAGCAACTGAACTTCGCAGAATAAGATGTAAGCTAGGAGTTTACGACCAACCCGATGGAAGCGCCTATCTTGAACAGGGGCACACCAAAGTTCTCGCAGCCGTCTATGGACCCCATCAGGTGAGAAATGGCTATTATTGTTCTTTATTGATCCTAGTCGGTAAAATTACGGATCCCATGAATTTCCTGCAATTTACTTACCTCTAATTTCAGATAACAGTGTGTTATCATTCGATGGACCTCAAAGCATCGGCCGATGTTTCACAAAAGGCCAATGACCAATGACAGATCATGCGGCTCGCTGCGTAAAGACGTGTTTGCCTTCCTGCACATGCGCTAAAACACAAATTTGTCTCTGCGCATTGAGCCTCATGATCTGTCATTGGCCTTCTGTCGTGAAACGACCTCTATCGAGCTTATTATGTGAAGGAAAACAAAGTGTTCGTAGCATATGAAACAGACTGATTACAGCAGTGACAGGATTCTCCCCTGCCTGCTTATCAGAACCAATTGTCATGAATGAAGAGAGCGCTGCAAGTAATGAAGTCGCTTTGCTGGTTGTAAGACACTGTGTGAAAACTTCAATTTTCAGGGCTCATCAGTGTTCAACTCATCCCGTCTGAATCCTCGTTAATTCAAGTAAACTGATAAGCCTTGACTTGAGAAATTTTCAGCTCAAGCAATGTCTCTGAATTGCACTCTAAATCTCCTTTTTCTGCGTAGGGAAAGTGACAAATGAAGATAAGCACCTCCTGTAGTGCTTGGTTCACAACATCAAATATTACAGTTGCGTGGCCGAAAGCCTCTACAAAGCTTAAATGTGTGGATGTATTTCTGACATTTTTTTGTCACCATCATTATTTACACTGGTTCTTACATAAAAGCTGTCACACTCATTCATATGTTGCATAAGCTTGCTTCAAGCTTTCAACGAAGCTTATCACTAGATGGTCATGTTGCAAGGAACTTTACCTACAAATGTGAAAACTAAGCTGAAAGATCAAAAAGCTAACTATTGCAAATTGAATCAAGTAGAAGATGGCAACTATGGATCTTGATATCATGATTTATAATCCAAGGAACTTACTCAAAAGAGATAAATTTCAACACCAAAAACTTGTCATAAGTACCAAAGCATTGAATCTTCTATTAAAAAAAAAAAAAAAAAAAAAATTAAAGCCAGAGAATAATGTGAATTTTTGAATTGTAATTTAATTGTAAGGGTGTACCCTTTCAAAAGATCATGAATGGGTGAAGTAATTGTTCTTATGCATGAAATATTGCTGCAAAGTTTGTCTCTGACGTTTGTCTGCATTTCTTCATTTCTTCATTGTTATCCTGCTTTTTTCTCTTGCATCTAGATTCGAGGCGGTCGCACGAAAGCCCTCCAGGACTCTGTAGTCATCAATTGTCAATATAGTATGGCCACTTTCAGCACCGGGGAGCGGAAAAAAAGGCCTCGAGGTGACCGGAAAGCTACTGAAATGACAATGCTGTTGAAACAAGCTGTTTCTGCAGTGATCAAAGCAGAGTTGTATCCAAGATCTCAAATTGATGTATTTTTAGAGGTATGTAGTCAATCTCAGTTTATATGGCAGTCTATTTCTGGTCTAGTCGTTTGCTTTGAGATTTACAAGCTTTGGTCAAGAACAAATGGTTCGAACGGTTTGACTGTACTGCTTCCACCCTTAATAGCAATGTTCAGACATCTAATTTTTCAAAAACATTTTGTTTGTTTCCTAAGCAATTTAAACTTTTTTCTTGAAAACACAAAAGATTTTAGGGTTTAAAAAATGTTTACAGGCTAACAAAGTTATCCAATTTTTTTTTAAAGGTCCTCTTAAAAACCACTAGATAACCTTTCCCAGACAATTCAAAAATATTTTATTTTTGCATCGATAATAATCTAATACTTTAAAACATCTTCACAACCATTCAAGCACTTAATTTTGCTCTCTGAAGAAATGTTTTCACTATATTTCTTGGTAAATGATCAGGAAATATGTCGTCAAAATTTTTGGTTTAAAATGTAAGGAAAACCCAAGATGGCTAGATAGAAGGTGGGAGCATTTGTGTGTCGGAACAAGCCCGGACGATGTCACACTGGTATAACGATGAACACCCCACGGTATGAGATAGGAGTGGGGAGAGACTGCCTCCTACAGTTTCAAATGGCACTTTACCGTTGTTTCGGTACACAAGATGGCTCCTAGATTTGAAATAGTTCCACCTTCTATTCATCCATCTTGTCAAAAACCTGTAAGAAACAAAAATAGAGGAATATTCCTCCGTATTATTACTATCAGCAACTTTAAAGAGTTTTATTTGTTATTTAGCTATCACACAATTGAGAGATTTTCTGAAGGCAAGGCATTATTGTTTTTTGCTTAAAATGCTCTTTTCCATTTCATTTGTGTGTGCGTGTAACTGACCCATTTATGGTTTTTCTGCAACTCTAAAAAATGATTCTATGTTCCAGGTTTTACAGGCAGACGGTGGTAATTATTGCGCTTGTGTGAATGCAGCAACACTAGCCCTTATAGATGCTGGTATCCCTTTGCGTGAATTTGTTGTAGCATGCACTGCTAGTTTAGCCAATGGCAAAGTACCTCTTGTCGATATTAGTCATTTAGAAGAAACCATGGGCGGCCCAAATTTGACAATCGCTGCCCTTCCCTTGTCAGGCCAGGTAACTTATAGATTTCTTCTTTTACCATTTCTGTAATGGGTCTGTTGCATACTTTTGATACAGCGTTTTGGAGGGTTGATTTTGGTGTAAAATCGTGTGAAATTCACATTGAGATCATCGAAAAGTCTCTAAATCCACTCATAAACCCACAATAGGCGTTTTAAGAAAATCCTAAGACGACGGTCAAACGGGCAAATCAACCCTGCTTGCTTGCACCACGAGCAGCAAAGATAACTGTCATAGGCATTCGGTAGAGTAAGTACTTGCCAAGTGTTTCCTTTTCAGAATTCAGACACATCGACACAAAACGTGAATTATTCACCGTAGCAATCACAAACAATAACAAGAAAGTAAAATTTACTGGAAAAAAACTCACAGAATGACACAAAATGTCGGTACAATGAGGAAGTGAAACGTTTATTTACACTCTAACCAACATTTTAAATCGCCATCATCGGCCATCTTTCGGTGCTTGTGGTGCACGAATGCAGGGTTAATTCGCCCATTCGACCGCCATCTTAGACTTTCCTTAAAATGCCTTTTGTGGGTTTATTTATGGATTTTAAGACTGTTTAATGCCTTCAATGTAATTTTTATTGCGATTTTACACTGGTGTCAACTCTGTATAATGCTGTAGCAAAAGTATGCAACAGACCCATTGCATTCAGCTCAGTTTCTTCTCCTCTGTTTATTAACCCTCTCCTATGAAAGGCTATAACTAGGACCTCTAGATGACTATGTAAACACTATATACCTGACCTTGGAAGTAGCACTAAAATATACCATGGGAAAATGAAATCCAAATCGTAATTGTTTAAAAATGTGTATTAAATAAACAGTTTTATGAGCTGCCTGTATAAAATCTGGTGGGAATGTATAGCCTCGCTAGATCATTTCCTGTCCAAAAATTATAGTCAAAAATCGTCCTAGATCTTAATTTTCATATCAACAGTTTTTAAATGATACCGAGTTTTCCAAAAATCATTTTATGCAATATTTTCTTTTAACTTTCAAAGAAATTAATTTTCTTATTGGCTTCAAGCTTCAATATATGTATTTCTGAAATTTTTAGCACATACTGTGAATCAGGTTGTAGAATTACTAGGAATATCATAGTCATAGAATGTCCCACCCTTCTGCCCTGGGTTTCCCATCCTAATATTGGCCTCATGTCCACTAATTGTCCAGTCTAGACAGTATTAGAAGTCTTTGATACTAATCATCCCAACAAATAAGTACAAGTCACCTTCAAATACACACATTTGATGAAAAAGCTCTGCGGACCAACATGTTGGTGAAAAAGGAAAGTTTCCTTCTTAATTTGTGACAAGTAATTCACTCCTTTACCTTAGCTTTTCAATTTAAGTTCACCCTCCAGTTTTTTAATGATGATTATTTTGGAACCAGTGGTTAGGTTAGGTTAGGTGCCTTTGTGAACCTCTGCACCAACTGCGTTTATCCGCCTGATGTCAGTTTTAGTTTGCAATCGCAGCAATCTTGGTGTCACACACCCAGTTTTGTACGTACTGCGTTTCTTTGCTAACTACCTATTCTTATGAACTTAAACTGTTCAGTAGTGGCTTGATCATGCAGTGAGAAGTTTTGCTCAGAATGGAGCTGTTGCAAACTTTTGCTACAGGCTCAATAGTTGATTCCGGGGTTAAACCCTGTTAAAACGACAATAAGTGCACTAAAAAATCACAAAATCCACTTCTAAATTCATAAAATGCTTTCAAATATGAAACCGCTAATGCGGTGATCGCCGAAATCTTATGGTAATTGTATGCTTCTTCTTCTTCTTGTGTGGTGTCGTGAGAACACGTTGTGAGGATGGAGCTTATTGAGATAGGGAAACCCAACGTAAAAGGCGGTAATCGAGGCCATTACGGTCTCGCGTTTAGAAGCATTTTTTGAGTTTAGGAATGGATTTAGTGAATTTTTAGTTCACTTATCATCACTAAGCACAAGCCTGTAGCAAAAGTTTGCAACAGCTCCATTGTGTGGGCAACGACATAGGTATCCAAATTTTAGAGTTTTCCTGTGTAGGTCAGATGGTTTATCTTTGTATTTACTATTTTTGGTCTTTTGTGGCTTGTAACTTTATTAATTTTGACTTTTTTCTTTCTTTACAGGTTGCTTTGATGGAAATGTCTCAAAGATTTCATATAGATCACTTAGAAGTCGTCCTTCAACTTGCTCTTCAAGGCTGTCGAGACATTTACAAGATATTGGATAAAGCAGTGAAGGAGCACTTGCAAGAAACAGGAGATTTCTTCCCTCAGTTGGAGGCAAATTGAACGATTTCTCCAAGTTAACACAAAACAATCAAACTCATCGAAAAAAAAAAAAAAAAACTACAAGTGTCAAAAGTGCCACGAAAGTGTATTGATCCATTCTAATGACTTATTTGGTCTAGTGTTTATCTCATTAGTCATGGTACTTCATGTTTTTCAAAGAAAATACTCTGATGCAGCAAAATGCAGTGGATGGGTCATTTCCTGCCAAATCAGAACGAGGGTCAAAAATTCAGTCTCAGATTTTCTTGTAATGGGGCAGTTGCAAGGGTTTGAAATGTTGTGTGTTTTTTAAAGAAAATGGAAGTACTCGATGAGCTGAGAACAAAGATGCCTTTGGTGTCTAATTAAGTCCCATTGTTCCGGAAATGAGATTTTGGCCAAAAATACATTGTTTTAAATGGGAATTCCGCGTAGTGACGTCATTACACACACAAATTTTAGCAACTTTACACGTGCGTATCTCAAAAACCAAGACACTTAGGAAAAAACCAAAGGCACCATTGTTCTCAGCTCATCAAATACTATCAATTTCTATGTAAAAAACATAACATTTCAGACCCTTGCAACCGCCCCATTTTGTCGGATTTTCGAGACTGTCGCAAAATTCACTTTACTCAATCTATTCATTTGCAAATTTTTACACATTTTTTGACTTGCACTTTATCCCCACTGCGCATTTGAAGGAGCTTACCAACCGCATTTCCTCAATTTTCTCCGATCAGGTAGTCAGTTATAAGAAACAGTCAGCTGATCAGTGCGGAGTTCAAGAACCCGAAGGAAACAAAAAATCATTATAACCCAAGCCTGAAGTTGTTGGGTAGTCCTTCGTTGAGCAGAGTAGTAGCTCTTGGCTTCACCCAACTTCATCCTTTTTCCTTCCTCTCCTTAAAACAGAGGTGTATTGCTTGCAAAAAAGCTCCCGCACAAGAGCTTAGTCAGCAGCTACGGTAGTTGACCTAATCTATCTATCTCTCTACCTATCTACATACCTATTTATCTATCTATCCTAATAAGAAGCAAAACCCTAACCCACTTTATCCAATCCAAACTCAGAACTAGGTGTGGAATGCAGCCAATCATCGCACCTTTTTTTAGAGACTACGTGTGAACTTTCAGTCATACCTTGTGATCTCATTGAGATCTCAAAAATAAAAATTTAGGTACAGCTAGAGCAGACGCATTTTGAGTATCGGGTCCTGACAAGTAGCGGTGTATGCTACGGAACCGCATCAAAGCGCATCGGTGAGTAGTAGATTAGCATTGAGTCTAAATTCTGCGCAAACCAACCGCTCACCGATGTGTTTTGATGCGGTTCGGGAGCATGCACAGCTTCTTGTCAAAACCCAATACTCAAAATGCGTCTGCTCTAGTCTTGAGTAAGGTCTATCTATCCATCTAATCTTTCAGATACTGAAATATACATATATTTTTTTTTTTAAACAATTAGAGAAATTTTGGAGTAAGGCCCATGAAAATAAACGAACATTTCAGATAGTGCATATAAATAGCTTTCACATAAGATCAATGGCTCTTTTATGTTGAAAAGTGCCCAACTTATGCCTGATTAAAGACGAGAGTGTCTACAAACTTTCATAAACTTTCTGCGACTTCAAGAAACCCATAAAATGTGGGAAACTTAAATTTCGCAATTTTTTGTTGGTGAAAGTGTGCCAAACTCCTCGAGAATCTGAGAGGTGAAGTTTGAATTTTTTTTATTTTCTATTTTATTTTTTTTGTTCGCTTGGGTATGAAATGACTCAACTATTACTTTTGTTTAAATATGCTAACTGTTAAAATAGACTACAAATGCGAAAAAAGTCTTGCTACTGCACTGGTTTTTAAGATGTCAAATTATTTCATCTGGTTCCAAAAATGTGATAAAAGCATTTCTTATAATTCCACCTACTCAATCTTGTACCAATATACTGAAATATTTTCTAATAAAATTATTTTTACAGTTCCTCAGTTTATCAAATGGTTTCTTTTAGCACTTTCAGCTGTTGTGTCTATTAGTCGTTTTGTCCCCAAGTATGGGGTTTTAATTTGTATTTAATTTCCTTTTTAGTCCTTTCAGATCTTGACTGCTTTTTTTTATCCTGTTTTTCCCCCATGGCCGTGGTCCTCAGCACTTATCAGTTACCAGTGATTCCGTAGGGACAGAACAGTTTTCAGCTGACACCAAAAAATTTCATAGAAATCACACCATTAAAATGTTTAAAGCTGTCAAAGGGATAAATACTTCTGTTAGAGATGCTGCTTTTATCAAGTTTAACAATAGCTTATCTTAACGTCGATGATACAATGAAATTCCACAGCTTTTGATGAGCCGAAAGATCATTCTGCCTTGGCGGAAATTTTGCCTTGTCATTTGCCATTTTTGGCTCTTAAAAAGCTACAATATAACCTAAACAATTCATAAAATTTAAGGTCCATTGCTGTAAAACTTGCAGAAAGTAACATAGGCGGATCCAGCCCTCCCGAAAATCCCAAGTCCGGCCCTTACTGACCCCTTTTTCCTGTTTTCTCTTTTTACCCCTTCCTTTTCCCCCTTTTTTGGCCGACCAAGGGGGAGAGTTGTATCCACCAAAGAAAAACAACAATTTTAACAGAAATATACTTTTCGTTGGCAGCCTCATATATTTCACTGATGCAATTTGTGTGAAATTTTACTGTGTCATCGAAATAATAATAATAATAAAAAAAAGGAATAATTAAGAATGTCGATGATAAAGAATGATTGTGCGATATTAAATAAAAGGTTTAAAAGAAGCAGGGCTGCCATTTTGCGTATAATCAATGCTATTTTTCAATTCACCGATGATTCCACCGGTTGAGAAAAGATTACACAGTTCAGTTCAGTGCATGACTGTAAGAAACTAAAATACTCGTATTCGTAATCTTTTCTCAACCGGTGGAGTCGTCGGTGACTTTAAAAAACTTGCGGATATTCCAATTAATCAACAGAGTTTCCACCGATTAAGGAAAGATTACAGATCAGAGTATTTTCGTGCATTACAGTCATACACTGAACTGAACTGCGTAATCTTTTCTCAACCGATGGAATCATCGGTGAATAGAAAAATAGCATTGATTATACGCAAAACGGCAGCCCTGAATAGAAGTAAAAGAAAAAATGCGGCAATTAAAATTGAAAATATAATTTGTAATCACACTCTAAAGGGGACTGGAACCTACGAATCAATATCAAGGTAATGAGAGAAATGATCGAAAGCAGAGAAGATGAATATTGTAGAGACATGAATATTTCAAGTTCCCATAACTGACTTTTTACCTCAAAGCCAGTGTTTAGTGTAGACTTTTTCAATTGTAAATACCCGTCAGCAATGCATCTATGCAACGAAATTGCATACTTCAAGAAATTGAGGCATTTCCGACAGTGGCACTTGCGGTGAAAAAACCGTGAAAATGCTGAAACGTCTGGTCTCTGCCATTCAGCAAGATCCATCCACAAGAAATTGCCAATTAATCTATAAGCGGCATCAACTTTCGCTTTCGATTGGACAAGCAACAGAAGTGAACTGCACAGTTTCATCAGTCATCACTCATCTTCTACTTTCCACCAAAACTCGTACCCCTGGATTGCAGTCTCCTTTCAGTTGTTCGCTTTACATTTTAAAACAAGACTTAAATAAAAATCTAACATATTTATAAGAACATTTTCTTGACGGCCAAAATGATTTCCGGAAGAACTTTTCTGAAAGTATGAAAGACTTACCAGAGAAAACGCTTGAAAGGAAACTACCGATTTATCCTAGCATTTTTCTCTGGGATTTGCTTTTAAAAGAGCAAGCAAAGTTTCTTCTGATTATAAAATTCATGCATAGGCTTTTGTCTTTAATTGATAAAAAAAGGGTTTAGTAAAAAGAGAAGATAAAATCAAATGAAGGATAAAAAGTAAAACTATGAATTCTCAACAGGCAAATAATTTTGTACAAAATAAAGAGGGTAACAATAAATCTTTAGTAAATAAGGCAAAAAGGGCAAAGTTTCGTTCAAAGATTAACCAAAATAAATAAATAAATAAATAAATAAATAAATAAATAAAAATAAAATTAATTACAACAGGCCTTATTGATACCTAATATGTTTCATCAAAGCCTCTTCACCCTATCGTAAAGGGCTGATTAGGGCAGGAGAGCGATTCGGTCAGACTCGAAATGACAAATAAACCACAGTCTGATATGATTACAGCATTAACAGGTGTTAGTGCCTACTACGAAACAACAGGTTTCAAATTGGGCTGATTTTTTTTTCCATCCGCACAACATGATGGAACAAGATGGAAGCAGTTATACTCTTAATTGGTCTTAAAAAATCGCGATCAATAAAGCGACTGATTAAAGAGGTTAGCTTATTCACAACGGTTTCGATGGAACGATCAAGTAGCGCTGGCTAATTGAAAAGAGTGCAGCGTTTCACCATGCTTCATCTCTTTCTGATAAAAAAAATTAGCCTATTGAAGTGAACAAGAATGAGTTACCCCACCTGCAAGTTTATCATTTTCTTTTTCTATAACTCGATCATTAAAACTACCCATGAGCAATGATATTGGTTTAACAATGAGCTACGGCATCATAGCTACAGTAACTATTGTTAAGAGATGACTCAATGGCAACCTTAAAACTCAAGGTTCATCCTCAAAAATCTGTAGTAACATTCTCATCCACTAGATACACGCCAATGTTTGAGCACTCTCTGAAAGCACAGCTTTTTTGCCTTTGACCGTCATTGCAGGGAGCTAGAGTCATTCTTTCAAAAATGTTTGTTCGTTGCATTCAAGATCAAATCCTTGAAAACATTTAGATACCTACCATTCCAAGCTTTCTACAAGCAATATTTTGGGTCAAAATGATTGGGAAGAAATGGTGGGTTTGAATACATTGATTGAATTCGTTCAACACCTTCAAACTCACAATTTCTTGCCAATAATTTTGACCCAAAGAATTGGTCATAGAAAACTTGTAATGGTATAAAAATGTTTCTTATGATTTGATCTTGAACGCATCGTTCAAACATTGTTAAAAGATTGATGCCAGCTCCTGTAAATGATGGTCGAAGGCGGCAAAGCTACGGTTTCAGAGAGCTTGCGACAGTGGCGCATATCTGGCAGATTTGAATATCACTGCAGGTCGCTGAGGATTCACTTTAACCCTAATAGCCATGGCAATAGTGCTATGACTCATTGATTGAACAATGACATCGCTCATGGGCATTTTTAACAATTTACATTTCAAGAAAGTTAACAATCGGTCCTTTAGAGACAATGTTAAGTGACTGGGAACTTTGTTTTCACAACTTCATTGCTGCTTCACTTATTTTGTTATTTACACAAATAAATGGCTTTATGGCAACCACATAAAGAATTAATTCAACTTAGTTCAGTTTAGGTTAAATTATAGGCACCTATCGTGATAGTCATTTGTGATTTTTACTCAAAAAAAAAAAAAAAAACAAGAGTTAAGGCACATTTTTCATTCAAAGTCAGTATTGAGGACTGCTTTGAAATGAGAAATTAGGAACTTGAAAAGATTCAAGTCCCTCATATTTGATTAGTTTAGACTTCGGAGACACTTTAACAATAAATCGTTTTAGTGATGACATCACTTTCAAAATTGGATCCGAACAAATGTTCTATGTTTCTCACTCTTCTGAAGTTTTTTGACAGGAAACCATAGGAGAGTAAGTGAGATAGAGTATTTGTTTGACAGGAAACCAGAGTAAGTGAGATAGAATATTTATTTGGATCCAATTTTTTTTTTCTTGACATCACTGATTTAGACTAAACCAATCTTTAAGTACTTTCCCATTAAGAGAGTTTTAACAACCATTATGAGTTTCCTTTGGACATTTGGACAATATTTTCCATCAAACTTCCTTTAATTAATAAATAAAATCATTTAAGTAAAATGGGTGATTTCAACTGCATCTTTACCTGTTTTAGGGTAGCTACTTAGTAACTCATACAATAATTTAGAGTAACAAGGTATAAAAAAAAAGAAAAAATAAGGAAGAACAATCTTAAATAGGTAGGTTTTTAAGAGAGGTCCTATTAATCTTGTATCTAAGTACTCAGGGCTAACTTTTGTTGTATTAAAATACTTAAGAAATACAGATTATAAAGAAATAGCAGATGAAACTGGATGGAGACTTTCTGACATTGATAAGTCCAGATTCAAGAAATCTCGAGCATAAGACAGTCATATTGCACACATTCACCCTTAAAAATCAAATGCTCTCGAGGGTCTTCCCGAATTAATCGTTTCCAACTGAAGGTTAATCCATTCAAAACTTGGCGGAAACATTTAAATAAGTACACAATATTAAGTAAATGCAAGAATATAGAGTATAGAGTGATACCTCTTTTAAATAGTTTGGTTACCTAGTTATGTACCAGTGTTTTGAACATTCACTTTTATTCAAAGTCTCGCAATCATGAGCTTTCTACGGCAGACTCGTTTCAAAGGACACACATTTTTTTCAATTCAGTTTTATGATCAATCTGTGGGTTATACTTTATCCTTTTTCAAACGTCTTCCGAGACGTAACATCAAATTTTGATATTTTGAGACTCAAGGAGATTTATAGGCACTTGATGGCACTCTTTCAATTGAGCTCAATTTCAAAACTCAAATCATGAAAATGATAGAATCAATAACGGAAACATATGAACGTAATTGCTGAAAGACTTTCATCCTCTTCTTGCTTTCCTGAAAAATCACAACAATAGAGATACCTGTTTCCATTCTTGCTTTCCTGAAAAATCAAAACAATAGAGATACTTGTTTGCAAGGAGAGGGACGAGACTTGGCACCCTCTCCTCCTTTTCCTATTAACATTTCCTTACTTCATAAGTATTTCCATATTTCCAATTTTTGAACCAAGTTCTGCTAAAGGGAATCAACTGCTATGGGTTTCCTGTGTAGTTGGTTCCTTTCTGCAGAACTCGGTCTAATTGTTAGTGATCCACAAAAAAAAACAAAAACAAAAAAAAAAATCGACAAAATCAGAGGAAAAAAAGAGAGAGCGAGAGAAAAAGAAAATTAAACGCTGCACAGTAAATGGATTATGCAAATTATGTCATTTAAATGGCATGATTAAGCTGGGAAGGTTAAATCATATTCTTTATCATTGTGTCATCAGGATTTAAACTGGCTAAAAAGTGTTCTAGAATTCAACAGAGGATTACACCGCTGCTCCATCAAGTCATTTTTTTCCTCCCCATTTTTGTTTCTGATGAAGTGGTGTGATGCATCAAAGTGTTCTCAAGTCCATTTGAAGTTCATCAGAATTCATCTTCAGAATAGACCTGCTTTACTAAAGTAAAAGTTTCATGCACAAAAGACAACTAATCTCAAAGAAGAAAGTGGTCTTTCCTCCGAACTTGTTCCCATGTTTACTTTGGTTTACAAATTGGGATTCATAAATTTTAGCGCTGGTTTAATCAATTAAGTCACGGTGGACAGTTTCAAAACTCGCGATCTTTCAATACATATACATATTTGTTTGCTTTCTCAGCATTTATTAGTCGCTGTCAATAGAATCACAAAAACAAGTTACTTCACCCCATATCATTGGAAAATTCATCCGTACAATGTTTATATCACTCGTTTCATCATGTCATCATAGGATATTTTTCACAAATTGCACCTCTCTGGTGAATTCTAGAACGCACCCAAATGTTGGTGCAGAATACCTGACATACACACACACACACAAAGAATATCTTTAAAAAATTATGCACTCAAACAAACAAGGATAACTTATGCCTGCTTATAAGGAAATCAAGATAAAAAATCTTACCTAGGAGCATAGCTAGGTACATAAAATAAAATTTGGACAGGAGCAGGGATCGACCCAACTCCTTGGACTTAAAATAAACAGATATGTATAGTAACAGTAAAACAGATTAACTAATGGGTGTGCCTTACAACACTTCATACAACCTTAGGATTATTATGACTTATTTAAAACAGGTTAAAAGTTATGTCCTGAGAGAACATTGAGACAACAACCAACACTTCACAGTTCATCTTGTTAAAAGAGAAAATTACCGATCAAAAATACTGGTAGTAAGGCTATTTTAATTCCTACCAGCTTATTTTCAATATAAGTAGGAAAAATCGCAGGTACTGTTACAAAGAATGGAAAATAACCTTTTCCACACTGCATATTACAATAATGTTAACCTCAAGTAGAAACAACACTTCATCCTTACAATACAACTAAATGGACGGATATTTATTGATTATGAAACTAAAGCCTACGGCTAATGGAAATGTTTAGACTGATGAACGAGAATTGTCTTAGGAAGAGCTAGATTGGGAGAAAAGAGAAAATCCTGCAAATTCCTCGTGGAGACTGGTTTGCGGTAATTGCTTTACGGTGCCTCAGTTAAAGTTTTCAAGGGCCAAAAAACTAGTATAATAAATTTAAAATTTCTGACTTATTGAGCACCGAGTTCGCAAATAATCAGTCAAAACAGCTTGCTTAAACAAAGGAAGAGGCACCTCCAAGATCATACAATCATTACAGAAAACTCTTTCAAGCATTTCTTTTGTTTCAATCCCTGTGAAAAGAAAAAAGCGAGGGAGGAATGCATATCAGCATTTGTTTTCTTGAATGGGGAAAGAAATAAAAGAATGATTCAAATTAATGTCATCATTTACAACTACTTGCATTCACAATAGTCTCTTATTTTGTTTAAAAGCGCTTAGTTGACAGGTTTTTTTTTTTTTTTTTTTTTTTTTTACCAAATTTTAGCTCAAGTGACTTTGAAACATATCATATGATTCTTGAGGTCAGAATGATGAGATGAGAACAAGATATTCAAAGCTCATCAAAAAGTTATAGTATGCGGGGAATGTGCGGGATTCTCTAAAAGGCAACATGAATAAGTAAAACAGGAAAGAAAACCCATAACTGGAAGCGTATAGTCTGATAGTCAGAGGGATGGATGACAATGATTCAACTCCTTCCGACATGGAGGTGATATTTATAAGGCCTCGTAGTAGGAAAAATAAGTAAATAATTGTTCAGCGCTAGAGATGAAAAATTAGGAAGATCAAGAGGGATAAATTAGAGGAATCCAAAACGCAACAAGTATAAAATAGATTACAAACTGGAGCTGCAATTGAGCTGCAGAAAATTAAAACAAAGACAAATTTTTGAATTTAAAGCCTTATCAATGAGCAATAAACTAAGTTGTGTCAGTCAAATAAATACATTTTGCTAAAGATGAGTAGCTCGCTTCTTTTTGAATAAGGATGCTAATACGTTTGATCGCTTGTCTTTGCGTATGATCGGACCTTGTTGTTCATTTTCACTAGAACTTTCACTTGGTCTATTCTGATTATTATCATTATTGACTTGCTGATATATGTTGGGCGTCGGAGCATTGATGTAGGGCGGCAAAGTAGCCGCTCTTCCTGGAGGTGCAGTAGGTATTCCCAGATGTTGCTGATGAAAAAAAGAAAGAAAGAAAAAAAAGTTAGCTATAAAGTAGAGATTAAAAGTAAGGATAATTGGACATTGTTACTACTGTTGGGCTAAAGAAGAACCCCGTGAACACCAAGCATTGTTTATTAAAGACAAATAGAAACAGTGGACAACGCTAAAATACATCAGGCAGATTTGAAGTATGCCAACAACTCGCAGAT
Source organism: Trialeurodes vaporariorum (assembly GCA_011764245.1). Lineage (NCBI taxonomy): Eukaryota > Metazoa > Arthropoda > Insecta > Hemiptera > Aleyrodidae > Trialeurodes > Trialeurodes vaporariorum. The sequence goes on from VMOF01000002.1 coordinate 76,860,707, forward strand.
TCAGCAAAACAACAGTCCTCAACTTAATCATCTACATCTGAAAATGCAAAATTTCCAGATCTCTTATTAATCATTTTTTGAGAAGCTTTTTCAGATTTGGTTGAGAGTCACAGACATAAAGTTTCCTCTAGGTAATCTAGAGTTCTTGAATAATCAGAGAGGGGGAACAATTACCGGTCTAACTGCAGGTGCGATGTTCCCATAGATTGTCCCATGGCGATAACTTGAATTAACATCATTGGGCCATGGATCTCTTTGGATATTTCTTGCCGGAGGAGCCGTTGTTGGTAGAGGAGGAGGGGAAGTCAGATCGTACGAATTTCTACCCTCGTGGATGCTTCCATTCTGATGATTGTTGCGTGTTCCATACAACCGGCTCATGTCATTTTCATCAACAGCATCTGTGACGAAAAAAAAAAATGTTGAGAATTAGCGATGGGTCGAATCCAAAATTTTGCAGAATCCGAAGCCTAGATTATAACACCCGAATCTTCGAATCCGAATCCAAATCCTGAACTCAAGAATCTTCCTAATTTGTCGTATTTTCAAATAAATCACTTCAGAACCCCTACTGTTTACTTTTCTATCAATGAAAAATTATCAAAAAGCATAAAATTTTATTTAGACTTGGATTTCGGTTCTTTGTTAAGTGTATCACAGAAGGGTGATTGATTACTGATTATAAAGACAGTTTGATCTGGTAACTCATTGACTTTTTCATTTATCATCATATCTCATGTGCAGTCGGTTCATTTCAGTCAAAGTTTTCAGGAGGGGTAATACTGCAGGAGTCATCTGAAGAACCATTTCCAGGGAGCAGTAATTTGCAAATTCCAAGCGGAATGGAACCGTCAAACAAAGCCATTTTCTCGGAGGGTGTTAGAGGGACAAATATGTCTCGGCGGTGCGCGGTCTCAGAACTGGGGGATTGACAGTCCGTTTTTCGGTTGAGAGTACTGTCATACAAGGATACATGCATGGGTAATCCCGCCTTACGCAGAGGATTCGCGCGCGTGCGTATTTACACGACTTTTTAAAATCTCAATCGGATTCGGCTTTGAAGTCATGATTTCAGCGGACCGAATCCGATCTTCATGAAGATTTGGCTTAATCTTGGATTCGGTCGAATCTCGGCTCCATCACTATTGAAAATCCATGTTACAGTTTCAACAATGAGGAGTTGAAAAACCTTTTGAATATCTGATGGAGAAAAAAACATCTTGCCGGCATGTCTTTCCTTGTATTGAAACACAATGTACTAAAAGAGGCCAAAGAAAGAAGTGTCGAGTTACCAAAATGTAAAACTTTATAGAATTAAGTAACAAAAATTAAGAACAACAATTGACGCACTCAAATTATAAAAATTTCGATCGCAGGACACTTTCTGTGCGGAGTGAGTAGGGTACTTTGCAGTCATTTCAAAAAAAGGTTGAGAAGTCCTGACTTAGATGGCCACGAAAGAGTCAACTTCCATCAACTTTGTACCTTGAGACCAGAAAAGCTAACCACAAAAAAAGTAGTAGAAGTGGTAGCAGAAGCAAAGTCCAGCCGCCCAAGGTGGTTCCTTCTGCTAGTGTTTTACACCAAACGATTGGACCGAATTAAAAAAAATTAGGGGTACACGAATCCAATTTTTTCATTTCGAATCCGAATCTTAAAGTCAAAGATGGACACATTTAAAAAACGGAAGTATCCAGAAGCACACAAGGAGGAGGAATGCTCTGGATTTTAGTCAATTATTTTTTTTTATTTGATTTTTTTTTTTTTTTTAAATGTTAATCTAAATATAATACATAAACTCTCTTAGCGTTTTAATTTTCAGTGCCAATTTTGAACTTGAATTTACAGACAAAATGTTAACCCTTTCCACTCCACAGTCGAGCTGTAGTCGACAAAATCGATTTACGAGTTCCGCTCCATTGTCGAGCTGTGGTCGACAAAATTTTGTAGCTCGAAATTGACACTATCACTGGGACAAAATAGGTGTCTGAGAAGTGCTGCGCTCTGACAGGCTTCTTCTGAACTTACCTGTGAAGCTCTAGTTCACGGAGTTCTTGTGGAGCACAGGAAGGTTCAGCTCAAAAAATGGTGGAGTGAAAAGGTTTAAGAGCTACAGATGTGAAAAAGAAAAGCAGAATACGAACCCATTGAATGCCTATGTCTTAGATGAGCCATACTGGAATCGATTGAAGGTGTTCGAACAGGTACAGGAGGCGGGGCGGTTCGAGGAGGGATGGGCGGACCAGTCGAGTTGCTTTGTTTTAAACTTCTTCGATGTTGCAGTTCTGGAGAAGAGCAACGACTTGAACTAGAGCTGGCATCTCCACCAGCGAGAGTAGGAAGTCTATCAACTCTTGGTGATTCCTGTTGACAGATCATTGAGCAAAAGGTCACTTCTATTCTTTGTCTTGTACAATAAGATACTGATACATGAAAAAACATAGGAACATGGGCGCTAAAATCATTGAAATCATACATGGCCTTAGGAGCAGCAACGAGGGACTGAATGGGTCTGTTGTGTACTTTTGCTACATCAATATAACTCATTGTTTCTAATGTAAAATTCGGCGAAAATAACGATGCGCGCATTTAAAACTTTCAAAATCCACTCATAAACTCAGAAAATACCTTCCATTTCAAACAACCCGCGCTACACTAGACACTATATCACCGACTTATAACTACATAGATGGAACCATCTCGTTTATGTAAACATCAACAGAACTTACAAACATTGGAATGTTTCGTTTAGATGCGTACATTTCTTATATTATTTTGTAATCTTTGATAAACCGAAAAGACCAGACAGCAAATGCAGCCAATAGTTCAAGTATTTAGAAGGGAATTCCATCATTTTGTGGTTACGATGTTGTTTACTTATGCATGGTGGTTCCGTCTATGTAGGAGTATACCGGTACAAGTAGTGTCTAGTGTAGCGCGGGCTGTTTGAAATTGAAGTGATTTCCTGATGAGTGGATTTTGAACATTTTTAATGTGCGCATCGTTATTTTGCCGAATTTTACATAAGAATCAAGGTTCTATATTGTTGTAGCAAAAGTATGCAACAGACCCATTTTTGGGTTATTTAGTACGCGAATGAAAGAACTTGATGAGCTGAGAAGAATAATGCCTTTGGTTTCTAGCTATGTTTCATAGTTCCAGCAATGTGATTTTGGCCCAAAATACATTGTTTTAAATAGGAATCCTGCGTTGTGGCGTCACAACAATGATTTTTTGCAAATTTACACAAGTGTATCATCGAAACCAGAACACGAGGGAAAAGCCAAAGGTACCTTCGTTCTCAGCTTATCAAGTTCTTTCATTTTCTCCATAAAAAAACCACAAAATTTCAGACCCTTGCAACTGCCTCATTGAACTACTTTCATGCTCATCTTCAGTTAACCATATGAAATATACTGTAGAGCCTCAATTTACCAAGTGATTATGCCTGTTTAATCCCACAGGAAAAATGCTAGATTTTGTTTCATTTACCATATCCTGTGATTTTCCACACACTTTTTGTACCATGAGTGATACATAAAACGCGCTAAATAGTTCCTGAAAAATTGTTGATGCATAGAAAGAAAAATATTATTAACAGGTGCAAAGTGAGATAAATTGATTGAAATTACAAGAGCGTTAGACTTACTTTTTGAGAATCATCGTAACTGAGAAGCTGTAAACTTGGTGGAAGTTGAGCATGGAATGAAATTTTGTTCACCCAGTCAGTCATTTCTTGTTCATTAGCTGCTAAGAAGAGAAATTCAGAGCCATCGGTGCAATGCAACCGAAAAACGTGCTTCCTTTTCGTATAATCCTCTGCTTTCTCACAACGAGCTTTAAAGACTATGATAGGTGAGGTTGCTGCTTTGCTTGCAATAAAATCATCTTGATCTTTGAAAAAGCACAGTAGTTGTCCACACAAAACTGTTGACAAAATAACGAAATAAAAAATTTGTAAAAGGAAATAAAAATAAGCTTGGATAAAAAAAAAATTCTGAGGGCAGACAGTCAACAGGATTCTATGAAAAACTTTTACAGATTTTAATTTCATAGAACCGCCAAAATTTGTAATTTTCTGTGCAGATTTGGACTTGGCATGAAATTTCAAGGAAAACGGATATAATAATTTCACAGCAGAAATCTCCAGAAGTTAAGTCTCCAGTGATTTCTATCATCATGTACTTGTGAATACAGAGTTTACCAAATACTTAACACGTTGACTGCCAAGCCGGTCATTATGACTGGCATTTCCTGGTCCGGCTGAGGCCGCGCCGGTCACTATGACCGGTCCCCTGCCAACCGATTCCAACCTCATTTCTGGGGCCGCCGGTCACGAGAAGCGTATTCTACCATACAGCTCGTGACCGGCTTGGCCTCCCATGACGAATGCAGAGGCGAGTTTTAACGAGACGAGCTTTTACTGCAAACTGCTTGTGCAGCAAATTCAAGATCTCAAGTGCTGATCTCACAAACAAACAAGATACCTGTGACATAGACTATTGATGACTGGTAAAATTCAGTCTAATTTTTAAGGATGTCCTCGCACACTTTTGAAATAACACAGATCAAACTTACCGGTATAAAGAGTTTTCCAAGACCGAACGGCCGCTTTTTTGCCCCCACTTTGCAGTTCATGCTTTCGATCCAGGATTCCTTGAATTTCAACAGGCGGCAAATGATCAAGGTGCTCCAACTTTTGTAGTTTCCTGAAACTTTGCGTTCTCCTTCTTGTTGTGAAACTAGGAGTTCTTTTTGGTTTTTTCATTAGGTCTACCTTCATACTTTCTGCTCGTTTAATATCTGAAATGAAATCAAACAACAGAGTTAACGGAGAATTCAAGGAGTAAAACAGTCCGGGAATAGATCAGCCGTTTCTTAAAAAATTGTACCTAGGAGATAAAATCATGCAAACAGATTGAATTACCTTATGTTCCCGTGTATACGGTGCAGAGACAAATAGAGACAGAGCACTAACTGGCTGCAGCAGAGGCACGCTGCATTCTCGGGGATTCATCAAAACAATAGTCAACACCCTTCTGATGTCGCAGGGTGTTGAACGGTAAGCACCCTCTTCTTCACTTCCCAACATAGGCATAGCGTATCAGGGGCTAGGGGGGCTATAGCCCCCCCCACTTTTTCTGGGTGGAGGGGCTAAAAATCGGGGCTAAAATATGGCCGTCGTATTCTATTGTAGGTAATTTTAAACATCCCTTTGAGACGAGAAGCAAAAAAAAATAAATAAATAAAAAAAAAAAAAAAAAGTCATCACTTTTTCACTTTTTAGCCCCCCACTTTTTTTGGTCACGGTACGCCGATGCTTCCCAATCCATCCCCCCTGTGTTTTCCAAAAGTCATCGTTCAACATCCTGCGACTTCAGTGGTGTGTTGAATGTTGTTTTGTTCAATCCGCAAGAATTCAGCGTGCCTCAAATCAACCCTACGTATTTTGTTGTAGTGCTCTATTTCTATTTGTCTCTGATACTGTGCACATGCAGATAATCCACCCTCCTAGATTTTGAATATCCCCAAGAAAAGCCGCGGATAGTCCTCACTTTCAGGAGGTGAAGAAAAGAAATCAAAAGAAATCAAAAGAAATAAAATGAGGAAATTAAGAATAAAACATGACTTCAACTGACCACTTTAACAAATACGTACTACAGCTTTCGAAAGAAAGTTTCCTCATAGAAATTTTCATTATTTCATTTCTCGATCAATTTGCAAATTTTTTTGGTTTTCATGTATTCCAGAGTCTCACACTATTACCACTTGTGATATTATGCCTCAAAAAATTTAAACCGATGGAAAATAAAAGAAAAGTTTATCAAGAACAATTTCGATGAGACGACTTCCTTTAGAGAGTCATAATACAGACATTGAAATGCATACTTTAACCAAGTTTGTAGCACTTGCACCCTTTCAGAAGCATCGGCTCATGCAATTTGGCACAAGTATTTTTTTCTTCAATCCGAAAAATGTTGAACAATCCATTTTCCAGGTTTAAATGGAGGGGATCCATTTTTGCCACTGTACACGAGCTGCCACTGAAGCAGCGGGAAGCTAACTTACGCGTTGACGTTGACAAAAACAGCTCATGGATCAGTATCCACATTTGCAAGCTAAAAATTACAAGAATTGAAGAGTTTTTTGGCTAGTTTTAACACTTTTACAAAAATATTTTCTGAGGGAAAAATACTAATTTTTTAAATAAATAAATAAGTAGTAGTAGTAGTAGTAAAGTCCAGCCGCCCAAACACGTGGCTCGTTATGCTGACATTTCACAGCGAACGACTGGACTGCATAAAAAAAGAAGGGGTAGGAAAGACAATCAAAGTATTCTCAAAACAAAGGATAGGAATAAATAAATAAATAAAAAACAACTAACCTTTGCGTCTATCACCAAACAAAGATGATATACTGCCTGCTTTTTGGAGGATACCTGGTGAATCTGGAACTTGAAGCCTGGAATCAGAGAATGGATAAAATTAATGAGAGGCAATAAAAAATTATCAGTTTCCTCTCTACAGAACATACTGATTTAAGGAGAAAAAAGACATGGTTTGATGGAAAACTTTTTGTATTACAATGACACCTCCCTCACCACGCTTGCAGTAGAGCATGTCAAAATCAAAGAATATAACCATAAAAGTTGTGAGAGCCAGCATAAAAATTGATTTCAAGCTTTTAATTTGATTTCTGACCTTCGGCTTAGTTCACACACTCCTCCAGCGTATAAAAGTAGAAGATATTTGGTCTTTTAAAGTTCCACACATTTTTGATGAAGAAAAAATTCTATTAAATAGAGGAATATGCCTCTTAGGAGACAAATGCTTCAAAAAAGTACTACTCAAACAATAAATCAAAATTCAATAAAAGAAAAAAAGGAATAAAATTCAAGCAATAAAAGAGAGCATGTTCTTTGAAAGGAAATAACTTCAGGAATTCTGATATAATTCGCCTCAGGATAGGTCATGGTCTTTTCCCTTCCCATCTAAATAGAATCAATTTAAAAAATAATAGTCTATGTCATTGTGGTCTTTTCGGAGATCTCAATCATATTCTCTTTCAATGCACTAAATTAACTCATCGAAATTTTTTATTCGATGGCCTCATGAAAAATAGCCTGTTCCCTCCCTATAAGATACCCTATATTCTTCATAGTGAAAATTTTACTGTTTATAAAATAATTTTAAAATTTTTCAAAAATAATAAAATCAGTTTATAAAAAAAATAAAAAAAGTCAAAACGAATTTAAATATTGCTCCTAACCTTTTTCAAGATACCTTAAACTACCCTTTTCCTATTTGTTTCCTTTAATCTACATCCCTATGTTTCCCATGGAATGTTGTCCATGACTCAGTATTTTGGTCTATTAAGTCGCTTTGGTGAGTCTCAAAGCGTGAATCGGTGTTGGTAGCTAATGTTAAACCCTCATTACCTTCCCCATCTTTATTTACCTTACATGGATACCTCACGTGTTTCCAGTAATCTAATTTAATCCTTTCTGTTTCTATAGGTGGCTGTAGGTTCAAAGTTTTATACAGAACATAAGCCAAATAACCCTCCAAAAAAAAAAAAAAAAAAAAAACTTCAGGAATAGGTACCTGTTTTTAGTATAGTCATCTTCTTCATTTTCATTAATTCTTCTTCTATCTTCTTTTCGTCTTTCATCCGTGATACGCTGTACTTCTTTCCGTTTACGTGCTTCTAGTTTCTCTTTCTCAACCCTTTCATTTTCTGCCAGTTTAGCGGCCCTTTCAGCTTCTTTTTGTTTGGCAAATGCTGTCTCCACCTAAAAACAAAACAAAAAATTAGAATGAAACAAGGTGCTACATATTCTTTGTAACTTGAGATGAAACTTTCTCTCAGAAAATTCACCAAATTTGAATTTTCAGACATTGTATTCCTATTTTTGGTTATCACTCAGGAGTGAAGATACCATATTTACCCACAGATAGTGCGCCCCTGCGTAAAGTGCGCACCCTAAATTCTAGAGCTTAAAAAAAAAAAAAAACCCCACGTATGGTGCGCACTTTGTGTATTTTTTGTAATAAAAAGCACTAGAGCGATCAATCAAACACCTGTCAAAATATAACCATTTTTACATAGCAATGAAAACACAGACAAACAGATGATAGATAACATAGGTAACCCCTTTCTTTAATAAGAAACTAGTTGATCTTGACTTTTGAAACCAGTGACATGCAGCGCATACTAGCACTTGCATCAAAAATTATGCTACTCTGTAATCTCTGTTGTAGCCACACCTATATCCATGCGCCACCTGTCTTGCTCCCAGATGATTGGTGAGCACGTACGGCCATTTGAAACCATACGTAAATGCTCACCATCCAACACCTTTTGGGGACCGTCTGTACCGAACATTTATTGGTCCCTTATTTCGTACAAAGGGGAGGGAAAGTAAACAAAACAAGTTGTGTACACGCATGTGTATTTGAAATGCATTTGAAATGCCATTTAGTTCCCCATGAACTAGTTTTACATTGCGATAACGGAAAAGCCCACTTTAGTTGAACAAAGGACAGCATTGATGTTCATGTTCATGCATCACCAACCATTTACAAGGCTGATTTGGCATAGACCCCGCGTATTGTGCGCACCTTGATTTTACGACAAAAAATTTATTTTTAGGTGCACACTACATCTGTAGGTATATACGGTACTGAGGTAGTGATAACACTCAGAAACACCCTGTAAGTTTGAAAATGAAGTTTTTTACAATGGAGGGACAGCGTTACTTGACAAATTTAATTCTGTACTGTCCGTTGTTCATGAAAGTCAGTATCGCAGTTCATTGCAGAATGTTTTCAATGATATAAAAACCTGAGCTTCTAATTCCACATGATAAGTAGACAAATAAAATAGGCTCAAACATCCAAGGCTTACAATCCAACTTAATGATGACTTTTTTTTGGAGCACCATGCTCCTTACGCCCACAGAAGTAGGGTCATAAAAACAAACAAAAAATTACCAGGGTTGTCCGTTTGAGAGCGTTGAATTTGTCCTCTTGGGCTTGGATAGTTTTTTCGAAGTCCTCGTGCTTCCTGATTAGTTCTTCGACGCGGGCAATTGAATCGCCAAATTTGGAATCATGCAAGAAAGCTTCACGAGATATAATCCAACTTTCTAACTGATCTGCATCGCGTTTGAAAATTTGAGTATCTAAATTTTGTTCGTAAATTATTCTTCTTTGTTCCCAAGTATCCAACAGATATTCATTCCTTTGTTCTAGAATTTTGATTTTTTCTTGAATCTCACCAGCCAAAAAGTGACCCTGGAATTGAGAAAAATGGTTAAATTTTGTGAAGAAAATTCACTTGGGGAAAATTACGCTCCAACAATAGAAGACTAGCTGATCCCACTTTTTGTAATTCATTTATTACTTCTTACTTTCAACCCAAAGACGTTATATTTAGAGGACAGACTCATATAGAAACTGGTGAAGGTAAAAATAAGAAATTCACACGCTGCATTAAGAGCCGCACCACATGCTGCACCAGAGCTAGCAATGGGGCAGTTGCAAGGGTCTGAAATGTTGTGTTTTATATAAAGAAATTGATAGTACTTGTTTAGCTGAGAACAATGGTGCCTACGGTTTTTTCGTAAGTGTCCTAGTTTTGGAGATGCACACGTTCAAAGTTGTAGAAAATCGTGGGAGTAGTGACGTCACTACGCGGAGTTCCCATTTAAAACAATGTATTTTGGGCCAAAATCTCATGTCCGGAACAATGGGACTTAACTAGAAACCAAATGCATTTTTGTTCTCAACTCATCAAGGACTTTCATTTTCTATGTAAAAAACGCAACATTTCAGACCCTTGCAACAGCCCCATTGCCAACAATTGTGAGTTTAATGAGCTTCAACTTCCATAATATTACCAGAGCTGCAGAATGCTCACGATCATGAAGGATCGCATGTAGGATCGCGTGCAAAGTGAGGGAGGCTCCACCAAAATCAAAAAACCCAAATTTTTGTGCTCCTTTCTACTTCAGATGGATTTTAGAGGCACTTTCGCAATAAGGTCATCAATTTATTGTGGAGGTGCTTTTGCAAAAAGGTTGTCAACGTAGAAGCTGGGGGGTTTCGGATTGCAAAAGTAATTCTGGTTTATGTGTAAATTGCGAAGGAGAAAAACATTCTGCACCCCTGAATGTTCCCACAGTGAGAGGATTCATTCCTCAAATTCTTTAAAAAAATTGGAGGTTTTTAAAAAATGTTAGATTTAAATTTACTGATTGATGTAGAAGTAACAACAGGGGTTGTTTGGCAGCCAAAAATTGGCTGAGAGAGTTCATTTTAACTAAAAACCTATGATAAAGCAATAAAGCATCTTTTTGACAGGAACGTGGAGTTTTTCCAAGTTTGGAAAAGTGCGCAAGAAATACCTGAGCAATAAGCGTATTTCCAGTCTTGTAAAATGCAAGTAAGGCATCAGTTCGGCTGCTGATTTCAACTCGGTGTTCTGCATGCTTGGATAGCAAAGATTCTGCACCAGCAACATCATGCGCTAACTCTGGGGCTGTTACTATGGCAATCATTTCATTGATCCACGCTCTGAGAAAAACGGAATTGAGATTAGATTAACGACAAGTTAAAAAGATGCACTTGTCTCTAGGATGAGATCAAATCATGATATGTTAAGTATAGAATCTATTTCCTAAAAAAAAAAAATTATATTTTTTTTATAGTAATGCAGTACACGCATTGGATTGATAGAGCCGTTTACAGATGCCTTCACTGATTACTGGACAAAAAGGTAGACAAGAGAGCCAAAAGCGCTCTCTACTCCTGTACATGCCAAGTGACTTGGCATACCACTTATCAGACTTTTTTTTTTTGTGTGACTTTTTATCGGTCATACTTTAGTAATATCAGTCTGTAAATTTAAAATACTTTATAATAGTTAAACTAAGTGATTTTAAATTTTGCAATACTTATATTCCAAGCAGTGATTTTAAATTCACAGGAATTTCTTCTCTGAGATGGTTAGGTTGGAACTAAATAGGAATCTACTCATCTACTCTCTTAAGAGGGTGTTGAAGCCGGCTTCAATTATTTTTCTTAAAATCTAATGAACTGATGTTTTTAATTACTTGTTACGATAGAAGTTTAAAAGTTATTGGCTAAATTGAATATGTTATGTAAGAAGAACACAATTGGTCTTCTGTTCTTTCTCGTTTACTTCTATCTCTCAATCCTTCACACCCACGCTCTAAAATGCAAATTCTTTAAAAATGCCTGTTTTCTCTGAGGGTATCATTTTTTTTAAGACAAGCAAATTGATATTTTTCCCTATATTTTAACTTTCAATGAGAAAAAAACCAAAGGAAAACAGTAAATGGTTATGGAGATGAAGACTTAACAGAGAAAAACTGGGAATTTTTCCGTCCTCTAACCCTTTCATGCACGCATTTCGGGATTTACTTTTTTCGAGATTTCTTTCGACCATTCAAATGAGGACAATTTTCTACGAACTTAGATTGGTCATACAATTTTTGGCAAAATTTCTATTTAAATCCCTTTGAATCCCATGTTACACAAAATGATACACACATGTAAACACATGTACCACTTCTCGTGAAAGGATTAAAACACCAATTTCAAGAAACTGAAGATAAAACCAGATATTACAACTACATATAGATTTAAAAAAAAAAAAAAAAAAAAAAAAAAAAAAAAAAAAAAAAAAAAATTGATCGGTTTCCAATGCAACAGGATTGAGAGCACTTTGATTTTTACATTTTTTTTTTAAGATTCTTACATTAAATCCCTATGCTGATCAAAATAGGCTTGAAGCTGTTCAGCTTGCTGCAACTTATCCTTCCTTTGGCCAGCTCTATCAAGAAGAGTTGTCCATGTTTCTAGCGTTTCTTCATGCTTCACTTCAATGTGATCGTGCGCATCAGGGAACAACTCCGCTAAACGCCTCGCTTCACTGATGACTGATTCAACCTGAAAATTAAATATTGGAGTCAGCGGACACAGAAAGGTGAACAGAATTTAGAGTAAAAGATTAGATTGTTCATTTATTTAAAAATTAGATACAGTTGGCGAATTTAATAATGTTAATCAATTCCTTGGATTTTGGCTCAGGTAGGCTAATTGCAAGTAGTAGGGACTTGGAGCGATTTGTTTAGGAATCTTTTGTGACCAAAAAATTTACAAAAAATTACAAATGCCTGCAACATATTTATCATTTATGATGATCGGTGTTTTTACAATGAACGGAAATTAGATCAAGCACCCGAGTTCTAACAATTTGTTAGCAACAGTACCCACAAAATGTTCCAAAACATTTGTCAAAATGAAAATATGCTATTAGACTTTCGATAAAAAACTGACACTTACCTGTTCTTTCACAGCTGCTAAATCTGCTTCGAAGCCTTCATGTTTTCTAACTAATGCTTGAATGGTTTCTAAATCGTGGCCGTAATCTTCTGCTGATAGAGCCGCATCTTTCTCCAAAATCCAAGATATGGTTTCATCAGCCGTTCTATCAAATACATGAACTTGTTTGGCACCGGCAAGAGCCTACGAAATAGTAATTAAAAAATCAAGATTTAATCCAGAGAACTCAGTCTTCCAACTCACAAATAGAGCATACTTACTCCTCCTCCTATTTCATTCCTAATTGAGGTTTTTACTACTAAATGAAAAGTTCACTTGTTCAAGCCATTTTAATAATTCCAGTAATTAAATAGCTAATATTTTAAGAGTCTTAATTATAAAGTATCTGTCAGATCTAAATTTAAGTACAATAATTTAGTAAAGGAACCAATAATATTAGAAGGTAAATTTTCAAGACCTGAATTTTACAACATTTAATGTAACAACTCTTAAACAACAAAATGACTTTTAAGTCTAACTTCAAGTCGACTTAAAAACGTGGCAGTAGTAGAAGTAAAGAATAAGTTCATTAAGGTATGCAGTTGTTCAGATGAACAGGTTGTTCAGGGAACAGATAAACTGAAGAGTATTAAGGAAACAGGAAGGAATTAAGGTATCTACCAGAATTGGGCAAACAGGACTCCATCACTTGTTTTTCAATTGCTTTTGAAACTTAATCCAGATGGACTTGGGTGGTAATCAGGCGTACTGATTCCAATGAAACCAACGAATTACTTATAAAAAGATGAATTGATGGTTTTCGGAGGAAAGGCCCAAAAAACCACAGGTGTGCTCTTTAGCAAAAAACCTTTATTTGCTCACAGCGCACAGTTGCCACGAAGAGTACAACCATTTTCTTATGGGCCCTTCTTTTGAGATTGTCCTTGATTGTTATTCATCAAATAACATTAGTTTCATAGAAAGCGGCAGATCTGATTACTCCTTGGATTCAGCTTGATAACTATTGAGAAGTAAGCTACTATGTTATCGAAAAAGGCAGTTGGTCAAACTCTGATACCTACAAAGGTACCTCACTCTAAGGCAAAAGGACAGGAAGGCACTTGCACCAAGCACAACCATTGAAAATTTCATACCTCTTGACGTGCATGAGCTAGTTCTTTCAAATCATCCCATAATTGCTGGGTTTCTTCAAGCTTTGTCTGAATGCGAGCAGACTCAGGATTACCTTCAGCAATCAAGTTACGACCTTGTGCAATGCAACTGACGACGCGCGATTCGTTTCCACTTAAGCTACTGAGAAAGCTGTCGAAGGCCTGAAAAAAGAATGCATCATTAGGAGTCATATTTTTGATAAAGCTTCAAATATAGGCAATGAGGCCAAGGTGGCGTGAGAATAAAAATGGGCAATATTTAACTATAGGGTATATGATTAAAAAATTTGAAAGAAAAAAAACTTGATAGTCGCAATGGGGCAGATGCAAGGGTCTGAAATTTAGTGTTTTTTAAAAAACAAATAATAGTACTCATTGAGCTGTGATCAAGGACGCCTTTAGTATGACTAGGTTTCATAGTTCCAGAAACGTGATTTTGGCCCAAAATTCATTGATTCAAATGGGAATATCATGTTGTGACTTCACAACACACACCATTTTTTGTAACTTTACATGTATGTATCTCCAAAACCGAAACACTTAGGAAAAAACCGAAGGCACCGTAAAATGGGGTGAATAGGGATGGATTTTGACCTAAACAGCTTTGTGCCTGGAACACATTTGGAAAATTTAACTTTTTTTTTTCACTACGTTTGTAGTTCCAGTGAGTAGACTAGATTTCCCAGAAAATGGTAATTTTACAACAATTTTAAGACCCCCTTTTTATTATTTTTATGCTCTATCCCTATTCACTCCGCATTGGGGTGAATAGGGATGACCATGTATTTTTAAGCAGATTTAGGTAACTGTCCCTATTCAGCTTACTTTGCTAAGTTTTAAAAAAATCTTTCAATTCGGAAACAGAAAAAAGAAACATTTATTGACAAAAAATTAGCTATTTTAAGTACAAAAGACATGAAAATTGCCGCACTTTTTTGTGTTGCTTTTGAGGTTAGGTTGATGTTTTTCAGTTGATGCACAAAAACCGTTGCTCACCACTCATCATATGCACTATTGTCAAACGCGCGTTTTGGTGAAAAGTAAAACTCCCTCGGTCAAGTAGCAAGTGTGCACTTAGCCAAAAACGAAAATTTCCCAAAATCGTCCCTATTCACCCCATTTTACGGCACCTTCGTTCTGAGCTCATCAAAAGCTTTCATTTACATTACAGAAAACACAAAATTTCAAACCCTAGCAACTGCCTGATTTTATTTTTAACAAATCAGAAACTCCAGACTCAACACAATTTGAAAAAAAAACCACAAATCACACCAACAACTATTGATTATCTAATAATCAATTTTAGTGAATTTAAATAGACTTTGTCGGAATCACAATTGTTTATTCAATTTGCTGATAAATGTTGATAGAGGAAGGGGAGTGGGTACATTGAAATTACCTGAATTAATAATTCAACATGTTCTACGTCTCGGCCATAGTCCTCTGAGGCAGCAACAGCGGTTTGATCATTAATCCATTCAGCCGATTCTTCTGCTTCTCGAATAAATTTGTACAGTTTTTTACTTTGGAGTAGTCGAGCTTCGCGATGCTCGGCAGATTTCTGTAGCTCCTTCATCTGAGTTTCAATTTCAACCTGTAAATTCAAAAGTTAAACATACGTGACCGTTGCTTCAATTCAAATAATGTTCTTATTTCAAATTCTATTTGTTCAGACACAGTCAGGGATGCGAACCGGAACCGGAACCTAAGAACCGGGAGAACCCTTATTTTTTATGGAACCGGAACCAGAACCGGAACCTGGATCTTCGAATACGTCAGAACCGGAACCCCAAACCGGAACCCGAATTTAAAGTTGAGAACCGCAAATGGAACCGGTTCCACATAGGTTCCTGAAACTCGATTCACTTTGAGCTCTTATGTTCGCCGTGATCAAAAATTGACGTTTTGCATGATTTTCATTTTTTATAAACCTTACTTTTTCAAAAAGAATTTTGGAAACACGCTAGGGATACATTTTGAAGGAAGTATTTGCGCCTGAACTTTATCCTCAATTGCAAGAATCAAAGTTTTCCTCATGTTATTTTCATGCGGAATGATATGAATCAATATATCTTATTCACTGCGCAAAAACCCTAGAGTTTTCCTGCTTGAAAGCAGTACACTGGGGAAAAATAAAGAAAAAAAGAACCGGAAATTGGAACCTGGTTCTAGAACCGGAACCGGTTTCAGACCCATGCTGGAACCGGAACCAGGACCGGTTCTAAATTTATCAGATGATTTGGAACCGGAACCGGTTCTAAATTCCCGAACGGTTCGCATCCCTGGACACAGTCTACCCCCAACAGAAATAGAACTATGAATTATGCTACTTACTATTCCAGCAAAGATAATCTGTTTCTCGGATAGCAACAAAAATTAAAAATCTAGGTGTAAGTTATAAATAGCATATAAATAAATGCAAATGTATGGTAGTTATAAGTTTAGTAATGGGTAATTTGTATTTGTGCTGTTAATAAAAAAAATTAGTATTCTAAAAACGAACAAAATTCTTACCTGCTTTTTCTCAATATTTTCACTATCAAAATGACCTCGGTCAATGAGTCCTTTCCCTAATTTAGCTAAACGCCCAACAGTGTGCTGGAAGGTGTTAAGTTCGCGCTCAACTCCTTCAAGTTTCTTCAACAAAGACTGCACAGAATCTTCATCTTTTCCATAGTCATTTGATGTTAAAGCGGGATGTTTTTCTCGAAGCCACACTTCTGCTTCGCTCGCTTCTGCATAAAACTGAAAAGAAAAATGGAATAAAATCGTACGCCCATCTTACAAAAGCATTTAACAGTAGGAAAAGTTCTTTTTTTTCTTTGTAATAGAGGCAAACGTTTTTGCGGAGAAAAACTAAAATCAATTATTAGTTGTAACTATAGGTTAGTAAAAACCACCCATTTGGGACTTGAATAGACTAAAAAAACTTTCTGAAAGTGTTGAATAATATTATTACATTCAAAAGATTTTCTTTTAAACTACTTTCCCCTTTCATTTATAGGAGAAATTTTCTCGTAAAAAAAAAAGAAAAAAAAGTTGATTATTAATCCTAATACTGAAGTACGGAGAGGTGAGGAAGTGGTCCCAGAGCAATCAAATTGCGCAGTAGCAAGCTCATTTGTTTTAACGTAATCAATCTGATTACAATATGATCCTCGGCAATCACCCCCTTGATGAAGAGATTATGAAAAAGGTCAGTGGCCTCTGAAACCATTCAATTTTAAATTTGTCACCTTTATTTTCCTCCATCCGACAAGCCTGTCCATGGCAGAAACCTATTAGTAACAAAAAAATTTTACAGCCATGTGAGATTTTGTTATGAACGAGAGCCTCTATTTGAATGAATCGTAGGAAATTAAGAAGTCACATGAGTAAAAACATACCATTTGCGATTCTAGCGCATCCAACAATCTAAGTCTACGAACACTCGCAAGATCCCTGAGGTGAGAAAGCGTTTCTTGAAGATTACTCGAGGCAGTTTTAATCCGCGCAGAGGCAAAATGGTTGCTTCGAATCATCTGCTGAGCGCGACTTGCCAAGGCTGAGACTACAGGTTCTCTAGAGACTATTTCAGCTTCCAATGCCTGGTGTTTTTTCTGAAGGCTCTGAACTGCATTGAGACTATTTCCGAGGTCAGTCGAAGCCGCTAATGGCTCTTTTTCAACTAACCACTGCATTTCATCATCAGCATCCCGCAAAAATTGGTACATCAACAAAGCGTCTTCTAAATTGTCACGTCGAATTTGCATTGGCTCTTGCAAGGAGCGATACCTGAAAAATGTGATACCTCATTATTAGTTATTCTTAAAGTTCCGTTTGAAGGTGTCTAGCAACATTCAAAATTATCCTTTTCAAATTTCCTAATATTTCTTTTATTTTTCTTACAAAGTAAGACTATTTTTTCTAATATTGGAGGAGCAAGAGAATCGCAAAAACAGACTTAATTCTTAAAAAATTCTGGTCAGTATGCTGCTACTTCAGATTACTTAACCGAACCTAATCAGGAAGCAGAAATTTCCGACTGGTGAGCTTGACATTGGCCTGATTTTAATACCTATGTTTTGTTATTTTGTCCAAGGGCTTGTCCCGTTTAAATAAATAAATAAATAAATAAATAAATAATCTACTTCTGATCTCCACCCGTTAATTCTCTCTTCTCCTTTCCTCAACCTTGAAAGCGTGCAGCTCATCGGAGCAAATTTTTTTTTCATTTTCGCTATCACTAAATTTAGGGTGCACCTATTGTAAACAGGAAAAGACAGTATTTATTATTAAACCTTCAAGGAAAGATTGAACTACCTCTTGATCACATTGAGGGCACGTTCTTGGATCTCATCTTTCATGAAGTGATTGGAGCGTTGGAAGACCGCTGCAGTGTCTTTTAAAGTTTCACACTGCTCGTTGTGTCCATGGATATCGGATTCAAGGATGGAGTGCCGTTTTAATAAATGAGCCGTGCTTGACAGATCTTTTCCATGATCTTCCGACTGGAGCTGACTTTCGACCTCATCAATCCAATTTTCTAATTCTTCGAGGTTGCGACTGAACAGTAGGGCCTAAATAATCAAACAAGAGATGAAATAAACAGGAAAAGGAAAATCAGACTGCCTGTGTTTTTACTAATGATGCTTGTTGCCTAGATGGAGGGTGTCAAGCAATTTTAATTTTTCAAATTCCCTGATTTTATCATGATTCATAAAATTATCTGCTTACTGTAATTTTTGACACACAGTTATGTAACTTTGTTCCAAAGTGATCTCAAAATGTTTCCAATTTCTGCGGTCTTTTATTTTCTTGATGTATTTGTTGGGCACGTTCGTAGCGACTTCATTTAGCACTGATTATTTTATTCTGTTATTTTTTACCATGCAGATTATTCATATCATATTATACGTAAAATACTGTTCTTCTTTGACTTGTAATATAACAACAATGAACAGCCCAAATGTATTGAAATAGAAAATAAAAAAAATAAATAAAAATTGAAACATACTTGATGAATTAAACTTCATCTACAAAAATGTTACCTCAAAGGAGATAAATTTTGTAGTCTTTAAATTTTAATAGGATGCCATGAAAAAAGATGGCGCTTCTTATAATCACAGAATTAAAAAAAAAAACGATGCTTACTTGATATGCATCATTCAGCCTTTCTCTTTTAAGTGCGCTGGCTTCTTGAAGCTGCCTCCATTCTGTTTCCAACTCGTCTAATCTTGCTTGAATTTCCATTCCGACAAAATGCCCAGCTGCAATCAAAGATTCTCCTTCTTTGGTGACATTGTTCACTCTGCCTCGATTTGCGGCTAGCTCTGATTCGAACGCAGCATGCTTTTGGATTTTACTTTGCAGATTTGTTGGATCTCGATAATTTTCGTCGCAAGCGATTTGTTGCTTTTGGAGGAGCCAGCCTTCCACCTGTGCAGAAGATTTAGAATGATCAAAAGAGTAAAACACGGAGTTAGTCCATTTAAGTAGTAATTCTGTCACTTTTATTTGGATTGAGGGGCAAGAGTTATTATTAGAATAAGAAAGACTAGTAGCCCCAGTTATGTAGCAGATTTTACGCCCATTTTTTAAAAAGTTTTTTCAAAAGTAGAGGCCTGCACACTTAGGAAGGCAATGGGATAAGGAACAAACATCGGGATAACACATTAAATCTTTCATATCCACACATCTCTTTCATTCAGTTGCCAAATTGTATTCAAAGGACATTACCCAAAATCGGCCTTTTTACCCCTGAGAGCGAAATGTGAAATAATTTCAGGGGTGATAGAGGATTAAATCAGCGTTCCGAATCTGGCCTATTTTTTGATTTTAGACGAAGGGAAAGGGGGAAAAAGACCAAAGTTAGACCCTTCAAATGCCCATAACTTTTGAACGAATAAAGATATGAGAATGTTCTTTGCGCGAAAAGATAGATCTTTTAAAGACCTTTCGATTGTTGTGTACGATATTTGCCTTATTTTAATTTTTAATCAATTTATCGAAGTTTTTCTGATTTTTTTGAAATCGGGTTTTCCGTTTTTTAATCGTGGAAGTTTGGCAACGCACGAATCATCACAAATAATTTCCAGGATAAAAGTAGACGCGATTTGCTAAAAAAATGGTTCAAACCGCATGTTGGGGAAATGCTTTGAAGCGAAGTTATGAGGGTTCAAAGTTGGCGCTGTCACAAAAAAGGCCGCCCCGAGGGGCGTACTACAGGTGGTAGAAGTTGGCATTATCTGTTCTTCCCGTCCAAATGACTTGAAATTTGGTATTCCCAGGTATTTTTTAACGCTGAATTCAAATTTTGCATCAGTTTTTCAAAATCAAAAAATCCAAGATGGCTGCCGACCATTTTTTTCGGAAATTTGGTCGGCAGCCATCTTGGATTTTTTGATTTTGAAAAACTGATGCAAAATTTGAATTCAGCGTTAAAAAATACCCGGGAATTCCAAAATTTCAAGTCATTTGGACAGGAAGAACAGATAATGCCAACTTCTACCACCTGTAGTACGCCCCTCGGGGCGGCCTTTTTTGTGACAGCGCCAACTTTGAACCCTCATAACTCCGCTTCAAAGCATTTCCCCAACATGCGGTTTGAACCATTTTTTAGCAAATCGCGTCTACTTTTATCCTGGAAATTATTTGTGATGATTCGTGCGTTGCCAAACTTCCACGATTAAAAAAACGGAAAACCCGATTTCAAAAAAATCAGAAAAACTTCGATAAATCGATTAAAAATTAAAATAAGGCAAATATCGTACACATCAATCGAAAGGTCTTTAAAAGATCTATCTTTTCGCGCAAAGAACATTCTCATATCTTTATTCGTTCAAAAGTTATGGGCATTTGAAGGGTCTAACTTTGGTCTTTTCCCCCCTTTCCCTTCGTCTAAAATCAAAAAATAGGCCAGATTCGGAACGCTGATTTAATCCTCTATCACCCCTGAAATTATTTCACATTTCGCTCTCAGGGGTAAAAAGGCCGATTTTGGGTAATGTCCTTTGTGATATTATTCAGGGCTCTACCTCTTTCATCTCAGGTAAATGAATGAGTAAACAAATAAATGAATGTTGATCACTTGAATTAAAATTACAATTATTCATCCACACTTTCGTTTCTTCAGCTTTAGCAAAAGCAGCAATTCGTAGTCTCTGTCGATGAATGTTTTTGCCGAAAACAAAATTAACACAGGACAAACAGAAAATGAAGAATCCATGATAAAAAAAGACTAACCTCATACATATTTCTAAGAAATTGCTGAAGCTGCCGTGACTCTTGTAAACGTCTTCTGCGAGCAGCAGCAGCTTCTTTCAATCGGTCACGCCGCGCACAGACTGCCTGCAACCGCGTCTGTATTCCATTGCTATCATAATGGTGATCAGCCATAATCTCTACTGCAAATTTTTCCAAGTCTTCCAAACGACTTAGCTGAGCAGTGATTGTTTTTTCAAAGGCCTCATGTTTCCTGAGCAAAGCTTCTACACCAGATAGCGAGTCCTGAGAGAAACATTAAAAAAAAACAGTCAGGCTTGTTTACACAGAGGTAATCAGGCAGGCAAAGATAGAGATAGAGAGAAATAGGAGAACCAAAACAAAGTCATCTTAGAGGGGTGATTCAAAGGATAATTTTTGTCTGGGCAATAGAGCTCTTCCAATTTTTTTTCTGATAGCTACTGGATCATCAAATCCAAGGTACAAGCAGAGCCATTAGTCCTGCGTCGACGATTCGACGCAACCCGCACTACTCGTAGCCCGAACCTCGTTCGGTCTTGAGAGAACAAAAGAAAAGAAAGATAAGAGTAAGATAAGAGTAAGAAAATGAAAGTATTTGATGAGCTGAGCACAAAGATGCCTTTGGTTTCTAATTATGTCCCACTGTTCCGGAGATGAGATTATGGCCCAAAATACATTGTTTTAAATGGGAATCCCGCATAGTGACGTCACTACGCCCACGATTTCTTACAATTTTACACGTGTGTATCTCCAAAACTGGGACACTTATGAAAAAACCAAAGGCACCATTGTTCTCAGCTCATCAAGTACTATCATTTTCTTCATAAAAAACACAACATTTTAGACTCTTGCAACTGCCCCATTCACCTTGATGAATTCAAACTCCCTGAAAATGCCAGGTAATCCAGATTTTCCCTAATGTTAGACGACCTGAAATAATTTTTTTTTATAAGATTGGTTGATGATCAAAATAGAAAAAACACAGAAACCATCCCAAATAGAAATAACCGAAACATGAGGTGAGGATAAACCAATGCTTTTAAACACAGGGGCAAACACTTAAAAATGTCAATGAATTTGAGGCGAAAATGGGCTTTGCTTTAAAGTATTATAGTAAACAAATTGTAAGTAATGAGACTTCTCTTTCTGCTTAGTAATTTTCTTTGCATTGACAGTTTTGAAGTAAAATTTGCGTCTCAAGTAAGAAAAAAGAAAGTGAAATAATTTACCCCGAGATCCTCATTATTGAGAAATGCTTCTTTAGATGCCAGCCAACTTTCAGCTTGATCAGCCTGTTCTTTAAAGACCTGGGATTGTAATGCTTGATTAAGTTTCTGTTTCCGCTCTTCCCAAGCAGCTCCTAGAGTTCTCCGAATTTCTTCCAAATGCGCTAAATCCTCTTCTCTGGCTGGATTTAAAAGCAGACCGAATTCTTTGAGAGCTTTGAAAGTTTCTTGACGTCCATCAATTTCAGCCTGTTAATGTGAGGGTAGACAGATCAATAATTTGAGGTTAATGATACAGTGAAAACCGCTTGTCTCGGATCGGCTCGGGACCGGCCGAAAAATCCGAGACAAGCGGTTTTCCGAGCAAAACGGTTTTTTGCTCCTGATGCCCTAAATCGCGATAATTGCGGTCGATTTTCGTGTTATCTCGCTAAAAGTGTCTCGCCCTCTATTCACGTATATTTTTCGTTATCCGAAACGGCTTATCTTGTTACCAAGCTTAAAAGCGGTGCCATTGGGGGGAGGAGACGGCTTCTACCCCCCCCCCCCCTCTCAATGAAAAAAAAAGTCATCGCTGTGCCCCTCTCCCCGAAAATCGGTGAAATGGCGCCGCTGGATTTTTATTGAAACTTAGATTTTGCCAAAGTGGTGCTACACACAAACATCCGCGAAATAAGTGCGCGAGACACACGGTTCATTATGATGAAGAGCAGTAACTATTTGTCGGCATGGTTGTTGAATGATCTAAAGATCTGGGACCAAATAAATGTTACGGCTTGGCGCCCCCCCCCCCAACAAAATACGTTGGACAGTGAGTATGAGTGAGAGTAAATACTTGCGAGGGGTTAAACCCCCCGTAAATGCTCACCAGCCGGCGCGGCAGCCTGCCATGTCAAGCTTCAGTATTATTTAGTCCCTGCAATCCGACGCGACGAGTAGGCGCCACCGCACCGCATCGCTATTGCTACGCCACGAATTGCACTGCCTGAGGGTATGCACGCGTCTGCCGATGCAGACTGTTGGTCTGAGAATCGTGCTTATCTCACCGACAGGCAACAACTACCCCGCGCACTCCCGCAACCTGTAAGATCTTAATCTCTGATAGACGATCATGGGCCATGGCGATGTGTGAAATGAGCCCTGACGAAACTTTCGTGCGACTTCGCGGCAGAGGGGTGGCACTCTTCACCGCGCCGCTGAAGCTGATTCTGCTGATTCATGATAAAAAAACGGAAGGAGACCAGCTAAACATGTTCGGGAGGTAAACTGGAGGGAGAAATGAAGGAAAAAGAAAAAAGTTTCCGTAAAAACCCGAGACGTACGGGATTTTTTATGCTTTAGGACCGGAGAAATTTCCGAGACAAGCGGTTTTCCGAGAAATGCGGTTTCCGGCTAGCGCGGAATTTTTTTCTATTGTTCTTATGGACGGAAAAACGGGACCGGCCGAAAAATACGAGATAGGCGGTTTTCCGGCTAACGCGGTGTCCGAGACAAGCGGGTTTTCACTGTAGTTGAAATTAATCGTAGTAACAGGAAATTTTGCATACCAATTTTAGTAGTCAAGAACTAAAATTCAACAAATTTACCTTTGATCCATCAGGAATACATATCCACCTTACCATAAAACAATCCCACAAATCACCAGCTGTTCACTTGGAGGCTACTTTGAGGATCCAATTTTATTATCTAAAGAGGCTTATTAAAATCAAGTTGACGAATGTTTTGTGGTTGATGTCAATAAAACTCTGTGTTAATGTGAAAATAATGCAAAATATAAACATTAATACCTATGAATCTAAGTTTCAAACTGTCCAAGTGTATTAGAGCTTTAACTGTGAATGATTGTGTTGGGATCAGATAAATAATGCAAAGAATTTACTCTTTTCAAAACAACAAAATTCACCACTGTGAAGCTCTGACAACTCAAGGACAAAGAATTTCCGACATGCAAAAACTGACAGTAGAAGAATTCTCACCTTTCTTTCGCGATGAAGTTCAAGCATCGCTTGGGCTTCGACTGAATTAGTGGGCAGATCGGAGGCATTTATTCTTTTGATCGTATCAGCGACCCAAAGCTCCAACTCTTTGAGATCGGCAGTGAACTTATGATTGGTGAAAGCTGCGCTCAGTTTCTCTCTCCGAGTGAGTGAGTGCGATTGGAGATTCCTCCATTTATCCTGAAGTTCGACTAGTTTGGCACGGATAGGACCGCTCATGTCAGGGTGCTTTTGTACTAGTTGACGACATTCTACATCATGCTCCTAGAATTAAATTTCATTTATTTAATTTTTCATTTATTAATTTATTTAATCGTAAGAGGCGGCTGATAAGCAAGGACATAAAAAACAATGGTTCCCAGATGATAAT
Organism: Trialeurodes vaporariorum; assembly: GCA_011764245.1. Classification (NCBI taxonomy): domain Eukaryota; kingdom Metazoa; phylum Arthropoda; class Insecta; order Hemiptera; family Aleyrodidae; genus Trialeurodes; species Trialeurodes vaporariorum. The sequence goes on from VMOF01000002.1 coordinate 76,885,046, forward strand.
TCCAAAACATGAATGCCCAAAACTTTTTCGTCCAAAACTATATTTTGTCCAAACCATCTTTATGTCCAACGCACTTGCGTCCATAAGACTGTAATGTCCAACTATAGACAAGTCCAAATAGAAAAGTCCAAAACCTATGAATGTGAGCAAAGTAATGACCAATGTCCAGAAAAATCATTTTCTTTACTCGCATTATCGCTTCTCTTCATTTTTTCTCCTTCAAATTGATCCAATCCGTATCGACATGTATTCTTAATTGAATGCAGCTCCAGTCAGCTCCACCGAGCGGAGTCATCTTCTATAAGTTGAAACTTTATGAACTAGTTGTCATGACAAAAGCAGCCGTATTATCATGCATATTTTTGTTCATATTTTATTTTATAGGATAGTTATTTTATAGGATGAACAGGCTAACTTTAATAGTATAGATATTTTAATTCCTTGGACATTACAAATTTGACGCAACGTGTTTGGACATTTTGTTGATCTAACTTGACATCCGTTTATTTGGACATTAACGATTTGGACCTTTAATTTTGGACATTCAAGCTTTGGACGTATAATTTTGGACATTGCCGTTTGGACATTACGGTTTTGGACATAACATCTGTGGATCAAAACAATGTTTGAGATTCAGGCGGTGTTTGCAAAATGCCTATGAATTGAAGTGTCAGGTAAAAAGTGGGGGCGCCTAAGAAATAATCATAATTTTTTTTTTATTTGAGCATGAACAAAATAATTCCGCTCATCTTTTTTCCAATTTTTTAATCAGATTCATCGTGAGCCATCATTGTTCGTCACAGTATAGATATAAATCTTGACTATACGTTTTACTATTTTTTGACTCACTTATTCACTGAATCTTGATTCTTAAATTCGATGGTTAGCAAAAACAATTCACATCTTCCTTTAGACTTGAAATTAGCAGACACAAGTACCAACAGTTATTGTTCTACTGAACATCACAGAAAAAAGTAAATTATCAGTTTGTCACTTTGTCATTGCACAGAGTTAACCTGACAGAATAGACTTGAAGATTTCAATAACATCGTTTATGATTTCGATTCTCAATTGTAACAGCAAGAACACTATTATTTGGCATACTCACAAACCATTCCTTTCGAAGTTTCTCCACTTCCATCGGTTTAGTCTCACTGGGAATTGGAGGGATATTAATCCTGCATGTCTTAAAACTAATGTTGTACTTTTTGCAAGAGAAAAATTCACTTCAATTTGATACTTGCATTTTACATTTACCAAAATATAAGAGCAAAAGATTACTTTGGCGCACGAAAGTCTAATGGCCCCTAAAACCTTCCAATGAATTATCACAGGCAGCAGTAGACCAATTTGAACAAGAAGGCAAAAGTGAGGAGATGATTGATGGCGCTATATAATTAAGGACCTTGTATAAGTTGCTGATAAATAAGCGTGAAACTTACCTTGATTTTCCCTTCAATGGCAGTCATGTCTCTTTCTAGCGCATCTTGCTTCCTCTGCAGCTGTTGAACTGCAGCTAGATCACGACCAGTATCTTCGGTTGACATAGCTACAGCTTTCTCTGCGACACGTTGTGATGTATCATCTACGTCTCTGTTAAATGCATGGATTTCTAGGGCTCCAGCAAGACGTTCTCTGTATTCGGTTAAGGCCCCTTGCAAAGCTCGCCATCTATAATATAATTGAATGATCATTACATAAACTGTGGCAAAGTCAATTTTTAGATTATTTGAACTTTGTTTTTCAAGCTGATATGGTAGTGCAGGAACTATTTTGGTAGAAACTGGCCCATCACTCATATCCTTAAAGGCAGATAGCACCACTCACAAAATCTCACAACTTTTACACAGCTCAATATTAATGATTAGAACACATTGCAATACACAGATAACTTCAAATTGAGGTATCTTGAGTGTGGCCCTTCCCATATATGCCCATGGGGTCACTAACGACCCACTTAAAATGGTTTTTTTGGACCAAATTACAATAAATTCAGGCCAATTTAACTCAAAAATCAATGTTAAGATTATTCAGCACCTACAATTTAGCTGGACCAGAAAATTTCACAATTTTTAAATTTTAAATGTTTTTAACTTTAAGGTGGTGTTTTTTGAGAAAAACACCTAAAAACACCCAACATGTTCAACAAAAGTTGGGCATAAATGGGTTAAAAATGATAAAACAAGATTCGACTGGGATACAATTTTGTGAGGAACCAAAATCAGAAAATTATGAAATGTTAACGGTAAAAGTAGACTTACTTGCTGTTAAAGTTTTCTCTTCTCTGTTGAACAGATCTTGTATCACTACGTCCTTGTCGAATCAGCTTATCGGCCAAAGCATTGATTTGCCTAATTCTTGAATCATCTACTCGCATATCGCTGTCGACATCATCTAATTTGCGTTGCAAGGCCAAACAGTGTTCAAAATCTCTACCCATTTCTCCTGCTTGAACCATCATTTCCTGGAACAATCAAAGAATTTTCTGGTTTAATAAAGTTTTGACTTTGACGGTGTTTTCAACTGACTAAAATGAGCATAGAAGGCATCTCTGAGAGAACTCGCACACCAACTACATCCCAGCTAAGTAAAATTTTTGTAAAATTGGATACCACTCGTCTCAGCAGTCAAAGCCAAAAGCGAATTAGTTTTGCTGTATTTAGTATCTTGCTGATCACACCAATAGTCCAGGCAATAGAGAAGTAGAAGTAGAAGTAGAAGTAGAAAGTCCAGCCGCCCCAGCTGCTAGCCATAGCTCGTTATGCTTATGTTTCAAAGCGAACGACTGGACTGTTTTTTTTTTTTTTTTGAAGGGTAGGTTATGGGAAACAGAACTCCGACAAACGAGATGCTCTGTGTTGGATAGGAGAATGTGGGCAAGGGTGGCAGAACTCCGACAAACGAGATGCTCTGTGTTGGATAGGAGAGTGTGGGCAAGGGTGGCAGAACTCCGACAAACGAGATGCTCTGCGGTATGGGGGGAAAAGAAGGGGAGGCAGGAAACAGAACTCCGACAAACGAGATGCTCTGCGTTGACACGTGGTATGGGGGAGAAAAAAAAAGGGGGAGGTAGCAAACAGAACTCCGACAAACGAGATGCTCTGTGTAGATGAGTGGTATAGGGGAAGAAGGCGGTGAGAATCAGGAAACAGAACTCCGACAAACGAGATGCTCTGCGTTGAGTGGTTTGTGGTGAAAAGGGATAGAAAGTTAGAAGACAGAACTCAGACACTAATATTCTCTTTTGACTGTAGGGTTTGAGAGAAGAGAAGTAGGGTAAGGGATGGTAAATCTGTACCTGTAATACTGGAGAGAAAAACAAAACATAAAAACCATAAAAAACATAAAAACAACAACGTTCTTGTTGAATCTGAAAAAGGAAGAACCTCCCCAATAGTGCCATTAGTCTTAAGTGGCTTCAGCTGCCTGCAGGGTAAAGGGGACAATATTTCTCTTCAGAGCACTCTCCTGTAAAATATACGGCTACTTGTCACTGATAAATTAATAATTAGTTTATAACTACCAAGTAGCGGGAGCTGACTGTAGGGTATGTCAGCAGAGGAGTAGGAAGTTAGGTGCCAGAGCTCAGCTGGACTAGATATGCCGAACACTTGTCTGGATCTTTGCTGACCCACTTCTTTATTGACATGCTGATTAACACACTGATTTCCTGACCTTTACCATATAATCCAAGTGTCTACCACATACACAACTTAAATGCTAATCTACCATCTATCTTCTTCATCCTCATCTTCATTGCTTACTACACTACCATCAGAGTCTTCAGACTTAATTTCTGGATCGGTGTCAGACAGCTCTGGATTCTCACGGATGCTTTGTAGTATGGCCCTTGGGATCTTGTGTTGCTGCATCAGCTCCTTCCATAGTTCTGATGAATGGTCAGACCATCTGATGGCTTTCTGAAGCATGTCAGACCACGTTAGGCATGGGCGTCCATGTTTCCGAGGTCCACCCACAAATGACTCAGCAAGTTTCAAGAGGTGTCCCTCAGGTCTCCGAGTTACATGGCTCCAGTATTGAATTCTTGAGATTGCGATTTGCCGAGTGATGGTGAGGTTTCTGACTAAAGAAGATACTCTAAGGTCCGTTGGCTTTGTAGAGCTTACTTTAAAAAGCAGTTTTAGAGCATTCCTTTCAAAGTGCCTCGAGGATATTCTGTTTTGTCGGGTCACTGCTGCTACTTTCAGGCCATACACAACTGTTGGTGTGATGATACTGGTATACAGTATTGAGATTAAGTCCCATGGTAGTCGGTTCTCCTGTAGGAAGGGTAGTAGACTATACAAAGCTTTATATCCTGCTTTAACTCGGTTTCTAATTGTTTGCGGTCGTTCTAAACTACTTGTTATGGTAGATCCCAGATACAGAAAGTGGTCTACTTTAGGTAGTTTGAAGTCTCCGAAATGCAAGTGGGTTTCTTCCTGTACGTCTTCAGGTCTCTCCTTCTGTCCTTCCGGGTCTCTTATTAGTACACAGCTTTTACTCCAATTTACGTTTAGTCCAACTTCTGCTAGTAATTCGCACAAAACAGTTAGAAGTTCCGCTATTTGTTCTTCCGTTTCAAACAGTATAATTATGTCATCTGCAAAAGCAAGTATGCAAGGGAACTTCATGTCTTCTATTTGTTCTAACGTAAAGAATGGTAGCCTTTCTGATGCTGCTTTGATGACAAAATGGAGTACCAATATGAAAAGCATCCCAGAGATTGGACATCCTTGCTTAACTCCTCTGTTAACCTGGAAATATTTTGTATACTTACCTCTCCACCTGACACAAACGTCTCCAGGTAAACAAGCTTTAGTTATTCGCTCAATTAAACTTGCTGGTACACCATAGGATTTCAGCATTTTAAGAATTGCAGAGTGGTCTACGGTGTCAAAGACTTTCTGTAGATCCAAAGATAATACCATGACTTTCCTTCCAGAATTCCATAGGGAGTCTAGGATTCGGCGTAGTGTGAACAGGTGGTCATCTGTTGATCTTCCATGTAGGTACGCAGCTTGATAGGCTGGAATTTCACTGATATGTTTTCTCAGTTGGTCGAGAAGGTAGCTACTATATATTTTGTAGCCAACGCTACTCAGTGTTATTAACCTATAATCACCTGGTTCTTTTGCAGCCGTATTTTTGGTATGGGTACTCTTACTGCTTTAAACCATTCGTCCGGTGGCTCATTCTTTTCCCATATCGCTGAGAAACATTTTGCCAGACTCCTGTAGAATTCATTGAGGCATTGTTTCAGCAGGTCCACAGTAACTTGGTCAGGTCCAGGAGCGGATCCACTTTTCATTTTTCCAACAATTATTTGTAATTGTGCGGCGCTTGGTCCAGGGATTGACTCGTTCTCGATGTTTGTGGTATCTGTTGTGGTACCTGCTATCCATTCTGCATGTCTCTAGAACATTATAGAATACGGTGGGCTCATTTATGTGGCTAAGCAAATAATCTTGAATCATAAGCCGCAATCTCGGAATGTTTAGGTTGCCTTGCCTACCCCCATTCAATTCCCACTGGTGTAGCAAGGCTCTAAAGAGGCAGCTTCCATCCCCTGGTATTACAGCTACTTCAACCGCTCCTGCCTGAACAATGACAATTTCCTTTTCCATTCTACAATACAAGGAGTTTAAATTCTGGACTTCTTAATATATTTTCTTGATTAAGAATCTGGACATTAATACATTAACTTCTATAACAGAGGAGACAAGAATTAGTTTGACAATTTACACACATATTGGACATGAAACAATAAAATATGCCAATCTCGTGGTGGTGTGCAACCCTCAGTGATGAGAGCCACCACGAAGAAAGGCAACAGATTCGCACTATAGTAGTTCAGTTGAGGGACTGTCCGAAATCACGTTACAATGACAAACCACAGGAGTGTGGGAGTGAAGGAGGATGAATCTTGTAGGTCGTGCTGGCAAGGTTATGGGGAACCTTGTTCGGCTGAGGCAGGGGAGGAGAGTCAGGAACCATATGCCATCTTATTACTATAGCAGTTCGAGGTGAGTCAGGAACCACGTGCCATCTTATTACTATAGCAGTTCGAGGAGAGTTAGGAACCACGTGCCATCTTATGACTATAGCAGTTCGAGGAGAGTTAGGAACCACGTGCCATCTTATTACTATAGCAGTTCGAGGAGAGTTAGGAACCACGTGCCATCTTATTACTATAGCAGTTCGAGGAGAGTCAGGAACCACGTGCCATCTTATTACTATAGCAGTTCGAGGAGAGTTAGGAACCACGTGCCATCTTATTACTATAGCAGTTCGAGGAGAGTCAGGAACCACGTGCCATCTTATTACTATAGCAGTTCGAGGAGAGTTAGGAACCACGTGCCATCTTATTACTATAGCAGTTCGAGGAGAGTCAGGAACCACGTGCCATCTTATTACTATAGCAGTTCGAGGAGAGTTAGGAACCACGTGCCATCTTATTACTATAGCAGTTCAGTTGAGGGACTGTCCGAAATCATGTTACAATGACAACCACGGGAGTGTGGGAGTGGAGGTAGATGAATCTTGTAGGTCTTGCTGGCCAGGTTATGAGGAACCTTGTTCGGCTGAGGCAGGAGAGGAGAGTCAAGAACCACGTGCCATATTGCTGCAATTTTTCGGAAAATCCCCGTAACGGCGGTCACCAGCGTCATGACCCACAAAGCTTCAACAATTCACTATTACTTAGAAGGGATATTATTATACTATACACAGCGTAATAAGGGTTGATGTTAACGCTTATGTAGCCAAAGGAGGGTCTTCGGGAGGTGTGCAAGGGTTTTTCAATTTCTAAGCTTAAATTTAAGTGCGTTAAGTGCGTATTTCTCTTAGCGTTTAGAATCGTAAAGCTCCAATTTCCAGGTTTGATCAGCAAATTCCCTTTCCAATGCATGTATGGCGTTGTCCGGTTATTTCGGTTAAGTTTGAAGGTAAGCAAGCAGGCAAGTTCCTGTAGGGATGTGCCAGGTTGTAGAGAAGACTTTATTTCCGTAGGATGGTTATCTTTAGTCCCATTAGTTGCAATTGTGCAATAAAGTTACTGTCTATCTTGCTTATGATGAAGTGTTGTGTATCATTAGAAGTACATCCTTCAGAAGGTCTACCATGACAATCGCTTGTTGTTCGTTTTGAAACGGGTTAAGCTCCTGTGCGGGTAATACTTAGCCGTATTGCTGTGCTGCATACTGTGGCTTGTCGTCGGGATGGCCTTCCTTTGATATTTTCCCTTGTGATCCCCATCTTACATTGATTAACCCTTGCATCACCATGGAGAACCAAGGGGGCAAGGGGAGAGGGAACAAAATTCTCATTTGTTTCAGCTTCCTGTGTCACAAACACTCTCAGAGCCTGGCCAGGTAATTTACTGTAGAGGGGGTAAGGCTGAAATAGCCGGTGGTCAACTATGTAGGGCTGTTCTATCTGAAGGATGAACAGTGGCTGTACAGGGGGGATGTGTTGAACATGAAACATTGAACAAGGTGTGATCCTGGCCAGTCACTTTTTTCGTGAAGGTACTACTATAGACTTGGGAAGGCAGAGGCTCAAGTGCACCTTTTGTAAGGGCCTATTTTCCGCGTGCACTTCCCCACTTGACCACCACCAATAGTCCAGGCAATAGAGACGAAAAAAGTGGTTTACCTTGCAAAAATGGAAGTAGTAGGTTTTTTGACGGAACTATATGTATTTTTGGTCGCTGATTCCGAATTTTCAACTTCCCACCAAAAATTTCCCGGGGAACGTTGCCAAATTTACGTTTTTTTACCAAAAACATCGGTTTTTTGAAAATTCCGAGCTCCACGTGCATTATTTTGAAAAAATACCTCAGTTCAAAAAGAAAGTAGACAAAAAATGGAACAAAACCTTGTCAACGGTTTTTTTCTAAGATCAAAATTGACCGAAATATGAGCCATCTTCCGAACGCTCCCTTGCGGAAAATTGACGCTAACGCGGCAATACGCGTACTGCACAGCAGCCTCGCAGCCCGCGTGAAACGATCCTCTTACGTGTCTTCCTCTCCTCCTCCTTCACTGATACTTTTAGATTATTTGGGTTCTGACACCCCGCCCCCCTTGATACGCACCCTTGCCTCCCTTTTACTTAACCATAACCCCAATTTTATTTATAAGCAATAACGGAACAAGTTTAATGAAGAAAATTAATACGGTCTAAGAAAACAAATGGATTCAATCGTACTCTCTATTTTTCGACCATCATTGCCCTTTGCCATGCCGCAATGCAAATTATTAGTCCTATTTATGCCTCCTTCGTTTTACGGCTGCTTAGGGGCCTGGTTAATAAAATATGCGACCAGAGGAATACCCTGATGTTTATTTATATTCTGAATCTACAGCAACATTGGAGACCCGAAAACCCGTCGGAAATCAAATTGGCGAATGGTGAAAGGGTTTATGATAAAATGAAAATCTCATGACAATCGCAAAAAATTGAAGAAGGGAAAGGGAGTTATATCACTGTTTTCATCGCATGCTTTCTTTCTGTTTACGTAGAAATTATTATTATTTTTTTTTTTTTGCTTAGCTCCTAAAAAAAAGAAAACATATATTCGGAGAAAAATTTCGGATTGAAATTACAGAACGTATTAGAAATTGGGGAATAAAGAAATTCTTTTTAAAATAATGAGAATTCTTATTGATTCAACGAGAAGTATCATTGGTCCAATTGAACGTTCTGATTATTCAGAAGAATCCCAAGAAAAATCGTTGGATCAATAAGAATTCTCATTATTTTAAAAGGAATTTCTTTTTACCCCATTATTAATAATACGTTCCGTTATTTCAACCAGAAATTTGTCTGCGTGTATGTTCATCGACATTTTGGCCTCGTATTCCCGGCAGTGACGTTGCCTTTCCTTTCCCGTTAAACTTTCGTCCTCACGAGAAATGGTACTGATCTTCTTCAGCAGCCAAATCATAAATTACTTCCTAACGAAGCAAGATTGCGTTTTACCCCCAATCATCATTTCAGCTTTCTCCATTATGTCGGTTGTGAACTTTTGCAACAGCGTTATGGAGGGTCAATTCCTACGTAAAATCACATTATGTACATTTCTTCACAAAAGGAACTTGATCGATCAGATTAAATTAATGACTTCTGCAGCGCTAGGTTCTTTGCCTTAAATCGGCTGGGTCTATTATTCCGCCAGAAAAACCAGGATTCTTAAGAAAAATGAATTCAGGATCGATAATTGCTTGTAGTTCTGTGATTTTCCCCAGAACGTTGCAATATTTTTGATGACGTAATGTTTTTTTTTTACAGTTTCGACTCTCGAAGATAAATACCATCCATAAAAGTACTTTTTTTCTATTTTTACGCCGATGACTCGCTTTCCGGCAAGAATCCAAACCTTTTCCCGAAAATCCGAAACATTTACCACACGCTACCCCTTTAAAACACTCTCTCAAAAGCATCCAATTTTATCCATACTCAAAGCTTTAGTGAAATTTCTGATGAAAACTCACCACGAATATTTAAACGATTGCAGTTTTTAGAAAATCAATGATAGTAAAAATATTAGAAAACCGCCCACCCTATAAGAAACTCCCGAAGACTTGCGAAAACTAAAACGAAAAAAGCATTAATTATCAAACACGTCAACTAACGGCAGCAATTAGCTTTTGTCATCAAGAGGGGTATAGAGTATGTCACGAAATGAAAATACGAGACCAATTTGGGGACTTAATTCCTATTTAAGACGGTCACATTCTTAAAAATCGATATTAGAGCGACTACGGGTGAAATACAGAGATTATACTTGAGATCTTCTTGGAAAGGCTTCGATTTGAATCGTCTTCCGGACTCAATTTTCAATTCAGAAAGAAACCTAGAGCCATAGAATGCCTTGAAATATCTTGAAGAAGTTTCAAGGCATTTTCAAGTGAGATTGAGACACGAATTTGCACTCCAGAGATGCTCCAAAAAAGCTCAGTATTGTGCTCAAGGCAAATCTCAAAGGAATAATTTCAAGGTAGCTTCCATATCATAATTTAAATTTTACATACCTTGAAATATACTCAAAAATTCAAAATTCCCCAAGTATCCTATTGCTGGTTTGCTAGGAGCGTCTCTGAATTGCAATTTCTCTCACTGGTCTCAACTCGGCTTGAATATTTCTCAAGCCAAGCCAAGTCTAGGACGGCTCAAGCAAAGACTCTAAATTACATCCGAAGGAGGCATAAATAGGACTAATAATTTGCATTGCGGCATGGCAAAGGGCAATGATGGTCGAAAAATGGAGAGTACGATTGAATCCATTTGTTTTCTTAGACCGTATTAATTTTCTTCATTAAACTTGTTCCGTTATTGCTTATAAATAAAATTGGGGTTATGGTTAAGTAAAAGGGAGGCAAGGGTGCGTATCAAGGGGGGGGGTGTCAGAACCCAAATAATCTAAAAGTATCAGTGAAGGAGGAGGAGAGGAAGACACGTAAGAGGATCGTTTCACGCGGGCTGCGAGGCTGCTGTGCAGTACGCGTATTGCCGCGTTAGCGTCAATTTTCCGCAAGGGAGCGTTCGGAAGATGGCTCATATTTCGGTCAATTTTGATCTTAGAAAAAAACCGTTGACAAGGTTTTGTTCCATTTTTTGTCTACTTTCTTTTTGAACTGGGGTATTTTTTCAAAATAATGCACGTGGAGCTCGGAATTTTCAAAAAACCGATTTTTTTTGGTAAAAAAACGTAAATTTGGCAACGTTCCCCGGGAAATTTTTGGTGGGAAGTTGAAAATTCGGAATCAGCGACCAAAAATACATACAGTTCCGTCGAAAAACCTACTACTTCCATTTTTGCAAGGTAGAATGCTTTATTGCCTGGACTACAACCACCCACCTCCTGCTTTTAAATTCTCGCTACATTATTTCTATGGTGCACACAGCTATGAAGACTTTTTAATGAAAATTTGCAAAGTCAACTACAGAGAGATTGCTATTTATGAATCTCTTCTTTCCCTACCAATAACTTTAAAAACACGTTTCGACAGAGTCTGTAAGTTGTTCCAGACTTTAGGTTAGGACTTTAGCATTTTTTCCTTTAGCTGACAGTTCAAATTTGCTACTGCTTTGGACAGAGCGTAATTTGCAGATGGAGAATATTGAATGCAAATGATAAGCAATTTTTGAGCCAAATCCATTAACTCACAGAAAAACTTCAAAGCTAGTATCAAAAAATTTGCAAATTAAATTGCGGAATCTCATAAATTGCAAACTGGTCAGTCAAAGAAAATAACTTTTTCTTGTGAGAGTTTTTCTCCGACAGCCAAAATTGACCGGTGAATTGCAGCAATCAGAAAATCGCAATCCAGTTGTTTAAACTTACATTTCAAAGCAAACTGGCAGGCTAGACCGAAACAGAAATTTAATAAGACATGGTAATCAATGTGCTTAGTGGTCAAATGTGTTAAATAAGATAGGATTACCTTATCTCGTATCCAAGCCTCAATTTTATCCACTTGATTATTGAATTCAAGAATATCCTGAGCCTCTTCTAATCCTTGTCCACGGTTATTTGAAGCTTGTAACAGATTATGCCAAGACTTCAAAAGCTGTTCAAGCTGAGCTCTTATTTCGTGTGATGCTTTGTGTTTTTTGGCCAGTAATGTTTCACCTAAAAAGAAAAAAACACAAGTAAACGATCGACCAAGACTTTCTTTAACATTCATTTCCGGGATGAATCAAAGAATGAATGAATGAATGAATGAATGAATAAATGATCTTTTTTGAATAATTTTGATTTAAAAAGCCCTGAAGGCTATTTAAAAATTAAGAAGGTTTTAAGAGCGAAGTTTAACTTCCATTATGTAAAATAACAATTTAATTCAAATTTTGAGTCTTTCTATATGTTCCTTGAGCTAGAATAATACAGCTTATCCTGTAGTTTTTCTCTAGCATTGATAAACACCCCTGCAGGCCTTCTTTTTTAAAAGTCTTTTATAGAGGGGTAAACAATTAAATAAGTACATCAGGCCTGCAGAATCTTCCAAAACCTGTATTCTGTGTATTCTTTTGCAATCCCAAAATTTTTTTTGCCCCACGAACTCTGTTTTGCCACACTTTTTGCAAAAAAATTGCCACAAAACTTTTAATTTTTGCCACAATTTACCACTAAATTCTTAATTTTCGCCACAATTTGCCACAAATTTGCCTATTTTGCCACACCGATCACGCGATCCGAGATTGCCGGATAGGGAATATTCTGCAAACCTGAAGTACATACTTAAACTACGACTCACCTTTTTCTTTAATTGTGAGAATCCTTCCTTGATTTGCTGATAGTTCTGCTTGGAAAGCTTGATGTTTCTGCAATTTCTTTATTTTATCTTCTAATGAATTTACATCACCCTGATTGGCTTCAACTTCTAGTTTTTTTTCTTTCTCCCCAATCCAAGATTCAGCCTGAAATTCGGGGAGAAAACCGGTTAAAAGATGACCTATTTTATTATTTTTACTTAACGACTTATGACTAAACAGAGATTCTATTAACCGGACTTGGCAACAAACTGCTTCTCTTTATTAATCCATTCATAAATTTTTATTTCAGTCAAAATATTCTCGACAACTACGTCCACACTCTCACTGACTGCCAATCCTGTAACTTACAGGAATCAGCAACTAAGAGTAGGGTGCAGTGCCGTCCGTGGGAAAAACCGAAAACTGACGGATTCATACATTGAACACATTGCTAAAGAACAATGAGACCAGTAAGTCGATTTTCTCAGGAAAGATTCAATTCTTGTAAAATAAAGAACTTGAGTTTTAATTTTTTATTTTTCAATGAATAATTTTGCACGGACCTTCCTCCATCTCTTCTATTGAATATTTGTAAATTTGTTCAATTTCGGTAATGAGGCACAGTGAAGAAACATTTCACAGACATCAATGGGTCTGTTGAGTACAATGTTGTTTACATATACTCGGTGTTTCCGTCTATGTAGTAGTATACCGGTGCAAATAGTGTCTAGTGTAGCGGGGGCTGTTTGAAATTGAAGTGATTTCCTGAGTTAATGAGTGGATTTTGAAAGTTTTTAATAAGCGCATCGTTATTTTTGCCGAATTTTTCATAAGAATCAAGGTTCTACATTGTGGTAACAAAAGTATGCAACAGACCCATTCTTATTTAACTCTCATATTTTCGAGCTCGTATGTACTATGGATTCCCAAAAGGGGTCTGGACCCTGATTTCAAGTTGCTGTGGACAGATTCAAAGTTAGAACGATTCGTAAAATGAAAAAGTTTAGGAAACCTACTTCTGCAACATCTCTGATGAATTGTGCATAGAGTAAAGCATCATCCAGAAGCAATCTTCTCAATTCACAGAGTTGCTTCACTTTCGCTCTCCTCCTCAAAACTTCTGACAACCGCTTTGCGATGAGGTTACTTTCAAAGTGGTTTTGAGCAATTAATTTATCACTGTGCTCCTGCAAAGCGACCTGCTTTTCTTCCTGAGTAGCCAGCAACTTTTCAAAAGCATCATGCTTCTTTACAAGGATGGAAACTTCGTCAACAGAGTCCCCTGAAAATCACAAATAAATGTTAGAATCACCATTTTACAAAACCATCAACAAAGCAGTATAGTCATCAACTGCAAAAGGATAAATTTAGCTACGTAACCTTAGATATTACCTTCCTTTTTCACCGGTCTTTCTTCGGAAAACACTGTTTTTTTGTTTTTTTTTTTTTTTAAGAAAAGAACAGAGACCGGACTGACCACTGTGCAAAAAAGCCAAAACAATTTGTCTAAACTATTAAAGAGGTTATTGGCAAAATTGCAGTCATCTGAGAGCAAATTACAAGTTTTTAAAATCTCATTTAAACCTATAAAATTGAGTAAAAGGTGAAAGTTACTAGGCAGAGATAGGATAGAGGTGCGCAGCTTGGTTGGGGGTTCCATAAAAGGGAGGGGGAGGATATTGCTGTTAAAGTTCACAACTTTGGTTACTTCAATGTTTTTAAAATGTTCAATCAAACCGAAAAAATCTTGAGGACAGAAAAGAGGAGAGGTAGGTAAAGAAAAATGTAATATGTACCAAAATCTGGGTTTGAAAGCGCAACTTCTTGAGCACTGCAGAGCGTGTCGATTTGTTTAGCATCCCGAAGAAAGAAGTGGAGATCAATCAACTGATCTAGATTAACTTTCTTGTGCTGCCATTCAGTGTGCAAATTTTGCCTTTCTTCTAGAAGCTGTCCAAATTTCTCTTGTATTTCCTGCAGAAAAAAAAAGTTAAAAATTGGGGAAAAAATAAACATACTTCCTTGTTTTCCTTAAGTTTTAACAATGAAAAATTTGAAACATCTGCACCCGGATTCTCTGACTACGCATTTTTATAATCAAACATCCTGGACATTGCAGTCTGCATTGTCAAAGAAAAAATGTCTGGCTTTTTTATTTTTGTGTTTGAATTCTTTGCTTGATTTCTCAACTTAAGATGCTCCTACAAATTTTCTTATTTTTTTATGTTACAATACATTCAGCCAAAGGTATGTGTTAATTCCACAAGAAATTTTAAAAGCTGCACTACCAACACATCATGCTTCATAACATGCTGTTTTCTGAAGAAAGAGAGGGGTGCAAGGGGCAGCATGTTGCTAGAGCAGTGAAAAAATTGTGGGGGCAAATTCTACGGAGGTAGCAGGCAGGAAGTCTCTGGTTACGCCTAGGAGAGAGATGGATTCTTGACTTACGTTTGCAGCATAGTGACCGCCTTGCACTAAAGCTTCGCCTAATTCCATGACAGTCTGAAAGCTTTCTTCTCTAGCTTCAATCTCAGCTTTGATAGCATCATGTTCAGCTTTCAAACTTTGAGCACTGGCAGCGTCATGAACTTTCTCTTTGGTCATCATGGTGGTCCTCAATTCAGAGACCCAGTTCATTAGGTCTCGAACCTGCAAATTTAAAATTGAGACATTTAATTTGGAGGATCTCTCGAAGTAGTACAAATTGTCAGGTACCGAGAGGGATGGGTCAATCTTGGAACATCTCTACATTTATATTATATAATGTTGTAAATTGGTGTGAATAACTTTCTCTTCGGGCCAGGGAGCTGTCGTGCCCTGGTTCCAATTTGTGGTTTAAATATAAGCAATTCAAAAAAAAAAAAAAAAAAAAAAAAAAAAAGTTAATTTGGAGGATCAAATAAAGTGGAGACATTTTGAAACAATAAAGTTCAGCATTAAATGACTTGATGAATCAAAAGTTCTGTGCGCACTACTGAAACTTACATCAAAAAGCAAAAGAACAGTAGAATAGACAGAAGAATTCATTTTAAGGAACTAAACTGCTTTGTAGAATTTATTAATCACAAGCAAAATGAAACTCATACAAGGCTTTTCTGAAGGCAAATGAAAACAGACTATGAAGTCTGATATGAAATTCTAGGGGGGGGGGGGGGACCAGCAAGACCATTAAAAAAGTCTAAAATTTACTCCAGAGAGAAATTTTAACTAGAAGTTAGGAGCAGTCAATCATCGCATGAATGCACCAACTACGGCTGAAGTCGTTGATCCCTTAAAACAAACAACCACCATCTTACAAGTAAGACATGTCCAGAGCCAACGGGTAAGATGGCAGTTATTTCTTTGGGTATGGTAAAATCATCGGTCATAGTTGGTGCACACATACGCAGGTGGACCACTTTGAGTTAAGTTTTGTTAGTGAGTGATGAATTTTAGACTTTTTTAATGGTCTTGTTCTTTCATTTTTACCGAGTTCTACATTAGATTCAAAAATCCAGTAGCACTCAGAAAATCTTTACAAGGGCTCAATTTCCTTCAAAACATTTTTTGTCGATTTGATTCAGCTAGAGAGGAAAAATAATACGCTGAAAGGCCATAAGTAGTGGCACAATAAGGCCGTTGCAAACTTTTGCTACAACGATTGAGAGTGTTTAATCTAATGTAAAATCGCCTGAAAAGTCCAATGGTGGCATCAGAAAGCCACGAAATGAGATAATAAACTCACAAGAAGCGTTTAATGAAATCCAAGATGGCGGCAAAATATCGAGCAATCTGTATGCATGCACCACAAACATTTAAGGATAGCCAACCTCACAATATCCATCACAACCAATCACAACCAATCACAACGTAAACAAACACATAACCTCAACCTCCAGTGAGGTTGTCAAAGTTGGCAATCCTTGGATGATCACGGTGCATACATTCAGATTCCTCGATATTTTGCCGCCATCTTGGATTTCAATAAACGCCTCTTGTGAGTTTAATATTGTATTTCATGACTTTATGATGCCATCAATGGACTTTTCAGGCAATTTTACATTGGATTAAACACTTAATGTCGCTGTAGCAAAAGTTTGCAACAGACCCATTGACTGAATAAGAAATATGAATAAGTAATCATACTTGGGCAAGGAACCGATGAAGATCGCAGCTGGCTTGTAGAGCTTCTCGTCGATGAGCTGAGCGTTCTTGCAATTTGCCCCACTGAGCAATGACTAGATTTTGCTTCTCAGCTATGTGTGATGCATTATTTCCAGGGTACAGAGCTTGTAATTTGACCGCATCTTCCACCAATACCTGAAACACAGTGTGACAAGAAATGAGAAGAGTACCAAAGTAAAAGGGGTAGAGTAATAAAGTCCAGCCACAGATACTATTTGCGTCACAAATTTAAAATTCCAAAGAAACACTTGGACTGAGAACAAAAAAAGTTTGAATGCAAATAGTGAGGAAACTAACTGATGAGACATCTCTTTTTTTAGATTTTTTGCACAGTCGCCAGTGATCAACGCTCCGCAAATATTGCAGTATGCTTTATTTTCTGTGTAATCAAACATGATATAGTCCGGAACTTCAACGACTGTTTTCTCATGGAAATTTTTGACACATCTTAACTCCTTCCACTTCTTTTCGCTCAAAACTTTTTAACATTTCAGTGATGTAGGTAACTAAAAAGTTTACAGTAATAATTGCTCCATCATTCGCTAACTGATGTGAAACCAAGATGGAACCATATTGCCGTTTCGGTCTCAAGCTGCTTTATTTCGGTTTCAGTTCCACATTATATCGGCCTTTCCGTTTGGATTCTAATTTCTGTAAAATTTAACCGTTCTTCTGGTTCTTGGTTCTGGTGTGCAGCCTGGATCTTAATCAGTAACTTGACACACTTACAAGGAAAACAAACTCACTGAAATTAAATTCGTCTATTGTGAACTTTCATGCATTAGAGCGTTAATTCTACGGTAAAATGATGCAAAAATAAAATCGCGCTCATTATAAATTGCTAAAATCAACCCTGTTATTCATGAAAAGCAAATGAGAAGTCATTTACTCAAGCCACTATTGGTAACCTTCCAGAAATAAGACGTAAGTAGCAAAAGCTCATAACAAACAAAAGCCATTGAAGAAAAATAGAAACATAGTAGTAGTAAAGTCCGGCCGCCCAAACCTTGCGTTCGTTAGGAAAATAAAAAAACAATGATGATATCACATACTTGCAACTGAGCTTCTAATGCGACCAAATCATTTTCAAAACCTTCATGCTTCCGTATCAAGGATAAGACTGAGTTCAAGTTACGTCCAAGATCATCGGACAACATTGCATCTTTATCACTAATTCGAGATAATGCTTCAGCAACATCACGATGAAATCGATGAATTTCTCCCGCAGCATTCAGACGTTGCTCTCTGCTGTCTAGAATGTTCAATAACTGCTGCCAAGATTCACTAGAAAAGAGGATAGAGAGATTAACTTTTGAAAAAAAACTTCACGGAGAAAGACCTAAAAAAAAAAAATGACACAACTGACTTCCTTGAGTTAGCTGACGGACAACTTTAAAAGACTCAGAGACAGCACTACCTTGAAATTGTACTTGAGATTTTCTGACAAGAATAGATTGTTGAAATTTTATACAATACACCAATGGTCCAGTGGTTAAAGGAGATGAATAATCTAAAAAAATACGGGAGATACAGGGTCAAAATGTACAAAAAAAAAGAATCAACTCACCGAAGGGATTTATGCTTCCTCTCAATTTGCATTAAAGATTCAACATCATCGGAATTACTTTGAGCAGCACAACAAAAGATCAAATGATAGTTGAGAACTAATTTTTTTAAGCCATTTTTTTTTTTGGCAGAAAGAGATGATAAAGGATAAAAAATAATTGAGTGAAAGTTGTATACTTGTTTATTTCCACTACCGGATAAAAAATTTCAAGTTTTGTAAAAGTCGGGAGCCTAAAAAAAATGTGTGATTGAGAGTGAAGTCAAATGCTTGGAAAAATCATTTTCAACGATAATAGAGAAAAATAATTGCAAATATAGGAGACATGTTTACTTCAAGAAGGCAATTCCTCTCTTAATATGGGTCTCGCCCTGCCTCACCATGGAGTAATTTATCAATATAATTTAGAAATTGGGGGGACCTGAAACTTTTGAACTGACATGTTTTTTTTTTACCATTTGTAAATACCGAAACAAAAAAGTCTTCATTTCTTGAAATATGTAATGGAGCTCTTGCAAACTTTTGCTGTGAGCAAATGAATAGTCCATTCTGATGTAAAAACCAGCGAAAATCACGAAAATCACAGTGAGAAAGTCTAAAATTCAGTAAGAAGCCTACATGACTACTTTAATGGCAAGATCGTAATGGCGGTTCGACGCAGGCATCATGGGAGATTCCTGTCTATTATGTCACTTTCTCTACGGAAACACAGAGATATGTCTCAATTTAGATAGGAATCTCCCATGATACCTGCGTCGAACCGCCATTAAGCTCGATTCTGAGAGTGAATTTAGTGATTTTTTAGTATGCTCATTGTAATTTTTACAGGTTTTCATGCAAGAATCAATTCTTCAATCCGAAGTAGCAAAAGTTTGCAAGAGCCCCATTTCATTGCACACACACACACACACACACTGCTAAATTCATACATTGAAAATTGAAGGCGTCTTTAAAGAACATGATGGATGAACGGTAGAAAGAAATGCATAAAAACAGAAACTTTACAGGTCTCCATTTATCAGAGAATTTCTTGACTCCAAAAAACAATCTTATATTAGCACCACCGTCCACCGTACAAAGAAACTTCAAGTAGAAATGGTAAAAATTTAAACTGACATACCGTAGTTGTTCTTGACGTTTCTCGATGTCAGCAATATACGGACTTTCATTCGCAATTAGTTTTTTGGCTAGTTCCTCACACTGAGTAAATCTGTCGGAACCGGCCTCAACTCTGTGTTTAAGATCATCAAATTTATTTTGAAGAATCTGTTGGCAAAATAAAAAAATTGATAACTTTGAGACTCAAATCAATTTCAAGTAATTCAAGTGGATTTATTTACTCTTGAAGGCATGACAATGTACTTGTCTTACTACTCCGCAACACATGGACCACAAGATATTAAACAAAATTCAAAAAATCAAGTGAAAACTCAACAATTGCAGAAATTTGGATTCTGCTCATTTAGATGGATTGTCATGGTGTTTCCACAAATCTTTTACTCTCTACCATTCATGGTTCTCTTACCACTAATGATTTCAAATACTGACATTTTTGTTATGCTTTGTTTTTTGCTTTTCCATAATTTATATAGATCTCACAAGATTATAAGACCAATCTCACGGGTTCAGCCAAAAAAGCCTTTAAATTTATTAATTATTGTACAACTATGGATTAATTTCAGAGAGTTCTTCGTTCATCATGACTCAGCTCATGTTTCAATAGCGCTAGACTTTCCTCCAATTCTTCCTTCAAACTGACAATCCAATTCAGAAGTGAATAATTGCAACGGGTCAGTTTCAGTGTTAATGCAAGAAATGCTCCATATCTTCTAACTAGAAACATGGTGATACTCACCAAAAGCACATCAATAGAGATAATAAGAATAACTGGTAAAGAAAGTGTGGCAATGACATCATGTCCTGCTATATCTAGTATATTTGCTTCATAAGTATGCATAGGTTGCACCAAGAAAAAAAAAAAGAAAAAAAAATACAGAAAAAATACAACTTGTTATTTAGAAAGTAAGACAAAACTCACCAACAAATGCTCAAAGTCAGTGCCGTAGTCATCCGAGGCAGCAGCTTGCATGTTTTCTTTGATCCATTCTTCTAATTCACTGCTTTCTATGAGGTATTCATGTCTACAGAGAGAAGGGGAAGAGAAAAAAAAAATTCAAATAAAATTCAAACAAACATTAAAGCCAAAGGTTATGTTGAAGAGAATCACCAGCACGTTTGGGTAATTTTTTTTTTATTTTTTGTGAATTTGCTTCCTCTGATCTTCATGTTTAATTTAAGTCAAAGTTATGCTTTCTTGATGAGTGTATAGTATTAAACTCATCGTAAGGATTGGGCATGTTCAGAAAATGATCCTAAGTACACTTTCTGCAGGATCTAAAATAGATACAGTAGAATCTCGATTATCCGGATTTCGCCGGACCGAAAATTTTGTCCAGATAATCGAATATGGTTAATCGAAATTCACCAAAAAACGCGATCTAGAAGCTCTGAAATGCAGTTAGCGAAGATTTCTTTAAAACGTCCCTTCATATGCAAAGTTATGCAAGCCGTGTACAGGTTATTCCTGCCGCTTAAATACATAGCTACTCATTTTATAGGACATCACGTTTTCTGGTTATTTTTTTTCTTTTTCAAGCAATATTAAGGAGAAATTCGGTTAAATTTGTTGTCGGACCGCGAATTCTGTCCGGATACTCAAAATTTTCGGACAACCGAAATCCGGATAATCGGAAAATAAACACATTGAAAGTATGGGGATTTCGCCGGGACCAGCCAGAAAATCCGGATAATCGAGATTCTACTGTATTTTCGAACAAATTTTTGTCTCTTTCATTCCTCCTTATATTGTCTTCTGAAAGACACAAGGGTTTTTGAAAACTTTCGTAGGGTTAATACAGTTAGAACTAAGGAGTTAAGATGACCCTTACCTGCACATGCTTTCCACCAATCTTTGCTGTCTGGCTGAAGCTAACTTTTGCAAAGTCTTTATTTGCTGACTGATAGCTTGCTGTTTGCTGGCGACTGCTTTCCAGTCAGGATGCTTGCTATTCACCATTGCAGAGGCAGCATGACCCATTTCAGTCACAATGCTATTGTACGTATCTAATTCAAGTTCAAGAGCCTAATGAGAGAGGCAGAGAAAAATGCAACCAATTTAACTTCATGTAAAACGGCTTAACTTACGTAAGTGTATATTTTATTACAGGTTTATATTCTTAGTTACCTGCTAAAGATAAAATCTTTTAACTTAAAAACAGGGCTCAAAGCTGACAAATACACAAAAGAATTTTAATAACATTCTGATTGTAACCGACCAGTTGTCAATCAGGATAAAAAACCAACAAGGACTAAAAACAATGAGTCATGAAGCATTCTTTATTATTTGGTTTAGGTAAATGTGAAGATTTTCCATAGTGATCACTTTCCAACAGCCGTAGCACCCAGTCTTCTGAAGCCTCACGCACCGCGGTGCACGCACGTGCACTATGCTCCACATTTCACAAAGTAGAGCTGCGAGGAAAACAATTTTTGACAACAAACAGAAAAATTATGATGAGAAATAAATCGAACCTTATGTTTGGTCAGTAATTTGGATGCAGCGTCTCTATCTCGTCCATAGTCAGTCGAATTTAACAAATCGTTCTTTTCTGCCAGCCAGCTTTCAACCTCGCTGGCCTCAAAGAAGAACTGTTGAGCTTTCAGGGAAAGTTCTAATTTACGGTTCCGCTCTGCTGCTTTCATTTTCAGATCTTGCCACGCATCTTCAAGACCGGTACAAAGAGATGCAACCTTAGGAGCAAATAAAAACAATGACGTTAGATATCAAAACAATTAAAATGCACTGAACGTAAACTTTTTCTTGTGCGACTCCTTTATCAAAGTCTGTATCTCATCCCAAGTTTTAAATGTTTGCAACGCAACTTTTCAAAACTTGACAACTCTGAAGTTTTGTAGAAAACTGAGGAATTATAAAGTTAAAAAATGAAGGGTACTTATAAACATTTTCCTTTAACTTCCTGAAAAATGACGTTAGACATCAAACAAATAAATTGCAATGAAAGAAAACTTTTCCCTTTACAGCTTTTATCCCAATTCTGTATCTCAACTTTTATTTTAATTAATGTAACGTCCATCACACAATTTCCCGGAACTTCAAATCCTATTAGATTTTTGCAGGTTTTTAGAAGATCGTGGAATAATGAAATGATGAAGAAATAGTAAGGATTGAAAACTTTTATGCACTTACTTTCTTGACAGTTTTGTATAACTTTTATAATTTCCTTCGAAAAAACTGACAGCTATGGATATCATTGTCATTTTCGACTCCCATTTTTCACACCCGTTTCCCTTTTTCTACACCCTGAGGGAACCACTATTTCCCCTTAAGAAACAGCTACCTATAGGGTCTATTAACCCATCGACTTATTATTTAATTTCAAAAAGATTGCTTAGCAATGGCGCTTATGCGCTCATTCTACGCGAATAGCGCTCTCAGCAGAGAAACTGCGGAAGTTGAGTGAAGCGAGTGAGGCTATCTATCGGAAAAAGCCACAAGCTCCTGAGCATTGTTGCAAAGCGGTTGTTTTGTTGCTGAGTTACGGATAGATCCGTATTGAAAATTAGGATGTATCTAGCACGTTGCTTTAAGGCAATGGGTTAGAAAAAAAATCTGAATTCTATACCTGTTTGGTTTCTGGATGCTTTTGATGGATCAAAGCTTGCCCGGAGGCAAGAGTTTTATCAATCATTGGTTGATGTCCTTGTATTTCTGCTTCTAACTTGCGATGTTTCTTATGGAGTGATTGAGCTTGATGCAAATTCTGGCCGAGCGTTTCAGAGGCAGCTGAAGGCAAATGTTCCCTAATCCAACCCAATTCAGTTTCCAATTCAAACCCAAACTTATGAAATCTCAACGATTCTTCTAAGGCTTCACGCCTCTGGCGAGCAGGTTCTTGCAAAGAACTAAATCTAGGGGTAGGAGAGAGAGAGAATATTTAGTTGTTAAATAGACGGTTCTTGACGTAGGGTAAATGTGAGTTAAAAACGGTGAAATTTGAAATAACCTTTTTTTAATTTAAAAAAAAAAAAAAAGATTAATAGCAATAGGTTGTTCTGCAGACACGATAGCTAACAAAATAGTTACCAAACCAGCACCAAAATTCACGTACCAAAGCAATGAAATTCTCGAGTCCAGTAAAAATTTACTAATACCTAAAAAGAATAAGAACCCAGTCACCCCGCAGCTCCTTACTTTAGTTTGTTATGCTTGTGTTTCACAGCGAACGACTGGGGTGTAAGGGGTGACAAAGGATAAGACACAGGGACATCGCATTCTTGAGAATTCCCTGCTACAGGAAGGAAGGGAGGGGAGATAGTAAGAGGAGCAACGGGATGTCACAATCCGCTAACTATTCCTGTTTGGGAAGGGTTTAAGACTGTGCAGGCTGGGGAGGGGAAGAGCCCACAACAGCCAATATAAATATTAGGGGTATGCGAATATTCGAATTGTATTCGATATTCGAACTCGAATACCGGTTTACTGGTCGGGTCCGAATATCGAATAGCGCTCCTCGAATACCGAATATTCGAGGTCGAATAGTTTGTTCGAATAGTTCGCCGAATATGACCAATTCTGGAAATGTTTTTCTCGTTCTTTCGGCGAAACTAAACATGGTATTCCGCGCCGTTGAACTTCGCGCTTAGACAATCGCGCAGAGCATTGACCGCGCGTCTTTGCGGTGTCAAACGGAATAAAGTAGCTTCCAAGACTCGAGGTGATGCTGATAAGAGGGACTCGCGGAGTCTTTACGAGAACGACACAGCGCTGACGCAGCGCAAAATGCGTATTCCGCCAAGCAATGACGCAACGCGGCGGCGCCACTGCAGGGACGTGAGGGTTGCCTAACCTCGCATTTGAAGGCACTTTCTCTCGATACTTATCGCGAACAGAGGAAAGAGGAAGGCCGAAGGAGAGTTTCCTCTTTGGCTTCTCCTGGAGTTCCGAATGAACACCCGCGCATCGGTAGCTCCGAAAACCTGCGAAAATGATAACAGCACGCGTGGATAAAGTTAATTTTGGCGTTCCGATTTATTGTTCGAACCGACATGGATAAATACTTAGTAGTATAGTAGTATAGCAGTATAGTAATAAAAGCTCAACTTTTTTCTCAAATTGTTCGCCTTCTTTCATTTCAGAACTATTTAATATGGTAGCTTTCTATAATTCATGGGTTATTTAACATTGAAAAGACAATTTTTTGGAAAAATTTTTGTAGAAAATAGATCGTGAAAAAACAAGTAAAATTATTCGACTATTCGATTATTCGATTATTCGATTCGATATTCGAGGAAATTATTCGAATTCGATTCGAGTGCAAAAAAGTGGTACTCGCACACCCCTAATAAATATAATACTCTCCTTTTAGACTCATTTTCAAACTTCATGTGGAGTGGTGTTGCCCTGCAGTCAGTAATGTTTTGAGTCCAGAACAAATTTAAAAAAAAAAAAAAATAACAATATCCTGTTTGATTACCGATAATTTAGAACAATATTTCAAATTTTGATACTTACTTATTCTGACACTCTTTGCTAGCTTTCAGAATGTTGTCAGCATCAAAATGTCCTTCTTGAGCCATTTCTGAACCTAGAGTGACAAAGTCACCGATTTTTTGCTTCCAATTTTGTATGTCACTTTCTATTCCCTGCAAAAAAAAAAAAAAAAAAAAATTAACACAAAATAAATAAAAATGAAGTATTGAAGGGAGTTTTGAAAGCTACACACGTTCATTATGATGAATTTTCAAAGAAATTTAATCAAAGTTGATAGCTTACGTAGAAAGTAGATACTTCTACACTTTCACAACATAAATGCAAAAATAAGACAAACAATGATTGGACTGATTTACAATTCTAAAATTAAAAAAAAAAAAAAAACAGCAAAGTTGTAAATTGGATTCTTCAGAAGCACTTTTCTTTAAAGAAACTTACCTGGTGTTTTTTAATGAGCTGTTTGCAATGCCTTAGATCTGATCCCACTTGGTTTGATTGCAATGATGCTTCGATTTCTTCTAACTTGAGTCGAGCATCATCTAACGTTCGATTGTAAGTGTGTTGAGCAGATGCTTGCCTGAGTCTACGACCTTTCTCGACGCAGACTTCAACTAATTTTTCCCATGCTTTATTTAGTTCTGCAAGGTTGTTTGCTACTTCTTCACTTCGGTAATTTCCGCTGGAGATTAAAGCATTTCCGGTCTGGAATGAAAAGAATAAACAGGTTATGAAAAGTACAAAATTTAAGAAAAATTATATCTTTATGGTATGGGATCTTCAAGATTCCTTTGACTCTTGAGAAATAAATAGCTAAAGAAAAGGCATGAAGAAAATTTCACGACTTTTCACAGTGAAATGTAAAGTTTTTGCAATTAATCATTACTATTCCCAGAAAAAGTCTCTAATAACCTTTTAAAGATAACGTTAAGAATAGCAATGATAAATAAGCTTGCACACGAATAGTGAGAGGTTGTAATTCATGTTTACTTGAATATAATGCATGCATTGTAAGTTACAGAAGTAATAATTCAGTCACATTTGGAGCCTCTTAAACATAAAAATTTCCTTTGCAAGTTAACTAACTCCGATGTTAACTTATATTTTGTACTGTAGGATTTTCAAAACAGAGGTTGTTACTTTTGCGAGCATAATATTTTAAAGGGAGACAAAAAAAAAATTATTTAACGAATGCACACTGCCTGATTGAAAAAATACAATTGATGTAAGTTTAAGAAGACTCACTTTGTTCACAGCGTGCAGCTGACCTTCATTCGCTCGTAACTCTCTTTCAAACGCTTCATGTTTCTGCAATTTCCTCTCGATATTAGTTAAATCTCTGTAAGATTCATCAGCAGCAGTTTTAAGTTTATCAGCGAGCCAAACTTTGAGATCATTAACATCAGCACTAAATTCTTGAAAGCTGCAAGAAGCTATGAGAGCAGCTCTACGGGCAGCAGCAGACTGTTTCACTGCTTGACGTCGCTTCAAAACTGCATTCCGCCTTGTATCAATCCTGAAAACATAGTAAAAATATTCTAAATAAATAAATAAGCATTTACAAACTACTTTAGACAGTAAATTTAGAGAACGTAAAACCTAAAATTTAAGAAATAATAAAAGACAGGTAATGAAAATAAATCCATAATAGCACTCTTTTGTACTTGATAAAAAAATTTAGGTACTTAAAAGCTATAGGCATTTTGACTATCAAGATCATCAGTAGCATTAAAGAGAAATAAATTAAAATCATAAAATAAAAGTAATACGTAAAATCAATATAAATGAAAATATTTTATTACTTTGCTTCTAGCTCTTTTCATTATTTTACTTTTCTTTACTTCCTTGCTACTAATTTACTTTTTCTTGTCAATTTTCAGCTGTTTAAAATGAGCATCTACAGCATTTTTAAGGATGCTTATGCAACAATTACATCGTCGCTCAGTAGAATTTTTGTCAATTCCAACGCGGCTCAGTAAAATTTTTGTAAAGTCGGAAATTGCATGTCGAGGCAATCGCCACTTGAAAAGTGGCAAAAAGCTAGTTAATTTTGCTGTGTTTAGTAGTAAAGAACAAAATCCTTGAGAGAATAGTTCAGAGAAAAAAAAAATTTCTTACGCTTTGCTATCGTGTCCATCGGCAATGAATTTGTCCGCAAGATCACTAAATGCTTTCAGTCTTTCATCTTGGGCATACAAAGTATTTTCAAAATCTTCGTGACGTTTAAGTAAGGCCTCAACGTCGTCAATGGAGCCCTGTAAAATGAAGTAATCAGTTTTCTTGAAGAGGAAAAAATAGAGTACAAATATGTACCAGGAAACAAAAAAACAGGAAAGGAAACGTTTTGTAGGCTTGCTTTAAACATAATATACAATAATGGAAATTGGAAAGTCTGCAGCAAAGATCAGACTTCAAAGAAGTTTCAGGAAAAATTTCAACATTAGAGAAATAAAGTTAATGCAATTAATAGAGAAGTAGATATCACCAATCTATGAGTGAAACATGGCATTTCAGTAGTGAATTAAATTGAATTGAATTAAAATTGAGAGTGGAGGTGTCCCTATGGAATGGAGCCAAGTCAGCACTCAGGCCTTTAAGTAGGCCCACTGTGCTTCCTCCTAATGGAGCTGTTGCAAACTTTTGCTACAGGCTTAAAAATAGTTGATTATGCGGTAATACCCTGTAAAAATAACGATTAGCGCACTAAAAAATCACGAAATCACTCCTAAACTCACAAAATGCTTTTAAACGCGAGACCGTAATGGCGGCCGGGGCCGCGGTTTTCTTATGGCAATTGTATGCTTCTTCTTCTTCTTGCGTGGTGTTGCGAGAACACCCCGTGTAGATGGCCCTGATTGAAGATAGGGAACCCCAATGAAAACCGCGGCCCCGTCCGCCATTACGGTCTCGCGTTTAAAAGCATTTTGTCAGTTTAGGAGTGGATTTCGTGATTTTTTAGTGCGCTAATCGTTATTTTTACAGGGTATTACCCCATTATCAACTATTAATAAGCCTGTAGCAAAAGTTTGCAACAGCTCCATTTAGAGCAAACGGAGTAGCCCTGTCTTCATGATGAAGCACAATGGGTCCCTCATCATTAAGCTCCTTACGTCTTCTAGATCCAGTTGGTCCATGCGCCAGAGTAAATATCTGCTTCTCCTAAAAGCTTCACAGTCACACAAAATGTGAAGAGGAGTTCCCTCTTCTTCACTACATTATCGACACCACGGGTCCTCAGAGAGTCCCATGATGCTCAGGTTGACATTTCAGTAAGTAATTATACGGTCCATTTTGCTTCCATTAGGACATTGAAAAAGGTGAAGTAAATTAAAAATACCCCCCTCCCCCTTAACTTGTAAGGTCATAACATTTTGATTCATAAATAGTAGGGGAGTGCGAATCCGCGTATTTCGAATCCGAATCCGACGGGATTCGGATTCGGGATTCGAAATTTTCGAATCTTTTTTTTTTTTTTTTTTTTTTTTTTTTTTCCATATACATTTATAATTTTTTCGTTTTTCTAACTTTTCTTTTCCTTCCATATGTTTTTTCTTCTTCTTCCCCTCTATACATTAGCACCTGCTAAAACGACGGAAACTACTATCATCACGATTCGGTCGATTCGGTACGAATGCGGCGCCGGCGCGTTTTCTGAATATCGATGAACCTAAACGGGGATAACGGGCGGTAATCGATCAACACCAAAAGTGCGCGCGACCAGCGAAATAGAATAGTAAAGATAAATCAGAAAACAAATATTTTCTTCTCATTTTTCATTACATCGTAAGGAAAATAAAAGTGCCGCACTTTAAAACAATTTTTTTGAACTTTCATGGCACGGATTCGGGAAAATTTGATTTTAGTGAGTTTACATCGAGTAATTTGTGTTCATAGAGTGAAAAACACTGCATGCCTTGGTTTCAGTTAAGATTAATAAATAGAGCAATAAGTTATTGGGGTAGGTTAAAATGATTTCAAACTTACACCAAGATCAGTGAATTCTAAGAACGCTTCATGACTTGAAGTTATGGTATCGATATGATCAGCCTCTTTGTTCAACAATTGTAAATTCAAGCACTGTCGAAGCCAATGTTCTTTGTCTTTCCAGCCTTGTAAAACAGCATTTTGTTCCGCATTCAATGCCAGTAACAATTCTTTGACATCTGTTACACTAGGATTATTTTTCAAAATATGGCTCCCTAGTTCGATGACTTCGCGGAATCTAGAAATATAAAACAGAGAGTCAGTATATTTCTTTTGAGATAAGAAGTAGTAGTGATTGGTATACAATTTGGCACACCTACTTGTTTATCCAGGTTAACCTAATGGCTGCAAGATTAGAACTTTGTACCTTTATAACTTTTTTAATGGCTGCATGCGCTAAAAGGGAAGTATAAAATTTTTGATCGTTTGATAGTTTTAAAATTTTAAAAAGATATCTTTTTTTTAAAAAAATGGAATTTTTACCAAATTAAGGGTAAAAATGTCTCCTTTTTATGAAGAGCCAAAGCTTTGGATTCTCGTTGAGTTTGATAAACCTTTTCTTCAGGTTTGGTTAGAGTTTGGTTTTAACTCAAAAGTTAAGGTTTGCACAGTCTTTTAGTAATTTCACAAAGTAAACTTGCAGGCAATATTAAAAAATTGTTTCACAATAGGCTCAGTACACAATGACCGTAAGTTTTAGTTACTTTTCAGGGTGTTGAGACAAGTTCTACAATTCTTTCATTTCACTGATGATTTAGTCAGGAAGAAGAAACCTGGCCACCGTATGCAATTCGCAAAGCACAAGCTACAATTCAACACACGCAACAGGTGCATTTCATGCTCACCATATCTTGGCAAGATATTTACGTCCCCGCTAGTACCTTCGTTTTTTTCCCACCAGTGTAAAATTTCAAGTGAAAACGAAATGACTTGTATGGGTGAGAAAAGTTTGGTTATAAGTATCAATTAATGATTTTTCTATTCTATTCAATTCTATTATATGAGTAAAAACATAACAGGATAACACTAGACATACACCATAAAAGAGTCAGTACATATTGAAAGAGTACTTACTCATCTTGGTGAGCTTTGATGTCATCACCAAGTTCTAGGTGCTCTTTCAAGGCGTTCTCGGCAGAGACGACGTCCCTTGAGGGCTCTTCTGTTTTCAGAGCGTCTTTTACACCAGAGACCCAACTTAGCTGGAAATAGAAATAAAATATGAATATGAATTACTGAAGCTCACAAGTTTATTAAACAAAAAGAAAAATTTGTTTCATCTTAACTCATTGTTTTTTTTTTAAATCTATACACCTGAAACGTAATCAAATAACAAGTAATCAAATACCATTTGGCCAACTTTGATTCACAACAGGCATCAAAAGAGAGAATTCGAAAATATAGAGCTATAGGAATTGGAGAAAACTTTGTAAAACGAATTCTCTTTAATTTAAAGCTCCGCAAGCAAAGATGATCCTTGAATATAAAAAGTTAAAAGTTGTAAGAATGGCCATGAAAAAAACAAAAACAAAAACAAATAAGAGAGGGAAACTTCATGGAAACTTACAAGGTTTTTCGAGCTATTCCTGAAGATTTGTTGTCCGACTGCATTTTCTAATCTGGCGCGTCTTTCTAAAGCTTTGGTCTGAAAAATTAAAAAAAAAAGTTCAGAAAAACACTGGTGAAAACAATCAAAGGACCTTTTTTTCCCGGTTAGTGGCTTCCATCTGCACTATGGGGACCTTCAGCCAACAGAGATCAAAAGGGAGTTTTTGTTTGTTTTGTTTTTTGCTTATTAACGGAAGATACCAAGAATCATTTGAGCTACAAAAAAAAACTATTCCAAAAAATTTGCCTTGAGAAACATTTTTACAGTAAAGGTGACACCACTGAATTGATAGGTTAGCTTATCTTTGGAATTCATTGAAAAAAAATGGCGAATTTACGAGCAAATATAAAATTATGCCTGAAATACCTGTCGAATTTGCACAGATTTAATACCTATTAGATGAAAATGCTTTAATTCATGTTTTCGCCCAGAAATGTGGCATTAGTTTTTTTTTTCTTTCATTTTTTACACTGTGTATTTGAAATTAAGAGATTATTGCTGTGAGGAAAGTAACCATAATTCCAATACAAAGAGAAGAACACACCGCTTCAATACTGTCTTCCACCCTGGCTAAAAGTTTGATAATTTTCTTCATCTTCATAACACTGGTTTTTAATGAGAAACTGCTGAAGAATTCACTAGAGAAACTCACGGGTGGACTATTGCTGCACCGCAGTGGCGTAGCCAAGGGGGGGGGGGGGTCCAGGGGATCTGGACCCCCCCCTTGACACCAAAATTTGTCCTAAAAAAAGGTAATTTTTTGCGTTTTCAGACAAATTTTACCAAATTAGTATCTTTGGACCCCCCCTTGACAATTTTCGGACCCCGGACCCCCCCTCCCCCAGAAAAATTCCTGGCTACGCCACTGCTGCACCGAAAGTCTCCATTTCATTCATTGTTTGCGTACATGAGAGCCGTGCGTTTCTACCATTGCAGTGCTTGGTTAGCATTTCTGTTAGCTTTGGAATCACTTGTTCTTTACAAGGTGTTTCACTAGTTTACGAGGACCTCCAAAAGAGATGGAAGATAAGAGAAAGAAAGCTTAAGGGCCATAATTTCAAATCGGGCCAATTGAGCATGCATGCTCTGTGAAAATTTCAAGTCAAAATTTAAACCCAATGAGTAATTTTTCACCTTCAGTACTACTAGAAAAGACTTTTTACCGAAGGGTTCCGCTGAATTTTCGATATTTCTCATGCACCGCGGAAACAGCCGGAAACGCATGATGAACTAATGGAAAAAAAACTTGTCGATTGTCGGTTACGCTGTCGGTTACGTAACCGACAGTTTCAAAAGTACTTAATAAAAACAATATTACTTGTTACAATGATCTCTGATATTGATTTTTAAAGCAAATTACGGTAGTTGAATTGAATTAAAAATTACATGGCGGAACTTTACTGTATTAGATATCTTTTTCGTATATTTAAGTGCCGCGGACTAGAACCATAGGCAAATCACGAGATCGGATTTGTTGGTGAAAATCGTTTCCAAATAAAATCCATTTGCACAGATGTTGATAATTCCTGTTTAGAACGTTGGAGCGTGGTTGAAAAAATCGTAAGTTACCCAGTTTCACTTTTAAATAAGCTTTTAAAATGTTATAAAACAGTAAAATCCAAGCGTAACCGACGGACATTTTGGAACCGGGGGACAACCATTTTTCACAATTTATGGCATGAAGAAAAATAATTTCGTAAAAAACGATAGTTTACACGTGTTCTACGGAGTTTTTTGAGCATTTCCGTTATCTTCAAAATTCATTGCAGCCTCAAAATATATGGTCAAAAACTTAGGTTAAATACCAGAAACTCGGGTGGGGGACGCGTAACCGACGGACATTTTGAACCATAAAACAATTAAAATTTGTATGTAAATAACTTTAAAAGCAATTGTTACTATTGCTCCTCATAAAACTAAGTTCTTTCGACTTAAAAATCGAAACATCGAACTTATTTGATCTTTTTTAAGAATGTTATCTTCTTGGGACACCATTTGGCCCGTTTCGGAATTTTGACCCTTAAACAGACTTGACCGATGAACATAGAATAGGCTTAAACAAAACAAAAGTAAATTGAATGAAAAGAGTTTGAGATTGTTTCATGACTTACCTTTACTTTATCCCACATTTCTTGAATTTGTTTCTGTCGCGTGTTGACATTGCCTTTTTCATTAGGATACGATGATTTTACGCTGAAAACACAAGAAAATAAGAGATTGAAAACTTTGAATGAAACCCAGTGAAAACCCAATACAATTTCTAATCCCACAAAATAACATTAAGCAAAAAAAAGTAATTATGGTAGTGCATAGTAGTAAAAAAACACCCAAAACTATGTAATTGCTTGATTAAAACAGCAGTTGAAGGAAGCTAAAAACCTTATGAATGAGAATTAACTTACGAATTTGCAAGGAGATGAACTCGGTTCACTTTCTCTTCTAATGGCGCCAATTCTCGTTCAAGTTGTTGATGCCGTCTTTGCAAGGCTTGAACAGTTTTGAGATCTGGTCCTATTTCTGCAGTGTCAAGCTGCGTCATTTTTTCTGTCATCCAATCACACGCTTCATCACAGGTACGATGGAATAACTCCACACTATGGTAAGATAAAAAAAAGAGGAAGAAATGAGCCGAAAAATAAGTGAACATAATTATTTCATAAATAATAAAAAAGCAAAACGATAAAAAAAAAAAAAAAAAAATCCAGGGACTTTGCTTTCCAATTGACAAATGATTTGCATTGTTTCATAAGAGTAGCTTCACAAAAGCGCTTAGTCCTTGGGTGCACTTTTTTTTTCCACACTAGTGTTGCATCTAGCAGTGAAATTCTGAAAAAAGAGTAAAGCAAGTGCTGCTATCTATTGCAAGCTTTTGAATTTGTCGTTTCGTTGCTGAGCTATTGGGAGATTGTGATTTTAAAAGTCTTTATAGTCAGGACAAGCCTGACTTGTCCAAACATGCCAAAGGGTTAAAAATACCAATTACTCACCAAATGTTATTTGATATACAACATTACAACAACTTGTTTCATCCAAATACATTGGTATCATAAAAATTGGTATGCCGGATTACCGCTAAAATCCACCTCTATTACATTTGAAAAGGAATAAAAAAATTAGTAATTGATAGCCATTCGCCTAACTCTGATTTGGACAGCAATTTACCAATCAAAATGGGTTTCAGAGAAGAAGAGAAGAAATGAATAAATGAAATTACCTGGACGCCCCTTCAAGACTTCGCTCTTTTTGTCCTTTTAACCAATTTAGATGATCCCAAAATTGATGAATGTGATGTTGACGCGCTCTAACTTTGTCTAACTGACTGTGACCTTGTTTCTTGAAAGTTTCAACAGCTTGGTCTAAAGCTTCGATTCGTTTACTACTTGCTGAGAGGTCTGTTAAAAATTTCTACAAAAAAAAAATGAAAAAATGAGAGTGAAAAATAATGATGAGTTAGGGATCAGCGCACAATTGATCTGAAGTCCAAAACTTTATCATTAAAGTTTTGAAAAATTATGTTAATAGCAATTTTGACACTTTTTGTAGAAGAAGTATGGTAGGCCCAGTAATAGACCTGTTTAGTGTGACGTCACGAAAAAAATATTGGTTCCAAACAAATGTTCCATCTCACTCGCTCTCGTGGGTTTCCCCATAAGAAACACGATCCAAATTTTCAAATACAAATTTGTGCTAGTAAAAAACAAGTTTTCTCAGATTTTATTACACCATCGGATTCCACGTACCTTAAAATATGAGCACGCTACAACAAAATTTTTGAAACATCGCGCATTAATGCACAATCACAGTTATATCGAAGAAAGTCCCATGTTTTGTCCTTGTCACACTCACAGTTTCTTATGGGCACAAAATTCTCGGATAAAGGCTCATCGGCACCATCACACCATGTGTTATACCTCGAACAAGCTTCGATACGAAGAGAGGTTAGGATGATTGAGTGGCATGGCAGTGATACTCCCATAAGACACCGTGAGTAAGACAAGGATAAAACATAGAACATCTTTCGGTAAACTGTGATTGTAAATTCGTTTGAGATCTTTTAGGAATTGTGTTAGAGTGAATAAATACTTTAAGGTACGTAGAATCTAATGGTGCAATAAAATTTGAGAAAACTGGTGGTTAACTAGCATGAATTTGCATTCGAAAATTGGGATCTAATTCCTTATGGGTAAATTCTGCTTAGCGAGAAATTCTATTTTACCTTCTAAATACCATCAGTGTTTACAGAAATTAGAATGTGATAAAGAAACCTGAATGAGTAATAAACGCTTTTGTAGAATTCACAAGAGAATTGTACCAAAGATAGATTGATATTATAGATCAGTGTTTTAGAAAACCTTTCTTCCTGAAAAAAAAAAATTGCTAGCCAATATATTTTCAGAATTGGTACAAGGCTTCAATGAATAAAAACACACCCCAGAGCATGCAACATAAATTGCTTTGACAAACTCACCTCGTATTTCCTCTTGGCAGTTTCTACAGAGTCAGTTTTGTCTTCTGTCCGTAGCATCTTTTCTTTGTCCTTAATCCATTTTTCGAAATCGTCACATTCTCGGAAGAATCCGAATAAACAGATTGAGTCTTCTAGGAGAGCTAACCTCCTCTGTAAATTTAAAAGGTTGTCTTACAATCACAGCTGAGTAATCTTGATCATTTTAGTCACATCTTTCATTGCTTGCAATTAGAGGTGTTCGAGAATTGAAATTTTGGGTTGGGTCGAGTTGAGTTTTTCCTATTTTTTCGAATTTCGAGTTCGAGTAACCGCAATATTGCAAAACAGCAAAAAAAGGTCTCTAAAGCTAAAATACCAGTTATGGTCATTAAGGTAATTCTATGGCAAACTCCCAAAAATTTTAATCCGATAGATGGCGTAACTAGTCACTGGCACTGAAAATAGCCGTTTTTTGACGATTTTTGGCTGTTTCCTCTGAACAGACGAATAATAGACAAAAAATCGGAATGTCAGCACCTGCTTAATTTTTTGCTTGATTTTTTGAGCCATAAATGGGCCAAATTGGTTCTAAAATGAAGGCGTAACTATGCAAAGAAAAAATCATGTGTAATTTGGAGTTGTATCAGTGAAGATTAAAGGTAAAACAGAAACCTGTATTTTTCCCGTCTGTATAAACCCGTGTATTTTGATTGAACCTTGTGATAAATAAAAAAAAAAACACGTATTGATTTGTGATAAGCAACTACATAGATAGAGGATAGATAAGCTGAAATTACCTGAGAAAAGTCAAGGAGTTGAGTGTATGTATCATTAATTTTCCTTTGCCTCTTTTCAACATTTTGATTTTCATCGACTTGTTTATTAGCAGCTTTACCTAGAAAAATTCACCGAAATAAAATCACTTCAAAGAAAGTGCAAAGAATTAGAGATTTTTACAAGTTTGTCAAGGCCTCTACAGCAATACAAAGACTTTCTACTCCAAAATCGCATTAATTTACAACTGAGTAAACGTGGGTAAAATCATTCAGGCCCAGAACAAAATAAATCATTACTGGATGGGTTTTTTCTAAAGAGACAAATTACTCAGCTGACCGTTTAGGCACATAATTTCAGGATATCAGAAGTGACATGTAGAGAAGGAACGACAGCCCCCCCCCCCAGAAAATTGAAAGTTCAATGTAATAGCTGTCTTTTTTCATGTTTGCAGTCCTTTACACAGAATCTTATGGAGTTTTGTGAGCAGTGCAAACCACTGCCAGTGATTAATCGTGATAATTGTACACGTACGCTGAGGCTTGTGGCCCTTTGTGGACAGTTTTAACCATTTTCTTTTTTCATCAAATTGTGTTCAAAATCATTTTTCTCAACAATTTGTGCCCATAAAAGCCAGAAAACATATTTTTTATGTCCACAACCGTCCAAAGTCTTCCACGAGACTCCATGTAAAATACCATGTAAAGATCTTTTAGTGACCGCTTTTCTCTCCCCCTTCCCCCCACTAGCACTTTGCCCCTTACTGACAACATTTGAAATGAGGCCCCTCTAGCAGAAAATCAAACAAAAAAACTGATTAAATGATGTAAGTTTCTAGGAGGTATAGACAAAACATTAAAACAAGGGTGTTTCATAAAAACTCTGATACAAGACAAGAGTTTATAGTTACGTACAAGGTGAACGTGGAGCACAGCTAAAAACAAGATGAGGGAATAATGATTAGTGAAAGAATCGTCTGTTCAAAAGCTGTGATATGACTTTCGATAAAGTTTTGGGACCAACAAAAAATTGCTCATGGATCTCATAAGTGCAATGCATTTAGAAACTTATCTGTCAAATAATGTTTTTTAAATCTTGCTTATGCAAAAATTAAAATGTGATGGTATTCAATACAGACATAGACTTCAACCTCTCGATTCATAGTTAACTGAAGTTGAACTGAGACATTGGACAATTGAAGAAAGAAGTCTCGATGTAGATAAAGATAAAGATAATCAACTTAGAGAAAAGTTTCTTTACCAGGATGTTTTGGAGTCACTATTTTTTTAACAGGAACTACTTGTTTCACCATCTTTGTCTTCTTGACGTGTTGGATCATGCGCACTTTTTCTGGCCTCCTGACGGCTACTTGCATAACTTTGGGCTCAATTTCACGCACATAATTGGCAGGTACAAAACCATCTTGACCATTTGTTTTCCGGACACTCCACCAATCGGGGTTTGTTTTACTTAGTAAAAACATGACCTATGATTGAATAAGACATACAATTTAAATATCATTTAAAAATAACTAGTAAAGGATGAACAAAATTCAAAAAAGTTTCTTGGGTATTATTTAGATCTTCAGTAAGTGTTAAAACTTATCATTCTCTAAATCTTATTGCTTTGAGGTTTTTTCTGATTAATGACAAAAACTTGTGTTCTCATCAGGTTGCAAAAGCTCTAAATTGAGGGTGACTTCCTCATTTTCTGACAGAGCGCCTCCCCCTCTCCCCCCTCTTCCACCGAAAAATAAAAATAAATATTTAATCAAACAACCAGGAATTAAAGGAATTCTTAAAGTAGAAATAATATCTTTACTAAAACTGAACTGCTTTCATTACTTCTCGCTGAGAGTAAATAAATAGATAGATACATAGATAGAAGTTCTACCGCCTTCGCTGTAAGCACAGTTTTTATGCAGGTGCTTCACTGCAAATGATAAACCTGTGTTTCAGAAAATGGATGGTGGAGGATGGGAGAGAGAACATTGGCACAGCCATATGCCGAATACCCTGCGCAACCCCTTGTGCAAGAACTACCCGCAAATGGCATGGATAGTGGCGATGGTTGCAGTGTTTTTTATTTTTTTGTTTTACTTTGGAGTGTTGGCACTTAAAATTATTCTATTATTTGATCAAATTCTTGACTTAAAATATTGATCGCAATGTTAGGAAATTGATTGATTCATTTGCAGAGAAGATCAAGTTGGTCTCGTCAAAACACAGAGCTGAGATAACGAACAACAATTCAACCGTTTCCAGGCAAGAGGCGGATAAAATCAAAAGATTGCAGTTTTCTTCCTCTAGTTTTCTGATAGTTGGCAACACTGAAGAGGTAATGAGTGAGTGTGTCGCTTGGAATTTTTAGCAGCAAAATAAATTCTGTAAATTAGTAGTAGCTCTTAGAAGGCATTTAAATAGATACCAATAAAAATCTTTATTTTGGTTTTATACCGGGTCATCAACAGCAATCTAACCAAAAACCACTTAGAACGATGAATCCAAAAGAAGTCACAAAAGTTCCTTAAGCAAGTACCCACGCAGCGAAAACTGTTTCAGAGATGTCAGAGTCAGAGTCATTGACTTGCTTAGGAGCTGGTTGTTTGCAACCAGAAAGAAAATGGCTTAGTTTTCATTGCTGCCAACCAAACTTTAGTTTCTTACAAAAACTTCAAACCACGCAAACTTTTCTTGCAAACAGGCAATCAACAATAAAATAAAACACAAAAATCTTGAACAGACACATTGTTGACAAAATAAAATACATCCGGAGTATTGAAAAAAAAAAACAAACCTCTCCTTTCGCCATGAGCATTCCATGACCTGAGAAATCATAAAGACTCTTCACTTGCGGAACATGTCTCTCTTCCATTACAGTTCGATGTTCTATCCTCTCAAAAGGTTCTTCTTCCCAAATTTCTTGAGGAATCAATCTCGTCTCATTCACCCACTCTTCTCTAGGCTCAAGGTTGATTGGATCAGAATCCGCCGAAAGCTGAAAATGAATACAAATACAGGGAGTTCATTAAATACTTTGTAAGTGGAGGACAGTACGGCGATGATAAACGTTTGAATCATAACTGGATGGAGTCAATGATCAGAAGTTGTAGTACAACTATGAGAATGACGTCATTCCATCCAAAAAGGCTCTGATAAAAATCCTTCAATGTCTACTATGAAGTGCTGACAAATGCAGGGCTATTGAATCATCATAGACAACCAAAGATTTCTATTGGGACCCTTCAAAATGGAATGATGTCATCCATATGCTTCTAAACCTTCCAATCATCATGTCAATAAAACAGGGTTACATTGAAATGCTTCTTCATCCCGAAAAAGGGAGAGAGAAAAAAAAAGTGAAATTCTGGACAGATGTTTTTAAAAAAAAGACAACTTTGAAAAACTTTGTTGTAAGTTTTCGAAAACTTACGGTCTTGAGATCATAACAGCAAAATGAGAAAAGTC
The DNA here is from genome assembly GCA_011764245.1 of Trialeurodes vaporariorum. Taxonomy (NCBI): domain Eukaryota; kingdom Metazoa; phylum Arthropoda; class Insecta; order Hemiptera; family Aleyrodidae; genus Trialeurodes; species Trialeurodes vaporariorum. Next base: position 76,923,887 of record VMOF01000002.1, read on the forward strand.
AAAGGCTCACCTGAAGGTTGGAAATTCCTGCGCTGATGAGTTTTGTTGCCTGAGAATTAAGGCTTTGAATGTCACCTTGATAAGCATTTATTTCGCCTTGAAGATCGCGATGGCGAGATAGAAGCGCCTGTGCACTCGGTTCGTCTTCGCCGTAGTCAGCTGAGCCTGCGAGAGCTAATTTTTCGTTCAACCAGGATTCCGCTTCATTGGCATCAGTGTAGAACTGTAAGATGAGACAAAAATTGATTAGAAACAGAAAATCTTTAGAATAACTTGAGTTTTGTCAGTTTATGAAAGTGCCAATTCTTATCATTTTTCTGTTCAACCGATGTTTAGAGGCACCTTTTTATCGTGAAGTTGAAACCCCAAATATCTTGGGTTGAACCCTTGTTTTCGTGATCAAATATTGCCAATTTCATAAGTTCACTTTTAGTTTTGGCTATTTTTGCAATATTTCTTCGTATTATGAGCATTTTTCTCCTGCTAAGCCAGTTCTTTTCAAGTTGACCACTTGAAATCGTGAAAAGACCTTCATTGAGAAGATTTTTATTTTCCACATCATTTTAAGGCATTTTGGGGTACTTTTTTTTTCTTTTTCTTCATTTAAAATTTTACAGCTTAATGCAAAGATGAAAAATAAGTTGCTTCAGTCCAAGGACTGGTGACCTTTCTTGCCGAGCCGTGCTTTTTGCATATTCTGGCACTATTACGTCGAAATTCGCAGAAACGGAATTCCGCAAATTTTTTCAGGCAATTTCACTGACAAATCTTGCAGATTCTGCGGATTTGTGGTTTCCCCAAAATTGCCCTATTTTACTCCCCCTCCCCCCAGCCAAGCTGTGGTTTTTGCATAATCTGGCACAGTTATGTCAAAATTCGCAGTAGCACAGAATTTCACGCGATGTCGCAATTTTTTAAGGCAATTTCATGGGCAAATCTTGCCGAAACAGTGAATTTCGTGATTTCCTCCAAAAATGCCCGATTTTGCAGTTTTTTGCGTTTCAGTTTTGGAATCTGGAGATCACCAAATGAAGTTCTAGCCGGGTCCCGCCGCTCTAGCGTGCTCCAAAATAATTTCGTGCGAATCACGGGCACGACATTCAGGTGGCTCTACCGATGTTCAATTTTGATAAAATCAAACCGCTGAGTATTTAAATGAGTTAACTGCTCCTTTTCACTACATCAGGCATTGTTTGGGTAGTGCTTTGTTAGTCAGCAAGATATTAAATTATAAAGTTTGCTATTTTTTTTTTTTTTTTTTTTTTTTTTTTTTTTTTTTTTTTTTTTGCAAAACATGTTAAATCAAAACAAAATATTGGTAGCCGAGGCTGAGAATAAGTGCAAGCTATTGTTAGACATTTAATGAAACAAACTTTAACCCCACTATGAAAGTTATACTCAGAAAAGCAAAATCATTCAGTAAATCACAGAACCCGATAAATTGAGGTTTTACTTTATATTCTCTCCAGTTTTCAATTTGTAAGTTAGCTGCACTGAAGTTATAATCGATTAAAATATGTAGGTAGTGATTGTACCTACCATAGAAGGCGAATTTTCGCGACGAATATATTCGACAACAACATTGCCAACCTACGTATGACAACAGTGGATGACACAAAACTAGATCGTGTTTTTCAAACTTTTTTGGTGTTTTCAGTCATCGATGGCATCAATTTGATTTTGAATTCAAGTCCGGAGGTGAATTAAAAATCGAATTGATGCCATCGATGCCCCAAAAACACATCGAAAAACACAATCGAGTTTCCTTGAATATGTAGTTAGGTTGGTATTGTTTATGATATTCAATCGCGAAAATTCGCCTATAGATACAAGTTCATTTTTTGGTTAAACGAGTCTTCCATTCAGTGATATCAATTCAAACAAGGAGCAATCGTACAGTAAATGAAGTGTTGAGATAAAATATAAAGAGATAATGCAATAAACAAAGACATCAAAAACTCTTGGTTTTGGAAATTTCTTCTTCGGCTCACCTGATATGCTTCTGCAGCATCTTCCAACTGTTTTCGTCGCTGATCTGCTAGAACGTCTAAAGTTTGCCAATGTTCAGTCAAATTACTGATGCGTCCATTAATTTCCCCACTTTTCGGATGTTTGTCAGTAATCAATTTTCGCCCACTGTCACATAGTTGAATTGATTTTGGATGCCTCACTTTCATCTCGTCTAATAAAACCTGAAAATGAAAAAAAAAAAAAGGTTGGTTACTTGAGAATCAGTAAAACAGTCGCAACCCAGACTCTAAGCCACTAAGAAGCTTCAACGACAAAATACTGAGGATTAGGGTCTTAATCCCTACTGATACACTAGAAAATCTTTCATAATTTCAAGGAATTTCAATGAAATCGACACGCACAACGAAGTCATCAAGCGATCAATCTTAATTAATTGATGGGAATTTAAAATGTGTTTCCCTGGTTTTATTTATTTACATCCTACATGCCTCAAGGAAATTTGCCCAATGATAAATTAGATCAAAAAAATTGGTATGATTATTTCTGTATCGCTGTCTCAAACAAAATTCTCCGCAGACACAAAATGCACACAAATACAGTTACTGAAATATGCAAGCTAAAATTTTGCAAAAATGACTAAATAGGCCTTGTACTTGCTCTGCAATGAGCAAAATCGAACGTTCTTCACAGGAAGTCAGGGGTGTATTTTGTGCCCGAGACCGATTAACTTGGAACTTGGTGATTTGATTTCTCTCTCTACCTTCACTTCGAAAAGAGCTCACGCTCAATCTCTTTCTATACACATACAGTATACATTCATTGCTACGGAAATAGTCAGTCCACCTGGTTGCCAAACTGAAGGGTTCAGTGACGCTTTGAAATAAGAGAGAAAGGTTTCATGTTTTGTTGTGTAGAAATCAAAACTAAAATTTGCCTCAGATTACAGGTCAGTTCCACCCTCCCTTCTGCAATGAGCTATACCTAGGTAACCTGGCTACTATAAGAGAGTATTACCTTATGCTTTTGCTGGAGGCTGAGAACAGCTCGAAGGTCTTTGGCTGAAATCCCTGCCTTGCAGATTCGCTGTTTTTCGACTAACCAGCCTTCTTCAACTTCATGGTCTTGAACAAATTGGAAGAAATTTCGAGCATCTTCGAGTCGAGCTCTCCTTTCTTTACTACTTTCTATTAATCTGTGAGGAAAATAAGAATATGACAATGAAAATAAAAGGAACAATACCTATAAAAATAAAGAGGGTCAGAGGCCCTTTCATATCAGATTACTTTGCTGAGCCCTGAAAAATTCTGTATCATTACAGAAAAAGGTACAGGTTGCATTCCCATGACAAAAGCTTTGAAAAATTACGAGTGAATAGTAATTTGTAGAGACCTGAAAAAATCGTGAATCGCGCGATTTTTTTAAAAGTCGTCCAATTGAAGCGAGACCTGTACCTACATGATGCTGGCAACTTGCTGAATCCTAATTTAAAAAATTTCAAAACGCGATTTTCGGGGTTTTTGGCTTAAAACGCGAATTTCGGATCAAAACGCGAATTTCGCGATCTATTGCGCGAATTTCGCGATCTAATGCGCGAATTTTGCGATCTAATGCGCGAATTTCGCGATTCAAATCGCGAAATTCGGCACCATCAAAGCCGAGTTATGAAATCATGAATAATCGCGGCAGGCATCCGAACTTCGTCATTTCCGCGATGTTTTTTCGCCGCCACTCCCGGCGGCGCGCCGCGCCGTAGTTTCGCCAAAGAGAAATGGAAACTTATCAGCTGATGATGCGCTCGCTACCCCGATTTTTAGAAACTCATGTTTCTTTAACGATTTTAGGTGGATTCGCGTGTTTTTTTAAGGACGTGAAGAAAATATGTGAAGTTGAAAGTTGTGTTTATGCGTGCTTTTTACACAAATAATTGTTAAATCATTCCAAAAAATAAGGTATCAGCTTATGATAGAGCTGCCCAGTTTCACTACAGGAGTTTATGCCACCGATTTTAAAACGATTTTTTGTAAGTTTTGCAGCAAAAATTTTATCTGGTTTTAATATGAAAGACTCGGTTTTAAAATGTTTTGCCACTGAGTCTTTCCTCTGCCAGGTCAAATTTTTGCTGCAAAACTTACAAAAAATCGTTTTAAAATTGGTGGCATAAACTCCTGAAGCGCAACTTCACGCGTGTCAGCCACCAAACACAGGTTCCTGTTGTAACTTCTCTATAAAGTCAGGTTATTTCACTTAAAAAGCACAAAAACAACTGTTTCAGTTGTTTGAAAGGTAGATCCAGGAACCAATAACCCCATAACTTAATTTGTCACCATAAAATAGAGGTTTTTGACAAAAATGAAAGTACCGCTTTTGTGCCTTTGAAAACACCAATTTACCGCCGATTATTGCCCTTTCAAAATCACGCTTTTTTCAGGTCTCTAGTAATTTGAATTCCAAGAATAACTTACTTTTCATAAACAGTATTTAGCTGCATTATTCTAGTTTCTAAAATTGGAGCTTCCATGTGCCCCGCGGAAATATATTGCACAGCCTGCCTTCCCAACCTTCGTACAGTTTCGTCCATTGCGGTCATCTGCATTTCTAATAAACAGTGCTTTTGAAGAAGGTCTTCAACAGCCAAAAGATGCGGTCCGACAGTCCCTGATTGAAAGTTGAGCTGCGTCAAAGAGAAATCATGGTTTAAACACAAGGTATAACTTTCATATTCAAAAATTAAAATAATTAGAACTATTTCAAAAATCACGTTATTAAGGATTTCTTTGGCCAAGCGCTCAGTTAAAATTAAGAAGAGAATACTTTTTCAGCTTTAAAATTGAAGCATTGGAAGTCAGTGTGTACGGGGAGGAATGTAAGTCACGAAGCTGCTGGATATCTGGGCTTGTAAGTGGATAGTAAGTTGTAACTTTGAACCATTTTTCATTATTTTTATTGAAAAACCTTTAGAGGGAGATTTGATTGGGATTGGATAGTTTTAATTGAAATTTCTAGATGATGACCCGAATTGGGTGCTACATTGTTTGAAAAAAATTAAAAAAATGTAAGGCTTTTAAAGCAAATACCACGTGGATCACTATCAATCACATAAAATGGTAGCTGGTGGAAATTTAGAGAAAATAAATTCAATAGTTGAGAGACTCCATTTTATTATGGTTGTAGCTGGAGAGTTCCAGTTTGTGCAAAACTTATTCTTTGGATGAGCTTTTGAATGAGCTGACGTGAGATAGGATAATCTCAAATATTAATGCACATGTCCTTTATAAGTGCCCAAAATTTGATTTTTAAAGGGTACTTCGGAAGGCTACATTTCAGCATGAATTTAGTAACTCATCTAAATTTTTTTAAAAAAGTATTTGGTCATCAATAGGTATTATTTGAGTCATGTTTCAAAGATTTTATTTCAGGTCGGACCCTAATAAATTTCTGTTTTCATCATCGTTCATGCATCTTTAACTTTGAATTACATTTTACAGTTCATTTGATATTTGCGAGCTTGCTTCAAAAATGGACGTAAAGAAGAGCTATGTTTTGCTTTGTTATTGGCGATGATATTCTTCTGACCGATCACAAAAAAGCCCTAAAATTGAGTAACTTTACGCTGATGACCGCTTGGTGTGCGACGGACGATCCGTCATTGGCAAAGGCCAAACGGTTGACAAGCGCCCAAAATTGTCAACGTTGATGGCTATCGCCCGATGTAACAGCGTTGCAACATTGTGAAATTAAATTAATAGTTAAATTAGGTTCCGCTCCTTCCCGATGGCCATTGGAAAAGCAAAACACGAGCAATACCCGCCGATGGCCATCAAACGCCTTAGGATGGCAAAGCAAAATATGGCTACGGGAAAAAGGAGTCATCTACACTAATAAAATTCAAAATAAAATAATACCTCTAAATCTTTTACTGTTGCCATAACAGTGTCGATTTCTCTGAGAAGTGTCATTAATGTACATTTCATATTCAAATTTACTTTGTGTTTATGCAGAAAATCAAGAAGGTCTTGCCACCTTTGAAGAACTTCTGCTTTTCTTTTCTTAACCCTTTCTATGCCGTGATAATTTTCATTGATTAGTTCTTCACTCATAGACGTCAAATCGTGAAACCGTTCTTCCTATAAAGACAAAAGCAAAATTGGTTAGAAACAATAATTCGTGCCACACAATTTCATATTTTTTTTAATGCATAAAAGACAATATTTTTGTAGAGTCAAGGACCTACTGATTTAAGGTTTGTGGGTTCAATTAAAATTTCAAACATTTCAAAATGTTTCACAAAATGTTGAATTTTTTTTTCATATTTTTTATCATAGAATTAAAACTTGAGAAATTAACAAATGTATTTTCGATTGATGGAAACTTCAACATTTTTGAAACTTCAATAAATTATAACTTCGAAAATTCAACATTTTTAACAAGTTTTGTTTAGAATGATAGTTGTTTTGTGGTTTACTGCATTTTTCCAATACTTAAGGTGATTCTATGGCAAACTCCCAAAAATTTTAATCCGATAGATGGCGTTACTTGTCGCTGGCTCCAAAAATAGCCGTGTTTTGACGGTTTTCAGCTGTTTTCTCTGAACAGACGAAAAATCGAAATGTCAGCACCTGCTTAATTTTTTGAGCCATACACGGGCCAGATTGGTTCTAAAATGAAGGTGAAACTATGCAAAGAAAAAATCAAGTGTAATTTGGAGTTGTATCAGCAAAGATTACAGGTGAAACCGAAACCTGTAATCTTTGCTGATACAGCTCCAAATTACACTTGATTTTTTCTTTGCATAGTTTCGCCTTCATTTTAGAACCAATCTGGCCCGTTTATGGCTCAAAAAATCAAGCAAAAAATTAAGCAGGTGCTGACATTTTGATTTTTCGTCTCTTTTTCGTCTGTTCAGAGAAAACTGCTGAAAACCGTCAAAAAACGGCCATTTATGGAGCCAGCGACAAGTAACGCCATCTATCGGATTAAAATTTTTGGGAGTTTGCCATAGAATCACCTTAAGCGTAACTAAACATTTCAGAGAGACAGAAGTTGTGCAAACAATCAATTAGTAACAGTAGCACAAATATTGATACAGGTAAAAGTTCAAAAAATAGATAGGTTTATGGAAAGCTAATAAGTACTGCACCATTATGTCAACACTAATGAGTGAGTGATGACTTTGTCTCTTGACAGAAGCATCAATTTAAGTGAAGTTAATCCCATAGTTTTGATCAGTCACAAATAATGAGAGGTGTACATAGAAGTTATTTGCAAATACAAATGAATTAATGCTAAATAGAGAGAGAGCTACCACATTTTCATTTTCAAAAAATGCATGGCGTTTATGGTGTTCTACTTTAACGCAGCAGTTTGAAAGAGACCCATTGACAGCAATGTACAAACAAATTTTAATTACACTACCACGTCAAGTAGGAGAAAACAAAAACCAGAGTGTTCATTATTAATGAAAAACAAATAAACAATATCTAACAGGAGAATGCTTGTTAGAATTTTACATTGATATTGTTTTACTGACTGATACAAATTTAACAAAAGCCGTATTTTTTTTTTTTTTACATCCACAGTAGTTCACTGAAGACCTCTGTAGTTCACAGTGACTGCTATGTTATTTCATAAATGACCATAAATCAGCAGGACTTATCTTGTGGAAACCCACAGAAATTTCCGATTTTTAAAGTTGGCAGCACTGTCAAGAACGTTTACATGCTTCAAACATTATGATCGCAGGGAGGTGAGCAATATGAATTCAGCATCAGCACTCTGAGGTTCTAAACGTTTGTACAAAATGCCTTCAATGGGTCTGTTGCATACTTTTGCTATAACAAAATAGATCCTTGATTCTTATGTAAAATTCGGCGAAAATAACGATGCGCACATTAAAAAAGTTCAAAATCCACTCATTAACTCAGGAAATCACTTCAATTTCAAACAGCCCGCGCTACACTAGACACTATTTGCACCGGTATACTACCACATAGACGGAACCACCGTGCATAAGTAAACCACATCGTAACTATAAAATGATGGAATTCCCTTCTAAATACATGAACTATTGGCTGCATTTGCTGTCTGGTTTCTTTGGTTTATCAAAGATTACAAAATAATATAAGAAATGTACGCATCTAAACGAAACATTCCAATGTTTGTAAGTTCTGTTGATGTTTACATAAACGAGATGGTTCCATCTATGTAGTTATGTCGGTGATATAGTGTCTAGTGTAGCGCGGGTTGTTTGAAATGGAAGGTATTTTCTGAGTTAATGAGTGGATTTTGAAAGTTTTTAATGTGCGCATCGTTATTTTCGCCGAATTTTACGTTAGAAACAATGTGTCATATTGATGTAGCAAAAGTATGTATGCAACAGACCCATTGTAAGCCTTTAAAGGTGGAATTCACAATGAAATCACAGTCCACATGCGCAGAAACATTTTGGACACAAAAAAAGAAAACGGCTATGATTAAGTTTAAGATGTTTTTGGAGAGAGAACTCTGTAATCTTAGGATTTAAAGTTTAGAATAGCAAATGCTACTTTGATCAAAAAAAATAAAGAAAAAGTAATATGTACCCTGGCCATAATGTCAGCACTGATGGCTTCGTGTTTCTTCACTGTAGCATCCACTTGAGCTAAGTTACTACCATACCTTGGATCAGAGAGAACTTGAATCATTTCCTTTAGATATCCTTCTCTTAAGACACTCTGAAAAACAGGAAAGAAATAAATGAATTAAAAGAACACAAGGCAATATTCAAAAATCAATACATACAAGTTGAACTGCCAAGGATTAAAATTTCAAAATCTAGAACTAGCAAAAAGCCATGCATTTAAGTTGAACCAGACGAGACATGTATTGGGTACATATTAACTAAGAGTTATTCACTGTTCACTTACTGTAGCAAATACACCTTTTTATTTGATTTTCATAAAAAGTAAAGTAAGGGTTATCATTTTATCAATAAGGAAATAAATTAAGAACTTGCCCTGGTTCTCAATGCTGCAGAGCTCACTAGAAGAAAAACCTTGATGTTAAAAATTCAAATCTCTGTATCAAAACCTTTCTTCTCTAGATAGATAGATAAGTAGATAGATAGATAGAATCAGTCTGTCGCCCCAGCTGTAGTCTTAGCTCTTGTTTTCAGTTAAAACATTTGTTGAAGTAAGTGTATTGCATTCGTTTAAAAAAAGAAAAAGCTCACAATTTTGAAAACGTTACAATAGATATTCCAGGATTTGATACGCTTCAAATGATACTAAGTGCTAGAGTACAAGTAAGGAGCAAAGAACCAAAAGATATCGAATGGTAAGAAATAAAAAAAGACTTAGCTAACCTTCCTCTCAAATTTATAGTTCAGTTGTTCCAGTCTTTCTTGGCGTAACAGTTCCTGCCTTAGAGCAACTTCTCGTCGATGTTCTGCCCTTTCTAATTCCTCCCAAGTTCGCTCTAAGTCGTGGATGAATGATCCCTCTTGTGGAGTAAAAGACGGTTGATTCAATGACTTCAACTGCGTGTTAATATGGAAATATAATGCTTCTATCTCACTCCGCTCTTTGTACCTGTAAAAGAAGAATGAAACACACAAAATAAGAAAATATATTAAAACTTAAAAGTGCATGGCGTTTCAATGAATAGTATTGAAATTTTGAAAATATATTTGAAACAAACAAGTTTTGGCATTATGTGTGACAAAAATGTAAGTTAGTGGGTGGATTACAGAAGCCTTGGTTCAAGAGCACCTAAGAGAACCATAGACTTTGGACCCAGAAAGAGTGAGGAAGGAAAAATGAGATCACAATACATCTAAATCATTACCGTATATCGCCGAATATAAGTCGCACTTTTTTACCCAATTTTTCCAGGACAAAATCCGTTGCGGCTTATACAAGAGGATTTCCCAAAAAAAAAAAAAAAAAAAAAAAAAAAAGGGCCGAAAACCGTGGTGTGGCTTCGGCCTCGGCTTCACGGGTCATTTTCGCATGATTTTTCGCTAAGCTGCAGCGCGGCGCTCCAGTTCCATCTCGTCTCGGCGCACGCGGAAAAAAGATCGCGATTGTAAACAGATGGAGAAGATCTCATAGGTAACATTTTTTGTTTCAATCTAATAAATGTTTTGTTTTTAGAAGCTTTTTCACTTCATTCCTTGTAATTTTGGCCGGTTTCCGGCGCTATTTTTAAAGAATTTCGGGGTTGCGGCTTACATTCGAAGATTTTTTTTCCCATTTTCCCAGACCGAAAATTCGTATGCGGCTTATATTCGGCGATATACGGTATCTGGCAAAACCCAATTTCCAACAGATCAAACATTTTCACAAATCTCCTGAGATCCAAAAAATCAAGGTTTTTACTGTAGAGCAATATTCATCACTCAAAAAAAAAATAGAGGCTCAGAAAGATCAAGGATATCCCCCTTTTTCCCAATACGCTGCTGGTTTAACACATACAATTTGGAGTACTTTTGTTAAATAAATAGTTGATTCGAACAGTTAGTTGTAAAGCCTCAAATTATCAATCCGCACCTTACGACAGAGAATGTTTACACCATGGTAAATGAGACAGGAAATTATGGTCAGATTTTAAAAAAAAAGAGAGAAAACACAACACAGATTGTAGACAAGAGAGAGATTTCACGGAGATAACAGTAGATAACACTACAAATTATAAGAATATAGATACTTACTTTGGTGGTTTTTCGACAGTGCGATATTGTTTAAATGCTAATAGAGCTTTCTGAATTCCTTCCAAAGAATTTGGAAAGTCCCGATTTTCTAATTCTCTAATTTTCATCCGAATCCATTCCAATAAATTTGTGGTAAGTTGATCATATAATATTTTTTTCCTATCTGCATCCATCATTTGACCTACAATCTATTGAAAGAAAGAAAGCAATTTAATTAGCTGAACTGAATGGGTTTTAGGTACTTCCTAATCTATACTTTTCACTGCAAAGCAGGCATTTAGAGGAGCAACAAGGCAACATTAGGCAAATTTTTTTAACCGGAACACAATGGAACAAGATGAACCACAATGAAATGCTGCCATTTTTGATTCAAACCAACCACTCGGAACAGTTGATCCACTGATCGCTGTTACTTCGGACAAACTGAAAAAGACTGAGATTGACCATCATATTTTACAAATAAAAAATTTGACCCATAGAGTATAACTGACTCATTAAGTTCAGGAAAAATTATTCAATTGATTGACCTAGAGAGTATAAGTGACTCATTAAGTTCAGGAAAAGTTTTCAATTGATGAGAGAATTAATCAGATGATGCAATTGAGATTTAAGAAGAGGGCAGTAAAATCATGACAGAATTTGTTATAAACAGATTGAGCTGCTTATCAAAGTAATCAAACAAACTCGCTATTTTGATTATGAAACACCTAATGACAGGATGCAATCAATCACTTCTGTTGCAAACACAATTGACTATATCAAAGACATTAATTACGAACTTACATTTGCTATTCTTCTCCCACTTTTCTGCTCGTTCTTCATTCGGGCAAACGTGTGATAGTATGATGCTACATAAGTGATGACTGATTTTTCATCCGGTCTACTCGTGTCCACATCTGAAAAAATAAAGAAAAATGCACAGGTTGAAAATCGTAAGTGATGGCAACTCTTTAGGAGACAAATAGAGCCATCAGGCATTGGCCATTACCATTTTCTTTTGTCACATTTGCTATCTTAACCCTTTGATTACCAAGTTTAATTAGCCAATGCACCATGTGTTCATTCAAGTCAAGCGAATAGATAAATATTCCAACTTAGCTGTACTTGTTTTTGCCTACATTAACAAATAAAGGTGCTCGACGAATCATTATATTGGAGTGGCCACTATTCAACTTTCTTTCCTGGGAAACAGATTTAAGTAGCTGGATAAGTTCGGGCTTGGTACTTAAAGGGTTAGTGAAATCAATGAGCACTGTTGGGGCTACAGTATTGCCAAGGAAACACATTGATTTTATATATTTTTTTCCAGCTGCTTTCATTATCGATTGCCATCTCAAATCATGAAATCAGTGTTCTCTGGAGTCTATGAGAATAGAAACTTGAGCCACATTTGAGATATCATTGAAATGGTTCTACCTGTTTGATTCAGCTTAGGTTGCGGTTCAAGACATTTTCTGCAAAACGATTGGGGGTGCGATTCACAGATCTGAAATCAGCGTATCGGAGTAGATTTTGGTTCATAGCTTTTAGTTCAAAACTCTACTTCAAATCTCGAACGATCACATTGGACTGAATTAATAAAAGTTGACTTTGCTCTGCGAATTGGCAACAAAAGATAGGAGTAAAACTGGATAATTGAATAAAAGGGAGAGAAAAAAGGAAATAACTTACCTTCTGCATCAAGAAGCTTAGGAATACCAAGTTCGGAATTGGCAACTTCAAATGCATTATTTAAATTATCGATATGTTTATTTGGCTGTAAGGCACTAAAATTAATCAACTCTGGGCGATGAGCGTGTATCAGAGCATTAAAACCTAATCCAGTCCTCCAAGAACCTAAACAAAACAGTTTGAAAAATTAAGAACTAGACTTTGGCAATGTAGAAAATACAACAAAATCATTAAGAACAACTTGTTAAGATATTTACAGAATATTCCAAATTATGTAATTTAACGAAATTTACCTGTACCAGCATGCGACCAATTGACAAATAAATTTATCCAGACGTTTTGAGTGGCATGGCACTTATCTTCAGCGGAGAAATAAACGAAACTTAAACTAAATCGACGAAAACTTAAAACGAACAATAATAAAATACGACAAAGGCCGTGCTGTTACATAACTGTGTGTGACGGTGCGGTTTTATTTTCGCACTTATTCACTTCATTTGTTGATATCGGTGTATCGTCCTTGGCCGAGCTCACGGAATCCGGTTATTGTGCTTTATTTTGCGTTTTTCTCGTAATTAGGTTTTAAAATGTCATATTTTATTATTGTTTGTTTTAAGTTTTTGTCGATTTGGTTTAAGTTTCGTTTATTTCTCCACTGAAGATGAGTGCCATGCCACTCAAAACGTCTGGATAAATTTATTTGTCAATTGGTCGCATGCTCGTACAGATAAATTTCATTACGTTGTCTACGACTGTTATTTAACACTATAAAATTTAACCCTACATTTTAGGGTTACCAGAAAAGCTTTAAGGAAGCATTCTAGATTTCTAGAGCAGTAGCATTAAATACCAGAAATAGCTTAAGACATATGGATGAAACAGATAAGGGCAGCCATTTTGCATAAAATTAAACGTATATTTCTATTTAAGTTGATGTAATGTTTTTGAGTTTTTTTTCCTCAATTTAGCGGCATTGAAATAGAGAGATTTAATCACTAATGAATTCCCGAAGATTTGGGCACAAAGTAGATTGTTTTTGTAACACTAGCAACAGTAACCACCGATCACTGAAAAAGCAAACAAATTTAACGGAAGATTTCAAGTTCGGATCCTATCCACAATGATTGATTACAGCAAAGTTAAAATTTAAACAAAAGTACTTAGCGCATGGACTGAAACAAACAGGAAAAAACTTGGGTGAGTTGATCACTTTCTTTCTTGAGATTACTGTTATTTAGAACACAGAGCTCTTACATCAGTAAAGCAGGTCTGCCGGTATATACACTGGAGAAAAATTTTGGTGAATTCCAACAGGACTTGGAGAACAATTAGACGAATTGCACCACTCCATCAGAGACAAAAATGGTGAGTAAAAGAATGACTTGGTGCTGCAATGGTGGACCAATGCAATCCTTCTGAGAATTCTGGAACTCTCTCTTTATTTTTGAATAACTTGTGGTATAAACTTGAAATTTTGCACTGTCATACGAATCATTAATCAAAAATAAAGTGTTAGCAGTGTTTTGGGAGTATAAATAAGGCATGAGTCTGTAAAGTGTTTGGATCCAAACTTCATAATGAAGAGAATCGTTTTATTCTTTTCCCTACTTTCGCCATTGAGTTTTTTTTTTTTAAGAAATGAAAATGATGAAAAAACAGAAACAATCCGAGAAAGGAGGAACTTCAACCAGTAGCAAAGAAAACAATCTGGCAACACTGAAATTTGATAATTTAAACCCATAAAAAACACCAAACTATTTAGTGCACAGAGAGCACCTTTAAATTTGGCCTAACACTAGGGTTTGAATGGACAAAATACAATATTGCCAAACTGCATGCTACACTCCACTGACTTCAACTTACTGCTAAAATCCTGAATATTGACACCAGGATATCCTGTTGTTTTGCGCTGGCACCACAGTAACAACGCATCTTTGGCTGATTTTTTCTCACTACTTTCATTTTCTTCATCCTAAACAAACAAAAAAACAAAGAAATATAAATACACATGTTAGACAGCAGAATATATTAGTGACAACCAGTGGAGTGTCGTCAACTATGCGACTGGAGGCCATCCTTTGTTTCAGTGGTAAAAAGCCTTTGTTTACCTGTCGCAAGACAAAGGGTAGTTTCAAGTCGCACAGTTGACCACACCTCACTGGTTACACACACATTGAAAAAGTTGAGGCAAACGTTGAAGTCAAAAACCTGAGAACAGTGGCATGTCATTAACTTGTCTTATAAGTTGTTGCTATTTCGTTAGCCAAAAACCATATTTTCTTTCGTTTTTATCAAATATCAATCGTCAACGTTGTTCTTTTTCTCAAGTGACTTTTAATTTGTTGTCTTAGTTTCTCGTTTTCAGAAAAATAATTAAATAATTAAATTCAAACTAAGTGAAGTAATTAAAGTAAATACTGATTAGTCCCATTTTTTCATTGCGTTTTCAATTAACATCAGTATTCTTTTGTTTTCTTTCGCGAGTAAGGTAGACTTCAGTGATGATAAAGGTAGCTTAATTCATCTACCTAATTCTTTTAAGTTTGTATGAACATACTTTCACAAATCTGAGAAGTCTATCTACTCTAAATCGTACACCCTCTTGGCAGACCAGCAGGTTGATTCTGCTCGTTTGGACAAGACGAGACAGCAAGAATCAACCAATCTCATTGGTTTAAATGGCGTCACGCGACAGATTTGAAGTCATTCAACAGGTTAAAGGGTCATTCTTTTCAAATTCATGACTCTTTACCCGTTGAATGACTTCTAATCTGTTACGTGACACCATTTAAACCAATGGGATTGGTCAATTCTTGCTATCTCGTCTCGTCTCGTCTCGTCCAAACGAGCAGAATCAGCCTGCAGACAGCTTGTATAATGTGCGTGTGAGTACATCCATCAGCTAGCTGTATCAGCTTGTAAAAGGGGAAAAAAATGGTATCCCTTCCAATTGAACCAACATTATGTAGCTGTGGCTAGGTGTCAACCTTAGTTCTATTGAAATACAAATCAGTCAAAATGGAGTCAGTTGAGGAAAAAGAAGGCAGACTTACTACATCTATTTCAATTTCTTGAATTTGAAACCTAAGAATAATAGTCCAAATGAGACCAAGAATAAGCCTAGGATTTGCATCTACGATGTCTTCAGCACCAATACTTTCTAACCGAACCTGAAAACAAAAAATGACACTTTACTTCAAACAAATCCTTAAATAATTTTTAGGATTCAAAAATAACTTTTAAAAAGTTGAGCTAAACATGTAGGTTCTAAAATTTGAAGATGCCAAAAAGGCAAACCAGGACAGGAATTCATCCATTACAAATTTCTCCTGCATTCAGTAAAACAAACAGTAAATTTGATAAGATTCCCGGGATTGTAAAAATTCTTACATTTAGGAAAAAATGAGCCAGCAAGAGGTCTTTGGTTTTACATGCAATGCAGGTTGCATCCAACTGTCGACGCAGGACTGATGCAACTGCTTGTAAAATAATTCTTTGTTATATCAGAAAATTTTGTCCTTTTAATGTGTTAATTCGTTTTTCATTTTTTTTTTTTTTTTTTTGGTATTTTCGGTATTCTGTCCAATAAATTTCGTTCTGATTGGGAGTCAAATTAGCTTCTTGTTTGCAGGACAAATTTTTAACTTAATTTTCCCTAAACTTTTTATCAGACCTGGCTTTTAAGTTTAAAAAAAAAGTAAAATGGACCGGAAAGGGTTAAAACCATTTTAAAAATACTGTGCGCTGTCAGGAAGAGTCTGTTTAATTAAAAAAAAAAAAAAAAAAAAAAAAAAAAAAAAAAAAAATATATCGCGATTAAATCACAACGGCGCATGTTTCATAGTCTACCCTTGAAAATGTCCCAAAGATTATTTCGGGGGGAAACTGACTTTCTCGTTCAAAACTCTTAGAGTTACTTCTCGAATGACACGACATCACACACTCACCTCAGTTCATCGGCGGCGCGGCGCGCCGCGCCGCCGGCGTCATCAGAGACCCGCACCGCACGGCCGCGCTTTGTGGTTTCTGCACACCAGCGCTGCCGTTTTGCGGATATTCAATGGCATTCTACAATCCATCGGCGATTCAACCGGTTGAAGCCAAGATGACTAATCAGAGTATCTCTACAAGCGATTATAATACTTATCACCTGATAAAGGTTTACTCTGTTCAGGATACGACGAAACTTGGTGAGCCAGGAAGAATAACGCACTACTTTGCAACGCGGCCCTTTGAGTTGTATAGCCATTGTACTCACTCGGGCTCTTTTCGACTGGACCCTTCTTCGGGAAGAGGCAATATCGAGAATCAGCTGACTATGAATGTTATATGAGGAAAAGTCAAATTAGAAACAGTCACAGATACGACGCGAAATAAATGAAATCTATGCCCAAAGGACCATAACTCGTCAAAATTTGTCGAATTTGACACGTCATCATCTTCGGAGATTTATTTATTGAGAATTCCATTTATGAGTGTACCTCAATTGAATTCTTTAAAAAAATAAGTGTCTAAGGATAATGAGGAGTCAAACTCGACTAATTTTGACGAGTTATGGCCCTTTGATAGTAAATTTCATCCATTTCATCGTAGCTGTGACCGTTTCTAATTTGACTTTTGCACAGGTAACATTCATAGTCAGCCGATTTTCGCGATATTGCCTCTTCCCGAAGACGGGTCCAGTCGAAAAGAGCCCGAGTGAGCACAATGGCTGTACAACTCAAAGGGCTACGTTGCAAAGTAGTGCATTTCTACTTGACTCGCCAAGTCTCATCGTATCCTGAACGGAGTATAAATTTTGCTACAACGATCGGCGGCTCGTGCAATGTGGCAACAATGGGTTTCCTCCATTTAAAACTGTGTAAAATAATCGATTATCGATCTTTTTGCATACGTTTAAATGGCAAAAGTGCACGGTTGCCAGATTGCACGAGCCGCCACTGGCTACAACCGGTAGAATCACCGATGGATTGTAAAGTGTCATTCGATTTCCGCAAAACGGCACCACTGCTGCGCGCTTCCCACGCTGCGCGCGCCGCGTCGCGTACCAGAGCGGAAAGCCGCGATTGCAAACCTGTCAGATTTACGCATGAAAGTCGTTGATGCGATTAAAGTATCGGGCGGGGCATTCCTCAAATCAATCAATCAAAACGGTTTCTCAACATGATGTCGTTAAAAGCCAGCTTTTGTTACTTTCATATCGTGCTTTTTTTGTCTCTCTAGTCTCTACACTATTCTTCCATCAGCTGTTAGTTTAAATTCTGGATGGGTGATTGGCCTCGAATATTGCCTACACCGATAAGAAGCTTACTTTTGGTAAAACTGTAAAAGCATGATTTCCAACACTCGTTGCCAAGTTTGTGTTCGCTAATCGGCGACTAAAAGTCGATACCACGTGTCTCATCTCGTTGACACAAACGACGGGTCTACCCTTTCATCGTCGGTTGGCAAAATTATCAATTGATTTACATGAGAAATTCTGCCAACTGATGCGAGCTAACGAACAGACTTGTTTAAAGTTTATTTCAGGCGAAAGATAGGGGATATTTCAATCCGATAGATGGCGCCACTATGGTTACTTTCTGAAATGCCCTCTTTTTGGAGGCACACTATATGATCTCGCGTATCCAACAAAACAAAAATTTAGCCTCGTGTTGAATGGTGAACATCCGCATTTTCACTTCTCAGCCTTTCCCCTGTGTTTACCGATCGTCATAAAGCCATCCATTCTCATGACTCCGAATTTATTTCTCGTCCAATTATAAAATGGTCAGTGGCTTTAAAAGTTCATGAAAAATCCAAGAGCACCGAGGTCAGTGCCGGCCTTTGGGGGGGGGGGGGGGGGGGCTGGGTGGGTCTAGCCCACGGGCGCCACGACCTAAAGGGCGCCTGCCGAAGGCAGGCGCCAGTAGGCATCCTTGGGATCTTGAGGCTTCGGTGCTCTAAATCTTAGGGCGTAGGACTGAGGACTTAAGGAGCGCCTACTGGAGGCAAGCGCCCGCTCTATCTTAACACTATGTCTTAAATATAAAGAGAGCAGGCGCCCCTCACATATCTTTGGAAGACTAATGGAAGCCTAAGCTTAATCTTGTATGACTACTGCAAAAAAGAACGGGAATACCTTGGGTTCATCCTTCAACATATCTTAATGAATGTCACAATGTCATTTCGAAAAATATTGAGTATTCTCACATTCCAGTCTGCATATTTCCTGTTGAAGTACTGATAATACTGAGGGTAAGGTGAATGAATACCTACTAAAATTTCTTTTTTCGTTTTACCGAGAGTCCCGAAATGGACCAACTCTCAAGGCTTAAGAACCATTAAAAATGGTCTAAAAATCAAGCTAGAAAGCACCTAATTTTTAAAAATTACCGGGGGAGGACCCCCAGACCCCCCGCTTGTGGGGGGAGTCCCCCCACACCCCGAGCAATCATAAACAAGGGCGCCTCCTAAATTTCGCCCACGGGCGCCGGATGTACTAAGGCCGGCACTGACCGAGGTATTCCACCATATTTAGTATAATCATTTCTTATCCCATTCTTATCTATTTCAATACTAGACTATTCAGAGGGATGTTGACTATTTTGAAGAATCCACTAGATTTTGTTGTGCCTCAAATCTGCCCTATGTATTTTAACGAAGAGCTCCGCCTCTATTTGTATCTGGGGACTCCATTTGATGGATGACTCCGTTTTCGATTAACGATCGCTGCTTGATGAACCATCTCTAATGAACCGACTTGCGTCACTAACCTATAAGCTCCCGAGAGAAGCAAGTATATCTCACACAATGCTTCATATAGGCTGAAGCATCTACCTGCATTAATCTATCTTGAGGTCCACCACGTCCACCACGTCCACCACGTCCACCACGTCCACCAGCCACCACTTATCAGGTGAGATTGGTATTGAGTCCATTTCCGTTAGTTAGACCTGACAACTGGGCGAGCTTGCGGAAGCTTCGGCCGTGGCCGTGGCGTACATATGAGCCAGAGCAATTGAAAATCAGATGATCATTGAACAAATTAATCAGAGTGTAAAATGGACACTCGCTCCCAGAGATGAGATGAGCCAGCAGAGCAGCAGCCGGTCTCGATTCTCCGCTGGTCCTCCGCACCGGACAGTGGATCGAAAAATGGGAATTCCCGGAAATCATCTCATGAACAAAATCAAAATTATGAACCGTAACTAAGGAAAGCTTTTTGGTTATAATCAAACCCACGCGTTGACGAAAAAAAGTGGGGGGGGGGCTAGAAAAAAAAGAAGAAGAAAAAAAGTTTTTTTTTTTAAAGCCCCTATAGCCGCTCCATTTTCAGATTATTGAGGAGTTATTATCACCCCCCCCCCCTTCTAGCCCTTGTGAAAAAAAATGGTGTAAAATTAACCTTTTTTTAAAGCCCCTATAGCACAGAATAATACAATCAGAACGGAAACTCAGTCGGATTTTGAAGCAAATTCATTTCGCGTCCGCCATGTTGGGATGTAGGATGTTTACATCTGAATTCGCGCTCGAAAAAAAAATTAGGACATGATCCGCGAAATTTTCATTCTGAAATGCCATTAGAATAAATGTGAGGCCGGAAACTTAAGATTTCTTTCCAGGATTTACAGAAATAAATGAGTTTCAACACAAATCACACACGCCGCCATGTTGGGAAATAGGACCACAGCGTTGCCTATTGCGGTGCCGGTAAAGTCCAAACTTGCTTCCATTGGCTCTTATGGGAGTTTCCGTTCTGATTGTATTATTCTGTGCCTATAGCCTTTCCATTTTCAGATTATTGAGGAGTTATTATCACCTCCCCCCCTTCTAGCCCTTGTGAAAAAAAAAATGGTGTAAAATTAACCATGAATTAGTAAAAAACCGGCACAACTTTAAAAATAGTAAATTCTACTATCACAGAATAATACAACCAGAACGGAAACTCTGTCGGATTTTGAAGCAAACTCATTTCGCGTCCGCCATAATGGGATATAAGATGTTTACATCTGGATTCGCGCGCGAAAAAAAAATATAGGACACATGATCCGCGAAATTTTCATTCTGAAATGTCAAAGGAATAAAAGTGAGGCCGGAAACTTAAGATTTCTTTCCAGAATTCAAAGAAATAAATGAGTTTCAACACAAATCACACACGTCCGCCATGTTGGGATATAGGACCACAGCGTTGCCTATTGGTGCCGTTAAATTCCAAAACTTGCTTCCATTGGCTCTTATGGGAGTTTCCGTTCTGATTGTATTATTCTGTGCTACTATTTTTTTTGTTTAAATTAACACCGGCGGGAATTAATTTAAACCAAAAAAAATAGTAGAATTTACTCTTTTTAAAGTTGTGCCTGTTTTTTTACGATTTCATGGTTAATTTTACACAATTTTTTTTTTTTTCAGTGCAGTGTTGGATGGTGCAATTAGGCAACAGTGTTTTTCTCGCATTCAAACGAATGTAAAGCAATCGATTCTCCAGGAGACTGTTAGTCTTCTTCAGAATCAATGGTTTAACCTGAATGAAAATTTTATCATACGAGTCTTCTTAATACGTACTGAAAGCGGGAAAAAAATAAAATAAAAAATAAAAAATAAAAAAATTAAAACTTAATTAGTCCGAGAAAATCTGAGGTACAACCCACTGTAATATGTCCCTCCGGTACATCGACAGTCGACACGAAGCCGAGGCTGCTCACGGCGAATCGAAACATAGCTTCTTCTGGACATGAACAATTTTCTTAATTTTAGCTTCAGGAACGTTTTAGGGTCTATATTTCTTTGGAAAAACCATGTGATCAAGCAGCAAATATAATGACTCCATCCATTTTCTCAGTTATCTATCCACAAATTGTCAGCGGTGGCTCGTGCAATGTGGCAACAATGGATTTCCTCCATTTAAAACTGTGTGAAATAATCGATTACTAGGTGAGGCGCATCGCCTCACCTAGTATCGATCTTTTTGCATACGTTTAAATGGCGAAAGTGCACGGTTGCCAGATTGCACGAGCCGCCACTGCAAATTGTTCATAATCTCGATCTTTGTTCTTGAAAACGATGTTCAAATAATTCCATAATTCGACCAACTGTATGTCTATCGTAGCGTGTTCGTAGCTCTGCTTCTAGGCCATCCATGCATCTTGCCCCAGTCAGATGCTGACCATAACTTCTCATTCTCAAACCGGACTCGGCTGAGTCAAGTCAATGACCTATCTCATATTAAGCTACTCCTACACATGTGCGGGTCCAAACGTTACAGCACCTTCCTGACTAATTATGACGAGTCAGGAAAAAAAAAACCCCGAATAACCACACGGTTCATACTTGTAAACGGTGATGTAGCGTGAAATCTGGCAACGTTTGCAATGGGTCTGTTGCGTACTTTTGCTACATCAATATAACTCATTGTTTCTAACGTAAAACTCGGCGAACATAACGATGCGCACATTAAAAACTTTCAAAATCCATTCATTAATTTAGAAAATACCTTCCACTTCAAACAACCCGCGCTACACTAGACACTATGTCACCGACTTACAACTACATAGATGGAACCATCTCGTTTATGTAAACATCAACAGAACTTACAAACATTGGAATGTTTCGTTTAGATGCGTACATTTATTATATTATTTTGTAATCTTTGATAAACCGAAAAGACTAGACAGCAAATGCAGCTTATATTCCACGTATTAAAAAAGAAATTCCATCATTTTGTAGTTACGATTTTGTTTACTAGGCACACGGTGGTTCCGTCTATGTAGTAGTATACCGGAGCAAAATAGTGTCTAGTGTAGCGCGGGCTGTTTGTAATTGAAGTGATTTCCTGAGTTAATGAGTGGATTTTTAACGTTTTTAATGTGCGCATCGTTATTTTCGCCGAAAATTTACATTAGAATCAAGGTTCTATATTGTTGATGTAGCAAAAGTATGCAACAGACCCATTGGTATATTGAAACCCGTGCGAAATGTCGCAGGTTCGAGGGTGTTCCGCTGTTCACCGTGCACCCAATGGTTTCGATCATCTTCATGGATTTGAATAGACAAAATCCAATGTTGCTACAGAGTAATAGAGTTCACGCGACGCCACGCCACGCGTTTTATCAAAGATTACCGAGCTTCTAGATATAGCTTACCTTTGTGTGGAGAAAAGCTAAACTTTTATTCACATTCTCGACTTTGTGGACGCGCATTCTTCCGGTGTTGGGCTTGCCGAGCTTCTCGCCGGAGATTATTTCGAGGAGTTTAAGTAACTTCTTGCCGTCCGCCAGATCTGTGAACAGATCTTCCACCTCCATCCGAGCCTGGAAAAAATCGAGAAAATTAACACAGCCCAGGAAAATGTTTACATTTATATAAAGATTCAGTGAAAACGCAACAATCATTAATACAACGTGCGCCGTACAGAAACGTTGCATTTAATCCACTCAAAGCTCGCACAAAAATATCGGATTCGAGGCGGGTGCGCGGGTGTCCACTGCACAGTGCGCACTCAATATTCGATCTTTTTCATGGGATTCAATGGATGAAATGCAACGTACGTTGCCAAACTGCAAACACCACAGAGCTGCACAACATAGATCATGGGCGTTATTTAGGGGGGGGGGGGGGGGAGGGAGCCTGACTTCAAGGATTTGAAGTCGGGATCAAAAACTGGCACAAATTATATTGATGAGCAAAAAAAAAAAAAAGTCATCCGATTTTTGCCCCCAAAAGACGGCTCTTCGGCTCCAAAATTATATTGATGAGCAAAAAAAAAAAAAGAAAAAAAAAAAAGTCGTCCGATTTTTGCCCCCCCCCCCCCAGCCGAACTTGAAATGACGCCCCTGACATAGATAATATACTGCACGGAACCAGTGGCGTAGCGTGTGTTAGTTTCCATGGAAATGACATTATTCTTGGTTAGAATCGTAACGTCATTAGCTGCTCACTTTTCGGTAGTCTGACTCCCTTACTATTCCTCTTTATACCTTTTTAACTGTGATTAATAATTATAACCAATCAATATATTTATAAATAGTGCACTATAGTTTAGTTATTAATAAGTTTAGTGTTTAACCCTTGTGAGCCTAAGGTATTTCGGTAACACAAAGGACTAAGGGGGGTGTTTTTGTACCCCAAGGATATTTTCATGCAGCACAGTCAGTATCAATAATTTTGAAACTTTAATGGATGGATTATGTACTTAGTACCCTAAGAGAGTAATTTATGTGAAATTTGAGTAAATTTTTGCTATGTTGCCAAATTTACACCTACTTTTAAAAAAAATGTCAAAATAAAAAAAATGGAAAAAATGAAATGAGGTACCCTCTTATTTTTCCATTTTTGATAAATTTCCAATTTTTTTTCAATGATCTGACTTAATATTCTTAATCTACATAATATTTCCGTAAAATTCACTGTAATAGATGGTTCCAAACTTAAAACTGGCAGGACGAAGGGGGGGTATATTTGTACCCCAACACTTTAAATTTCTATAATATCGACAAAAATTCATAAAAATTAATGAAATTTGGTGGACGTGTTCTAAGTATCCTAACTTAAAATGTCATGAAGTCCCAAAAAATTTTGAGCAGTTTTGACAAAATGGCGTCAAAAAAACTGGCCTGGGGTACAAATCTACCCCCCCCCCCTTAGGCTCACAAGGAGTAAGAACAGCGTGCAATGTGGGAACGTTGCAATTCGCCTATTTAAAACCCATGAAAAAGATGGCAATATTGGGTGTTCGGTGTACACCTATTTGCATTCGACCTTTAATATGGGTTTAAATGTACAAGATAAAACGTTGCCAAATTGTACGCTACGCCACTGTGCACAACAGTATATGTGGCACGTACTATTGAAGACACAAAGAGTGTCGCAAATCCTGATTTCTTTGTGAAAAAAATTAGATGTATGCTGACCAAATAAAGGCCGAAAGGATGGTTACCCAGTGGCACTAGAGGCTGAGAGCTGGGTTTAATAGAGGTGTATATGCTCAGGAGCCGGAAAATGTCGGTCGAAATGATCAAACTACATATTGGTGGATGGTGAGGATTTGAGTATGCTAGTAGATAGTTTACGGCCTCACCACGCATCTAATCATGTACTTTTTCGGACCAACATTTTTCGGCCCCAGGAGTCAGGTAAAGTATTTTAGACCGGCTGAAGCACCCAAGAGCTGCTTAAAAAAGGTAAAAGGTTGGCATGACAACTTTTTTGTCGCCAAAAGTACATTTTTCCCTACTTGAATCGCAGTCCTTTTCTGAGACAAACGTGTTCTGGCGGGCGAAGAGCTGCAGAACCCGAATCAAGAATTGGAGATAAAGATTGAGTCGGGAACCGCGCGGTTCTTGACTTATTGAGTCAGACGAGAGCGATTTTTAAATCTACGGCTACCAAAACTGGGAGGAGCCAAAAGAAGAGAGATAATATTACGCAGTTATCTTGAGAGGCGCCACCGAGGATTCTGACGGTGTGTTGCTGAGCGATCAAACAACTTTTTACGTACTAACAAACTGATAGCACACACGACTCAATAATTCTGGTGCATCAAAGGGTCGACATAAATATCGGGTGCATTCAAAATTGTTAACATCAGAGATTACTAAGCCTAAGAGATGTGGCATAACGATTCTATAGTGTTGTTCGACTCCTACGAAGTATGCAATGTGGCGTACGCTGGTGACCGTAAACATTGTTACTACTGTTGTTGTTTGAAATGAGGTTTGACAGCAACGCCACTAACTAAATTAATACGATTAAAAAAGTGTTTGGGAAGTTCAATGAGCTCTGAGTTTATTTTGAACGTGAATCTGAAATTCTAAGTCACTTTAATCATCCCATCGGCCATTAAATGACAAACATTTATATGCGACAGAGAATCTAACCTCATTTCCAACAACATGAATAACAACAATGTTTACGGTCACCAGCGTACTGCACGTTGTATCACGGCCATTCTGCAGGCGTTTTTTACGGGGCCCGGCCAACGGTTTTTTAACACGGCGGAGATAGGAAGTGCCATATCTCTTAGGCTTATTAATCTCTGGTTAACATCGACATCTAGGCGTCAAAAACCAAAATACAGTATGCCCAAAAAGTTCTAACCAGGTACTTTAAGCATATTGATTATTCCATCTGCATGCACAAGCCCACTGATCTGTGCTTTGACTCGATTGCTCAGGATTGAAATGGTATGCATCAGTCACCGCCCAACCAACGTTGACACCAACAGGGAATTTTTTTTTTTTTTTTTTTTTTTTTTTTAAGTAAAGGAATTAGTGAGATTTAAATGGGCGAATCGTAGGTTTTGGTGACATTTTTCTCGGGGAACCGAGCGAGGCCCAAATTTTGTATGGGAAAGACGGTCCTCACCGATTTCTGACTGTCGAGAATTTAGCATTGGTGCGCAATACCTAAGTCCTCAACACTTATTGGTCAAGAGGACCGTTAGTCCCAAACACAATTTGGGCACAGAATAGTATAATCAGAACGGAAACTCCCGTAAGAGCCAATGGAAGCAAGTTTGGAATTTAACGGCACCAATAGGCAACGCTGTGGTCCTATATCCCAACATGGCGGACGAGTGTGATTTGTGTTGAAACTCATTTATTTCTGTAAATTCTGGAAAGAAATCTTAAGTTTCCGGCCTCACTTTTATTCTATTGGCATTTCAGAATAAAAATTTCACGAATCATGTCCTATATTTTTTTTTTCGCGCGCGAATCCAGATGTAAACATCCTATATCCCAACATGGCGGACGCGCAATGAATTTGCCTCAAAATCCGTCAGAGTTTCCGTTCTGGTTGTATTATTCTGTGATTTGGGCTCTGATCCATTCTTATGGCCGAAAGCCAACCTGAAAAAAAATGAAAAAAGATTTGACGACATGATTACCTTCTGGAGAAACGAGTTCATCCATTTTGTGAATGTCTTTTTTTGGATGTGCAGACGCTCTTCCTGCAAGGCCTTTATTCGGCCCTGTTCGAATTTCAGCACATCCTCTCTCTGAGTCATCTCGGCCTCCTTACCACCGCTCTTCTCATACTGCAACTCTGAAACAATAGGAAAACAGAGAAAAGGGGTTAAGAGAATATCTCTTTCCTCAGGCATTCTGCAAAAACAATCACATTTTTTTATTGTTGTTGTTATTGTGTCATTGTTGTTGGTGTTGTTGGTGATGTTGTTGTCGACCCCACCACCGCGCACCCCCTCCAAAAGATCACAAATAAAAATAACCTCAAAAAGTCTAAACTTTAAAATCGGCCGATATTGCCGCGTAATCACTTAGCATACTGAAAAAAAGACCTTCTGGCCTTTTTTTCCTTTTTCCTTTCTGGTCTTTTATGACGACCCTTTGATTAACCCAGTGGCGGATCCAGCCCTCGCGAACGGGGGGGGGGCGACTTTTGAATTTTCGCCCCTAAATGACCCCTTTTTCTTGTTTCCGCTGTTGCTATACCCCTTCCTCTCCCCTCTTTTCCCACTTTTTGGGCCGAACGGGGGGGGGGCGATCGCCCCCTTCGCCCCCCCCCCTGTATCCGCCAATGGATTAACCAGAATTATTGAGTCGTGTGGCTTCTGCACAGCGTTATTACGTCAACCTAGGTGAGGTCTGTTACTTTTACCGGAATTCTAGTATATTTTCACCATAGCTCATGCAAATTTTGAGGAAATTCTGGCAGTATCGTAGCTAGCTGAGCGCCCTCCCGCCGATTCGAATGCTGCGCCCCTCTATTTTAAGGAAAAAATTTGCCGCTTCCGTGGAGACCCCCCTCCTCCCCCCCATCACACCCGTACAAAAGGGATCCTTAGTCGGAAAAAAATCCTTTCTTTAAAAATTATAGTAAATTAATGTAGAAAAATTATGTCTCTTTATTCACATTGATAAAACTTAAAAAATATATCACTATCACGAAGTTTGAAAAAGCTCCGATCCTTGTGAACGTAAATTTTGGCAGAAGCACTTCGAGTCTTTACATTGCTTTCTCCCTACTTTTCTTAGCTTCTATATTTTTTTTTTCATTGTCTGTCTGTTCTCTTTTCTTTCTTTTTTTCCTTTTCCTTTCCTTTCTTTCTTTTTCCCTTTTCCTTTCCTTTTCTCCTTTCCTTCTTTTCGCTCTTCCTCTTTCGATTCTCAAAATTTTTGCCCCCCCCCCCCGGCGGGACCTATGGCTACGCCACTGAATTCCAATACTGTGACCATGTCCTAATAATAATACCAGATTTTTCTGGGGGAAAGTACTAGACTTTCTTAGGTTGTCCACGTCGTGGTGCTTCTGGTGATATTATTATCAGTATTTCGGTTTTGTTTTGTTGTTGTTGTTGTTGTTGTTGTAGTTGTTTTGTTTTTTGTTAGTTTGTTTTGTTTTGTTTTTTTTTAGTATATCACAGAAGCACACACAAAATTGTGATCATGTATATCGTGAGAATTGTTGGCCACAAACAGTAGCGTCGCGTGCCATTTGGCAACAATGCAACTGCTCCGTTTAAACTCATTAAAGATATAAAATTTTCCTTGTGCACTGTGCACCCCCAGAATTCGATATTTTACATGAGTTTTAAATGGATGTAATACATTGTTGCCAAATTGCACGCGACGCCACTGGCCACATAGCGCTAATTATACTCTTGTCATCCTATAAGAAACTAAAAATATTTCTAATTGATATCGTCGAGAGCTTATGTCACAGAGAGCTTTAGATCCCGAAGGCAGGCCACGCGTGAACAGAGTCATTTGGATCTTGCTTCCATTGGTTCTTGCACTGGGGCGGTACTCTCATTGGAAGCATTTCTGTACTGTCTGTGTTTAATCAAGGTTATCCTGAGGTAAAACAATCGTATGATTTGACAATATGTGTATACTTACACACTCGAGCACGCTATACCTTCACTTTTTTCCCGTGCGATCCAATAAACTTATAACAAAATTGTTACGGTCGTCTGCGTGCAATCCTTGAAAATCTATGATATTCAATGGCACATCTAAGAACCAATCCTTCTCTCTCTTTTTGTTCCTTTAACTGCGTGTGTTAGAAGAAAATGGAAGTGGGAGGTTAAGTCACGCAATAGCCTCTACGTCAACGTCTTCAATCCTTTTCTTACACACGCATCCTTATGGGCAAAAAGAGAGAGGATCGAAGGCATGTTTCTGGATGCGCTACTGATGATATTCAAGGGAATAGAGAACCCGCGACTGATTCAAAACTCCTTCAAAGAGAGGTGTATGCAGCAGTGATAGCAAAAAGTGAGATATGAGGAGTGTACAGTGACGAATCCAGGACTTTGTCTCTCATTATATTTCTCACGGAAAAAACCGCTTTGGTAGCTCTGACAAAACCGTTGGTTACCAACGGTTTTTCTACCAACGGTTGGTAGAAAAATGACAATGCAAACAACTTTAATAGAGCTGACCAGAGGTTTTGTACGCCTATAACTAAAGAGATTTTGCTTGATGAACCAAAACCGTTTGCTGGGTCATTTTTCTACCAAGCTTTTGTCAGCGCTACCAAAGTGTTTTTTTCAGTTTCTTCTTGCTTTATTTTCTCATTGAATACGAGGATTTTTTTTTTTTTTTTTTTTTTTTTGAAGAGATAATCCGTAAGCTTTTTTTTTTTTTACTATAGGGGTAGGACTGGTTGGGCTTGCAGGCCGATTCTGTTCTTTTGGATGACACGAGACGAGAAAGCGAGAATCGATCAATCCCATTGGTTTCCATTGCATCACGTGACCATGAAAACAAGACTTGGATTCATTCAGTTCGGTCTGAAACTGTTGACTTGAACGACTCCAAATCATACTTACACACTGAAAAAAAAAAAGATTACCAGAAGCATGTGGATATGTGAACCGATGTAAGTGATTGTGCAATTACCAGAATTCTTGTGTTTGTACCATGGCTCTCGAAAATTTTACGGAAATTCTACTTCTATGACACCATATTCTGATATTAACACCAGCATTTTCTGGTCGAAGTATTATACTTTCTGATGTGGTTCACACATTGACATATCGTTGTGCTTCTAGTAATAATACTAAAATTTAGGATTTTTTTTCCCCCTTCCTATGTATAGTAAAGTGACGCCATTTGATCCGATAGGATTAATCTATTTCTATTGCTATCTTGTCGCGTGTCTTTTAAAAGAGTGGAATCCGCCTGCTGCACAGGCAGAAGTTTAAAGTTTCCTTTTTTAAGAGTAAAGCGTTATAGTAATACTGTATAGGTAGAGCCATGGCGTTATAAATACACAAAAAGGGGGAGGGGGGAGTGGGGTTGAACTTTCATCCCCGGCCTCTTTTTTAAGAGTAAAGCGTTATAGTAATACATGTATAGGTAGAGCCATGGTGTTATAAATACACAAAAAGGGGGAGGGGGGAGTGGGGTTGAACTTTCATCCCCGGCCTCTTTTTTAAGAGTAAAGCGTTATAGTAATACATGTATAGGTAGAGCCATGGTGTTATAAATACACAAAAAGGGGGAGGGGGGAGTGGGGTTGAACTTTCATCCCCTCCTAGAGGCCGGCTCTGGCTACGACGAATCGTTCAAAAGGATAGATCGAGACAGAGAGAAAAAGAAAGAGAGAGGGAGAGGGAGGGGCCGAGTGAGGGGGGAAAGGGGGGAGAGGGAAAGAGAAGGACAAATTTCTGGATCCGCCTCTGGGAATGTGAGCGTGAGTTATTAAACTGCTTGCCCATCCGTCAAGGTTAAGGTAAAGTGAAATCAAGGAGCGAAAAATACGACAATAAGCGATTTAAACCATCAACATGTAGACACGTCATAGAGTCTACTACAGTTAGGTATAGTCCAATGCTAAAACGCAGCGCCGCCCGCCGGAGGCGCTCACAATTCACCAGAATGATAAATTGACGCACGGTTTCCATTAAAAATCGGACAAATAATGATATACGCCATACGGTCACTATTTTACGTTGCTCCATGAAAAACCCCGGGAGTAGAGAGTTGGGCTATTCTCACGACTCAAATTAGCTAATGCTTCTAGACTTTTGCCTTGATGAATGAGAAAGCTTGAGCGAATGTTTATAAAGACTCAATCTTAGTCGAGCTATCATGGGGGAAAAAATAAATAATTGTTTAATGAACTAAATTTTTAGTCTCATTTGAACCTAGACTGTTACAGTCTGTACCTAGATGTCCTCGAGGAAAATAATCCGCGATAGAATCACCACGCCCGCCGCCGCCACCTTGTTAGCAGTGATTGTAACTCAGGCCAAAGTCTTAGGAGCCATTTTGGCCAGCCTTGTCATTTTTTAGGAGCCATCAAGTATTTTTTAGGGGCCATTTTTTTTTTTTTTTTTTTTTTTTTTTTTTTTTTTTTTTTTTTTTTTTTTGGACACAGCGCGCATAAGAAACTAGTTATATTTTTTGCGCGCGATCAACATATCAGCAAAAATCCAAACGTGTAGGAGCGTGGACTTTAATCGAAGGGAGGAAAAAGCCATTTTTCGGCAAAAATTTTCTTCGGCGCCAATCTTGACCGTCAACTCAATATCTTAGGCGCCATCAACTAATTCTTAGGCGCGGATTGCGCAATGGCGCATATGAGTTACAATCACTGCTTGTTAGTTGGTTTTTCTTTATGTGGCAACAACGCATTTTTTCTTTTTGAACCTACGTCAAAATAATCGATTTTTAATGCAGAGGATATCTGCCTCTCCCAGAATTGACTTTTACGTGGGTTTAAAGGAAACATTTAGTTTCAAAAGTCAAAACCCACGATATCCATTGCAACGTTTTCAAGATTGTTGAATAATTCAATTGTTCTATAGAGAGCCTATTAGGTACTTCAAATTTCGCCTAAAGTTCTTTATTTCTTTTAATTAAAACGAGCTCGAAGATTTAGCAAATTTTGAGAGAGAAAAGTTCATAAAATTAAATGCAAAACATTCGGCTATAAAAATGTGAAAGCTGCACAATCGCGTAAACGTCGCAATGACTATTGCTATAGTTTTGAAACCAAACGCTACAAATCTCAAAAAGCACGGTTGCCAGAGTGGATTAAGCGCAGTAGCGGCTCGTGCCAGAGCTGCCGATTTGCGTAGATTTAATGGCATTTTGAAATTCACCGAATATTCCACCGGTTGAGAAAAGATTACAGAGTTTAGCTCAGTGTATGACTGTAATGCACGAAAATACTAGCGTATTTTATCTTTTCTCAACCGATATATTTAAATCAATTAACGGCGTTTACACCGATTGAGAAAACATTATACAGATCAGGGTATTTTCGTGCATTACAGTCATACACTGAATTGAACTATGTAATCTTTTCTCAACCGGTGGAATCATCGGTGAATTTAAAAATGTCATTAAATCTACGCAAATCGGCAGCTCTGGCTTGTGCAATCTTGCAATAATGTGATTTTTTGCCATTAAAACCTATGTAAAATAATCGATTCTATAGATGAAGCGACGTGCCTCACCTAGAATCGATTACTACCCATAAATTTAAATAGAGAACATACGATGTTGGTCGCCACTGTCAATAGAATATAGGTGTCATACTGAGTACACCTTAACAAAAAAAGGTTCAGAAATACTTAAATGAGTTTTTCTCAGTTGATTAGAAGCTAAGGAACTCTTGCAAGTTTTTCCTGTAGGTAAGTAAATATTATTCTAATGTTAAAAATAAAATCGATAATACAGTGATAAGTAGCTGCGCTCTCGAAAAGTATAAATAGATTCACCTTGGAGGAGAGAGAGAGAGAAAAAAAAACCGTAATAGAGTTTCAGTCACAAGCAAGTGCGTTAAGAAACTCATGCACTGCACCCAGCTTGAAAGATCACTTTTCCGGAAGATATTTCTTCCGAACTGGTGTCAAGTTTTAATTCACAGGATCAAAAGGAGCTGAAAGAGCAACAATTTGTGTGAGTATATAAATTTTGAGGGTGGAGTCGAAAACAGGGCTGCCGCTTCGCATACAGTTATACGCATTTGTCCATTTAACTCAATACAAAGATTTGGATTTTCCGCCAAATTTGGCAACACTGTCGAAAAATATCATTTTGTTAATTTACAAGCTGTTTGAGTGTTTGCGCTCGATCATGAATGCCGGGTGGGGCCGCCCAGCGCAAACAAAATCAACGCACGCAAGAATGGTGACAAATTCATTGACGGATCCAGGAATTAGCCTTCCTCTCTTTTATTCGCTCATTTGAACGTATGTGTTAGAAAAGGACAGAGAACGGGGATAAAGTTACGTGACCGCTCCTTGATCTGTCCTTTTCTAACACAAGCGTTCAAATGAGCGAAGAGAGAGAGAGAGAGAGAAAACAAAAATCCTGGATCCGCCTGCTGTTGTATAAAGATAAATTTAATGCCCACAATTTAGAAGCCACTTTAGCTTTTCATGCGCACCGTGACTGTAAAAAAGGACCCACCCATAATTTCTTCAAAAAAAAAAACAAAAAAAAAAACAATAATAATACAACTTTCGTGGCAAGCAAGAAGGATTAAACTATAAATAATATTTCCCTGAAAAACTAGTCACAATTGGGCATTTTGTAGGCTTCAAGTAACACATTTTCAGACATTCAATTTAAAAAAGTATGAGTTTTTGAAAACGGGTGGCTAACTCTTTGGGTGTGAGTCTTTTTTGATGATCGCCCTGTTCACGAATTTAGGGCTTTCTTCTTCCTCTCTTTCGGCCCGTTTAAAAACATGTATTATTGTAAAGAATAGAGAAAGGGGCCATCACGTGACGACAGTCTTTCTTCTCTGCGTCCTTTTTTCGAATACGCGAAAAGATAAAATGAAAAATACCTACTGAACCAATCGATGTGCGAACTATACATCAGAGGTGCGAATTTAAGAGGCGAACATGCAGAGTGGGTAGTAAAATTTTCAGCTATTACGACATCATCCGCATACGAGTCGTCAAATTTTTCGAATTCCAAGGAAAACGAGCAAAAATGACAGTAAGCAATCGAGCTGCGAAGCAAGGTTTTTTCAATAGGTAAATAGACTAAAGATTTGAAGATAAAAATCTCTCGTAAAAAAACGTCGGGACCGTTAAAAAAAAAGTCTAAAACTCTCACCGCACACGGAGAAAACTTATAGCTACAAAGTTGAGCTTCAAATGAACCATATTGCCTGCGTCCTGCGTATTTAAGTCTGTACATCCTTTATAAGTTTTACACAGAGACAAATAGAGACACAGTGTGTCAAGAATGCGACACCTGTTCCATTTTCCAGCTCAAAGGTCTGAACATATCAAAACAACAGCTAACAGCACGGAAAAAAAAGATTAGTGAAAATAACCATACAGATACCTGATTTTGGCACCTGCTATATGTTATGGTAAACTTGACCAGAAGTATGGTATATTAACCGTTACTTTGAGTAAATTCAACAAGCAATCAGGTAACATCGCCTAGTACCTAGTCAAAACATAGTATATTTCTGGTTAACATTACCATAACATCTGGCAGGTGCCAAGATCAGGTATCCGTATGGTTATTTTCACCGTAGTTTTTTTCCATGATTCGCCTACTGTTGAGTGATGGACACATTAATTATTATGATGGGTTTTTCTTCTTCTCCTTATTTTTTTTTTTTTTTTTTTTTTTTTTTTTTTTTTTCTTTGACAGAATAACAGTTTCTGCAATTGCGGTTATTTCAAATTATAAGCCCTCAATTATCTGAAATTAAGATTCAAAAGCAAAATTTCAAATAGATTTCGGGTGGAGCTTTGTTCATCAAACAACAGTAGTTGGCTTTAAAAACTGAATTTCATGAGCGTAGATAAAAGATACATTTTTCTAATCAATCAAGATGAAAATGAGGTTATTTTCTTTAACACTCAAAAAAGAATGTGGCAGAATTAGTGCAACATGGCAATAGACTTTCCCCCTTTTCCTCCGGGACTCTTCATTAGATGCCACAATCAATGCTCAAATAAATGGCGCCTGTAGCCTATACAGTATACGGCCACCGCGAAAGCCTTGACGACCATCACGTGACAACGCGATTCGGCCGGCGCACTATGGTCCAGAAGTCCGATTTAGGAAGACATTAGTTTGCATTAAAATCGCCCAATATCTTGAAAACGGCTCATCTGACATCAAAAATGGTTACGACAAAAAAGTTAAAACGGTTTACGTTCTATCTTTTTTGTGATAACCATTTTTGATGTCAGATGAGCCGTTTTCAAGATATTGGGCGATTTTAATGCAAACTAATGTCTTCCTAAATCGGACTTCTAGACCATAGTGCGGCGCGGTGCGGTGGCTGCCGAGTACGAGTACGCAGCGCGCTATAGTAAACATTGTGTATCCAACTCCACCTCGTATACTCGGTTCCATGCTCGTTCAGCTCAAACATACATACATATGCAACTTCATCTCACAATTATAGGCTATTTGTATCGTCTGTCGTCGACTCTCGAGTGCTTATACAAATTCGAAAAGTTTGTTCTCGCCGATAATATTTACTGCATGAATAGAAATGACCCCGGTAGCGACCTCGCGCATGGAACAGGCCGCAAGCCTTATTCGCTTCTGTCGTTGACCAATTCTTTAAAAGACAGCGAGACCCCCATCCTCTCCGAGAAAGAAAAAGAAAAAAAAAAAAAAACTTCACTACTGATTCAGACTTAAATTTGTTACGCTTTTAAGACATAGTACGTGATTCCTTATTTAAAAAATAAAAAATAAAATAAAATAATAATAATAATAATAATAATAATAATAATAATAATAATAATAATAATAATAATAATAGGGTTTACCATAGTGGAAACACTCCTGTTAAAAATTTAAATAATGTAAGATGTAAGAATTAATAAGTAATAGGAGTCGATAAAAAATTAAATAAATATTGAACCTTTACCGAGAGGTAAACTAGAAATTATTCAGAGAAATATTTGTTTCACAGGAGCTCTTGATGTTCTTCATGGGTCTAGTTAAACTCCATGAAAAATAAATATCCTATCGTTGTCATGGAAAGGGGTTATTATGAAGCTGAAATTCAATGGCTCATACCATGTAACCGTCGGTGTTTTCATAAAAAGTCGTGAGTCAATATGCAACGTTCCAAAATCTCAGATCACAGTTTTTTTCCCCAATGCGGTGAACCGACGAACCATTCTCCAAAAAAAAAAAATTCACGAGATTGTCCTCACTGTATACCCCAAATTAGGAGTAAGAGATAGGGGGTATTCACGAAAAAGCTTTTCTTTTAAAAATTAAATCGTGAAAGGAGATTTAGAAACGTTAAATTGACTTACACTTCTCTGTAAAAACACCGACGATATGATGTGAAAGTGTACAGATTTACAGAATAATTAACGACCCATTTTCTACACTAACAATAACAACCTCTTTGGCTTTGGCCTCCGGTGGTTATTCCGATACCCTGACTCCATGTCTGGACTCTCTTTTGTCCCATCCCAATTGCCTATGGTTTTCCATTTTTTGTTTATCAGAGAACGTCAAAAAATGAGATTAAGCTCTATAAGTCTACACACCTACGGATAGAAATATAATTAAGTCAGATTGAAGATCAGCACATTGAAATACGTTCTTCAGCGACAGCTAATTTTCGAAATGCTTCAGATATAGCTTGCTTTGAACATTAACCCCTTTATGGGCCGAGCTCGAGTTTACTCGTTTTTCTCCTCGAGTCTATTTCACATTGTTTCATCCCTCATTTACGATGAATATAAATATAGAAAACACTACTACAGTAGATAAGGTCTCATCGGGCGCCTTCCATTCGTCGTATAGGCAATTCCAACTCCACTGAGTACGAACATTTAACTACCTTCCCTCTAGGAACGGAGGGGTGGTGTTCTCTTGAACTAACCTGATCCTTAAAGGGTTAAAATTTACGAAAAAGTATGAGTCAAAATTTATGATTTTTCGGAAATCGCCATTGTCTTCGCTTCCATCGCCTCTAATCAATGCATCTACTCACAATCAACCCACATTCAGCCAATCAGTGGGCCGATCATTTACTTCATCCTTATACCGACGTTTAAGACTGTCTACGAGTGATGCTATTGGTCGAATATTGTAAAACTTAGCCGTTGCTATGGAAACCATTGTTATAGTGTCCGTTTTTTAAAGGTTACTCATGAATAGCCTTTATGAAACGAGACTCTTAACGATGGTTACCATAGCAACAGCCAAGTTTTACAATTTTCGACCAATAGCATCACTCGTAGACAGTTTTAACGATCGATATAACGATGAAGTAAATGATCGGCCCGCAGATGTGGTTATAGACATTCAGTGATGAAAGTGACGTCTCTTTCGTGCTTTATTTCCACACTCTTAAGAAAAGAGACTATTGCGCTATATTTCTTGGGCTATGCTCATAATTTGTAAGATGCAACAATATTTACTGATCCATGGATCATACTTATTTACAGTGCCTTCCGGAGCTTTGCAAGAAGAAATAGTAATGGGTCTGTTGCATACTTTTGCTACAACAATATAGAACCTTGATTCTTATGAAAAATTCGGCGAAAATAACGATGCGCACATTAAAAACGTTCAAAATCCACTCATTAACTCAGGAAATCACTTCAATTTCAAACAGCCCGCGCTATACACTGGACACTATTGGCACCAGTATACTACTACATAGACGGAACCACCGTGCATAAGTAAAAAACATCGTAACTACAAAATGATGGAATTCCCTTCTAAATACATGAACTATTGGCTGCATTTGCTGTCTGGTCTTTTCGGTTTATCAAAGATTCCAAAATAATATAAGAAATGTACGCATCTAAATGAAACATTCCAATGTTTGTAAGTTCTGTTGATGTTTACATAAACAAGATGGTTCCATATATGTAGTGTTAAGTCGGTGATATAGTGTCTAGTGTAGCGCGGGTTGTTTGAAATGGAAGGTATTTTCTGAGTTAATGAGTGGATCTTGAAAGTTTTTAATGTGCGCATCGTTATTTTCGCAGAATTTTACGTTAGAAACAATGAGTTATATTTGATGTAGCAAAAGCACGCAACAGACCCATTGCGAACAACTCAATGCGCTAACTAAGTGCCAAACAAAATTGGGCCTCAGGGTCCCAATTCGAGGCAGAAAACTTGCGCCCGAACATGGAAATGGGGGAATAGCTTATTTTATTGGATGGTTATTACAGACGTAACTGACATAATTAAGTCATCGCCGGTCCAAACCAACCATCTAAGACCTTTTTCTTCAATTTATGGCGAGGGGCCGTAGAGACCGGTCTATATTAAGGCCCATTTAAGTCCAGTGGTGGTTCAATTGAGAAAGGTTCGGTACCTTAAGATGATTCCAGGATCGATGGACGGTTTTAGCGCAAAGTCAACGGTTAGCCAACAACCACAACAATGCGCTCATCGGTTGCAATCGGTTGGGAAAAAACCCGTGTAGCGTTCCAAACTATCTCACTCACTCTCCCGTGATCCTCATGTATATCCATCTCTTTCTAGTTCCGAAATTCGTATGCAGGGCCTTGTTTTACGACATATTATCATCAAAATCGCATTAAAATGCCTTGAGGAATTCATCTCTGCCATAAAATTTCACAAAATAAGTCTCTATAAACGATTTTTGAAATTAGAGTGAGATGGCAGTACACAGGGGTCACGTGAGAGCGAGAGAGACAAACCGGCTTTGTTCGGAACGCTCATCACCGGCAGTCGCCATTACTAAAACCCTCTATTAGAGCCACAAATATCTGCACCACGTTAGCGCTACGCAGCGTCGCGTCGCGTCACGCTGCTCAAAAAGTCAAAAGTCTTTGGCCAATATTGTAAAGCCGGGTTATTAGGAAAATGAAAACTCTCATAAACCCTGTAATGAGTGCGAGAGTGAGGCCCATAGCTACTTCAGCTCCTCTATTCTCAAAGGGGGGGGGGGGGGGGGGGGGGGGGGTTAGTCCGCTCTAGTCCTTATGACGCGCCGCCTATGAACACGGCTTTAACTCTCAACCATTTTTGTTCATTTTGGCCTCAAAAAAAAATCCATAAAAAAATTACCAAAGCGCCAACGTTTTTGAATTTTGCGTTTTTTCTTTGTTCCCGATGTAAAATGCCTAAACAACGACTATCCTCAAAAATTACAAATGACGCTATCCGTCTAATTGAAATCTAAAAGAATTTTGCAAGGAAGGGCCTAAAAGACAACGAAGTTGTAAAAAAAGGGGGTCTAAAAAAAAAAAATCTTGAACAACAGAAATCGTGGCTTCTTTGGTACACTTACCTACATTACATGGCTTGTTCCTGGTAAATAAACTAAGGAACAAACAGTCATTTCGAGGACGGTGAACGCGACGCGGCAGACAGGTGTGAAAGAATAGTAACTAATCTGCGGTATATTTACAAACAAGAGCGCGAGGAGGAACTTGCTGCCGCACGCACGCCTCTGATATACAAAGCCTCTTATTTACATTGATAAGGAAAAGAAACACAAAAAACAAAAGAATATTCTCAGCCGCTTCTTTTCTTATCACTATTACAGTATACCGCTCTGTTCGACGAACAATGATGGCTGCGGAATGGTGTCAATTCATAAAACTATCCGACGTGATTCCAAAGCGAAAAACTCTCACAGACTTTAATCCGATAGATAGCCCCACTGGTCGCTTTACTAAATTATTACGTCACATCATT
The DNA here is from genome assembly GCA_011764245.1 of Trialeurodes vaporariorum. Classification (NCBI taxonomy): domain Eukaryota; kingdom Metazoa; phylum Arthropoda; class Insecta; order Hemiptera; family Aleyrodidae; genus Trialeurodes; species Trialeurodes vaporariorum. The sequence continues at coordinate 76,962,809 of VMOF01000002.1, forward strand.
CAACGCCATTCATAAAGCGATATCAGTTTTTTTCATAAAAAAAACTGTCGAGACATTTGTTGCTTTCTAAGTAGACTGATGCTGTAGCGCAACCAGGATCTTTTTCATCTCTCTCAATATCTCTTTGAATGTATAAGTAGAAAAAGGATAGAAAGAGTGAGTTTTACCCCTTTGCCCGTCCTTGTCTAACAAATGAGATTCAATGAAGGAAAGAGAGATGGAGCATTTCTTGATAATCTTTTGGACTAGTGCAGGTATTTTCGTTAAATTTTCAAAATTAGTCCTTATCGTCAAGACTGAGGTTTCTGAAAAACCCAACTTTCGACGACTTTAATTTTAAGATAACAAAAATTAAATTGTAAATAATTGCGCGGGGAGCTGACGAGGTAAACATTTTTTTTTTTTTTTTTTTTTTTTTTTTTTTTTTTTTTTTAATTTTTAATTTTTAGCAATGACGCCTTTATAGAGGGTTTTAGTAATGGCGGGCCAAACAAAGACAGTTTGTCTCTCTTGCTCTCACGTAACCTCCATGTACTGCCATCTCACTCTAATTTTAAAAATCGTATATAGAGCCATCTTTCGTGAAATTTTTTTTAGCTGAAACGATTTCCTCGAGGCATTTTAACGCGATTTTGATAATAACATGCGTCGTAAAACAAGGCCCTGTATACGAATTTCGAAACTAGAAAGAAATGGGTGTACATGGGGGTCACGGGAGAGTGAGTGAGATAGTTTGGAACGCTACACGAGTTTTATCACAACCGATTGCGACCGATGAGTGCATTGTTGTGGTTGTTGGCTAACCGTTGGCTTCGCACTAAAATTGTCTATTGGCAGGCGAAGAGACAAACTTTCGTTGTTTAACATTGGAGAATTTACTCATTACATTTGAAAAAATGTGTTTCCTGAGTTCTAAAATTTTCAACAAGTGGGCAGCAAAATTAATAAAGATTTAATTAGTTGCATCATAAAACTAGTTACTCTGCCATTAACTGACGCTTGCACAGCCAGGCTCCTCCTCTGCTTCTGCCTGGCACAGTCACGAGTACTTACATACTCACATATAAGTAGCACACCATACTAATCTACCATTCGCTCCCGAAAGCGCCGGGAATAAATGCCGTTGTTGAGAGACAACTATTCCTACATGACGGTACGGTTTTCGCATAACCTGTGAATTGAAGGCGCAATAAGATTAAATTTGACGAAGTCACTAGATGCATGAGTCTCGGAAGCCCTTCGCCTTCTTCCTGGGACCGGACAGAGGCTCGGGTGTATCTGCGCATCCGTCGTTGCCTGACCTTTTGCTAGAGGTCTCTAATACCTCAAATTCTATTAAGGGCCCTATAATAGAAGCTGCTCAAGAATATCAGTTTTGAAATGATTCTGTAAGAGACCCATCAAATCTAGTTAAAATTGAGGTGCTGCACTAAGCATGAAAATTACTTTGAGGTCCGATAAACGCCTTTTCTTTGATTTTGTCAATTCGTGGCCGACTTCTCCAACTTTAGGGACGATTTTCTCGGAAATGGTTTGCGAAATGGAAAAACTTGTAAGGACCAAAATTGCATATTTTTTTTTACAAACTTTTGAATAATGCTAATCGTTTTGGGGTTTAATGAAACTGGAAGCATGTTTTCAAATAATTTGGCCAAAAAAGTGAGAAAAATCAAGAAAAATCCCCGATACCCCCCTCAAATTTTTGAATACAGCATTTTTACGGCCAAAATCGGCAAGAGCGCCTAGAATTACATCAGAGTACCCATTTACGAGCATTCAGAATAATTCACGAGGGAGTTATGACAATTTTTCAATTTGTTTTTCGGAAACTTTGCAACATTGTAACTAAAAAGACTAAAATTTCGGACCCATGTTTATAGGGAAAAAAAGTCTTACTTTGACCCCAAAAATACGTGGTAAAAATATTTACTATGAATTTTGGGACACCCTGTATTTTGGGCAACTTAGAGGTATTTTTGCAATTGAAAAGGAGGATGCAGAATGGAAAGTATCTATAATGTGTTTGACATGTTGATACTTTTAGCATAAATACGGATTAATCTAGGAGAGGATTATTTCACTCTACTGCCTGAGAAAAGGCCGTAAAAAACCCTTTAATTTTATTTGACAATGCATTGCCGCAATGGTGAAACTCAATAGGTGAAGGTTGACGTTTTCTGATTACAGTCGCCTCGCCACATGCATCCACGTTCGCGCCTCAACACTCTAGCTACAATTGAATCAATATACATTTTTTACAAAATTTGTTCCAATATCTTTTGATGAAGACTAAATTTTACTTTCCTTAATAATTAGAGTAGTCGTTTACGCTTTGTTCACGTTTTTTAAATAACATATTTTTATCGGTGTTATCAAACTCATTCGGTGAGTTTTTTTTTCTTCTTTTTTTTGAGCTCGTCGTTTTACTACCAAGCTCACATTATGTTTTATCTAATAAATAATCCAGCTGCATCCTCAACAAGGATATCTGATTCTTAATAACTAGTCGTATAGTTTTTATTTCTTGTCAGTCCGACAGAAAAACAGAGAAAAAAAAAAACAAAAAAACAAAAAAAGAAAACAAAAGAGAGTTGCAATTCAACAGTGTTTTCCAGATTGAAGTGGCTTGTACATTGCCAGGAGGTACAGTTAAACATACATTAGCGGTGCCCCGGAAAGGCAGAGCGGACGTTTTGTGAGTCCTCCTAAGCCTTGTCAGCGATAGAAAGCCCACCAAAACGACGGGTCTGCTCGTAAGTCTATTTTCCCATTGAGTTATACATTAGCGGTGCCCCGAAAGAGCAGAGGGGGCGTTTTGTGAGCCCTGAGCCATGTCAGCGATAAATCGCCCACCAAAACTACAGGTCTTTTCGTAAGTCAATTTTCCCATTTGGAAATACATTGGCGGTGCCCCCGAAGAGCAGACGGGGCGTTTTGTGAGCCCTAAGCCATGTCAGCGATAAATCGCTAACCAAAACGACAGGTCTTTTCTTAAGTCTATTTTCCCATTTGGAAATACATGAGCGGTGCCCCGGAAGAGCAGAAGGGACGTTTTGAGAGCTCTGAGCCTTATCAGCGATTAAAAGCCCACAAAAACGACAGTTCTGCTCGTAAGTCTGTTTACCTATTTAAAATTCCATTGGCGATGCCCCGGAAGAGCAGAGGGGACGTTTTGAGAGCCCTGAGGCTTATGAGCGATAAAAAGCCCATCAGAACGACAGGTCTGCTCGTAAGTCTATTATCCCATTTAAAAATACATTAGCGTTGCCCCGGAAGAGCAGACGGGGCGTTTTGTGAGCTCTGAGCCTTATGAGCGATAAAAAGCCCATCAGAACGACAGGTCTGCTCGTGGGTCTACTATCCCATTTAAAAATACATTAGCGTTGCCCCGGAAGAGCATACGGGGCATTTTGTGAGCCCTGAGCCTTGTCAGCGATAAAAAGCCCACCAAAACGACAGGTCTGCTCGTAAGTCTTTTTTCCCATTTAAAAATACATTAGCGTTGCCCCTGAAGAGCAGACGGGGCGTTTTGTGAGCCCTGAGCCTTGTCAGCGATAAAAAGCCCACCGAAACGACAGGTCAGCTCGTAAGTCTGTTTTTCCATTTAAATATACATCGGTGGTTCCCCGGAAGAGCAGAGGGACCGTTTTTTGAGCCCTGAGCCTTGCCAGCGATTAAAAGCCCACCAAAACAACAGGGCTGCTCGTAAGTCTATTTTCCCATTTGAAAATACATTGGCGGTGCCCTGGAAGAGCAGAAGGGACGTTTTGAGAGCCCTGAGCCTTATGAGCGATAAAAAGCCCATCAGAACGACAGGTCTGCTCGTAAGTCTATTATCCCATTTAAAAATACATTAGCGTGCCCCGGAAGAGCAGACGGGGCGTTTTGTGAGCCCTGAGCCTTATGAGCGATAAAAAGCCCATCAAAACGACAGGTCTGCTCGTTAGTCCATTATCCCATTTAAAAATACATTAGCGTTGCCCCCGAAGAGCAGACGGGGCGTTTTGTGAGCCCTGAGCCTTATGAGCGATAAAAAGCCCATCAGAACGACAGGTCTGCTCGTGGGTCTACTATCCCATTTAAAAATACATTAGCGTTGCCCCGGAAGAGCATACGGGGCATTTTGTGAGCCCTGAGCCTTGTCAGCGATAAAAAGCCCACCAAAACGACAGGTCTGCTCGTAAGTCTTTTTTCCCATTTAAAATTCCATTGGCGGTGCCCCGGAAGAGCAGAGGTGACGTTTTGTGAGTCCTGAGCCTTGTGAGCGATTAAAAGGCCATCAAAACGACAGGTCTGCTCGTAAGTCCATTTTCCCATTTAAAAATACATTAGCGTTGCCCCCGAAGAGCAGACGGGGCGTTTTGTGAGCCCTGAGCCTTGTCAGTGATAAAAAGCCCACCGAAACGACAGGTCAGCTCGTAAGTCTGTTTTTCCATTTAAATATACATCGGTGGTTCCCCGGAAGAGCAGAGGGACCGTTTTTTGAGCCCTGAGCCTTGCCAGCGATTAAAAGCCCACCAAAACAACAGGGCTGCTCGTAAGTCTATTTTCCCATTTGAAAATACATTGGCGGTGCCCCGGAAGAGCAGAAGGGACGTTTTGAGAGCCCTGAGCCTTATGAGCGATAAAAAGCCCATCAGAACGACAGGTCTGCTCGTAAGTCTATTATTCCAATTAAAAATACATTAGCGTGCCCCGGAAGAGCAGACGGGGCGTTTTGTGCGCCCTGAGCCTTATGAGCGATAAAAAGCCCATCAGAACGACAGGTCTGCTCGTAAGTCCATTATCCCATTTAAAAATACATTAGCGTTGCCCCCGAAGAGCAGACGGGGCGTTTTGTGAGCCCTGAGCCTTGCCAGCGATTAAAAGCCCACCAAAATGACAGGGCTGCTCGTAAGTCTGTTTTCCCATTTGAAATTCCATTGGCGGTGCCCCGGAAGCGGAGAGCGGACGTTTTGTGAGTCCTGAGCCTCATCAGCGATTAAAAGCCCACCAAAACGACAGGTCTGCTCGTAAGTCTACTATCCCATTTAAATACATATTAGCAGTAACCCAGAAGAGCAGACGGGGCATTTCGTGAGCCCTGAGCCTTATCAGCGATAAAAAAAAGCCCACCAAAACGACAGGTCTGCTCGTAAGTCTATTATCCCATTTGAAAATACATTGGCGGTGCCCCGAAAGAGCAGAAGGGACGTTTTGTGAGCCTTGAAACTTGTCAGCGATCAAAAGCTCACCGTAACGACAGGTCTGCTCGTAAGTCTATTTTCCCATTTGAAAATACATTGGCGGTGCCTCGGAAGAGCAGAGAGGACGTTTCGTGAGCCCTGAGCCTTGTCAGCGATTAAAAGCCCAAGAAAACGTCAGTCCTGTGCTCGTAAGGCTATTATCCCATTTAAGGTATAGTGAGATCCCTCTTTCGAGAAAAATAATGTATCCCATTGTCTCATTGTCTTAGCCTAAATATATTTTTGATACCATCCCGCACCAATTCGTCAAGTAAACCGATAGAAAAAAAGATATTTTACTATGACAAAAAAAGGCGTCAAAATAATGCTTGTAGATTCTTGGTGATTCGGCGGCCCTCCTGCCCCCCATCAAGATACCATTCAAAATTGTAACTTTCCCAGTGTTTAGCTTAATAAATTACCTACATTTGGCCCAAGTTTCAAGTCCTCATCTGCTTTCGTTAAAAAGGTATGACTTTTGTCCGTATCTCCCATAAGGTAAAATCACTGTGCAACGGACTTTTCATGTGGTTTTACTTTATAGGTTACAATATAGGTTAAACACTCGTAATCGTTCTAGCAAAAGTTTGCAACAGACCCATTGTCTTTGAAAAATTGCGGACGCTTTTGATAATTTTTTTTTCTTTAATAAAAATTGATTTAATATAATTGTTTTGCATCCTTTCACGTTACGTTTGAATCAACGCTCAACATTGCTCCGGCAAAACGTTTGCGTCCGACCCACTGGTGAACCCCGATTAAATATACAGTTGAAGGAATAAAAATGACAACATCCGACTGAATAGTGGATAAGTCACTCGATGGCAGAGTGACAAAAATGGAGTGTCAAGTGCGTCTGCGAGTTAAGATTCGGGACATATTTGCGCTTTCGCTTCTCGTTTCTCGCGCGAGACCCCGATGCGAGGTGCATGTGGTTTGCTACCTGAAAACTAGTCAAGAACCGTCCTACTTCTTTCCGAAAATAATAGTAAGAGAAATGAGAATATGAAAGTGAGCAGTGAGTATTGAGTATACAATTATACATGTGTATAGAGAGCGTAGTCTTTCAATTACATTATTTACATGCACCGCTGTTAAGCTGTTTTGTTGCTTTATCCATTAGTTAGATTAACAATCGAGTCAATCGACACCTGATGCATTAAAATTAAACGATTTTTTGATTTCAGAACCACCAATTGAAACAACTGGGATGGGATTGTACTATACCGCGAGTGGTAATTACATTGAATCTATGCAGTACAGTACCTTATACCGCAAGTCATTTACCAAGCTCAAGTTGAAAAACACACGTATCTCATTTCGATAAACGACGAGTCTGCTATAAAGTTACTTGTATTTCACAGAATGGGACAGCTTCAAAGGGTCTGAAATATAGTGGTTTTTTTTTTTTTTTTTGTAAAGATAATGAGTGGACTAGATGAGATAGGAAAAAATGGGTCTTCTGTTTTTTTCTAGGTGTCCCAGTTTTGTAGATACACTTATGTATAGTTTAAAAAAATCGGGTGTGTTGTCCGTGACGTCAAAACGCGAAAATTCAATTAAACACAACGTTTTGTGGGCCAAAATCGCATCTCCGGAACTATGAAACCTGATTAGAAGTCAAATGGACCCTTATTTCAAGCTCACGGAGTATACTTTCATTTGCGGTTAAAACAAAAAACAAAAAACACAAAAATTCAAACCCATGCGACTGTCCCATTCCTCATATGAATCAACATACCATTTTGTCGCCGGATACAACTAACGAACAGACCTGGTGCTTATCCAAATGACGCGTGTGTTTTTCAACTTGAGCCTGGTAAGGACAACTGGACCACCACACTATAGTGTGTAGGTGGGACGTAGTGAGCTTATAGATCAATGGCTCACTGCAGAAAAGTTAAGGACTTGCAAATTAGAACGTTGCATGCTGTCTATTTAAACACACAAAAAAGATCGATGTCGAGGGTATGTTCAACGCATTTTCAACAGTTCGATATTTTTCAGTGGTTTAAGTATATGGATTGAATGCGACGTTACCGGATATTGCACGCTACGCTACGCCGCAATGTCTGCAACGATTGACATTCAAACAGTTAAACAGTTCGTACGTGGAAAATACGTGTACTTACTGTCTTATTCGTTAAGGTGGATCCTCAGCGTTTAGTTCCATTTTCTGCCACCAGAGAAAGATACGATCTTTAAATTGAAAAAAAATAATTGTAAACGCAAAAAAATGACAAAAAGGGCTTCGATGGAGCCTCGGAAGCAATCTACGGAACATTTTAGTACAAACCGTATGCTAAAATGTTACGAAATTCAAAAGTTTTATCGCTTATTTCGTAACATTTTAGCAGACGGTTTGTACTAGAATGTTCCTTAGATTGCTTCCAAGGCTCCATCGAAGCCCTTTTTTTTTCATTTTTTTGTGTTTACCATTATTTTTTTCCATTTAAAGATCGTATCTTTCTCTAGTGGCAGAATATGGAACTTCTATATTTTTTCTTCTTCTTTCGAACAACGATAAATATTTTTAATTCACGAGTCACTGAAATAAAAGGCAAGCTCTACGGAGGCTTTGCTTTGGTGGAGACAGTGTTGCCTTTTTGCCAGATGTACGGCTTTGGGTCGCACATTTTCCCTCATTAATCGATACAAAACAGCTTTTGACTTAAAATCTGACAACACTGGATTGAGAAAAACTTGCCAATTTATGGTAAATCAAACGTGATAGATCAATATAGAGCCCATAAGAGCACAGCACTTAACACCTTTTTTCAAACAATAGCCAGCGCTTTACAATGGTTTGGCCGAGAAGAAGCAAATTGAGGAAAACCATTCATTTTATTTTTCGTTTGTTTCTTTATTTCTCTTTCGTGTTGGATCCAACAGGAGCCACATTTGAGGACGAGGCGAGAAGAAATTCTTTGGGTCAGAGGCTGTGCTGCCGTTTTGCGTATAATCAATGCTATTTTTCTATTCACCGATGATTCCACCGGTTGAGAAAAGATTACACAGTTCAGTTCAGTGCATGACTGTAATGAACTAAAATACTCGTATCTGTAATCTTTTCTCAACCGGTGGAGTCGTCGATGACTTTAAAAAACTTGCGGATATTTTAACTAATCAACGGAGTTTCCACCGATTATAAGAAAAGATTACAGATCAGAGTATTTTCGTGCATTACAGTCAGAAACTGAACTGAACTGTGTAAGCTTTTCTCAACCGGTGGAATCATCGGTGAATAGAAAAATAGCATTGATTATACGCAAAACGGCAGCCCTGGTCAGAGGAAATTATTGTTATTTTTACGATCTCGCAGATTGCATAGATGGAAGTGGGGAAGTGGGAAGAGTGGGGGTCGCGTTTTTCTTAATCCTTCACAACTGTACAAAGTGTGCCGACTAAAAAAAAGCAAGGAATACTTTTTAAATTATTTATAGAGGCCCTCTGAAAGTGTGGACATTTTTTGCCGCGGTTGTGAGTAAATTTTTAGCTTCATGAAAAGATTCTTCACACCCCGATGTTTCCGAATAGGTACAGCAGGTTCCAGGCCAGACAAAATGCTCTCAAATGGGTCTGTTGCGTACTTATGCTACATCAATATAACCTCATGGTTTCTAACGTAAAATTCGGCGAAAATAACGATGCGCGCATTAAAAACTTTCAAAATCCACTCATTTACTCAGGAAATAAATTCCATTTCAAACAACCCGCGCTACACTAGACACTATATCACCGATTTAACACTACATAGATGAAACCATCTCGTTTATGTAAAAACATGAACAGGACTTACAAACATTGGAATGTTTCGTTTAGATGCGTACATTTCTTATATTATTTTGTAATCTTTGATAAACCGAAAAGACCAGACAGCAAATGCAGCCACATTAGTTCATGTATTTAGAAGGGAATTCCATCATTTTGTAGCTATGATGTTGTTTACTTATACACAGTGGTTTCGTCTATGTTGTAGTATTCCGGTGCAAATAGTGTCTAGTGTAGCGCGGGCTGTTTGAAATTGAAGTGATTTTCTGAGTTAATGAGTGGATTATGAACGTTTTTAATGTGCGCATCGTTATTTTAGCCGAATTTTACCAAAGTATCAAGGTTCTACATGGTTGTAGCAAAAGTAAGCAACCGATCCATTGGACAGAGCTAAAAACTGACGAAAGTGACTCTTATAGCGAAGACGTCATTTTGAAGAACCAAAAAATTGGCACCAAGTGTATAGTTGGAATATTAATCAACCTATCATTAAACACTCAACTGATACCTATTTGAATTGTCGTAGCGTGAAATCTGGAAACGTTGCAAAGTGCAAAGAGCCCATTTTAACTCCAATTAAAAGGATTGAACTATTGAGTGCACAGTAAATACTATCCGAATGGGTAGACGATGCGATTTGCTACGGCAATAATGCACATTGATTCTTTCTTGAAATTCCGCGAAAAAAAGATGCGAACATTAGAAACTTTCAAAATCCATTCGCTCGATCAGGAAATCACTTTAACGAATCGCCCATTTCGAATAACCCGCACCGCGCTACATATTGCACACTTTTTACACCGACAGATAATCCAACATGAAAGTGAACCATAGCGTTTATGTAAACATCAACATATAGCTTCCGAAAGTTGTATACGTTTCATTTACATACAAATAATTTGCGTATATTTTCATAATCTTCTAGACACCAAAATAAACATCAGGCAGTGAATGAGACAGATATTTCGTATATTTTAAATGGAAAAATCACAACTTTGAGGTTATGATGATGATTATACAACATAAACGCGGTGGTTCTGTCATTGTCATCAATATATTAGTATAGGTTCGTAAAAATAGCATTCAAGAGTAGAGCAGGTTGTTGAAAGGACGGTTTTCAAATATAAGATTTTATTTCTTGAGTTAACAAGTGGATTTTGAAAGTTTCTTATCGCGTACATCGTTATTTTTGAGAATGTTACGTTAGAATCAATGTGTCACATTGTTACAGGAAAAAACGCAATAATAGTAAGACTCACTCATTAGACTTTTTGTATAGGTTTAAGGTAACGAAATGTGACGTTGCCACTCACGCTGTACGTTCTTTGCTAGAACCAAGGCTGCCACTTTCTGTACATTCAATGACATTTTTCAAATCACCGATGATCCCGACGATTGATCACTGATCATAAGATTACACAGTTAGGTTCAGTGCATGCCTGTGTAGGGAATGCACGAAAATACTCGCATCTGCAATAATTTCTCAATCGGTAGAATCGCCATTTAATTATCAAAATATCTACGAATTGTTTTTGAAGTCAGTGGCGGAGGAGACACCACCGATTGAGAAAAGATTACGGATGCGATTATTTTCGTGGATTACAGTCATACCCAAACACTGAACTGAACTGTGTAATCTTTCGGTCAACCGGTGGAATCATCTGTGAATTGAAAACTATCATTAAAAATACACAAAACAGCAGCTCTGGGTATAGAAGCACTATCAAAATACTATCCTTAGACGAAGGCTTCATGATGGCATTATGAGATGCTGGGCCTCACGCCTCACCGCACTCACATGCACGAGCGGGGCGCGGAGTACATTATAAAAAGTTCATAAAATCGTACTTTTTATATCGTATCTTGCCGCACTGTGTGTTCAGCTTATAGACTGTTACCTTTTTATCTTATCATCCTTCACAATCCTTCATATACATGTCTTTGAGGCGGCGCCGCGCCTCTCAGGGAGACTGAGGAGAGGGTCAATCAAAATGTGTAAAAATTCCCATACGAGCAGATAACAGTGCACACACAGGTACATTATCCACAACAATACATCGCAAAATCTATTATTGATCAATACAGCTTCCATCGTCGATAAGTCTGATAAAAAAGAAAAAAAAAAGAAAAAAAAAAAAAAAAAAAAAAATCCAATGATGGAATCAACAAAAATTAATTGCTGAACAGACTAAATTGAAGAATTGAAAGACTAATTGTATCTATAAAGTCATTCTCATTTACGATTTAAAATTTAAAAGTAGCTTGAAAGCAGGGAATAGAGGGGAATTGTTCATGGGATAATGTTGCAAAAACTGTGCAAGTTTGATTGGATGTATAAAAGTTTATAAGCAAAGGAAAACTTGGAAGGAAAAACCTGCTGACGAGTTTTTTGTTTTAAAGTTCTTTATTCCTACCACTACGTGTAAGCGTATAGGTTGTCCAGATATAGGTCATAGAACTAGCGCTCCCTGTCGTCGGTCGTTGGCAATGAAAACAACTTTCAATGGATCTGGCATTTATCTCTTTTTTTAATCCCTTCACACATTGCACATTATTCCACATCTAACTCATTTTTCGAGATTCTGCGTCACTTGGCAGGTTATTTTATAAAGTCTCTGCAGAGATACAGTTGGCATACACTTCGATAGTGTTATCACTATTATTTCCGTCAAGAAACTTTCAAGAAACTGTTGTATTCTCTATAATCGAACTGAAGCTAACTATTCTTCTAAAGGAAAACTAGTTTTACTCATAATGCGAAGTCTTGAAGACTGCGGGGGTGCAGAATCGATCCTGAATCGTTAAGAAGTCTAGAAAAACTCTTTCTTTTTTTTTCAAATGTGCAAAAAAACAAAAACCAAAAGACTGTACTCCTTCCGAAACACAACTTTATAGAGCCAAAATGGTGAGCGCGTCACGTGACTTTCTCCCAGGATTTTTTTTTTCAAACGTGAAATTGAGTAAGTAAATCAGGTTAGGAAATTATTTGGCTGCGATGATTTGAAGCTTGAAGAACGTTTTGCACCCTTGCCCCTGCACGGAGAAAAATTTATATTTGGGGCTACAAGAATTACTTTTTCGGAATATTTAAATGTAAATTCTGGTATCTGTGAAGATATTGCTGGTTTCAACGAAAAATGTAGTTTGAATATTACCAGAAATCTAGTTAAGGATACGCGAATGAACATTTAACTATTACGTAGAAGTAATTCTGGAAGCCCCAAATACAAATTTTTCTCCGTGTGATTATAAGAGTAGGTAAAGTATATTTTTATTTACGAATTGCTAACAAATAAAATGTAAACAAAAGTAATAGTGTTCTCTTCATTTTACTCTGTAAAATCCCTGAGCGGCGGAAAGATCCCTTTTCTGTGCGGTTCACGAACGAAGGGTGAAGTCCGAGCCGGTGATATAGTGTGTGTGGTTGTATAAGAGAGAGCTATAGTTAGAGAGCGAGGGAGTTACGGGAAAACATACGCAGGGTATAGCGGGACCACTGGCGCAACCAGGATATCTTCCATCTCTCTCATTTCCCATTTGAATGTATGAGTAGGAAAAGGACAGAAGGAGGGGGTTTTATCCCTTTGTCCATCCTTGTCTAACATACGTTTCTTAATGGAGAAAAGAGAGAGATGAAGAAACTCTCGGTGCGCTACTGAGCGGGACTTAGCATTCTTGGAGGAAGCCACACAAAGAAACGTAATTCCGTGAGCTTACCAAATAGTTCTAATCTTTCGTAGTGCCTCCTGATATTGTCATTCAAACAGGACACCATTTCGCCGATGTTTATGTCAGACATCGTGACACTCGTCGGACTCAGAGCGTGAGAGGGAAAAAAAAATCACTGACGGTAAAACCGGACTAAAAAAAAGTAACTTAAATGGATAGCCGATGGAAAACCGACGAGCGAATAATACAATCACGATAAAAGTTTCGTGAAAATTAAACGATAGTTGAAAATAGTCACAAAGTTACGGTTCATATTCTGTTTCCTTTGCAATAAAGTTGATCAAATTGCGAAAACCGGTTCAAAACGAAGAATTTCGCTGGTTCATACGGATGTACACGCCTGAATCGAAAAGGAGCTAAAAACGGGAGATGTAAAAATGCGGGAGGGTAAAATATAGGTTGAGTAATGACGTCACAGCGAAGTTCCATTTTCCATCTTCCTCACTCTCATGGCACCATAAAAATCGATATCTCACTCGTCTCCGCATTATTTTTATATTTTATAATTAACATACTTGCAGTCAACGTAAAAAGTCACTCAGACTTCATTTTTATAGGAAATTTTGACTTCGAGAGTGTCTCGGTAACAGGTTTGAGAAAAAGAGAGATGGCGTCATCGAAGGATGTGAGAAAGAGTGAGACAAAAGATTCAACCAAATAAAACCTATGAGATAAAATGTCTCCAACGAAATCCATTCTAAAAAGTATATTTTACTATCAGATTAGGTTGCGAATCCGAAGTTTGGAGCTTTTCGGGGAATAACAGCTATCAAACATTTCTGACAAATCAGAATGCATTGGTGAGTCTTTGGTCTCACTGTTGACGAAACGGTGATGCTAAAATCTCATCACTGGTGCATCCAAACCGTTGCCGGACCTCCAATTCACACCCAAACCTCATAATAAAATATGCTTTAAGACCGGATTTTTTTTTTTTTTTTTTTTTTTTTTTTTTTTTTTTTTTTTTTTTTTTTTTTGAAAACTTTTGAACCGATGAAAGATATTTTTATGAGAGCAAGAATGTGCTTGATAAAAGACGAATGAATGAGGAAAACCCGGAAAAGTCAACGGAGTAAGAAGACTGTGGTAAATAGATAAATATGTCAAATTTTAATGTCATGTGACGTCACACAAAACCGACCTTTGGGAAAAAATTAGAGACATGTTAAAATACACACTATGAGGTTAACACGCACAAACTTCAAAAACACGAAAATAATTATTTCGGAGGCCACAAAAAAAAAAAAAAATTAATAATCAAATCAAATTCTACAAACTATTCTAACATGTCAGGTACACTCATATAGTGCGTCACGACTTATCCTCAAACTTTGTACAATCGGTTAGTTATAAAAAGCGAGAATCCTCGTAAAGTAAAAGATTTTGCTCAACCAATCATTCAATCCGAATAAACGACCGATTGAATGAAAGGAAACCAAGTTGCATAAGTTTTGTTAATGGGAAACTCTGAAAAGCAAAAACACACGATGCTGTAGTAAAGACACGAGGAAAACTTCTAAAGAAGCCACTCAAAAAGCATAAAGAAACTCGGAGCTCGGAAAGAAAAAAAGAGGCAGACGAATTATGCTTCATTAAATTGTTAACAACTAAACTGTGTATAAACACCGTGAAAATTACAGACCTTCCCATTGGGCTTGTTCGTCTTTGTTGCCAGCCTTCACGAAATTTGAATCTTAATTGAGGGTCTGACGATCTTACCGTATGTTTGAAAATTCCGAGGACTGAAATGAAGTAGCGACAGCAGATAAATTTCGAAGCTACACCGGGTACTTCCTAAAAACATTTTTATCATCCATGCCGGCCGGTTCACACGTAAACTGAAATTTCGAACCATACATTTGCCAACTCCCTTCCACTTCGGATTGTTTAGATTTAGAAGAGATTTTAGACAAATTGACAACGCGAATATTTTCAAGTTGAAGAAGGTCAAGACTTATGCAGACCTTAAGGTCTGTAATTAAAGAAGCTAAAAAAGCTATGTTTATTTATTATTATATGAATTATTTAAGATTATTTAAATCTTTTATATTATATATTTATAATTTAAAATATAAATTTTTATATATAGCGTAGACTAGCTACTACTGCAGTTATTTTTACTATACAAATAGTAAGTTTATTAAAATGCAATTAAGTTATTCTTAAAAAAGCTTGTTAATTTTTAAATTAAAACACCCTAACTAATGAGCTTTAAATAAAATAAACCTAATTGACTTATATTAAAATTGCTAAATTGAATATATAGTCTAACAATGACTTTATTTTTCTAAGTCCCCCATTTAACTAAATCGCAAATTTGGCCCTTTTTCAGGCATTTCAAACTACTTGAGATAAATCACCAGCTTTGAGGCCTATAGCCCAAATAAGCCCTACCTGCGGAGAGGAGACCTAATTAACCTAATAATTGTAAGGATTTTAAAATCCTTACAATTATTCTTTTTTCACTTTTTCATTTAATTTATGATCCAATCCTGTAATCCGTTGACATGCGTATTAAACAACTGATTATGATATTGAGAGTTGAGACTTGAATCAGTATCGTCATAGAAGCTTAAAACGTCTTGTACATTACATTTTGTAATTTCTCTCTCCCCCCCCCCCCCGCCCAAGAGACCGCGATATTTTCGTTTTTACTTTTGGGTGTACAGTTTGTTCTTTTCGTAAAGTTTCCAAACTTTTGGAGAGAGAGCAAAATGGGGGGGGGGGTGTCTTGCTACTCGTAGATATCTACAAGAATGGGTCTGTTGCCTACTTTTGCTACAACAATATAGAACCTTGATTCTTATGTAAAAATCGGCGAAAATAACGATGCGCACATTAAAAACGTTCAAAATCCACTCATTAACTCAGGAAATCACTTCAATTTCAAACAGTCCGCGCTACACTAGACACTATTTGCACCGGTATACTACTACATAGACGGAACCACCGTGCATAAGTAAACAACATCGGAACTACAAAATGATGGAATTTCTATTTCAATACGTGAAGAAATATAAGCTGCATTTGCTGTCTGGTCTTTTCGGTTTATCATAGATTACAAAATAATATAAGAAAATATGTACGCATCTAAACGAAACATTTCAATGTTTGTAAGTTCTGTTCATGCGTTTACATAAACGAGAGGGTTCCATCTATGTAGTTATAAGTCGGTGATATAGTGTCTAGTGTAGCGCGGGCTGTTTGAAATGGAAGGTATTTTCTGAGTTAATGAATGGATTTTGAAAGTTTTTAATGTGCGCATCGTTATTTCCGCCGAATTTTACGTTAGAAACAATGTGTCATATTGATGTAGCAAAAGTACGCAACAGACCCATTGATGGAAATTCGGTCCTCGCCGCTTGTGCGCAAAAAGGACAAAGAACCCCCCCCCCCCCCCCAAGTAGAGGGGGGAGCAGGAGCAGTACTTTATCGATGTATGGCAAGTCTTTTCAATACGTCACATTAGAGCTCTGATCATATTTTTTTTTTATTGTTATTACTTATTAGTTATTTTTTTGTGTGTGTGTGAAAAATTACCCGCAATATTATTGACACCGAGATTACAATCTGACAACGTTCCATTTTGTCAATTCAAACCCACGAAAAAAGACCGAAGTCGTGGATGCTGTTGAACTCGACCTTCTAAGTGGGTTTCGTTGGACAGATAAAATGAAATGTTGCCAGATTACAAGACGCCGCGCTGCGCTGCGACGCTAAATATTGGGAATAAATTAAGTGTAGACTTTGAGTACGCACTCTCAAAGTGTCAACGAGTTCGATTTTTTGCAGGGTTGCCGTTTTACTTCCCAATTTCAAGTGTGATTCCACCGGAGGAAATAAAAGGAAGATCAATCTTAAGAGCAGTATGACTATTGACTACATCACATGAAAACACAGTAATTTATAATCTTACTGTCCACTGATGGAATGATCGATGAATTGAAAGGGATTACCAAATTCATCGGTCATTTTACCGCTTGAAAAAAAAAAAACAAATTAGTTTACAGTTATAAAAATCTTTTTGTTCGCCGATGGAAATCACCGTTAATTTTGGGGGTTTCCTTCAATTCACGCCAAACGACAACCCTGATTCTTTCCTGCTCGGAAAAGATTCACTTTTATAGTTTAGCAGCGACAAGACGCTGCATCAATGAGGACTAATTTGACATGCAGCTATTCCGAGGTCCTCATGAGTATACTTACAGTTCTATCTTTAGTGGTTTTTTTTTTTTTTTTTTTTTTTTTTTTTTTTTTTTTAAGCATTGAAAGTGTTACAATCAATATTTAACGACGCGAAGTCTAAGGGCAAGCGATTCACGAGTCACGATGACCGGTGTACACACATTTTTACACGCACTAGTTTTGGCTAAGCAATAGAGCATGTCACCCTATTGTTGAGCTTGCACACTACACGAGTAAAGCGCTGCCTGGGTGCGGCAAGCGGCACCGCGGACAGGAAAGGAGGGACGACAGCCGCGGTGGCGCATGATGGACTGATGGAGCGGCGCTCAGTGGAGGGTTCCCTTAAATTGGTTGGAAAAGTCATGCATCATGTAGAAACAGACAAATTTGATAGGGAATCCCTTTGACACAGAATACTCTAATCAGAACGGAAACTCCCATAAGAGCCAATGGAAACAAGATTTGGAATTTACTGGCACAAACTGGCAACTGTGCCTACTCACTTCTCAAGATGGCGGACATGCTTTTTCAGGCTATACAACCAATCACAACTCGGCCAGTTGCCGAAGATCTGCCGAAGATTGCCGAAGATGCTCACTTTCGAACATGGCGGCCCGAAATAAAGAATGTTTCAAAATGAATTAGAGTTTCCGTTCTGATTAGAGTATTCTGTGCCTTTGAGACTCGCTATAAGTCACAGGGCTGCCGTTTTGCGTATGATCAATGCTATTTTTCTATTCACCGATGATTCAACCGGTTGAGAAAAGATTACACAGTTCAGTTGAGTGTATGACTGTAATGCACGAAAATACTCTGATCTGTAATCTTTCCTTAGTCGGTGGAAACTCCGTTGATTGATTAAAATGTCCGCAAGTTTTTTAAAGTCATCGACGACTCCACCGGTTAAGAAAAGATTACAGATGCGAGTATTTTAGTATATTACAGTCAGGCACTGAACTGAACTACGTAATCTTTTCTCAACCGGTGGAATCATCGGTGAATAGAAAACTAGTATTGATTATACGCAAAACGGCAGCTCTGATAAGTCAGTCATTTTAAAATTTGGTTTAACCCTTCCATTAATACGCCCGATTAAATTCGTTCACGTCACTCGCTGAGAAAAAAATTCCTGTCATACAATAACCACCACCGCTCCGGACCAGAGCTCCGGTTACTTTGACAAGAATCCTGTTTAATACTTTCCTAAATGGCATACCGGTTGAATTAACTTGAAAACTTTTCTCGGTGATGATATCAATGTACACACCTTAATTCAATGAAGCTCTTGCAAGTCAATTTGCTTCAGGGAAATGGATTATTATCAATTCTGTTGCAAAATGCTGCGGAAATAACATTGAGACCATTGAAAAAGTCTAAAAATCACTCCTCGCAAAGAAAACTTAGCTGAAAGTTCAGATAGACCACCCATTTATGGATCCACTTCTTAAACGTTTCGCACCTCCAAACTAAAGAACAGTTCATTGGAAGTAAAGTGCCGTCCTTCTCAAGTGAGAAAAAAAAAAAAAAAAAAAAAAAAAAAAAATCATGTTTTGTATAGTAAGTACTATACAAAACATGATTTTTTTTTTTTTTTTTTTTCGTATTTCTCGCGGAACTAAATCTGTTAAAATTAATCCTTTTTACTGTTTGAAAACCAAGTGCAACAAGCTTGTTGTTACATGTCGTAGGTTATGTTATTTTGCTTCGGGGTCCAAAACAAAAATACGGAGTGCATACATTCACGGGTGATTCTTCTAAACTTAGAACCACGTTTTCTTTGAGAGGAGTGAGTTGTAGACTGTTTTACATCAGAGTTGATAGTTCAATTGCCTCCATGGAAAAACCTTGCAAGAACTCCGTTTACACACAGCTTCCAATTTCTTATCGACAGAAAAAGTGACTCCAAATTGTCGGCATTTCTAAAGAGTGTATCGTTGAACGCCCTCAATTCACGGCATATGCAAAATTGACACCGCGGAGTAGGAACATTTAACTACCCACTACATTTAAACGAACGAGCGTTTGATTTGTCTCACAATCAGTAACTTGGTAGTTATATAAGGGAATAAACGCATTAATTGAGTTAATGGGTCACTTTAGCAACTTTTTAACTCTCCCAGCGTCAGTTTCAAGTGATTTCACCTCATGCTTCATTCACGAGAAACCATTGAACGACTCAGAACACGACCCTAAATTCTCTGCAGGTATGTCAAGCTGCTGACGATTTCGAGTCGATAATAAATTCCGAAGCTGGATGTCTATGTGCAGAAAAAAAATAACTACGTGTATAGTTAGTTAACTTCTACATAGAGCCATCCATTCAACTATCAAAGTTCTTGCGAAGAGGATTCAATGGAAACTCAGGAGTGTTATATTCTATGGCCGTTCACAGAACGTAAAAAAAAATTAGCAATTTAGATCACTTCCATTCCATTTTTCTCTTTTTTTCTGCGCGGAGACGTCCTCGAGTTGCCGTGCGCTACCTTCACGCCTTGTCTCATTATCAGCTCCCGCAGCACACGATTTACAAATAGTTATGGCGAACATTAAAACACATTTACTTGGGAGATGTAAAGCTCAATAGACAATCAAATAGAGCAACACCACTCTTTGTTCCAAGATATGGCTCGTAGAGTTGATAAATCGATATTTTAACCAATGACAAAAATCGAAATCAAAGCGAAAAGCAATGGCGCCCTTATAGGATATCCCTCATTTTTTGTGGAAATACATAGGTTTAAAAAGGCTAAAGAGAGGGGACTTTATACCGGCTGCTATCCTTCCATAACATACATGTTTCAATGGAGAGAAGAGGGAAATGGAAATCGTTGGCGCACCCAGGATCTGCCGTATCTCTTGTTCCATATTTACAAATGGGTTTAACCCTTTATGGACCAAGCCCGAGTATACTCGTTTTTCTTCTCAAGCCTACTTCAGCTTGTTCCAGTCTTCATTCTGGATAAACGCGACTATCGATGAAAACATGTACAAGATAAGATGTTTTCGAGCGCCTTCAAACAGTCGTATAGGCAATTCCAACTCCCCCGAGTACGAACAGTTAACTACCTTCCCTTTATAAACGGAAGAGTGTTCTATTGAAATAACCTGGCCTTTAGAGGGTTAAGGTGGATCCTCAGCGTTTAGTTCCATATTCTGCCACCAGAGAAAGATACGATCTTTAAATGGAAAAAATTAATGGTAAACGCAAAAAAATGAAAAAAAGGGCTTCGATGGAGCCTCGGAAGCACTCTAAGGAACATTCTAGAACAAACCGTATGCTAAAATGTTACGAAATAAGCGAGAAACTATTGAATTTCGTAAACCCCCTAATGGCGTCTAGTTCTATATTGGACGCCATTAGGGGGTTTACGAAATTCAATAGTTTCTCGCTTATTCCGTAACATTTTAGCATACGGTTTGTACTAGAATGTTCCTTAGATTGCTTCCGAGGCTCCATCGAAGCCCTTTTTTTCATTTTTTTGCGTTTACCATTATTTTTTTCCATTTAAAGATCGCATCTTTCTCTGGTGGCAGAATATGGAACTAAACGCTGAGGATCCACCTTAAAAAGGATACAGAGTGTGCCTTATCTATCCTTGTCCAACATGCATGGTTTAAAATGGAGGAGAGAGAGAAAGATAATGAGTTAGTGGCACACCCAGGAACCCAATGCATGATTGTAAATTGCAAATAAGATTAGTTTTTCAGACTTTCGTCAATGTTTCTTTTTTCTTCATGCGGTTTATCAATTTCAAGGCTTTATACTTCAGATGAAATACGAATTTGCTGTTAAAACATGGGGTTTTATGACGTCAGCGCAGAGCTTATTCCCAAACAGGCATCACATGTCAACCGAGGGGACCATATAAACGCTGTCGCAAACCCTCATTTTGGCCTCAATACTTTACTCCTTGGAGGGCTAAGGAGTGGGTTCAGAGGCATACCTAAACTTCAAATTCGTTCATGCTGTCGAATCTACAAATTCTGTAAAAGACAAAAAGATGACACAAGACTACACTCCTTAAACAGTTTTTTCCAGAAGGGCTCTACAATCTACAAATATAGAGTGTGCTGGGTCTCATGCATCTTCATGTTCATGTCTGTTAAAAAGTCTGTTTCCCATTTTTTTTTTTTTTTTTTTTTTACACGGCTAAACTCGTGGATTTCAGCATTTATCCTTCTCTCTCTCAGCGCATTATAGGATGCGCGTGTTCCTTAAGAACAGATCAGAGCAGTCACGTGACTTCCACTCCTTCCTTCCGCTGTCCTTTTCTAACACATGCGATAAAATGGTGAGTGGGAAGGGGAGAGGGATGGAGGGAGAAAAATAGAGAGAGAGAGAGAAAGAGAGAGAGAGAGAGAGAGAGAGAGAGAGAGAGAGAGAGAGAGAGAGAGAGAGAGCATATGCAAATGCTCATTGCACAGGATTTCTTGTTTTCGGCTCACACCCTGGCGTCTAAATCTCCACGGGTCTATAACGCGCGCACGCCCGAGTCGATCCTACATTGGCATGCGCTGCTACACGACCATCAGGGCTGATTGCAGAGGTCGCCTTTGAGCCGAGATCGTCGCATCGCGTCGGCTGTAAGTACGTGCATAACAATTTCTTTGAAAAACAGGAGAAAAAAAAACCGTGAGGGGGAGGGGGGGGCTTTGGAGAATGGAGGTAGCGCGGCCCATCAGGAATTAAGAAGCAGGCATCACTGGCTTCAACTACGTTCCTCCATCCATGGTTTCCTCGGCCGCGCCGCGCCGTTCGGATGTATGTAGATGCAGCGAACGCAGAAGCTGGAAACCGCAAAGTTGCCAGACGTGGAATAAAAGATTCGCCTACTTCTAGTGCGACTTCAATATAAAAGTAGGCGGATTTCGTTTTGGCCTCATCCGACAACCGCGATGCCGATGCCATGGAAGCTGATGCCCGCCGCGCCGCGCCGCCGCGGAGCGATCTCTGCGCTCGCGACTAGCGAGACTCTTCGCGGTTCTCTCGCGCTGCCTCGCTGGCTAACCGGCTCGTTCTGACCGGATCCTGGGATGCTGGATGCAAGGTGGATCCGCGCTCACCAATCAGGTGGGGGAGCCGTGTAATTTGCTGACGTCACGGTAAAAGCTTCTGCTCTCGTGGCTTGTGAGTATAATCGTGTATCAAGTCATACCGAATCCTCACCGTGTACCTGAGCCACGCGCCACGCCCACTCCCCCCTCCCCTATCTACCCCATCACCCATAGCCGTAGCCAGGATACTATCTTTCTCTCTCTTCGTCCATTTGGAGGCAAGTGTTAGAAAAGGACAAAAAGATGGGCTGAAGTCACGTGACAGCCCCTATATCCATCCTTTTCTAACACATGCGTTTAAAGGGGCTCAGAGAGAGAAAGACAATATCCTGGCTACGGCTATGCCATCACCGGTTCTTGCAGAAGTGACGACGACAATCATGGAGGAATCGCTTCCACCTGATATAATACCACCATGGACCGGATGACTAGATGACTGGATTAGATACTTGCCAGCGAGATATAAGAGAGATGATGCTTGTATAAGTGTGTGTATGTGTGAATGAATGCGAGTTGGTTTGCGCATGTGTTTGTGTGCGTCCAACCGAGGCCTCGGGCAGGCGGGACTCGGAGACTCAGAGTCAGAGGACTATTTGTATCATCCCTCGACCTTGATCGTTTCCCCCTCCCCTCAACCATTCTATCCCTCTCCGATTTTACTACATACTCCTCCGTGTATATACCTCTCTCTCTCTCTCTCTCTCTCTCTCTCTCTCTCTCTCTCTCTCTCTCTCTCTCTCTCTCTCTCTCTCTCTCTCTCTCTCTCTCTCTCTCTCTCTCTCTCTCTCTCTCTCTCTCTCTCTCTCTCTCTCTCTCTCTCTCTCTCTCTCTCTCTCTCTCTCGTCTGTTTTCAAAACAGCATCCACTTATCGCTCTCGTGTTCCGCGAGAACACCGCGCCTCTCTCACTCTCGTCATTCCCGGAATATCTCTTTCCCGCGCTCTATAGAGACTCTCGGCCCGTATTATGTGCTTACACGCTGTTTTTTTTTCTCGCCCCCCCCCTCACTCCAGATCTGTGGGGACGCCATAAAACGTTCCCTCCCGACGGACGCGACGCAACCATTTGCGGGGGTCCGCAAATGCCATTTTTAAATTCTTTCAATGAACCTGGAGTGAGGGAGTGAGCTCTATCGTCCTTCAACGTTTGAAAGATCCATCTCTGACAATTGGATCACACGAGTGTAAGTTGCGATCTCTCCAATCCTCCACTCCTGAAGACTCGAATCGTTTAAAAATCCGTATACCGCAAAATTAAGCAACCGGTCTCTCCCTCCGTAGATTGTAAAGTTTAACCCTTCAATACACGACCCCCTCCCCCCCAATACAACCATTCGTATCGGTCAGCATATGCCTTTTTCACATTCTCCCAATGACCCTATAGTAAGGGTGCGAACTCTTATTTCACATTTGTAAGATCCATCGCTGACAATTATTGGAAGACGCTCAAGTAAAATTAATCCTCAATCTTTGATCTCTCCAATATCCTTCAGCCGTCACTTCTAAGCAATCAATTCGACCTTTTTGCGATTATGAATTCTACGTCCTCGAAAATGCTTAGTTATGCCTCGTTCCACGGCTGAAACTGCCGGAATCAACAAGACATTACAGATTAAACGATGCATTTGGAGGTTGGAATCACCCACATGTGATTGTTGTTGTTGCGGAATTGGAGGGATTTCGGGCGATTCTAACCTACAAATGCAACATTTAATCAGTAATATCTTATTGATTCGGAAGGATTTGTCAAGGAACCAGGCATTATTAAGTATTGACGAGGACGTTAAATGCATAATCGCAAAACGTTTGCAATAATTGTTTGATTTATGAGTCCTAAATTCCTGTTCAAAAGGCCCTCGAACAGCAATCAATACGAAACATCGCTCTACTAAAACAGTATTTTACCGGTTCCAAGCTCTGGTGCTATAACGTTACTATACTTCTCATATTGCATAATAGAATTGCAATGAAACATTCTGAGCTTTGGCTTTTGATTAAAGAGCACTTTATCACAATTTTTACGTCCCGGGCAAGTTCCGTTTTGATTGGAAGAAATTAAATTAAAATTTCGCCAAACATTATTGATGAGCTTTATTACCTTCACTTCTGAAATGAGCTCTCTAAGCGCGACAGGCCCATTCTTTGCAGCGAGATTAACCCTTTAATGCGCGCATTTTGGGATTTGAGTTTTTTTGAGATTTATTTAGACCGTTCGAAAGAGGACTCTTTTTTAAGAACTTTGATGGGTCACACAACTTTTTGAAAAATGTCCATTTAAATTCCATTGAATCACATGTTACATTATTTTGTGCCTCAGGGGTGCCATGGCGCAGTTAAGGGTTAAAAGCTGTTTACCTCTTGACTTCACTTTATACTATACTCTGTTCACGATAAGAAGGCGGGTGAGAATTCTGGTAGTAATGCACTATTTAGCAACAGTGCGGCTATACCGGCTACTCCAACCCTTTGCAGGGGCCGTTGTTCTTCCGACTTCTCTCTTGGCACGGAGGATTTCCAAGAACCGACAGACTCTAAAATTTACACCCGTCCAGTAAAAATTGCAAACTGTCAATGATACGAAAAAACGAACGAAATTTTCGCCCTAAAGGGCCAAAACTCGGCGAAAATAGTCGAGTTCCAATATTAATGACTCTCAGAAATTCGTATTTTTCAGTCCGAATTAAATTCAGGATATTTCGTCTACTATCAAATTTATAAGAGTCAGGGGCGTCATTTCGGGTTCGGCTTGGGGGGGGGGGGGGCAAAAATGTGATGACCTTTTTTTTTTTTTTTTTGCTCATGAATATTATTTTAGACATTCTACAGCCCTGCATATCCTGTATTTAGGCCCTAAATTCCAACAAAACTCGTTAATGACCAACAAATCTTAGTTCGAAACTTTTTCTTCTCAAAATAAAAAATAAAAAATAACTTTTTTCACTTTTGGCCGACCCTTGGGGGGGCAGTTGCCCCCCCCCCTGCCCCCCCGCAAATGACGCTACTGATAAGAGTCATCAACAATCAAAGCCGACTATTTTTGCCGAGTTTTGGCTCTTTAGGGCGAAAATTTCGTCCGTTTTTTCGTATTTTTGACCGTTCGCAAATTTTACTGGACGTGTGT
Source organism: Trialeurodes vaporariorum (assembly GCA_011764245.1). NCBI lineage: Eukaryota > Metazoa > Arthropoda > Insecta > Hemiptera > Aleyrodidae > Trialeurodes > Trialeurodes vaporariorum. The sequence goes on from VMOF01000002.1 coordinate 76,987,894, forward strand.
AAATGTTTGAGTCCGTCGGTTCTTGGAAATCCTCCGTGCCAAGAGAGAAGTATAGGAAGAACAACGGCCACTGCGAAGGGTTGGAATAGCCGGTATAGCCACACTGTTGCTAAATAGTGCATTACTACCTGAATTCTCACCCGCCTTCATATCGTAAACAGAGTATGTATAACTAGCCGCCCCACGTCTGTCTATAAGATTTTAGGAGTCTACGTCAATGTCGGCTCGTGTTATTTGGCAACGGTGGATTTCCTCTATTTAAACCAATAAAAAAACAAAAAAATCGATTCTTTAGTAAAGCACCTAGCTTCATCAAAAATAGATACTTTTGTACTGGTTCAATTAGCAAAAATTTATAGTTGCCAGAGTGCACGAGCCACAACTGGTAAACTTGAATCATGGGGTCCAGAAAGTAGAAGGTAGACAGACGAGAGCGAGAGCTTTGCCGCCGAGAGGGAGAGGGGAGAGGTAGGAGAGAGAGAGCGCTACCCTTCCCCTCCAGTTCATACTTAAAACTACAATTTGCGGCGCTCACAGCAACACGGAAAAAAATTATAATAGGGGCTACCAGAATTACTTCTACGTAATAGTTAAATATTCATTCGCGTATCCTTAACTAGATTTCTGGTAATATTCAAAATACATTTTTCGTTGAAACCAGCAATTTCTTCACACACGGAAAAAAAAGATCAGTGAAAATAACCATACGGATACCTGATTTTGGCACCTGCTAGATGTTATGGTAATGTTAACCAGAAGTATACTATGTTTTGACTAGGTACTAGGTGATGTTACCTGATTGCATGTCGAATTTACTCAAAGTATCGGTAAATGTACCATACTTCTGGACAAGTTTACCATAACATCTAGCAGGTGCCAAAATCAGGTATCCGTATGGTTATTTTCACTGATCTTTTTTTTCCGTGCAGATACCAGAATTTACAATGGGGCAGTTGCAAAGGTCTGAAATTTTGTATTTTTTTTAAAGAAAATGAAAGTATACTTGATGAGCTGAGAACAAAGATGCCTTTGGTTTCTAATTGTGTCCCATTGTTCCGGAGATGAGATTTTGGCCCAAAATACATTGTTTTAAATGGGAATTCCGCGTAGTGACGTCGCTACGCACACGATTTTTCACAACTGTACACGTGTGTATCTCCGAAACCGAGAAACTCAAGAAAAAACCAAAGGCACCATTGTTCTCAGCTCATCAAGTACTATCATTTTCTTTATAAAAAACACAATATTATAGACCCTTGCAACTGCCCCATAAACCATTCCGTAGAAGTAATTCTGGTAGCCCCTAATGTAAATTTTTCTCCGTGAAACTTTTTCAATTTTTTTTTTTTTTTTTTTTTTTTTTTTTTTTTTTTTTTTTTTTTTTTTTTTTATAAAGAATCCTCATAAAATACATCAGGGAATATCCAATATCCATGCTTGATTTGTAGGAAATCGCTTTGGTCAGTACACGCGAAAAGTTGAGAACAGTTTGAAAGAGAGGGCATCTTAACACTGTTCAAAGATAATGTATGATGATTCAACATTGTTTTTTCAGGACTGACTGTACCGTTCAACCAAAAAAACTCGGGCCACACGAAAACTTGTAGTTCGCTATAGCTTGAGTATGCGGCCGGCCCCGGCCGGCGCGACGCGGGCGTCGGCAGAAGCGCGTGATGGAGCAGACGAACGGACGTCCGACACGCGACGCGGCGCGAAGGGCGCGGTGACCTGAGCTGGTGTGCGGCGCCGAGCCGAGCGGCGCGAACTTGAACTTGCCGGGTCGGCCACTTCTTTCAAAATAAGCGCGGTCGCTAGCGGTCTTGTGGCTGCGCTGCATCAGAGCAAGCGGCGACGCACTGTGGTCCAAACAAACCAATAACGAGTAGTAAAAATATAAAAATCAAAGATTACTTTGACACCTTCCTGAAAGAGTATATTACAAGCGCAAGCGCTATAGACTGTTTTAATAGAGCGATATATCGTATCGATTACCGTCCGAGGGCCTCTGGTTCCAAACAAACTCTAATTCAATGCATTTTCCCCATAAGCGGATTTTTGAACGGAAATTTAGACTATTAAATCAAACAATTAATGCGACCTTTTTGCGATTATGAATTCTACGTCCAAAAAATACTTCGTTTTGCCTGGTTCCACCCGTAAAACTGCCAAAATCAACAAGATATTACAGATTAAACGATGCGTTTAGAGGTTAGAATCACCCAAATGTTATTGTTGTTGTGAAATTGGCGGGATTTCGGGCGATTCTAACCTACAAATGCAACATTTAATCCGTAACATCTTATTGATTTCGGCAGTTTTAGTCAAGGAACCAGGTATAAGTAAGCATTTTTGAGGACGTAAAATTCATAATCGCAAAAAGGTCGCATAAATTGTTTGATTTAATACCCTAAATTTCCGATCAAAAGTTCGCTTATGGGGAAATTACATTAAACCAGAGTTTGTTTGGAACCAGAGGCCCTAGAACGGCAATCGATACGATATATCGCTCTGACGCTCTACTAAAACAGTCTATTAAAAAGTAATTTTAAAATTGGAATCCTCGACCTTTCCATCATCAGACACCACCATGGAAAATATAATGGACTGCCTGCAAGGTTTTTCTGTATAGGCAAATGGAGAATATCAATGGGTCTGTTGCAAAATTTTGCTTCATCGATATGGTGGGTTGATTCATGACTGTAAACTTGCATGAAAATCACATGAAAAGTATCGGAAAATCTCAAAATCTACTCACAACCTCAATAAATGCGTTTGATAGAATTCAAACATGGCGGTCGAATTGTAGCGGATCACAATGGGGCTCTTGCGAACTTTTGCTACACAGGATTGACGAGTTGATTCATGCATAAAAACCTGTAACAATTACGATGAGTACACTAAAAAATCACGAAATTCACTCTCAGAATCGAGCTGAATGGCGGTTCGACGCAGGTATCATGGGAGATTCCTATATCTAAACTGAGACATACCTCTGTGTTTCCAAAGAGAAAGTGGCATATGAGACAGGAATCTCCCATGATACCTGCGTCGAACCGCCATTACAATCTTGCCATTTATGTAGTTTTGTAGGTTTATTACTGAATTTTATACTTTCTCAGTGTGATTTTTGTGATTTTTGCTGGTTTTTACATAAGAATGGACTATTCATTTGCTCACAGCAAAAGTTTGCAAGAGCCCCATTGAAGGGGTCCCATCTAATTGCAGCTTTTTCCATAGTGAATCACTTTTCCCAGCATAAAAAGTTGCGGTTAAATGGGAATCAATGGCGTAGCGTGCAATTTGGCAACGTTGCATTGTGTCTATTTAAAGCCACGTAAAAGGTCGAATGCGAAGGTGTTCACCGAGCACCCAATAGTTCGATCTTTTTCATGGGTTTAAAGGGATGAACTGAAACGTTACCAAATTGCACGCTACGCCATGCGCTGATGGGAATTCCTTGGCCATCTTTGAATTTAATGAAACGCATAAATATTGAGTTAGAGTGGATTTTGAGAGTTTTTTATGCTTTCAATGTGATTTTCACACAATTTTAAACAACAGAACCGACCCTCCATAACGCTGAGGCGAAATTTTGAAGAGACCCATTTTTGTGTAAAATACTACGAAAATAACGATGAGATCATGAAAAAAGTCTAAAACTCATCACAAGGAAACTTAGTTCTATGTTCAGTTTTGCACTCAAAACAAATAGAACAACACGTTTTGAATAAGGCGCAGTCTTTTTCACTTATAATTTAACGTACAGCTTTTTTGTTAGTGTCACCGTGTTCCTTGCAGCAAAATCTGTAAGAATCAACCTTCAAGTTTCACTGATAGAAAATCAAATGCACCAATCTTACTGTTCCAATTAATTCGTAGGTTATGTTCTTTTGTTTGGGGGTGCAAAACGTAAGGTGTACATACATACACAGGTGGTCCATCTGAACTTTTCGCTAAGTTTTCGCAGAGAGAAGTGCGAGCTTTAGACTTTTTTCCATAGTCTCATCGTTATTTCTGCAACATTTTACAAAAGAATAATGGTCCCTTTGCAGACAGCAAAACCTTGCAAGAACTATACATTTTTTAGTGAAATGTTCCGTTTTCGATTAATGAATCGTCATTTACTTACAAACGAAAAAAAAAAATTACGCACGGGTCACTTTCCTGCATTTGGTTTCACATGAAATGTCGCTGGTGAATTAATCTCGCGTCTGAGGTGTCAACTTGTGCAAGCAGATCTGGCACAAGCTAAGTACTTTACCCGTATTCATAAAGAAAACCGGTTAAAACATCAGCCGTGATGCAACTAGCATATTGAGGTGAGCAAAAAGATTGCAAAAATCTGACTGCAAAGATTACATATCATACAAATTGGAAACAAACTTACAAGAGGACTAAGCATTCCCCAGATTTTGAAATCTTCCTAATCCCCTCAAAATATTTGTACACTCGAAAGTGGCAATCTGGAGTATCTGGACGTCGAACTCAAAATTGGCACTCCTTCCGGATAATGTCCATTAATGAAGACGCCGGTAAACACACGCAACTGATGTAACGACAAGAGTCATATTTTTCAACAAAACACGGTTAATTGAAATAAGTTTTTTTTTTTTTTTTTTTTTTTTTTTTTTTTTTTTTTTTTTTTTTTTTTTTATCCAGCAAACCGCTAATCGCGCAACGGTTTAACAGTTAGATTCCATTAAATTTGAATTTGTGTAACCCCCCCCCCCATTTAAGGTAAAAAGATAAGAGGAACAGAGGCAGACAAACGACCCATGCATGCTTCACTTGAGAAAATTGATCTTTACTTTGCGCGATATCAGCGGAGGTTCGTTGAATGCGATGTATCGACGCCTAAACTCCGTGTACGAACCTACGGAAAGCAATCGATCTTTAAAAGGTGCAACGGAGTAGTTGCTATAGCGTCTGAAATGTGGTTTTCCTTAAAAAAAAAAAAAAAAAAAAAAAAAAAAAAAAAAAAAAAAAAGCTTTCATTGATGAATTGCGAACAGAAGGGCATTTTGGTTTTTTTCCTAAAGTCTGCGGTTTCGGAGATACATTTGCGTGAAGATGCAACAAATTGTGAGTATTAATTGTGACGTCACAACCAGAGACAATACATAATAGAGACCACGCACTAGCCGTGCGCGCGGTGGCTGACTTATTTTTCGGGACTCAACAGGAATTAACACAGGGAGCATGAGAGTGCACCATCCAACACGGTCCATACGTTGACTGATGCAATTTCGGTGCTTCTGGCTTCACTAGGCAAAAATCTCAACGATGTTTCTCATCAGTCAACGTATGGACCATGTTAGCGGTGTTCTGTTGAGACCCCGAAAAAAAAAAAATTGCCACCGCGCGCAAACATGGGCAAGATAGATAGTGCGTGGTCTCTATTATATATTGTCTCTTGTCACAACGCAGAATTCCAATTAAAACAATATATTTTGGGCCGAAGTCGCATCAATGTACAATGAAACTCACTTTTTAGAAACCGAATAAGGTATCCTTCTTTTCAGCCCAAAGAGTGCTTTCACTTCCTCACTCATGCAAAACAACGAAATTCAGAAGCTTGTAACTGAGCCCCCAATAAATCGATACTTTAGCACAGGTTCAAGGAGGAGAAGAACAATTTTCGATTGTTCACGAGCCACCATTGCATTGCACCCGGAGGGCGGGACTCGGCAGAAACAGATCCAGAAAATATAAGTGTCGGTGGAAGCAATTTTGGGCTTTTTCCATTGAAAAAAGGCAACTTTTGAGGGATTTGGAGGGGGGCCCCCCCGTGCATCCGCCACTGGGGGTTCACGCCCCCCCCCCCGTGGATCCGCCACTGGGATTGAGGGTCCCCATCAGTTATGGGACCAATTGGGACCTCTCTGTTTCTATTGCTCGTTGGTTTAAACCACAAGATATTATCTAAGCGCAGAATAAGAGCTGCGGCAAGCTGAGTCGTTCGGTGCTTAATGCATAGGCGGCGCGTATAAGGGGCTATTGGGGCTATAGCCCCCCCCCCCACTTTTTTGGGAACGAGGGGCTAAAAAAAAAAAAAAAAAAAAAAAAAAAAAAAAAAAAAAAAAAAAAAAAGAAGAATGAAAAAGCGTTATCAATTTCTCATCACCATCTGTCTGCTTCATCCAGAAGTTACTAAGGAAAAGAGACAGTCACCTTTTGTTTATATTCTTAAAAAATTTTCCTAACCAAATTGTTTCAAGTGTGTCTATTTAGTCCAAATTTTCAGTATTTTTAAATTTAGCCCCTTTCAAGTCAAAATTACAAGTGTTCCAAAAGAAAAAATGGTTATTTAGCCCCCCACCCGCCTGCGTCAAACTTTGTTTTGAAAAAAGTGAAGAAAGAAAGAAAAAAAAAATGGGAAAAAAAAGCTTTTGATTTTTAGCCCCCCCCCCCACTTTTTGACCCCACGCGCCGCCCATGGCTTAATGTAAGTATACAAAAAACAACGGTGCAGCGGTTAGATGAGAGCATCAACAGAAATATACAAATGAAAATGCCTTGCGAGCGTTCACCACCGACCGTTCCCCCCCCCCCCTCTTCTTCTTTTTCGTTTCGTTCAAGTGCCGTGATTCAATTTTCGACAATTCCATAACCACTGAATACTGAGCAGTGACGGCTCGTGCTATTTGGCAACCATGTTTTTTGGCCATTTGAACCAAAGCAAAAATATCGATTTCAGCAGTGAATCCCCTGAGGATACATTAATCTACGTAGGTTTAAACGAAGAGAGTCCGTCGCAACATGTTATACGAGCCGCCACTGCCACTGAGTCGTATATGTTCAAAAAATGTGAGCCGTACATGATATACTTAGTTAGCTGTCGAAATGTGCAGTAGCGGACCGTGACCGAAAAAAAAGGGGGGCCAAAAAGTGATGACCTTTTTTTTTTCTTCTCAAGTCTCAAGTGATGACGTTTTTCTGATTTTTAGCCCCTTCGCTCAAAAAAAGTGCCCAAGCCCCATGCACGGTCCGCCACTGGAAATGTGACGTCCGTGATGAAAATAATCATTGCGATTGATCATTCGCTTGAAACCAAAGAGTAAACAAGACAAGAGTCGCAATTGAATGAAAGGCCTTCGTGGTCAACGTAGATAAGGGATCCGAACGCGGGCTGGCCTCTGATTGGCTGCAACGGGTGGAGCAAAAATGACTCGGGTTATAGGGAAAATAACACGGGATTTTCGTTCCGGGGCGTTTATCTCAAAACCTAAGCAAAATAGTATCTAAACAATTTATACAAGTCGATTTAGCAGATTTTTCCGAACAATTTGATAGGTCATAAGTGCCACTTTATTGCAAATTCGAAAAGACTGTTTCAGTTTAAAAGTACGCACAATAGTGTGATTACATGCTTGGCGTGTGTTCGAGCAGTGTTTGAGTAACTCACTATTGTGCGTACTTTTAAACTGAAACAGTCTTTTCGAATTTGCAATAAAGTGGCACTTATGACCTATCAAATTGTTCGGAAAAATCTTCTGAATCGACTCGTATAAATTGTTTCGATACTATTTTGCTTAGGTTTCGAGATAAACGCCCCGGAACGAAAATCCCGTGTTATTTTCCCTATACCCCGAGTCATTTTTGCTCCACCCGTTGCAGCCAATCAGAGGCCAGCCCGCGTTCGGATCCCTTATCTACGTTGACCACGCAGGCCTTCCATTCAATTGCGACTCTTGTTTACTCTTTGCTTGAAACGTATAGCTTGTAGCTTGATTTAAATCTGAAGTGTTTTATGATGTTAACGTCAAATTTATTCAAATTCTTATTTCTAGTATTTTTCCCCGAGGCTGTTTTGAAAAACGATAGCCAGATTCGTATCCCATGATTTTATCTGTCTCTTTAAGTCCAAAACAGATGTGCTGAAAAGAGATAGACAGAGGGCTTTCAATTGACTTCAGCTCCTACCTCTATCCTTTACTCACACATTCAAGTATGAATCAAAGAGAGAGAGAGAGAGAGAGAGAGAGAGAGAGAGAGAGAGAGAGAGAGAGAGAGAGAGAGAGAGAGAGAGACAAATTCTTGAATACGTCTTTGGCATCACGATCAAGATCACGATGCGCCCATTAATGCCGAGCGCAGCCTATCGATAAAATTTAAAATACACAACTCAATAGAGACGAAAAGCATGTAACTCTTTAAATTGAATGGGAATTACAGCTTAATTGAACAGATGCGAGCATGAGGACTTCCATTGAGGTGCGTTCTCAACTCCATTACGTCAACATTTCTCATTGATGCTTCGTCACCGAGCTACCTAATAACGGACAGAGAATAAATGTCTCCGAACATTGAAAGTATCTCTGGCCTCCGCAAAAAAAAAAAAAAAAAAAAAAAAAAAAAAAAAAAAAAAAAAAAAAAAAAAATCAACCTGAAATACAAACACGTAACCACTCAATAGTCTCGCGGAATGGGAGCTAGTCCCTGCGAAATGTGGAGGTTAAAACGTTTGGCGGACGAAACTGAATATTAATAATTATAAAGTGCATGGATTCTGGACATTTGTAGATGTCGGAAGCATACTTATTATGGGACACGATTGTTTACATTTTGCTTTGGAAGTCTGGTGACAGAGGGTTGCCGATTGCCCCGGCCACTAAATTTTGATTTCAAAAACTCCCAAACTTTTCCAGGGTTTTCAGAGAACTTTTCGACAGACTTGGCTCGTGACTGCAAAATAACACGCATAGTCTAAAGGGGATAATTTCAAGAGTTAGTTGGGCGTTTGGTCCCTATACTGAGAAAAAAGTTCTCCTTAAAATAACCAGAATTCTAGTAAAAAGTTTTGAAGAGAAATTCTGGCAATATTTACTTGAATTCTAACCATTTTCACCAGACTGTTTAAAAAAATATACCAAAATTTCTAGCCGACATTGCCAGAATTTCGGTTAAACATACCAGATTAATTATCGTCAAGGATACCAAGATTTTTATTATACTTTATAATTAGAGTTCTGGTCTTTTCAGGTTAAAATTTATATATTAGTGTAGGTTAGCTGCCAATGAGGGTATACACGAAGAAAAAAGGTATCCTCAAAATTATCCAAATTTGAGTATAAAAATTTTCGAAAAGATACGCTGACTTTTCGACGAGAATTCTACTACGGCAACCAGAACTTTGGCACTTTGCACCGGAAATTCTGGTCTTTCTGACCAAAAATGTTGGCGTTGTTAACCAGGATAATATAATGAAAAGGGCCCGAATGCCTGTTCAAAATACTTTGAGTCTTGCGTCAAACATGTCAGGATTTCTTTGCAGGGACTATTTATTCGAGTTCTAGCAATTATTAGAAAATCCTTTCTCTCACCATCAGTGTACTATCAAACTCAAAAGTTTTGGCAGTCAAGAATTTTCACCGACGGCAGGATGAAAGTATGAATTGTTGCCTCGCGGTTGAAAATTTGTCCAAATGTTTTGACTTGCATCTAGGAAGAAGTCAACGGAAGTCTTTCGTCCAAAAAAGTCGACTGTCTGCAATTTTTTGCGACCTTTTGTGCCTCCTCTCTGATGCACTAACAAGGGGAGGCTCAGAAGTCGCCGCCTCCGATTTTGAAAACAATTGCATGAAAATGTAGCTAAAGTAAAACTATTAGACCCGTGTTTCTCACGTTTTGCCAATGGGCCTTCCTAAAGCGTCAGGAATTTTTTGAAAGTTGCCGAAATTCACGTAAATATTCGGAACGCTCTTCGCTCGGGTTTTTACGTGAACTTCGGCAACTTTCAAAAAATTCCTGACGCTTTAGGAAGGCCCATTGGCAAAAAGTGAGAAACACGGGTCTAACAGTTTTACTTTAGCTACAATTTCGTGCAATGGGGCAGTTGCAAGAGATTTGCGTCAAAATACAGTTTTTTTTTTTTTTTTTTTTTTTTTTTTTTAAGACGAGAAGAGCTATAAAATACATTACATAGGGTGTATTTTTAATCTGCAGGTACTAAGTACACTCCAATAGGGCAGTTGCAAGGGTCTGAAATGTTGTGTTTTTTATGAAGAAAATGAAAGTACTAGATGAGCTGTGAACAAAGATGCTTTTGGTTTCTAATTAAGTCCCATTGTTCCGGAGATGAGATTTTGGCCCAAAATACATTGTTTTAAATGGGAATTCCGCGTAGTGAAGTCACTACGCACACGATTTTTTACAACTTTACACGTGTGTATCTCCAAAACCGATACATTTAGGAAAAAACCAAAGGCACCATTGTTCTCAGCTCATCAAGTACTTTCATTTTCTTTATGAAAAACACATTATTTAAGACCCTTGCAACTGCCCCATTGTTTTCAAAATCGGAGACGGCGATTTCTGAGCCTCCCCTTGTAGGCGAAAATTCTTGAATGCCAAAACTACAGCTCAACAGTAGTTGCGAAGAGTGCGCCTTCAGTCAACGTTGCATTTTGTCCATTGGTGCTCACGAGAGAGATCGAATTTGAATTTTGAAGATGCTAGTACCACACCCAATAGTTCGATACTTTTCATGGGTTTAAATGGACAAACTACACCGCTATGCCACTTCGCATGTCGCACGCTTCTCCATCACTTTTCAATATAATATTTGTGCTCCATCATGTCGACCCAAGCAACCCATCCCATTGGATCCTATCCGCTCAGAGTTGTTCCGATGTTCCGTTCCGTTCCGATGTTGACGCATCGTTCCGCATTCTTGTCCACAGGCAAACATTTCACTAACCGCGGTCGCGGGTTCGCCTATTATTAATGCATACTTCGCAATCGGCGCACAATAGCCTACTTCGTCATGAGCGTCGCGAAGCACGGGGCCGGCCGCAAAGTGGAACGAAAAATGGCATTTCCTGGACAAAATTTCGCAAAAATAAATCAAGATGACAAACAATAAAAAGCGAGCTAATTTGAGAATGTGTCAAATAATTCATTTCAGAGCTATGAATGGGTAAAAAAAAACCATGGTTAACGCAAGCAAATATCGACTCAAAAATGTTTATAAAGCAAAAATCAACAATGGGTCTGTATGCATACTTTTGCTACAACAAAATAGAACCTTGATTCTTATGTCAAATTCGGCGAAAATAGCGATGCGCACGTTAAAAACGTTAAAAATTCACTCATTACCTCAGGCAATCACTTCAGTTTCAAACAGCCCGCGCTACACTAGACTCTATTTGCACCGGTATACTACTACATATAGACGGAACCACCGAGCATATAAGTAAACAACACCGTAACTAAAAAATGATTGAATTTCCTTCTAAATACATGAACTATTGGCTGCATTTGCTGTCTGGTCTTTCCGGTTTATCAAAGATTACAAAATAATATAAGAAATGTACTCATCTAAACGAAACATTCCAATGTTTATAAATTCTTTTCATGTTTACATAAACGAGATGGTTCCGTCTATGCAGTTATAAGTCGGTGATATAGTGTCTAGTGTAGCGCGGGGCGTTTGAAATGGAAGGTATTTTTTTAGTTAATGAGTGGATTTTAAAAGTTTTTAATGGACGCATCGTTCTTTTCGCCAAATTTTACGTTAGAAACAATGTGTCATATTGATGTAGCAAAAGTACGCAACAGACCCATTTTTCTTTCGTCCGAGAAAGTCCATGTTTCTATCCAATGTGGGCCGCGCGCTGCGGTGAATTAAGAATCCATACCCACCGCGTGCGCGCACGAACGCTTTGACAACCAACTCGAGAGTTTGACAAACTCGTGACACAATTCAGTATGATTTTTTTCTTTTTTTTTTGAGTTGCGATTCCCCGTCCCGTCGCACAAGGATGAGGTACGGATCTCGGGGATTTAACGCGATTCTGGGGGTTACTTTCATTTACTGTCTTGGGTCTTGGTTGACAGTGGCGGCTCGTGCCATCTGGCGACAATGTCTTCGCTTCATCTGAATCTACGTTTAACAATCGATTGCTGGTGAAGCACTGCTTCACTGTCGAATCGATTGTTTTACATACAATCAAATGGACGGATGACATTGTTGCCATATTGCACGAGCCGTCACTGTTGGTTGATCGGGCCAAGTTTCACTAACCTCCGATCGCCGGAAACAAAAAAAAAGATGCGTCTGAGTTCAGTAGACGGGTTGAGCATGACAGATGACGTCATCCGGTGAAAAAGTTCGTTGTGATGAGCGTTCTCCACAATCCCTCTCTTCCACTCTCCCTCCCATACCCTCGCAGTCATAATTATTTTTGCGAAATGTCAAATTTCGTATACAGGGTCTTTTTTTACGACACTTTCTTATCAAAGTTGCAATAATTTAACTCCAGAAATTCATTGATATCAAGTTCTCGTGCGAGAAAGAGAAAGACAGAGATATATACATAGTTTGGAACGCTCAACGAACTTTGCACCAGAGGACATCACTAAAACCGTTTACAAACAGACAAAACTCATGAAACGCCTTTTTATAATAAATTCGAAGTCGTTCACATAGAATCTTATGGAGTTTTGCAAACGGTGCGAGCCTTTTTGATTGATTATCGTCAACTTTTACACAGTCGAATTTTGCTCAAAAACTGTTTCCTCGACAGATTGTGCTCGAAAAAGTTTTTCTCGACAAACTGTGCCCAGAACATCCCGAAGAGTAATTATTATTTTTTCTTCTTATTATGACTATTAAGTATTTACTTTTTTCCTCGTTTCATAACCTTCTACAGTCGTCCGTATAAGACTCCATGTAAAAAATCGGAGAACCACGAATGGAACGGATAAAAAAAGACGGCCACACTTCAAGCCAATTGTCTACGGAAATCACACTTTCTGTCTTGTTAGTTTGTCGCGCTCTTAAGTTTGCAGCTGACAAAATGCATGGGGGTTGTGTTCTGATCGCGGGGATATTTTCAGTCTGTCGCTACAGGACGCAGGGGTTCAAGCGTTGCCTCTTTTAATGCTTTCGAGAAAAAAGAGAAGGGAAGTATGTACGTACTTCCTGGACGAACTGACGACTGAGATATTTATAGGAGTTCAGTCTCCCTCCCCCGCACCGCACCCCTCTTTACTGTAGACAGTGCCATGAGTCATGAGGGTGCGAGCAAAGGTAGAAGTGATGGAATTGAAATTTTGTTGAGGTCGTTCCTCGAGACTTGATTGCGGAAAACTGTTGTCACATGGTCGGCACTGAAAACGTCGCGAACCAATGACGAAGACTTCGAGGACATGCGATACATCGATGTCTTCTCCATAAACCTATGGAAAAGAATCAATCATGATAGGGTTAAATTGAACACCCAAAAAATCGATACTTTTTCATAAGTTTAAATGAGAGAAACACGATAATCGAATATTCACAAGCCGCCACTGCGAGGACGTTAAAATATTTAAGCGCAGAAGCCTGAAATTGTTTTCAGCACATACTTAGAGAAAAAATTGATTTTATTAGATTCGTCCTGGATCGTTTTTAAAAATCGAAAATCGATCGAAGTTTCAGTCCCAAACAAACCCCGGCTAGCTGCTAAAGGTAGTTTTCTAAGGAATTTTTAAACGCTAATTACGGCACATCCAAACGGAAAAGTAGTGCGACCTAGAGTCCCTGTATGTAGAGAGTTGAGACAAGTGAAACCATGGGCGCCGCCATTGGATGCGATTTTGCACATTTGCTTACATTCTGAGGGCCGTTGTTGTGTTTTCGTCCACTGAAAAGATTACAGTGCCGCTGAGTTTCTAACGATGTAATCTTTTACTGCTTTTGTGGATCGACATTTATTTACGCTTTGAAAGATTCTTTTGGGATTTATAGACATTCTTGAGACGTATCATGATTAAAATTAACAGATTCGCCGAGAATTAACTCTTTATCCGCAAACGTTGATAATTAACTCTTTATCCGCAAAATACCGTTGGTAAACAACTGCGATTGTAAACAAAAGTGCAAAATCGCATCCAATGGCGGCGTCCGTAGAGCCTAAAACTCATCGACCAATCAGAAGTTGACTACCCTCTTGTCTTAACTCTCTACACAAAGGGACTCTATAGTGCGACCATTTTAGCTATGATGGATTTTTGATTTTTCAATTCATGTTTAGGAACAAATTTGAGGCTACAGGCCAGTGGGAGTCACAATTTATTTCTTCTTTTTTTCAGATGTCATCGATTATAGAGCGTGTATCGATGATAAACGCGTTATACTTCCAAAAATAGATTTCAAACATAAATAAAGAGACAGTTCGTTACTTATCGATCCGATCGATCGGTATGCAGCGCTGTCTTGAAAACAACATAAAAATTGAATCGCTTTTCGCTGAAAGAGCAACTTAAGTACATTTTAACAAGAACCGCACAAAACACATTCGAAAGCGCATTCTCTGCAGAGTTCAAGTTAAAACGTATACTTAGACTTAGGCCCTTTCAGCCAGAAAGCACTTCAATTAACTGTACGAGTCGAGCAGAGCCCGGGCTAATTTTGAACCGATAATGGGAAATAATTATGCTTATCAACCGATTTAACTTGGGAACAATAAAAATGTCAAAGGATCGCATCTTCTGATCAGACGTAGGACGTAAAAGGAGACGGAGACCTCCAAGAAAGCGACCGTCATGATTTTGAAACCTCGGTCAAGATCAGCAGGAGCGTTCCATAATTGTAACGAGATATTTTTTTTTTTTTTTTCGTGCGATTTTTACTATTATTGAACAGTAAGTGTCATCGTGATATTTTAAAAAGATATTCAGCAGTGTTTGAAATACTTGGATCAAATACTGGCGACAACTGGCGTGCCAAAATCGGTGAAAAAGTTTATTTCTTTCAATTTTAGAAGGCGTGCTTCCTTAATTTATGATTTTTTTGTTAAAATAATTCTTCAAAAAATTATGACACTCTTTTTTTTTATTCTCTAATGCAACTGGAAACGTGGCACAAAGGTCTCGGCAGCTTCAAAAATTCACGTTAGTAAGTCTGGTCAATGCCAACATCAAATTTATAACCAAAACAACTTTGGCAGACTGACAAACCATGGCGAGGGGGCTGGAAGGGAGGAGGTCCCGAGTGTATGAATTAGCTTTAAAAAATAAAAAAAATCTCCGAATTGCGGTGAGCGCCTGAAATTGCTAAAATTCTTAAAAACCCGTGGCACACCCGAACTTCGAGATTTGACAGCAAATTCGAACTGTAGGCTGTCCCAGGAATGATTGGACTTGACAACTGTAGCTTTGAATGAAAACATCAGCTTCCATCCACAGATAGGGCAACCTGATTGGTCAGGAGCAGTAAGAAGCTGATGTTTTCATGAAAACCATAGAAGTGTCAAACCCTATCTTTTCTGGGACAAGCTTTAGCAGCCAACCCCCCCCCCCCCTCCCCCGATAATTCGCGATGTGTCTCATGTGATTTTTGGAATCACGAAGCCGTCATTCGATACCGTCTCATATTTCAACGAGTGTTCAAAAATTCGCGGGAATCGCTGCCACAATCTCTGTTGATCTCTTTCTAGCAACACGGAAACGAGAGCTTCACTGCGCGGCGGTCGACGCGACGCGACGCAACGCTTCCATCACGAGCCGCGCGCGGTGCGGCGCAGCGTTGCCGAGCGTAGGCACAAACCCGTTAATCCAACATAGCTTCAGACGGGGAATCTTGCCGATGTTCTCGATCTCCCTGCGTGATCTAACAACGCTTGACTAGAACTATAGATCGTCAGCTGAAATTATGCAAAAGGCTCAATTTAATTTGTATGTTGATGTGTATTATGTATTATGTAGATGGTAACCGGAGAGCTTCCATCGACGGACCTCGGACGTCCACCCTGCAGTATCCAGGCTCCTAGGCGGATCCAGGAATTTCTTCCTCCCCCTCTCTCCTGCCGTTTGAACGCACGTGTTAGAAAAGGACAGAGGTAGGGGGCTGGGGGCTCGATTCATTTGATGAGAACTCCTTCTACCCTTTTCTAACGCAAGTGTTCAAATGGGAGGAGAGAGAGAGAGAGAGAGAGAGAGAGAGAGAGAGAGAGAGAGAGAGAGAGAGAGAGAGAGAGAGAGAGAGAGAGAGAGAAGGAAAGATTCCACGGTATTTATTAACTGATCCTCTGTAAATTGTGAAAAATTATAATTTGACGTTTCGAATGTGCATTGCATCCCTATACGCGATGTGAAGGCTGAGGAATTTGAAGATACGTGATTGATCCCCGTGTTGCCAAAAATTCTTTATTCCGCCGCCCCCCCCCCCTAAATCCAGAATTAATAATATAAACTCCAACGTTGTATTTTGTACATTTAAACCCATGAAAAATATCGCAAAATTAGGTGAGAGAAACACCCTCGAATTCGACATTTTTCACGGGATTGAATGGACAAAATGCACTGTAGCCGGTTTGAATGCCACTCAACTGAATATCACAAAAATGACGAAGATTAGAAATCTAGCAGCGTTCCGTTCATTTAACCCTTGCCAGAAGTCAAACTCACGGCGTCAACAAAATATCGATATTTTATACAGAGTTAAAATGGAACTAAAGCTACAGTTCATTTTCAGTATACTCTGCCTATTAAACAGTAGAGATATGACGGAATCCAACCCTCTCCCACCTGTTGCATGCGATCCGTAAATGCGAATACTTAATGCTATCCATGTTCAAAATATGGTCGGAAAAGTGCCATTTAAGTCAAAGTGTCCAGCAATTTAAAGCCAATTTGGTCGGATAATTCGGTGTTTTGATTGTTGAATATGGACTAGCTCCCTAAAAAAATTCAAAGGATCTCAAAATGTGCAATGGGAGTCAAGATAGCATATCCGCAATATTCCTTTGCTAAAGCTTACTTGCAACTTATGTGATTAAATATTACACGCAGGGCTGCCGTTTTACGTATAATCAATGCTATTTTTCAATTCACCGAAGATTCCACCGGTTGAGAAAAGATTACACAGTTCAGTTCAGAGCATGACTGTAACAAACTAAAATACTCGCATCTGTAATCTTTTCTCAACCGGTGGAGTCGTCGATGACTTTAAAAAACTTGCGGATATTTTAATTAATCAACGGAGTTTCCACCGACTAAGGAAAGATTACAGATCAGAGTATTTTCGTGCATTACAGTCATGAACTGAACTGAACTGCGTAATCTTTTCTCAACCGGTGGAATCATCGGTGAATAGAAAAATAGCATTGATTATACGCAAAACGGCAGCCCTGATTACACGGCTAAAATCAAAGCTCAAATTCCCATCGGCAGCCATGCTTTCAAAACGCGTGAATTATTTTCGTCTGGATAATTTCAAATAAAATTGGTTAAACAAGGTGACTAAGAGTTTTTTTTTTTTAAGTTTTTGAAGAGAGAGCTGAGCTGCAATGTAATGCAGTTTGACAACTAAACTACATCATTGTGATTGCGGTGTCAAAAAACTAGAAACCGAGGAAAAAGCACTACACAGCTTTTATCAAACAAAAGAGTGGCTTAAAGAGAAAATAGACACTTCTAATATTGGTCATTTCAAAATTCCTAAATCCCTCCTAAAGTTTAAATTAAATTTCATGCTAACGCCAGCAAGATAATCTAGCCCTCATTTCCTCCAAATTTCGAGATTCATTCTCCGGTAAATAGAGTCTTCAAGATCAATTAGTTTATCTTGAATGTTTTCTACGTCTAATTTTTTCAAGACAGTTTCGTTGTCAATTTTTTTACAATACAGCTACACGTAAAAAGAATTGCTGTACGCTGTTAGGTTATATTTCTTTCTCAAGTTACCTTAAAGCGACGCACAGAGAATTATCCTGGGAGCAAAGTATTTATATTTTCTTAAAAATTAGACCAAACTTTAAAAGTGGGTAAGTGACCTTATCATGGACTTCGTTTCTCAAACAATATTAATCCTTAATGCACTTCTCTAGTCCTTCTTATTATCGGCTAAGTAATTGATTGGATCTTTACAAGATTTGGAGATGAGGGATAGGAAAAGTAAACTAATCGAATCCTCCGCATCAGCTTTCTGGCCAAGAAACTGAATGTTCAAAAGCAGATGAAAGAGAAATTACAAAGGAAATTTTTACAACCAAGTCTGCCATTAGTGTTCGTAAAGCGAATAAATTAGAAGAATGCATGGAAAGCAAAATGCACGATTAAAATACAAAAGAGGTAATGATAGAGGCAGTTTCTGGTCCAACCTTTGAGTGGTTACGCTCAATTGAAATTTATGAAATGTGAGCAAAATCATGAAGATTTAAATTCGGATGATTATTGGTTACAGATACCTGCCGAAAAAGGATAACAGACAGAGTTACTTTGGAGTGGATAAGGTGCAGTAAAAACATTGCAGCACTCCAGAATCTAAAGCCGTGGAAATTTGAGTGTCCCACAGTATTGTCCATAAACATTAGTTCAGAGTGCCAATTTCTATTTGATGATTATTATTACATTTCCCCCTTCAAAGATAGGAAGGGTGCGATCTGTACTAGAGCTCCTAAAAATGTGTTCTCTGAAGTATCAGAAAATATATCAGCATTCCTGGCTAGCAAAAGCATATTCTTTGAGTATTTATTTTGAGGACTTCTAAGATGGATGTTCAGTTTTGGACAGATAGAAAAATAAATTTACACTTCATTACAAGCGCCTGAGATGTATTTACAACAAAATTGCATGGATCCATACAGAAACACTGGAATCAGTGGCATTAATTAAACTTGTCCACTTAAAAGCTATGACTGAACCAACTGCTTGACAGAATCAGTTCTTCAACTCTTTCTGAAGCGAGATGCACAGCTACAACATTGAACAAATAAATCTGAATTCTAACAAATGTCCACTGCTAGCAACAAGAAATAGTCGGTTTAAAAGAGAGATCATGTCGGCACAGTGTTCTAGTACCTCAGCCAGTAAATTGAAGCCATCAATTCAGAAAAAAGGTGCTTTTCTTGGGTTGACACAGTCTCATTTCCATTCAATCATTAATATTAAATTTCTCCTTGTTCATAAAGGTGTCAACCTCGAAAATGCGCTTTCCGTCTCGGAATAAGTAGTCTTGACAGAACAACAGGTGAACGCAATATATTCAACTATGTAATGACTTTTGAATACTTCGCATGACATAACTCTTCAGCAGAACTGTTCTGACTGACTAAAACGGATTTATTTCTCTCAAGTGCTGAGGGAGACAACTTTATTTTGCAAGGGTAAGTTGATGTTCCTCCCCCTGAGGAAAGATCATCAAAGTTAATTAAGGTAAAAGTGAATTACCTGGGTGGTTTAGGATGATGGTTTCGTTTCCTCTCACAAAAGTAGTAAGGCGCACAAAAAGTTCACAACGTTAGTAATTGGCACACAAGTAAAAACACATGCAATTCAAATCGTTAGAGGTTAAAACACACAAACATGCCGACACAAAACTAATGATGAAAGAAACTAATTAAACACCCAAAATATGGACAGATTTAAGTGACACAAATCACATGGCCCTCCCTTGTAGAACCGCAGATTACGAATTTACGATGTGCAACCGTGTTAGTAAACACAACAACGCCGGATCGTGACAGAAATTTGTCATTAATTTACATTTTCCCCACGAAAGAGACCGTACGCGTCAACGAAACACAACACTACCACTTCATGGACTTTTTGACACTCATACATTTTAGGCGAATGATGGAATTCGGTATCCAAGAACTACGCGTAAACTGATGTTATGCTGTGCATTTCGAATAGGCGTAATTTGCCAACGTCATGGATTGTGCGATCCAAATCCTCTCCAAAAGGATCCACTGTGGAGCAATGCATCATGGGAATAAACGGTTTATCGTTAGTTAAACTTCTTGCCGCTGTACGCTTTTGAGGCGGTAGTTACCGGAGCTCTGGCTGGTTGATCTCTGGCGGCTAGCCTGTTGAGAGCCTCCTTGGCTCATTCATTACTTTAACCAGTGCTTTCCTACGGTCGTAAAGCTGGTTATTTTACGACCACGGTGTATTATAACGGTCAGAGTTTTCCTCTGTCCATTGACCATCTAGCTTACACAGGATCCAATTTTGTTTTCTTTGACACAGAAAGTTCTGCGTATAAGTGTAAGACCGTACGTTTAACAGGGTGACTCTTTGTTACCGCGCCGCGTGGGCGGGGGAGTGGGATGGGATAAGACTCATGCTTGATTATGTCACCTTACAAAGAAAAATTGTCGAATGGAACTTTTTAATTAATTAATTTTTTAGTTTCAGTATCACCCCCCAGGCCCGTAACCAGGCATGTTGTCCAGGAGGGGCTCGTGTGTTTTCAGGGGGGGGGGGCTATTGTGGTATAGTTTCTAATACACTACATGGTAAAACAAATTTTTCCAGGGGGCTCACAATTTTCTAGGGGGGGCTGAGCCCCCCTGGCCCCCCTCTGGTTACGGGCCTGTCACCCTCATCGTGCGCCTTCCTTTACTGGACGTCTTATGAAGTCGTCCGTTGTAAGAACCCCCCTCCCCCTTTAATCTGCTCCTGATCGAAACTGCACCGCTGACGAATCAAAAGCGAAGATTCGCAATTTTTATTGCTTGCATTTTTGAAAAAAGGACCGTAGACGTGCGTCCGTGACAGACCAACTTTGGTCCCAGCAAATTGACTACCTACCGCTTGAGTGTGAAAATGCCGACGACAACTTGAGTCACTCCTTCCGTCAGATTTGAACGAAGGTCATTCAAATTAAAATAAGATATAAAGATGCCTACTGAAAACTACTAAGAGGTCATTCCCACAAGAGCTCAAAGAAATTCTTAGATTACGTAAGTTTTGAAAATTGCCTGGCATGCTGAAAGGTCAAAATAAATGTTGAGCGGCAACGACCTCACTGAGAACAGGAAACAGGGTGTTGAATTAAACAAAATGTAAAGCGCTCAAAACTCCCTAGTAGATAGTATGGAAGCCATTAATAACATCGACATTATTTTATCCACTCAAATAGGTTTCAAGTGGTGTAAGAAAATATTGTTCGGTCCGCGAATTTCCCCAAAATTCATTTTCAGTTCATATTAGGCTATAACGCTTCTGATTGTGAGACCATAAACGTTGTCCATTTTGCTGTAAATTCACATATTATTTAGTCTGAACAGCCTTTTTAACAAACGCAATCTTTACTCCTGTCAAGGGAGAGAGAATTTGGTTTACAGAATTTTGATGGCAATAAAGTAAGTCCTTTTATTTTTGAATTTTATATTGAACAAAATTTAAAAAGTGCGGCGGTGGTTTTTCCACGAGCATGTACTGCCAACACACCACGCCTGCCCAGAATAAGAATCTATCAAAGCAACATGGGCGTTGCAACCTAAGTCCAACAAAATTTAACAAAAAGTATCATGATGTTTACATGTATAAATTAACAACAAAAAAATAAAAAAATTGAAACAACTAACAACACTGAAGCAAATGTAACAAACGAATTCAACGCGTCATTGTATCAGGAGCTTAACTTTTTTTTTTTTTTTTTTTTTTTTTTTTTTTTTTTTTTTTTTTTTTTTTTTTTTTTTTTATTTTAATTAATATCAGAACTTCAAAACTGTCGGTGATTTATAGATGAACATTTCCAGACTCTCCGTGACTAACATCATATTTTTGGAAGGGGCCTGGGCCCAAAATTTGGTGGGCACTGGGCTCCCACCTCTGGTTCTAAATACATGTTCGTACACCAATGTAATCTTAAAGCTAAGAAAACAGGAATCAAATTTACAAGTCCAAAAATCACTAAAGAATATATCCTAATGTACTAGTAGTCTTTGTACACGTGCAAAGTGAAACTAAGACGCGGGGTGATCCGAGAGACTTTAACGCAGCGTCGAAAAGAAGCAAGCATGGAAATGTATTATTACTGTCGTTGGAAAAATCTCCTTCAAATCGTGGACGAGCAATTAACGTTGAGCAAGTGTAAGTGAAGAAGCAGTCACGGTTTTTGAAGGCGATACTTGTCTGCCGTGGCAGGCGTTCCGTTGAGCCGAGCCGCCGAGCGCGAGCGCCGCGAAGCTCGAGTCATTTATGTGGAATCTCTTATTGACAATTTTATTGACATGCCATATTATTCGCCCCCCCCCCCCAAATAGCCTGAACTCCAAACTCTCTATTCAACCTTTCTTTCGGTCCTCGCATTGTAGGTACTTACATCAAACTGACTCAAACTTATACAATTGAGGCATTTTTCGGTAAATGGGCGTATGGCGAAAAAACGACTTTCGAGAAAAACGCGTTTGAAAGTTTAAAACGTCATAACAAAACGTTGTAGGTGCGTCCATTCGAACGATTGTTCCTTGGTTATTTCCCGTTCGACATATGAATAACTTTATATCACCTGTTAGATCACATCGCCAGGATTTCAAAAACGAGTTCTCCAAAAAAAGGGCGTAAATCGCCATACGCCCATTTACCGAAAAATGCCTCAATTACTAGCCGTTCCAGACACCCTACTGGTGCCCTCCGCGGCCAGCATTCTAGGGGTGCGGGCTAGTTGGCACTTTGACAGTTGGTTTATGCAAGTTTGTTTTTCATTTATAAAGAATCATGGTTGTTAAACGAACGATTGAAGAAATGCGGTAAAAATTACTGACAAAAAATGACGGATCAAAAGTATCGGAGCGCTCAGGTTTAAGAGATGAGCGTTAGGACCTAGGAAGTTGCGTCTTAACCCTTTCATCCCCGGTGTACATTTCAATGTACATCTGAATATCATAGAATCTTATGGAGAAAATCAAAACATGAAGTGCACATTTTTTTTTTTTTTTTTTATGAGAAAATTGTGCCCAGATCAGCTATGATGGCCAAAACTCCGACCTCCGTCCCTGAACAAACAGTGTTTTCAGGATTGAAAGGGTTAAGATGAGCGACGAAAATTGAAAATTTGAAAGACCAAGCGCTCAAGAAATTCGCGAGGAAACCAACTCCTCCCTCCACCACTCAAACTGCATTGCTCGATGAGATTCAGCCGAGCGTAGAGCATGAGTCCAGCGCAACACGGCTCGGAGGAGGGAAGTTAAGCGACAGAATCAGTTCCCCCCTCTAATTTTAAAATTAAATCTGCGTCGCTCCCAGAAAACTTTTTCGAAAAAAAATTCCATTGGTCTCCTCGAAATACCCTGGGGAATCATCCTGCCAAATTTCAGGAAAATCGCTTCAGCCAATGTTCGGGAAATCGAAAAAAACATTTTGGAGGGCCGTCAGCTTTATATATATAAAGTGGCGCCTTCATTTAAACAAATCAGTATCGGTGAATGATAAGAGTTCTTCTTTGACACCCCGTCAAAGTAAGGCTCACCAGTCGTTTGAACTTCCAAATAGTCGAATTTCAGGAATTTTGAACTGAGCCCATAATAAGAGATATGCACTCATAAAAGAGACATCGAAAGAGTGGCTAAGGGAAAAAGTTTTACATGGTTAAGTAACGAATGAATGCAATAACTAGGGCCACATTCCTCCCAGTCATGTCTCGTCTTTAATCGACGTATTAGGCGTGTTGACAAAATTCAGACAATTTTTTCTTTCGCGGTCTGAGAGTTAGTTTTTTGTGGCTAACTTTTTCGATAAATGGCCATTTGTCCACAATTAAGCCAGGATCAATTCGTCCCTATGTGTAACCCCTGTGTGGTGTGGCGAAGGAGGGAGGGTTGAATTTTTATCCGATCAAGTCAGTTCTTTTAAGATAACGAACCATTTCAACAAATTACTTCAAGCTACTGTGCGTATTTATCGATGAGGGTATTCTGAAGCCTTCCACCAAAATTCGGAAATTTCATCAAATTTTCCCCCATTTATCAGCAAGAAAGTAGATGGGGTGAAAATACACCCCCCCCTTCTTCGGAATCAACACATTTTCCTGCACAGTTGGAGGGGGGAATTTTTCTCTGGGTGATCTCATAGCTTTTACTGTAGTTTCAGTGCATACGTAATTTTTTTTAGGATTATCTGAAAAATAGATATCAAAATTCAAAGAAATCAAAGAAACGTTTTTGTTACAGTTTTTCGGAATATTTGAACATGGTACTTTTTGAAAATTTCCTCGCCAAACATTTAAAATTGAAACAATTTTGGTGGGGGGAATATACATAAGTACCTACCTACAGTTATATCTTTAAGAGTACTGGAAAAGATGGATGGTTTTTACAGATTTGAAAAATATTAAAAAATGAGCCATCGGCATTAGTTTTGAGTTAAGGTAACATTGCAACTCCCCCCCCCCCCACTTTCACTTGGTGGCAGAAGGTGCAAAATACCTTCAGACCACAAAGGTTAAAGAAGGAGTAGACCTAGACATCCATAGTCCCATTTGGACCAGAGAACTCTCCAGAAACGTAAAAAGTGGAAAGAGAAACAAATTATGAAGTAATCTAAAGACGAATATACAGTGACTAAATAAACCACAGTGTGGTCAATTGCTACGCACCCAAGCCGACCTCACCGCCCATAAGAACGCGTGTAAAACACCCGATTTTCAAAAAATCGTTAAAAATATAAATATCAAACGAAATTTAGAAAATAAGGTCTCTATCGAAAGCTTAAAGCGCCAAAATTATGAAACTGAGCTTCAAACTTCAATAAGCCCTTATTTTGCCATAATCATTGAATTAGGGGAATCTCTCGTCTCAGCCGTCGTCAGCGGCCAGTTTGTTTACATTCTCTCAACTCCTCTCCACTCATACATCCGCTTGTTCTTATTTTTTTGAAAATCAGGCATTTTCCACGCGTTCTTATTGGCGGAAGAGGCCGCTTAAGTGCGTAAACGCCAGCCAATCAGCAACATGACCAGAATGACCACACTGTGGTTTATCTAGTCACTGTAGACGAATGATGTATTTCACGCTCTCTTGCGGTGAAAACTTTGTACAGAAATCGGCTGGAACACTGATTGTGAGCGGCAAAATATTTCATCCCTCCTTATCTCAAAACATCGCAGTCCACAAGAACCTCTGTCCTGCCGCACTTTATCTTATCTCTGAGGTTTCGTCGTGAGCGGCGCGGCGCCAGCAGCCCGGAAGTTTTTGTTTTGAAAACGCCGATCATTCGCATTCAATCTCAAGATAGACGGAAAAGAATTTTTGCCGTGAGAACTAGGTCGATGACCCGGTGTTCAATGTTTACATTCTATCCGTGGCGGAAGCCGGCCGCGGCGCGCGACGCGACGGCGACGTGACGGGCCGGGGCGCGGGGGCACGCACTCCTCACTTTCTGGCAGGGGCGGCTCGTGTAATTTGGCAACAATGTCATCCCTCTATTTGATTGTATGTAAAACAATCGATTCGAAAGTGAAGCAGCGCTTCACCAACAATCGATTGTTAAACATACATTCAAATGGGAGCGAAGACATTGTTGCCAAAAAGCACGAGCCGCCAGTGCTTTCTGGTGTAAAGAAAATAATGAGCCATCTGCCTGATACATGGTTTTCACGTATTATTTAATTTTTGTGTGCCAAGGAAATTTACACAAGATGTGAATTTTTACCCCAACTTAAAACCATTGCTGAGGGATTGTTTTTCAACGTTTTTTGATTCTGAAAAAACGACTTAGAGCAAACTTTTCTGAGTAATATTGAATGCCCACTTTTTCTAATTGTTTGGTTTTTAAATTTTTGGCAAGGATTTGCCAAAGGAATGCTAAGTTCAAATATTCCAAAAATAGTAACAAACTTTCCTTTGATTCCTTTGAATTTTTAAATTAAGTTGTAAGATAATTCCAACAACAACAAAAAAAGAATATACTGAAACTACAGAAAATAAGCTAAAAGGCCACGCGCACGAAAAGCAAATTAGTTCACTCTAAACTGGAGGAAATAATACTTTGATGATCTAGGGGCAAGGAGTGGGGGGGGGGGGTGGCGGCGACGCGGGGCCCCCACTTCGTTTTTCGGGCCCCGATACCAAGTTGGGTTGCAGGCTACCCTTGGGCATATTATACTGGGGGGGGGGGGGGTCACTCATGACAAAATCGACGAAATGAGACCGAGGATGAGACAGAGACTGCCCCCCCACCATTATTGTTTTTTATTTTTTACGTTTAGTCTATGCAATAGAGAATTTATACTCTAGAGACTCTAAAATTTAGCGAAACTAGGCGTCAGAAAGTCTGGATTTGGCATATAAGAAAAAATAATAAGAAAAACTCGGCTTGAGCTTCGGACGGGGCCGGCCCGGGCTCCGGTATTGGAGTACCGGCTACCCCCCAAGTGGGGACCCTGGTGGTGGGGCGGGGGCGAATGGTGGGGGGATTTTCACCCCACCGACCTTCTTGCCTGTAAATACAGAAAAACTTTATAAAAATTTCCGATTTTTTGTATAGAGAGCTGCTAAATATCTGAGCGTTCAGTAGATCGCACACGGCAAGTCAGACAACAGACCATAGAAAACTACCGAACGTAAAATCATTCTCATCAAGGAAAGAACCTTGAAGTGATTGGTTGAGATTTCAGCTTCCTATATCTTTAACCCCCCCCCCCCCCAGGAGTGCCCAGGACACTCAAAGGTTAAGGACAAGCACTAATATGACCAGTCCCGGAGGAAGTAAACTGCCTTGTTGACAGTTTAATTAATGAATAAACTGACCAATTCATTAATTTTTCGTCAGATATTTCCGATGTTGATATTGGGAGGATCTTACATAAAGTTTGAGGTAATTTTGAGTTATAGGTACTTATCAATAAAATTTCAATGAAAATCGCATATAATTTTAACTTCATTTATTGTAAAAAAAAAGAGAAAAAATATCAAGACTGGCGAACAAACGAATAAAAAATTATAAAAAGGAGCTATTCACAAAATTCATTATTAGAACTTGGAAGTATTTACAAATTTTGCTACGACAGATTCAATCACTAATATGAACCGACTTATAAATGCATGCATTTGCACGAGGAGTTTGATCCGCAAGGTTATAGGTGTTGGCCAACCAGTGGCGTCGCGTGCAATTTGTCAACAATGTATTATATCCATTTAAACTCATGTAAAATATCGAATTCAGGGAGTGCACAGTGCACAAGGAAAATTCGATATATTTAATGAGTTTAAATGGAGCAGTTGCATTGTTGCCAAATGGCACGCGACGCCACTGTGGCCAACTATACAATGTCAGATATGACTCCTTAGATTTTGGCTGAGGTAGCTAATAGGCCACATTCAATGCTTAAATTCATCGTGATATAAGTACGGCTGGTGGCCTACCTGAACCAAAATTTAATGAGTTAACAGACACTATATAATTCGTCGACTGTACAAGAATAACTTTTCCTCAAAAATCTTTCAGATACTTTGAGACGCACGCTGAGGAATCAGAAAATTGACTGGGACATTTTTTCGAAGTGATTGATTTTAATGACAGTGAAAGAAAACTTTAATAAATTAAAATAATTTGAGCACAATGAAAAATGCGGCGTTGCGTCAAAATTTGAAACATTGGCGATGGTAATTAATATAAAATTTACTCAAACCTAATACGCGCGGTTGATTCTCCTTTCGCAACTAAATCCAAAATAAAATTTAAAATAGATGATGGGTGGGGAAAATAAACACTATCCTAAAAATAAATTACAATGATTTTTTCCCTTTTTCAAAAATGGGATGCATTAACATAAAAATTATTGCAACATTGCAACCAAATAGCAAAAAAAAACAAAAAAAAAAAAAACTTTCAGGCACTTCTCTGAATTGAAGGCAAAAATTCTTACATGCATAGTTAAATTTTATCAACGTATATGAGGCGGTATTTCGAATAAGAGATCATATGTGACAACCAAAGGTTTGACGATTTATCATCCATATTTACCTGTGGGAGAGAATCAAGGAAGTTTCAATTAAAGGGGCAAAAATTGACAATTTGTAAAGGTTTAAAGGGGAGAGAAATTATGAGCCATTGTTCTTGAGTTATCATTGGTGATGTCCCACACTCGCCACCTCAAAGTAATTAAAATTGACATTATATGGGACCTGTAAAAATTTGAAGTCGGAAAACGGCTCTTTTGAAAAAATTGAGTTTAAAATTGGCCGAAGTTTCAAAGTCTGCCTCATGAGCCTTTTAAGATGATCGTACTTTCTTTGTTTTCAACGACAAAAACACAGTCTGGAGACCGATTTCTAAAGTACGAACTACACGATGCATCCCACCGAAACCTCATTTTTACCAAAATCGACCCAGAATCACATTTTTTGTTTTTCCGAAATCCACGGCAAAATTTAGAGACGTTTTCCCGCTGGACATCACATGATACTATACCTACCTATACACAGTAACGAAGCAAGCAATTTGACAGAGTTGTATATTTTTTTTTTTTCATTTAAACTCGCAAGTAAAAAGTCAAATCAGCAGGATGTGGACAGATTACACTGCTTGCCGAATTGCTGTCTTCGCCACATTATACCTATATGCACTAGATTTAAACAATATTGGGGTATACTTGATATTTCTACTAACAAACGAAGCCCATATGTTTCATGATCCCTCATTCCAGATACCGCCTTGGACAGTATGGTTTATTTTTATGACACATAAGTTGTTTTGAGCAGTGAGGAAATGAGTTTTACCGAACTCACACCTGGCAGTTCGTGCAAACTGGCAACAGTGGCGTAGCGTGCAATTTGGCAACGTTGCAGTTCGTCCATTTGAAGTCATGTAAAAGATCGAATTAGAAGGCGTTCGGTGAACACCTTCTTATTCGACCTTTTGGATGGGTTTAAATGGACACAGTACAACGTTGCCAAATTGCACGCTACGCCACTGACTGGCAACAACATATTTACTCCATTCTAAGCTGTGTAAAAAAATCTATTCTCTCTGCACACCTCTTAGAATCGATTATTTACATGGGTAGGAATGGCAAAGATCAAGGTTGCCAGATTGCAGGTTTATTTACTTACTTTAATCAAAATAAATTGAAGAAAACGGAATCTACTCTATTGAATGAAATAGGGATTGAAGAAGAAAATATACAAGCTTCCTCGTAAAATTTGAAACACATGGAGGAAAAATAATTAATTAGAGATATAGATTAAGTATGTTTCACATACCAAGGAAAGTGCCATTTGAGCAATCTAAACGGTAGTTGTACATGAAGTGACCTTAAATACGTCCGCTTTTATGAAAATATGGAAAAAAAAACGGGACGTTCCATTCGGCGAAGCAGTCTAAAAACAAACCCTGCTCTTTATTAAATATTTAAATACTTATTATTTTACTTTCTTTCAAAATAGGGAGTAGTCCTCAGCTGAGATCAAGGTCACTCTCCAACGAGTGCAAAATCGCCTTAGTTTTTCTTTCTGTGAACACAAACTTATTCTAAGGAATACAAAAAGAGAGTCTTAGAACTTATAAAGCTAATATTTACAAAAACTTCGGTGTGACATTACAGTCCAGCAGTTGCGCCGCGTGCAATCTGGCAACAAGGGCACCGTCTATTTGAACCCACGAAAAATATCGATTTGAGGGAATGCACTGGGCAACCGGATTGTTCCACTTTTACCCATGCGCTGAAAAAAAAAAGAAGAAAAAAAAAAAAAAATTGTCGATTTCACAATTCTAATGTTAAAAATGGTGACCGCAAAATGATAACAGTTAATTTCACAAAAACGGGATGCTGAATCAACAAAACAGTATCGTTAAACTAACGACACGAATTTTTATGAAGTTCACCAATAGTTGATTTAACGATCTATTTTTTTTATTTTAACTTAGATATCATTTTGTTAATTCAGCATCGTGTTCAGTAAAATGAACTTTTACCATTTTACGGTCACCATGTATAACATTAGGATTTTAAATCAACAATCTTGTTTCTGATGTTGTTGTTGTTTTCCTTCCCCCCAGCCTGACTTCAAATATACGAAATTCGCTGGAGCCAAATTGCACGCAACGTCACTGCAGTCTAGTACCAAGTTTATAAAATAATTAAGAGATCATAATGGAGCTTTAAGTGTTTCTCACACTTGAGGAGATAAAAGAGAAAGTCATCGGTACAAAAGTCAAGGTGCGGAAGAAATCACCAGGAGAAATAAGGTATGAGGGGAACATTCAGAGCAGATATTCTGTCACCTTACAAATCTTTAGGAGATGGATAGAGTGCTGAACAGAACATCTGAGATCAATGGTTTTAAGATGCAATTATCTGGATTTTTACTCTCTTAAGAGTTTGTGACTAAAAAAAATTATGGCGAGATGGAAAGATATTTGCGATCAAGCAGCGGTTTCAATGGTATTCCACCACGTTTGTTGACCTCCCATAATACAGGTCAGCTTCGAACTGTCAATACAGAAAATTTGATAATGTATTCTAAGGTGAAATTATGCCAAAATAACGAAGCCCGTATATGCACTTAAAATTACAAAAACCCACTCTCACACTAAAGAACAGTAAACGAAAGTCACTTTCTGATGGCAACGCTGAACTATTAATCCTGGCTCATTTCCACTTCGATTCTTTGAGTGACGTAGATTCAAGAATGCCGTATTATAGTAGATCACATTAATAGCATATAAATTGATGAGTCCAGGGGGAAAACGATAAATGTCTCAGGCATCAAAGTTTATAAGTTTCATCGTGAGCAAATAAGTAACATTCCAATTGTTATCAATAATTTAGGTCACAGCGTTGGCGGATCTAGCCCTCGCGAGGCGAATTTGGGATATTAGCCCCCCGGTCACCCCCTTTTTCCTTTTTCGCTGTTTCTTTCCCCTTTCTTCCCCCTATTTTCCCTCTTTTTGGATCGAGCGGGGGGCGAAGGGGGCGACGACCCCCCCCCGTATCCGCCAATGGGTCACAGATGTTTTGTTTATTTCCTCGACGAGCTAATACGGTCACATTGACTTTGCCCTGCAAAAAATGCGAAGTGAGAAGATACAAGGCTCATCAGCGTAGCAGTTAATGTGATTCCAGGGATTCCATGGAAGTGCTACTTTTCGTTTGCCTGTGTTGAATTCGGGAGGGAATTCCAGACATTTTTTTTTTTTTATTTGTGCGCGCATTGTAATTTTAGCATCATTTCAAATTTGAATCTGTGTTCGAAATTCCTGTAGCAAAAGTGCGCAACAGACCCTTTCAACTTAAAACTATCTATACATTTTGTTTTCTTCGAGATGGAGAGAGATAGGGAATTGGAGAGCCTCACTGGCGCAACCAGGATATCTTCCATCTCTCTCATTTCCCATTTGAATGCATGAGTAGGAAAAGGACAGAAGGAGGGGGTTTTATCCCCTTGTCCATCCTTGTCTAACATACGTTTCTTAATGGAGAAAAGAGAGAGATGAAGAAACTCTCGGTGCGCTACTGGAGAGCCTCATCGAAAATGTCGAAGAATTCTCCATCCTACGAGGAAAATGACTGTTGTCCAGACTGATTGACCTAGAGTTGCCGGAATGAGGAGAGAGAACAGACTGGATGCTTTGAGTTCCAATGGGGATTTTCCAACTTCATCCGAATTCGCACTAGCCTGAAAAATCACAATTCAAATAATATTAATAACTAATTCAAATAATATTAATAACTAATGGGTTCGTTTCAAACTTTTGCTACAATGATTAAGAGTATTTAATCTAAAGTAAAATCGCAACAGACAAGACATAATAAACTCACAAGAGGCGTTCAATGAAGTCCAAGATGGCGGATAAAAATTGAGCAATCTGTATACAGGCACCGTGAACATCCAAGGATGGCCAACTTTGACAACCGCACTGGAGGGAGAGGTTATGTGTTTGTTTACGTTGTGATTGGTTGTGATCGATATTGTGAGGTTCGCTATCCTTGGATGTTCACGGTGCATGCATACGAATTGCTCGATATTTTTCTGCCATCTTGGATTTCATTAAACGCCTCTTGTGAGTTTATTACTGTATTTCATGACTTTCTGATGCCATCAATGGACTTTTCAGACGATTTTACATTAGATTAATCTCTCTTTATCGTTGTAGCAAAAGTTCGCAACAGACCCATTCAAATAATATTAGAACTAGTAAATGAACAAAACAAAATTACAGAGGAACGACGAGAAGTTTGAAAATTTTAATTTTGTCCATTTAGTTCTATGGAAAAGATCTAACCGACGCACTATGATCTGATATTGTTAAAAATTGGCCAAAAACCAGTGAAAAAAATTCATCCAAAATCATCCATTTCGACCTTTCAAAATCAATCTAGAACTTTCCAGAGACATTTCTATGTTAAACTGACTAGTTAAAAAGTGTTCTCTCTGATTAAAATCTGTCTTGAAAGCTTAAAAATAATAAATTCATGAAAAAATTAGTCTCTGGTTTGGCCACTTTTTGACGATTTCAGACAATAATGCCACGGGCCCGGGCGCGGGTAAACACACTGAAACACTCTTGAAATCAATCGATCTTTACAATCTGTTGAAATGGACAGTATCCAACTTTGCCAAAAATTGAAATACATGGGACATTTTGCCACTAAAAATATGGGAGAGAGCTATACAAATGAGTCGTTTCCGGAAAATATTTAATGTGTAAAGGTTCGAACTATTTTTGGCTGGTTCTTATTGAATATTTCTCAATTTTTCATCTTCAAATAAATTTTTCTTATGTAAAATGTATCTATAAACAAATCACCCACCTCCATCAAACACTGATGCAAGTATATATTTCGAGGGAAATTACAATCTATAAAACCAGAAACTCTGCCCTCCCCCCCCCCCCCCAGTTTTCTCGCTCGAAAAATGTGCTGCTCCGATTTATTGTTAATTCGCGCCTTTAATCAATAAAATTAGAAAATTGATATTTTCTTTTAACTAAGGAGAAGGGACTCTAGGACATAAAAGCAAGTAGTTGCGGGTAAATGATAAAAAAATATTATTTAGACCCCTAGAACACACTTTCTAATGTAGTTAGTCATTACGACGGTGAATTTTCTCCCTGAAGTTCCTTTACAGTTTACTGCAGGATTTTTTTTTTTTTACCTCCGTTTTTTTCTCTGTCCAGGGAGTGGAGGGAGGCAGTGGCGGCTCGTGCAATGTGGCAACAATGGACTCCCTCCATTTAAACCTATGTAAAATAATCGATTCTTTGGTGAGGCGCTGTGCCTCACCTAGAATCGATCTTTTAGCACAGATTTAAATGGCAAAATAGCACTGTTGCCAGATTGCACGAGCCGCTCCTGGAGGGAGGGGAGAAGACCCTTAAGAACCCCCATCCCATTTCATTCAGTACGCTACTGATGGGAGTGATGGGTGCCATGGTCAGAGCTGCCGATTTGCGTAGATTCAATGACATTTTGAAATTTACCGAAGATTCCACCGGCTGAGAAAAGATTACAGAGTTTAGTTCAGTGTATGACTGTAATGCACGAAAATACTGCTAGCGTCTTTTATCTTTTTTCAACCGGTATATTTTAATTAATTGACGGCGTTTCCACCGATTAAGAAAATGTTACAGATCCAGAGTATTTTCGTGCATTACAGTCATACACTGAGTTGAACTATGTAATCTTTTCTCAACCGGTGAAAACATCGGTGAATTTAAGGGTGTATACCACCCAAACTTAAAAAAATTGCTCCTGATGACTTAGAGCCCTCAATTTTTTTTTGGTAACACATACTGATGTAAATTAGAGATCCTGAAATTTTTGTGAAGCTGGTTGCATACCTGCCCCTTAAAAAAAATTTCCTGAAAAAACGTTGATAACTTTCAAACAGCTTTTTTAGAGTTAGAATTGCTCAATCACCTTGGTCTTGGTCTCAAATGAAAGGTATCAGTGTCCTCTAGGGTCTCTTGTATGGATTTTTTTTTTTGTCGAGAGGAAGTATTTTTTTCTTAATGTTTCTTCGATGTGACATTTTTTTCATGGTTTTTTTTTTTTTTTTAAACATTAATAGATATTTGAGATGTTAGGTTGAGGGCAAATCCATTCAAGAGTACCTAGAGCATGAAATTCTGCACATTTAAAAAAAAAATGAAGTCTCTAGCTATCATGGTACTCGAGAAAAGCTATTTTGAAGTTGAAAAAACAAGCGAAAAATTGATTTTTCAGTACAAGCAAATTAACAAATAGTACATGAGAAAAAAATAAGAAACAGATGGTTATCAAATGGTTCTCAATTTCGCAATGTTGACTCATAAACTTTAAAATTAATTTAAAAATACTTTCCGACCTCCTAAAAATTAAAAAAAAAATATCCTCGTATTCCCTGAATCGTCCTCTACAAAATTGGTGGGGGGAAAAAAAATCAAAAAAATCAAAAAAAATCGAAAAATTTGGGTGGTATACACCCTTAAAAATGTCATTAAATCTACGCAAATTGGCAGCTCTGGCCATGGTACTGCTGGTGTAATGTCTGCTATTGTCTGCTCCCTTCGTTGTTGGTATTTTTCACTTTCACCCGAATAAGCTCCTACGCGTGACTGCATTTCATCGCAGGCATGCTGATTATTTTCCATCACCAGGAAGCTTACCCGTAGCCAGTGGCGTCGCGTGCCATCTGGCAACAATGCGACTCCTCCATTTAAACTCCTTAAATATATCGAATTTTCCTCGTGCACTGTGCACCCCCTGAGTTCGACCTTTTACATGAGTTTAAATGGGTAGAATGCAGTGTTGCCAAATTGCACGCGACGCCACTGCCCGTAGCCTGTAGCCAGGAATTTTCCTCTCCCTTTCTTTGCCCACTTGATTTGCATGTGTTAGGAAAGGATGCAGGGAGGGGCTTTATCGTGGCTTCAGTCCCTCCCTATCTCTGTATTTTCTTAACACATGTGTTGGGCAAAGAGGTGTAGAAAGACAATGTCCTGCGAGCCGATCATTTACTTCATCGTTAAACCGATCGTTAAAACTGTCTACGAGTGATGCTATTGGTCGAAAATCGTAAAACTTGACTGTTGCTATGGTAACCATCGTTAAGAGTCTCGTTTTATAAAGGCTATTCATGAGTAACCTTTAAAAAACGAACACTTTAACGATGGTTACCGTAGCAACGGCTAAGTTTTACAATATTCGACCAATAGAATCATACACAGTCTCAACGATAGGTTTAACGATGAAGTAAATGATCGGCCCGCTGATGGCTACGCGGCTCAACCAGTAAGCGTATGCGATGGTTCCGGGGGAAAAAACGGTACTATCACGCCAAGTTGATATTTTGGAACTCCTTCACGACCGTAATGGGGCTATTGCACACTTTTCCTATAAGCTATTTAACAGTCGATTATGGCGTAAAAACCTCAAAAAAAAACGATGGCGGCACTTAAAACTTCCAAAATCCACTCCTAAACTCAATAAACGCAGTTACTTGCGCGAGCGTAATGGTGGCCGAAGGCACTAACAATGGGAGATTCTCATCTAACAATTCTGAAACTCCATCAAGAAGTGACCAATAAGAGACTACTTTCATTTGACACCGGTGTCACTAGGTGTTGCGGCACCATTCATCGGATGTGGATCATCACTCTGATGACTAATTACTCAGTGAATCATCCTTGTCAACATAGAAAGAGTGACGAAATTAAGATAGGAATCTCCCATTGTTAGTGCCTTCGGCCAACATTACGCTCGCGCAAATAACTGCGTTTATTGAATTTAGGAGTGGATTTTGGAAGTTTTTAGTGCCGCCATCGTTATTTCTTGAGGACTTTACGCCATAATCGACTATTAAATCGCTTATAGCAAAAGTGTGCAATAGCCCCATTGAAACTTTTCACACGCAGTTTTTTATTATTATTTAATTTTATGTAGGTATGTTAGTATTTATGAGTAAGGTAAGACATATATTTACCGTACTGAGAGTTGACTTGAAATCCTCGGCGATAGTTCTCAATTCTTCGCCGACCTGAGTCCACCGTTTGTGTCGAGAGAAGGGCTTGCGGGGCGAACTGGCTAATCTGGCCAAAAACCCGCCTTTCGTTTTCCCGACGAATCTCCTTGGCAGTGGTTGAGGAGCGTGAGCATAGGCATTCACAAGAGTATCAGCATGAAAATGAGTATCGGCATGAAAGTGAGTATCAGCATAAGGATGAACATGGGGATGAGTGTCAGCGTGAGAGTGAGAGTGAGAGTGAGTAAGGTCAGGGTCAGGGCGCCATGAGAGGCAGGTAACAGCGGCATCTTTTGTGCCGCACGCGCACGTGAGATCTGCCATGGTTGACTGGGAAGGTTGACGCTGCAGTTGTGACGTCAACTTCCTCAAGCTCGTTTCGGAACCGGTGGCGGCGGAGGCGGTGGTTGATGCTACCGTATTCAGGTCCGCGCCCAGGTAGTTAGCCAATCGGCAATGAGATCGTTGCATCCGTGGACAGAATCGAGCGGCGCTAGGCCGATGAATTGCATTCTGCACTAAGTCAGGTAACGCGAAAAACCTGTCCTCTAAATTGTCTAATTCAGCTTGGTCCAAGTTCTCGCCGCTTACGTGCAGATTAGAAACGTTATCTGAAACACACAAAATAAGACCCGAATGAAAATATTATGCGGCTCAATAAGGCATAAATAACAAGGAAAGGAAATAAGTCACGAATGCGGCGTTTCGGTTTTTTTTTCTATGTATAGACAACGTGAAAAAACCAATGGGGTTTACAGATGGAGTGAAAACAATGCGTCTGCATGCAAACTTGTGTGACAGTTTTAAATTGAGGGACGATTTTTGTGCAAAAAGTTGCGTGAAAATAACATCGAAGGTATCAATAAGTCTCAAAATTCACTATAATCCCACAAAAGATGTTTCAAGGAAACACACAAAATAAGACCCGAATGAAAATATTATGCGGCTCAATAAGGCATAAATAACAAGGAAAGGAAACAAGTCACGAATGAGGCGTTTTGGTTTTTTTTTTTTTTTTCTATAAGTATAGACAAGGAGAAAAAACCAATGGGGTTTACAGATGGAGTGAAAACAATGCGTCTGCATGCAAACTTGTGTGA
This sequence comes from Trialeurodes vaporariorum, assembly GCA_011764245.1. Taxonomy (NCBI): domain Eukaryota; kingdom Metazoa; phylum Arthropoda; class Insecta; order Hemiptera; family Aleyrodidae; genus Trialeurodes; species Trialeurodes vaporariorum. Next base: position 77,024,651 of record VMOF01000002.1, read on the forward strand.
CAGTTTTAAATTGAGGGACGATTTTTGTGCAAAAAGTTGCGTGAAAATAACATCGAAGGTATCAATAAGTCTCAAAATTCACTCATAATTCCACAAAAGATGTTTCAAGAGAATTCCAAGATGGCGGTCAAATGAGGGGGTATCAAGGGAGGAGTCTCATCTAATTGCAGCTTTCTTTACGATGAATCATTTTTCTTCGCATAAAAAGTTGCAACGAGATGGGGACTCCCCCATTGTGAACCGCTTATTTGCCATCTTTAGATTTTTTTTAAATGCATTAATTGAGTTTATGAGTCAATTTCCGAATTTTCTAATTCTCCCAACTTTATTTTTACGTGAATTTACAGCAGAAGAGACCATTTCTATAGCTGCAAACTTTTGCTACAGCAATTAAGAGAATTCAATGTGATGTAAAATCGCCTGAAAAGTCCATTGGTGGCACCAGGAAGTCATAAAATGCAATGATAAACTCACAAGAGGCGTTTAATGAAATCCAAGATGGCGGAGAAATATCGCGCAATTTTTATGTATGCACCACGAACGTCCAAGGATAGCCAACCTCACAATATCGATCACACCCGATCACAACGTAAATAAACACATAACCTCTGAAGCTGTGAGGTTGTCAACGTTGGCAATCCTTGGATGTTAAAGGTGCATGCATACAGATTGCTCGACATTTTACCGCCATCTTGGATTCATTAAACGCCTCTTGTGAGTTTATTATTGCATTTTATGATTTTCTGATGCCACCAATGGAATTTTCGAGCGATTTTACATACGACGAAACACTCGTTATCGTTGTAGCAAAAGTTTGTAACAGACCCATTGTCTATTGTCTAATGCATCTCCACGAATAGGTTAGGTTAGGTTAACGGAAGTATTTTCTAATATTATAATGGAATACACGAAGGATACCCAAGGCAACTATAAACCTGCGGTGACAATTCTTCGAAAAAAAAAATTGGGCTTTTATTTCTCAACTTATTTCGAAGGCTCGTGCTGTTGAATTTCTCCCAAATAGTATTTTCGAATGTGCAAAATTAATTATTGTAAAAAAGGTTACGTGAATTTTTGAGTAAAAAAAGGCTGAAGTTTCAAATTGAATAGGCACTTTTAGAGAAATGACCTTTTGAAACTGTGATCTAATTAGAGGGCTTTACTATTCTCTTGGAATAGTGGTGTTTTTTTCCAAGCGGGGGAGATTTGCATGACAAATAAATCCAAAAGATCCTTAACTTTCAAGATAATTCTTCTTCTAAACCGTTTCTAATTCCGATGGCCTAAGAAACCGAATCCACAAGTCGCGCCGATGTTTGTATTTGTCCACCAAAATATATTTGGATTGGTTTGCTATCTCTTGTCAAAGACTGCGTTATAGCCAAAGATTACTTATACTCCAGATATGGCACTAGCTAAAATCTTGTTGAGCGCCTTCATTGCTAAAACACATACACTGGCTCACAGACGCGCGGGCGGGGTGGGGCCAGTCGGCTGGCCCACGACCCCCACCCCGCCCTCACGTCTCTCGCTCGCCAAAACGTAAACAAACCGTGGGCCAGTGTATGTGTTTTAGCTCAGTTTTAGAAATGAAGGCGCTCAACAAAATTTAACATTGGCGAGATAGCTATAGTGCCATATCTGGAGTATAAGTAATCTTTGGTTATCGCCTCTCAATAGACAGTCTATTAATAGTTCATTTTAAATTATGAACATCAACAGCTACTGTTTATTTGGAACTAACTGTTTAGGAAAATTCAGACAATGGGTAGCACTGTATGTATGTATGCATCTGCTTCAGAGATTGCAGTTGCCTCTACATAAAATGATACAGGCAACCGGGCAAAACGTTCGTATCCGCACCCGCGCGCGTTATTTACAGCAAACGCCCAGATTCAGATGTGTGTAATGCTTGTTGCCTATTGTGTACAATCCAGGCTTGACTATCGAGTCTTATGCAATAGAACCCGAGCTCCTGACCATCACATTTCTGGATGTTTAGATTTTGTAGCGTGGAGAACAAAGTTGAATTTATCCGTTTAACCACAAAAGGTCGACTTTGAGGTACCCAGTGTATAATTTCATAGGAGTCTCTAGATATTCCTTTCGAGAGGGAATCTCTGCGAAAATCATAAAAATAAAGGTGGGGGGGGGGGGAGGAGTTTCAAGTATTGAAATGCGATATTTTGTTTTCAAACTTGTAAAATTTCTTATAAACGATTCCCGAGATAATAACTCGATAATAAAGTATTTTCAGGATGATTATCTAGTACCAAACATACGGTTTCCTTAAAACAATCAACGATTATAGGCATTTCAGCGATTATTATAAGCACTTATCAAGCCACTGTCCCGCAAAAAAAAAAAAAAAAAAAAATATACCCTAAATCCTTTACATTTGCAGGGTTGATGTTGTATCGTCCAAGATCGAACCAAAAAAATGGTAGAACGAGGTTTATTTAAATTATTTCGGTGACTCCTGACCGCAACTTTGATTTCTAGTGCCAAAATTCCTTATTCAGGTCACTCTAGTTTTCCCATTTTAATGCCGTATTTTTCATTTGAAACTGCTCTCATAGGAAAAACTAGTGCCTTCGAGATCTATGGAAGATCTAGAACTTTGTCCTTCTTCCTTACTGCCCATTTGAACGTTCGTTCACATGACTATCCCCATAAGCTTTCCTTTTTTAATACATGCGTTCGAACGGGTAAAGAGAGGAAATGAAAAAATCCTAGACCCCGCAATGTCAAGATCCATAAAACCGCAACAACAGCATAATGTTTGCTGGCAAGTGGCAGGAAAGTTAATTAATAATAACCGAAGCTATAACTTTTCATTTGAGAGCGCTAAAAGTATAAAAACAAAACTTGGCTATAAGACTTTGATATTGCGGGATATCAGAGCGCTTTAGCATCCTACAATATGAAAGTCTCGGGTAGGTTTTGTGTTTATTCGGATGGAATGAAAATTAGAAATCTACTAAAGATCATCGGTAGAGCTCCGCTGTCATGCATTAATTACGAAACGAGCTCTACTAGCAACGTGAGCAAAATTACGAACTATAATTAAGAAGGCTTCAGCTGAAAGATAAGCTGGGATAGGAAACATTAAAATGCTAGGAATGATACGAGCGAGCATACGCTGATGATGTCTTGGTGGTTTTGGTGGTCAATAGAGTTCTCACGTTGCGTTTGGACAATACCGTCTCTAAACATACCAAGCTGCTTCTTTGAGGTTAGGGTCGTCTTGGTATACGTACGCTTATGGAGAATGAAATTTTGGTGAAATGCAAAATCGAGATTTATCCTCTCAAAATATGATTTTCAACTATTATACTGCTTTGGGGAATTAACTAAGCCATAAACTTTCATTACTCACGTACTTTTCCAATATTGGTTGAACTTCAAAAAACCACCCAAATCCTCGATTACGCCATAATCGTTCCATAAGCTTACATATACCAAGACAAAACCTAACCCCACTTTTTCAAAAGAAGCAGCATGGTATGTATAGAGGCGGTATTGGTTTGCATGATCACAAATTTGGTTGTTTTTATACAAGACACATTGTGTCATATCTCTTAGCTTTGTAATCACTGACCAAAACGATCTGTTATGCCTACGCTGGATCACCATAGTGTTGCCGGAAAGAATTCCCACGAATCTCCAAGAAAATCTCACAAAATTCCCATTCCCAATAACAAATGCAATTTCATCCTATCCTTTACATCAAAATATTCAAAATAATTTCCGAAAGTTACTTGACACGCTCAATTCCCGAATGAAATAAAAAATTCCTGATATCAGGGGAAACCTGATTGTTTTTTATGATATCAAAATAGAGAACCAGTGTGGCACCTTAGATTCACACTAACGTATTATCGAAAGTATAACTTCTTGCAAAATTTGCCAGCTTTTTGAAGTGTAAAGAAGCACAATAACCTTGAATTCCCATCAATACCTGCAACTTCTCATTGTTCACGACAAAACTCCGCCCACTTGTATCCCGTTCAAAAATTCCGATAGTCAGCATAGATTAATTCCCGCTCATTCGACTATACGTTGGATCACAGTTCTGTTAGATATAATCACAATGGGGCAGTTGCAAGGGCCTGAAATTTTGTGTTTTTTATAAAGAAAATGGAAGTACTTGATGAGCTGAGAACAAAGATACCTTTGGTGTCTAATTAAGTCCCATTGTTCCGGAAATGAGATTTTGGCCAAAAATATATTCTTTTAAATGGGAATTCCGTGTAGTGACGTCATTACACACACAAATTCTAGCAACTTTACACGTGTGTATCTTAAAAACCAAGACACTTAGGAAAAAACCAAAGGCACCATTGTTCTCAGCTCATCAAATACTATATAATTTTCTATATAAAAAGCATAACATTTCAGACCCTTGCAACTGCCCCATTCTTATCGATTTGGTTACTATATTTTTTGGTCCCGTCTATTTCTCTTTATTAAAATGTTCTGTGAAATAAATCTCGTGTCTCTTGAACCCTCTGCAAGTTCTGCTGATGGATCTCAGCTTCAGTAGGACAATCTATTGGTTACCGCGACGATTTTTCAGTGATTGCATGCAGTTGTGAGGAGCAGACCAGTGGCGTAGCGTGGAATTTGGCAACGTTGTACTATGTCCATTTAAACCCTTATCAAAGGTCGAATGTGAAGGTGTTCACCGAACACCCAGCAGTCCGATCTTTTTCATGGGTTTAAACGGACGAACTGCAACGTTGACAAATTGCGCGCAACGCCACTGGATCAGACGCGAATACTCGTTTACAGGTGAGGAAGTGAGGGTAGAGCTACAGCGAGGTGGGTTCATTAACTTTTCGTCATGGATTCGAACGGAGAGACACGAAAACAAGGATGGAGATAGGTAGCGCAAGAATTGTCTAAGGTCAAGGTTGGGCTCCGTTCATATACGAGGATTATATACGAACGTGCGAAGCAGAGACAGAGCGGTCAACGACTCCAGACACCGGCTAAAATGTTTAAAATTTCGGTGTCTAGAATTTGTCTACATTCACGCATAATGTTTAAAATTTCGGTGCCTAGAATTTGTCTACATTCACGCATAAGTGTCTGCGTGAATAATGCATTGTAATCCTCATAAAAATGAATGCATATAAAATAGACGGCCCAAGGGGCACGGGGCGATTTATGTGAAATGAAGTGTTATCAACTTTTGTGCGAGCAATTCTGAATACTCCCTGATTTATTGCAGCTTCTCGCGCAACAATATTTACTTACTTTCAACAAAGTGTGCTATCGTTGTTCCATCGCTATATTCAGGGTTGCCATTTCGCGTGGAGTTTTTAACTCAAGTCCCAAATCCAACGGTGATTTCATCGGTGAAAACACAGATTATTACAGATAATATTGTTTTCATATGATACTGGCATACTTCTTAATCGAATTGTTTAACCATTTAAGGGCCAAGCCCGAGTATACTCGTTTTTCTTCTCTAGACTATTTCACATTGTTTCAATCTTCATTCCGGATAAACGCGACTATATTGATGAAAATATGTACAAGATAAGATGCTTTGGGCGCCTTCAATGTATCATATAGGCAATTTCAAGTCCTCCGAGTACGAACAGTTAACTACCTTCCCTTTATAAACGGAAGAGTGGCGTCCTTTTGAAATAACCAGGGACCAATAAATGTACGGGGCGGACGGTTTCTTGTTCTCGACCCCAAGTAGCGAATCCTCGCTTTTGATTGGTTAGGACTGCACCTAACGTTAAAGAACAAGGACCGTCCGGACCGTACATTTATTGGTCCCTGGCCCTTAGAGGGTTAAACTTTTTAGGCACCAATGGATTTATTTACCGTTGAAGTTCGCAATTTCATTGCTGTTCGCGTTCATAGAAGGAACGTCCCAAGTTCAACGGGGACGGAATCGGCGGAAGAAAGATTACAGATAGTATAATTTTCATGGGATACTTCCTGCTGTTATCATTGAATTGTTTAAATTTGTTGGCCCCCGGTAGATTTACCGTTGAATTTGAGAATTCCATTGCCGTTTCGTGTAAATTCAACAATTTTCCCAAGTCCAGCCGTAATTTCGTCCGCGGAACAAAGTTTACAGATAAGATTATTTTCATATGATATATGTACTTTCTGTCATATTTTCCAAATGACCTGTTTAAATGTTTTGGCCACCGGTGGATTATTTGTTGAACTCGGGAATTCCGTTGCCGTTCGCGTTAACTCATCGGAAGTCCTGAAAGTCCATCGGTGCAAAAAAAGATTGCGAATACGGAATAAGATTTTCTTGCGTGAAGCTGTCATACTTCTTAATTGAATGGGCGCTTTATTCAATCAAGAAGTACACCAGAATTAGTCCTTTCTTGGATGTAGCAAAGGTTTAAAATAGACCCATTGTTTCATGTTTATTTATTTATTTATTTATTTATTTATTTATTTATTTATTTATTTATTTATTTATTTATTTATTTATTTAATTTTGTACATGAGAGCCATTAGCTTGAATTACACGTCAGGAAAAAGAATAAAAAAGAATAATAATAATAAAAAAAAAAAACTAAACAGATAAGTACATAATAATAATGATGGTTCTTAAAATTAAATTAAGTTTTAAGTACTAGCCCACAACTCCTCCACACTGTAAAGGGCTTCGTTAATAAGAAATAGTCTCAACTGTCCAAAAAAATTATCAAACTCCTCATTTTTAAATAAAAGTTTAAGCTCCTTAGGAATTGTTGTAAATTAACCGTTGAATTTGAAAATTCTGTTGCCGTCTCGCGGACACTCAACTAGATTCCTGAGTCCGCAACAGGGATTCTATCGGTGGACAAAAAATTACAGATTATATGTATATTAATGTCATATGCTTCGGGCGTATGTATGGCTAAAATTAATTGTTTCATCTATTTTTCTGCCGGTGAATTCACCGTTGAATTAGGAAATCCCATCAAATTCACACTCAACGGCAACCCTGGCTAGACCTCAGTGGCGGCTCGTGCGATTTGGCAACCATGCTTTTTTACCATTTAAACCTATGCAAAAGTATCGATATCTTGGGGGTACATTGCACCTCCTGAAGATCGATTGTTTTACATAGGTTTAAATGGAGGGATTCCACTGTTGCCACATTGCACGAGCCGCCACTGCTAGACCTGCAAATAGTTGACCTCGTTTACTTAAGAAAAAAAAAAAAAAAAATTGCCACGTGCAACTTGTTTGACGTAATTAATTGCGATTAAAAAAACGCACCGAGTAGTCGGAGGAGGAATATGATATCATAATGCTAATTAGCATCAACAGAGTTGTATTATGAGATCATAACGTTATCATAACGATACCGTAATGATAAGATTAAAAACGGAAGCATAATAAAAGATAGCCAAACAAAGATCCCAGCTTCTTGAAATTGTTAAAAAAAACCGCCAAATCTAACAAAATAGTCCCAGTTGCGGATTACAGTTGGTTTGATAAAAATAAATCGACTTTCTCGCAAAAACTTCTGGAAGTATGTTTAATTTTACAATGTAGCGTTGATCCCGCATTTTATCTTTCGTGATCTATGATGAAAAAATATAGCAATACCATACGATGAGGCAATTACAAGGGTCTGAAATTCGGTGGTTTTTTGTATGAAGGAAATAAAATTATTAGATGAACTGAGAACAAAGGTGCGTTAGGTTTTTCTGAAGTGTCCCGCTTTTTGAGAAACACTCGTGTAAAGTTGCACCTACAATAGCTTAAAATTGTACCATTATGGAGACAACTTGATTTTGGTCTCCTTTTTTAGGGGAGGGGGGAGAAGTGCCCCCCCCCTGACCTTCCATTAGGATTTAACAATTTTGTCCCCCTCTGGGAAATTAAACTTCGGGCGCCCATGAAAAATCAAGTTTTGTCTAGCATCAATTAAATTGTTGATTTTTTGTGCTCTTTTTAAAATCAAGCCTTCAATTACACCATAAAGTCTTGATTTTTATTTATTTATTTAAAAAAAAAAAAAAAAAAAAAAAAAAAAAAATAATAAATAATAATAATAATAATATCTGACGTTGTAATGATACGATTTTGATTTAAAGTAAATTTTCATCAGTAATATCCGTGATTTGTAAGTTTACCTGGAGTATTAAGATTTAGGAGGAATACTTTCATCCTCAATATTACTTTAAAGCTCCGGCATTAAAAACCACAGCAAGTAGGACCTTTGAGAATCGAAAAGAATATTCCAAAATCTACCTATAAAAGGATGTTTTATGAAAACAGAACTCATTTTGGTATAGTTGTAGAATCATCAACTGGATATTCCTACTTTTCAAACCTCCAAAATTGACAAAGTCACTAAAAATTACGACTTTATAATGTTGTAAAAAACATAAAACAAGCGAAATCTCTACGTTTGCATTCCCTTCATCGTGTCAGTATCGGATTCATCCTTTGCTCCATGCACCTGGTATTGCATCTCGTGAATTTGAAGGCGAAGAAGACGCGAATAAGTTATGCTCAAAGAGTACCTCTGCCCTGTCCGTACGTATCGAAGACGTTCAGTCACGGCTTACCCGACGCCTCTCTCAAAATTTCCCTGCAATTCTCGAAAGGTGGGGGGGGGGGAGAGGGGGAGCTTGAAAAATGTCAGATTACACAACTGGTAATGTTGCCTGCATGACTGGTTACAATAAAATCTTCTTAGACTAGAAACTAGAATCTTCTCTAGAAACATTCATTAGGATTCATTTGTCCTTAAGCATCAATTATTTTCATTGAATTGCACATGGGAGTAACATCCTGAAGACAACATCGAATACGGTCCGATCAGATCTTTTGGCTTTGATCCAGAAAATTACATCAATTTAAAGGAAATGTATCGAGTTGTAGAGACCCCCGAAAAAATTGATGGAACTGAGTGGATGGTCGAACCACAAATTGCAATGTGCTTCTTTCATTAGATACTAATACAATTAAAAGAGGGGACAAGGATTGCTTGAGGATAATGCCATTTTCGGTTCGCCTTCAAAAATATATAACGCAATACGCCGCGACGTGCAAGCAGAAAATAGAATGAAAGTCTTGACAGCGCAGCGATGCGACGTGTGAAGCACTATGACCGAAGGGACGGGGTTCAAAATCAGGGTATGCAATACGCCACGCACGGGATACTATTCATTCATCAATTATTTTAACGTAAGTAGTGTATATTATTTAGGAGAACATTAGGAGCGCTGAATATCACAAATTATAGTCGGGTATTTGTGTTTCCTGCTATAGAGCAAATTGTAAATTTCGAGGTCATTAGTAAGACAAAATGCTATGGTTGAGTAGTAAATATCTATTCCTACTGTACTATCGACGAGTTAAAGATTGTCGTGAGATTTTCAAGAGTTAAGTTTCGCCTTCAAGGTTCCGGTTCGGCAACTCTTCATACTCCTCACACTTTGCAGGGGAAGAGGTCAATGTGGTTGGGGCGGGAAAGCCGTAGCAGATCACAGTCCCCCACTCCCACCCATAACTGAATGTGTAAAAATCTCGCGACAATCTTTAATTCGTCGATAATACAAGTTAGAAAACACGGTCTTTCGACGCACTTCAAAAACCATCGGCGGATACAAACGGGTGCCTTTATCTCTCTTCTCCCATTTGGGCACACGCATTAGAAAAGGATAGAAGAGCGACTTCTCACGTGACTTTAACCCATGTCTTTATCCTTTTCTAATACACACGTTCAAATGGGAGGAGAAAGAGAAAGAGAAAGACAAATTCCTGGATCCGTCAATGATGCCGTCACAGGACTTTCTAGCCACGGGTCTTATCGTCCTTTTTTTGAGCCCTGTGACATTCGGTCCTTGAAAATTGGTCTGATCAACTTTATTCCACTTAAATAATTGGTCAAATTCTTTTTCTCGTCGTCGACTACAACGTCCACGACTTTTATGTCAAAATATAGTAATCGGTCCCGATTCTGTATTTCATAGTCCTGCAATTTCAGTCAAATACTTTCTATCCCCAAAATAGCATTCGTTTTGCTTTATTTTTGTTAGTTTGCTGGTACAATTAAAGTAAGCGAGGAGATGAACATGTATTGGTTGACAATGTTGAGATTGTTTCTTTCCCATTTTTAATCTATAAAATGTCCTCATTCCTTAGCGGAATGGAGTAAAATGAGACGATTCAAATGAATAATACTGACTCAAATGATATTTTCTTCCTACATAACTTGCGAACTACTACGCAAATGCCAAGCTTTTGTTTTTCCCGCGTTCAAGTATAAACGGAGGGGTGGATTTACGATTACGCAAAATACGCAACTGCGCGTAGAGCCTCAGACCTAAGAGGGCCTCATTTCACAAAGGAGGAAAAAGAAAAGATAAAGAGAGAAGAAAGAAAAGAAGAAAACGCCGAAGGATGAAAAAATAACAACTGTGCTAATAAAACAGTTTAAAACTGAGCTTAAAATGCATTTTTTTTTCTTTAAAAAATATTAAAGAGGGAGGAACCCCGAACCCCCTACCCGTCTTCCTGGTGATGTGCCCCCAGACTCCCCAGGCATCCTATACTCATTTCCTTAATGGCCTCAAGAGATGTAAATCCGCCCCTCATTAATTGTGCGGGAAATTGATTTCGAAGGATCAAAAGTAAGACTAAATTTGCACTCGGCAAGTTAAAAGACATCGAAATTCTCCCGCGTGCCGTGGAGAAAAGTCAAATCCTATGTGTAAAAATCTAGATGGAGGCTTATTAGGGGAGGACATTTATGTCATCACCAAGCAAAAATCGTCAATGCGTAGTACTTAATAAGAACGGTCGAGTGTCCACTATCCCCACGCACGAGGCTTCCGCCGGGCACAAGCTATTGTGCGTATAAGAGTCAACATTTGCGCGATGAGAAAATTGTGATTAGGGTCACTATTGCGCATTGAATACTTCAACACACAACTCGAGAAAAGCATGCAGCAAGCATTGAAAGACTGAAAGTTAATTTTGCTTCGTTTTTGACTTACCTAGAACTAAAGCTGGTCGAAATAAAATTTGTCGAAGCACGTCGTATAAATCCGTTAAGAGTTGATCCAATCTCCTATAATGATCCTCCGTCTCATCGTCCGAAGGCAAATTAAACGGAATTGCCATCGTCAAAATTTGAAGAAAAAACAAATATAAACTGATAACACGAATAAACAAACTCGCGTAAACAAACGGAAGATAGAAAGGAAAAAAAAAACTATTCGACGCGCACCAATCACTACAGCACCGTGAAAGATTTCTTTTTTTTTCTCAGCGTGATTTTATGTAAATAAAAACTTGGAAAAAGATCGGATATCCACGGCAGTAAAATAATCATATTACGAAAAATTGAATACTATTGTTTTGTTTACACTTTTTAATGGTATCAAAATTTTCAAGATTTTTAGAAAAACGTAAATGCAACGCAGGAGCACTGAATGCGGGAAAAAAAGTAAAAGAAAATAATAAAACTACACCAGAATAGGGCAAGACTATCTAATTAAAAATATAAATGCACTAATTGAGCAAATTAGACGGTTGAGACTAGCTTCTTGCTATCGGCTATGACAACAAGACAGATTTCACGGCGCACTAAACATCGACTGAACAATCGTGCGAGAGCAACAGCTTGACTACCTTGGATTGACTTGGACTTGAGCCTTGTTCCCGGTTTATTCCCCCACTCCTTCGTTTCCAATACCACGTGATGTACACTAACACGCGCGCACACACACACACACACACACACACACACACACACACACACACACACACACAACCAATCAAGTAGCTTCGAACCTTTCTTCTAACAGAGACACACTTCAAGTACTTACTTACATTGTCTTCATCTTTCATATACATATTTATTTAATTATTATTACTGCTGTGCCACCACAGACGAGGTGCCCGAGCTCACATGGCCTCGGCCATCTCCGTAGCGCAACTTGCAAGAGGGCATATGGACATATGCAGTCGAATTGTCTTTTATAAGCAATCTTTTTCTTTCTAATATTTGATCTGATTAAAATTAGAAATTGTCGCCAATTACTTTAACCCGTTACTGCATGATTTTTTTTTTTTTGAAAAAAAAATAATTTTTTTTTTTCAGTACAATTTTGATCCTTGAGACAGGGAAAAATAGTGAAAAAATTCTTTCCATTATATTTCTATGGTAAAGAGCCTGAATATTAATTTTTCCAAATATGGCCGTACCCGCATTTAGGTATCCATGCAACTGAAAATAAAGTTTTCAGGCTAAAAAAAAAAAGAAATTAAAGTAGTAAAAAATAAGTTAGTAAGTTTCATTAGTTGTTTTTTTTTTTGTATATGGTACCCCTGCTTTACTCCCAAACATAACAATGAAAATCTGAAAACCTCTATCAGATTTTCAGTAAGCTATTTTCAATCACTCTGCACGTTCTCTATCCTGTGCTGCAAAATCTCTAGGACAAAATCGACAATTCTTACTCGTTTAGTATCTGTTCTACATGTGACCCACTATGCAGCGACAGTACAACTCAAGTCTCCTACTTTTAGATAAGGCTTCAAATTAATTGTTCCAGATCTGGGCTCATCTGCAGTTAAGGGTTAACCCTAGATGTTACATGCACGTACTGTTTGATCAGTCAAAAGATCCGTGTCTGCAGAGAAACAGGTGATTTCAGGACTGAAAGGGTGAAGAAACACCCAACAATTTGAGGAAACACTCTACAAGAACATACATAATGACTATTATTTAAGGGGGGAGAGCAGAAATACATCCCGCATATTTTCAAAAGTTATATAGCGTCTCATTATACTTATTATTAATTTTAGTGTCGATAATCTGGACTCATGTCAGAATACTCAGAATGAATATACTTACATTTAAACCAATACACCTACCTCACTATTTTAACAAAATTTGAGTCTTGAATGCTTATTAACGAACATTTTTTGAAAATGAAAACATAAGGACGTAATAAAGGTCTCATGCGCTTTAGAAGCTTTTCTGAAGCCACTCTCTCTCTCTCTCTCTCTCTCTCTCTCTCTCTCTCTCTCTCTCTCTCTCTCTCTCTCTCTCTCTTTCTCTCCCTCCCTCCCTCCCTCTCCATCTCTCCCAAAGTAAAGCGTAGGGGCACTAGTAATCGTAGAAACGTAAAATTAGTTCACAAAAAAATTTATGAGTACATATATTGAACTATTGGAAAAAGAGAAAGACAAAGAAAGGAAGAGAAAGAGGAGAAAATGGAAAAATACTCAGTTCGTTTTGAAGTTCCGAGTGCAATAAACAGAGTTCGCAGCCTTTTCCTGGCAGGTTATAACAAGCTTAATCATCGTTCACTCGTTCAAATGAGAAGTTGAATTGTAAGTACTTGCTTACTCATTGTCAGGTGAGTTCGTGTTGCCTATATCCTTAATCGAAGGCGCTGAGCACGGACAGAAAGCAGAACCTTTTTACTAGGCAGGTTGTACTACTAAATCAACGCTCGTTCAATGTTTGAAATCGTTAAGATAGTTTGTTGAGTTTGAAAATTACATTTAAAAATTATATTCAAAGTTAGAGTTTTGATGCAGAGCTTAAGTATGATTCTTTATGCATGGAAAAAAGTATAGGAGATCAAAAAGGAAAGGGCGAAGAGGCAAAAGGATGGTCATATTATTTTATCGATAGATAGAGGAGAGTCGCCAATACTGGACTGGTACCCCAAAACCGGACCACCGCCTCGCGTTTCTCCGCCATAATGGCGCTGTGCTGTAGCGACAATGCCGTGAAGTTACTCTCTACTCTCTTTTACCCGTAGATGTCGCTCATGCATCGGAACCTCAGGTTCATTCATTGTTTTTGTCGTAAAACGCATTTAAGGCTAAAATTCGGCGATTCGTGACTGTCAAAGTTTCCAAGTTGGTTATTGTTGGGGCCTAAAATTTATACTTAAGATAAAGGTTAGTGATTTTTTGTGATTTGATGTTATTTGATGACACCTAAGGTTTGTAAATCTGTCTAAGTTTTTACTTTACTCCCATTTCTTTTACCGTAGTGAGGTTAGGAAGTTCTAGCACTGAAATCCCCTAAACCGGACCGCCTAGATTTTTGGCCTAGATTAAGAAACTTAGATGACATTCTGAGTATTATGGGCCTACCTAGCTGTTATATTGGTGGTTTGCAGATGTTTTCAATCTTTATTTCAATTGATTTTCAATTTTTGCTATTTTTTCCATTCTTATCACAATTTCTCGCATCAACATTTTTACGATAAATTTCATTTTTGGATTTTCCAAGGTACAAATGCTGACTTATGTTTCATTTCCTCTCATGGCGTGCCTTAGCCATGGTTGCTAATGTTAAGAAATATGCATTTAGAGCAAAAATCAGTGATTCTGAGTGAAATTTACCAAGCGGTCCGGTTTAGGTGCCCCTTTTTTCAGACGGTATTTTTGACTTCTTTCGCAATTTTCTTTCTCGCAAAAATTTTAATATCTCAAATTTTAAACCAAGGCACTTTTTTTGAAGGTAAGGGTTCTATGTACATGTTGATATAAAGTTTTTTAAATTTTATCAATTTTTAGCTGAGTTACAGCCCAAAAACAAAACAGCGGTCCGGTTTTGGTTCCCTTCCTCTAATTGAGAGAAAATCGTATGGTGATCAGTGCTCTATTTTAATGTTGACTTTGTATTGTTTGTATTTTATAAACTTAAATTGTATACTTGTGTGCATTTTTGGAAGAGCGAAACTGATGATTGTAAAATGTCGCAGAATTTTCTTGATGAAATCTTAAAATCTCCGTTCGAAAAACAAAAAAAATCTCGTGCGGTAAAATTACATTTCATAAAACAGCCTTTGTTTGCCGAAATTGAACGTGTAACAATGTTTCACTATATATATAACAATAAAACAGTCTGATGTATCGATCGCGAAGTCTGGCCCGGTAGGCGGTGCGGTGATGCGACGCGGCGTTGCCAAATTATGGAGAAAAATTTATACCCAATCGCCTAGTTTCTGTCAATCTAAAAGGGGTAATGGCGGTTCGTAAGTTCGTTCCTGTTTGATCCTATGTAAAAGTATCGATTATTTGTAGGATTCATCGAACAACACTTCGAATGATCAATTTTTCTCAATAGGTAATATAGGTATAGATCGTTTCAGCAATCGATAGAATCGACCGATAGCGATAGCGCCAGTTCCAAACAAAAACTGATTCAATGTAATCGTCTCATCAGAAAATTTCCAAACAGTAATTACGAGAAAAAATTGATGAAAACTGAAAAACACTCGCATTCTTTTTGCGATTTTGGATTGATACACGGAAAAAAAAAGATTAGTGAAAATAACCATACGGATACCTAATTTTGGCACCTGCTAGATGTTATGGTAAACTTGACCAGAAGTATGGTACATTTACCGATACTTTGAGTAAATTCGACATGCAATCAGGTAACATCACCTAGTACCTAGTCAAAACATAGTATGCTTCTGATTAACATTACCATTACATCTAGCAGGTGCCAAAATCAGGTATCCGTATGGTTATTTTCACCATAGTTTTTTTTTTCCGTGTATGGTCTTTGAAGAAGAACATATTTCGGAACACTAACATCACAGGTGCTACCAAAATGAATAAACTATCCCTATTATCCGACACAATTTTTTAAGTTAAGCAGTTAATTATTTTCCACTGTACGTCCAATTTTAACTTATTTTTGTAGAATAATCAAGGCATTAAATCTTCAAGAATCTCAAATCCAATAAGCCCGAACAGTTCTTTATATTATAGAAGGGTTGATATAATAGACATAATGAGCCAACCTAGAAATGTATCGGTAACTTGGAATTTATGTAAAGGGGGGGGGGGTGAAAAAATTACAATTTTTCAATTAAAAACGAAGAAAATGACGAATGACGACAGGGGTGGGGTGAGGAGGGGACTTTCGAAGCCCTTTACCCATAAGTTTATGTCACTGCTACCGATGAATGTAATATGTTCACATTTCCTATCTTATCTCAACTCTGGATCAATAATTAATTCCAAAAAATGCACATTTGCTGTTTTTTCGAGTAAATTAAACGGGATTTTTGGCTGAAATAACAAAAATCTGCATCCTTTCGATTGTAATACAAACAAAATTCCACATTTTTAGCTCGCCTTATAGTGTTCTCTCAAAAATCCATGCATGGTCTAGTTTACTGGAAGTCCCGGGTCGGCCCCCCCCCCCAAGTTTTTCGGAGGAGAGCTTATTCCTGTGCGCCACTGGCTAATGGGTCTGTTGCAAACTTTTGCTACAGCGATAAAAAGTGTTTATTCCAATGTAGAATCGCCTGAAAAGTCCATTGGTGGCATCATAAAGTCATGAAATACAATATTAAACTCACAAGAGGCGTTTATTGAAATCCGAGATGGCGGCAAAATATCGAGGAATCTGAATGTATGCACCGTGATCATCCAAGGATTGCCGACTTTGACAACCTCACTGGAGCTAGAGGTTATGTGTTTGTTTACGTTGTGATTGGTTGTGGTGGATATTGTGAGGTTGGCTATCCTTGAATGTTCGTGGTGCATGCATACAGATTGCTCGATATTTTGCCGCCATCTTGGATTTCATCAAACGCCCCTTGTGATTTTATTGTTGCATTTTATGGCTTTCTGATGCCACCATTGGACTTTTCAGACGATTTTACATTATATTATACACTCTATAGCGCGGTAGCAAAAGTTTGCAACAGACCCATTAACAGTTGCTAAAACCACTATACTTGATTTATCATTGGTAATCGATAATCGATTAATCGAGAATATGCAATCGTTAATCTTCTGTAATTACAAGTAATGGAATGAATCGATTTCCACGCCGCCGCGCCGATGGATAATTTTGCTAAATAAGGGAATAAATCCACGTCAGATGCGAGCTTCGAACTGGCATCATTGATTCCTGTTGATGATGCGTCATAAAGAAATTTCGATGAGACCGGTCTGAAGTTGCTGCAACGGAAACTCCGATCTAAACGTCTGACCCAGGCATTATATTAGAGTTAGATGATTCACCGAGCGAGTCGCTTGATGGCAGTATTGCCAAATTTGGCATAAAACTAGAAATATTTTACATTGAGTTAAATAGGAAACTCTACAAAAGGGGCAACACTGCTCGATGGCTCGGCCTGTCTCGCACGGAAAGTAAACAACCACGCTCTCCGCATTTTAGCGTTTACGTATGTTGTGTGGTCAGTGTAGTAGTGTTATCTCCGGATCAGTCCAAACTAAACCAAACTGCGCACTCACTGTTACTATGCAGTGCAAAATAATTACCATTTTCCATGCAGTGGCGTCGATAGACTTGTATACGTTTGAGGAACCGAGATGTGAGATACCCAAAGGGCGGGAGGGGGTCTGGGTCTGGGGGCACCGCGTCCCTTCCAATAAGAGAAGAGTTCACAATGAGAAAAGATGCCTGGTGCAAATAATTGAATGGTCTCCGTATGAGCATCATTTTATTTCTAAATAGAAACTTATTTGATCGAAAAACAAAGAGTTTTTTAATGGCAGAAATTCTGCTTGATCTCACCGGAAATTATTTTTAAAATTGTATAAAATTCTGGTGAATAGTAAAGTAATGCAAAATAAATTATTTCTAGTAACATATCTGTCTACTTTCTCATGAATGACGAAGATGAACATCTATCGGTTACTTTCAGCGGAGACACATATTTTTCAATATGTATTATTTCAATTTGGTCGAAAGCCTTTCGTCATTCATGAGAAAGTAGATAGATATGTTAGCGACCAGAATGCTAGGCAAAATGCACTGTGCAATAATTTCAGAAACCTTCATTAATTTTGCCTTTACTGATGCACTGTTCTTTTCATCCAGCTATCTGAGTTCATTCTTCAACTTCTTTCCTCTCGCTCCTTCACATTTATTTATCTATTTATTTATTCAATTTTGTACATAAAAGCCATTAGCTTGAAATACACGTCAGGAAAAAAAAAACTAAACAGATACAAAATAATAATAATAATAATTCTAAATACACTACGTATCAATTTCCTTTTAAAATTAAGTTTTAAGTGTTAGCCCACAGCTCCTCCACACTGTGAAGGGCTTTGTTAATAAAAAATAGTTTTAACTGTCCAAAAAAATTATCAAACTCCTCATTTTTAAAGAAAAGTTTTACGTTTTACGTTTCCTTACGTTTCCTTACGTTTCCTTACGTGTTCCTTTATTTACGTGTCCTTATTCTCGTTTTTCAGTTCCACTGTCTCCCCTTCCCATGGCAACTTCATTGCCAGTTCCTCATCTCATCTAACGCTGCGGTTAAGCTAAGGGGTTCTTTTCTGTGAAACTTTCGAAATTTCTCTCTCTTCTTTGCTCGTCTCAATTACTATCAAATACAGTTTTTTTACGACTGTAAAAATAAAAAAAAAAAAAAAACGATATCGTGGAAGACCAATTTTCTAATCTATAGGATAAATCAATAAAGAACCACTTTTCATAGAACGGCGAATTCGGGTCCGATTCCGATAGGGTTCGAATTTTCAACGTGTCAAATGGAGCGAAGGAACATAAAGTGTCTAACCCTTCCGAAGAATTTGTCAACCCTTAAATTTCAGTAAACAAAAATAAATCTTAGAGTTGAATGAAATTAGATGGCATCATTCAAAACCACAAAGAAAAGTACAATAATATCAATTTTCAGAAAAAAAAAAAAAAAAAAAAAAACCAACAACAACAACAACAATTGGGAATCTTCACCGCTAATTTAACGACCGTCATAACACTTGAGTGCTCTCGCGCTCGCCTTCTCATCCATTCAGTGACGCAGGCAGGATCTCTTCTATCTCTCTCATTTCCCCTATGAATGTAAAGGTTGAGAAAGGATGAAAGAAGGGGATTTCATTCCCTTTTCTCGCTTTGTCTAACGTACACGTTTAAATGGATAACAGAGAGAGATAGAGAACTATTCTCCGAGTGCTATACTGATTCAATGCCAGAGGAGACAGGGATGTTCTATGTGACCGAGGGGGATTCCGCAATAATGCGGCAAACCTCTGACTTTGACACTGTCGAGTAGTATTGCAATGCGTGAATCAAAATTCTGTCTAATCTTCAAGGGGGAGTGGTATGGAGAGGACCCGTATATTATTGGAAACAGGCAGGGATGTATGGTGTATGTTTGTATGGGAATGAAATGATGATTAGGAACGTCGCGTCGCGTCATGGTGCGACAAAGACAAGCAAGGTGACAAAGTGAAAAAATAAAGCAACCACTGAAAAAGGGTTGATCTTTTAACAGTGGTGTCAGATAAGCCGCTTTAGGCGGCAAAAGTAAACGATACATATAGATAGTCACAATTGAATTAAAAGCTTCCATGCTCATCTCTGAGTGATAGGAGCTAGAGTCCCTATATACACGGGAAAAAAACTACGGTGAAAATAACCATACGGATACCTGATTTTGGCACCTGCTAGATGTTATGGTAATGTTAACCAGAAGGATACTATGTTTTGACTAGGTACTAGGTGATGTTACCTGATTGCATATCGAATTTACTCAAAGTATCGGTAAATGTACCATACTTCTGGTCAAGTTTACCATAACATCTAGCAGGTGCCAAAATCAGGTATCCGTATGGTTATTTTCACTAATCTTTTTTTTCCGTGTATGTAGAGAGTTAAGACAAGTGAAACCATGGGCGCCGCCATTGGATGCGATTTTGCACATTTGTTTACATTCGGAGAGCCGTTGTTGTGGTTTCGTCCACTGCAAAGATTACAGTACCGCTGGGTTTCTAACGATGTAATCTTTTACTGCTTTTGTGGATCGACATCTATTTACGCTTTGAAAGATTCTTTTGGGATCTATAGACATTCTTGAGGCGTATCATGATTAAAATTAACAGCTTCGTCGAAAATTAACTCTTTATTCGCAAAATACCGTTGGTAAACAACTGCGATTGTAAAAAAAAGTGCAAAATCACATCCAATGGCGGCATCCGTAGAGCCTAAAACTCATCGACCAATCAGAAGTGGACTACCCTCTTGTCTTAACTCTCTACATATAGGGACTCTAATAGGAGCGGAAAGATAGGTTGATGGGCCTACCTCCAAACTTTCGGCATAAAGGATATTAACATGGGTTTCCGCCGCCCCCCCCCATTCCGAGCTGATTTTTTAACGGAACAGCTGTGAAAAAAAATTACCGTTAAAAAAATCCGTGAATTGATGCGGCCGAATTTTCTGAATAAACTGTTATTGTTGAACGTGACATTTTGGTTCAAAATTGATAGAAAATTATTTACGGCCGGCCTTACGGAAATATTAACTCGTTGTAATTTTTTCGGATTATTTTTCTCAATACGTGCAGTATATAGAACGTTCAATCTAGAAATCTAGAAATTTCACTCTTATGAGGCCTATTTTTACCATCTTTTGTCAATCAGTAATAATTACCAAAGGAAATAGAAAATCACCCCCCTGGAATAAAATTAAATGCTTCATGGTACAATTAGAGGCAAAACTCCAAAAAGTTTGATTTTGGAGGTGTTTACAAAATTTGCCTCAAAAATGTTTCATTGGGCATGCACAATTTTTTGTCTCAGTTCTACTCTGTAAAATACTAATTTAAGCCACCTGATCGTTTTCACCCTTTTACTATACCAAGTTACGAAGACAAACTAATGTTCTCTCCTTCAATTTAAGTGGGTAGTTAAATATGCCTACATCCTTGTGCTGATTTTGCATACACAAAGCATTAAAGGCGCTCCAAGGAGCATTATTTTCTTAATGTTGACGATTTGGAGTCGCCAATATTGTAGATAGAAAACTGAAATTGTTTGAGGCTAATCGAGTCCCAGAAACGAGTATGTAACCCGGGCGAGTTATTGAAAGGGTTAAGCGGGGGGGGGGGGGGGGGGGGTAAAGAAGAGAAAAATAAAAAAATGGACCAAAATTATTGTCAAAATAAAATGTATGATCCAAACGACAGATTTTGACGGATCTCAACCCAAAACCTGACAACGTCGATCTCTAACTTACTCTCTCAATAAAGGGTTTCCTTATTTTATGGGTAGCTTGATTTGTAATTATTGTTATTTGTTTTATTATTTGAGAAGGAGACTAGAGGAGAGACGCACAGATTTTCTGAGTCATTTGTTGTCAATAGTATATTCACAGGTGGATAATCCTACCGACATAATACATTTAATGGTGGCTTCTCAAATTGAAGGGGTCGCGACATACCCGTAGCCAGGATATCGTCTTTCTCTCTCTTCGCCCATTTAAACGTATGTGTTAGAAAAGGATGGATATAGGGGCTTTCACATGATTTCAGCCCCTCTTTCTGTCCTTTTCTAACACATGCGTTCAAATGGGCTAAGAGAGAGATAGACAGTATCCATGGCTACGGCTACGGGTCGCGACACTCTCACAATCACAATCACTAAGTTGAGTCGAGAGGACGAACAATAAACACACCAATTGAAGAAAAAGAAGCTTCTCACGAAATCCTATCTCTCCCTTAAATCCCAATATTTGATCGAGGCATATAATAGCAGATAAAGCAACGTTACCACACACTCAGAGAGCATTGAATATTGAATAAACTCCAAAGAAAATTATTATGTAGTTTATTAATTTTCAACCGCATCATCACTTATTGATTTTATTGCGAATTATTTCGAAATTGCTCGACTTATACTATAAACTCGAATCCTCTATACTATAACATACTTTTCAACCCATACCCTCATGCTTATCCTCTGGCTTGTGCCTTCGAATTTCACAAGCACTCAAATTTAAAAAGGGTGATAAAGCGGTCATAAAGTTTTACGAGTGAACACTTTCAAGCGCGGATGCACTTTAAACTACACCTGTGCTGTGACCAAATTCTGCCGGCCACTGTTAAATTATGCTTTAGTTTGCCCCCAGCGCAAACATTATTGGGGTGCCGCGGCCGATTCAAAGCCTGAAAAACGTTCACTCTAACATTTCTGAATTTTCTGAGTCAGTTTATTTCGGAGAGGGCTACCTTCACGATGGAAAATACCCAGATTATAGACTACCTACTACTATCTAATTTGGTATGAACTATCGTGAGATTTATTTTAAACGATTAAACGCGGATGAAAAGTTCTTATCAGATATAGCCTTGCTTTAGGGTGTCTCCGAACAGTTCTTGAAATTTTCTGCGAAAGCGTCAAACATCAAATTTCAAAGTTTCAAGTCAATGTAGATGAATATTCTCGAGTTAGGGTCCTGTGGCCAGTGGCGTAGGGTTCAATTTGGCAACAATGTATTGTATCCATTTAAACTCATGTAAAATATCGAATTCAGGGGGTGCACAGTGCACAAGGAAAATTCGATATATTTAATGAGTTTAAATGGAGCAGTTGCATTGTTGCCAGATGGCACGCGACGCTACTGCCTTTGGCCCATAGTGTTTTCCTCCGTTTTTAAAAGATGCTAGCGTCATAAATCTCTAGACATAATTTTGTAAATAAAAGACATTCTCATTTCTTATACTCGCAGATCAAATGTGTATAGATAATCGTATTTCAATCATAAAAAAAAAGAAAGAAAAAATTGTCCGAAAAAATTAAGTCTGTTTTATAAAAGTGTATATATGAGAGTGAATTCAAATAAAAACAAATGTAATGAAGGATCATTACTTAGTTAGGCAGTGTGTAGATCACTTACTTATTCTGTATAAAAAATAACACAAAATTATTGAAAACTTTTAATAGTTTTAATACAAGGTCGTCGAACCAAAAAAAAAAAAAAAAAATATGTCAATGCAGTACGATACCTCGACCATATCTATGCAAAGCTTTTTCCTTGTGCAAAGAATCAAAGATTCATGTTGTAGAGAGAAAAATTTCCCGTTGCAACTACGGAGAGCAATATTATTAAACAAGAACTAATGGGGAATTAATGTTAAAAAGATTCAATTGTTTCAAAGATTCTTTCTGGCAAATTATCCAAACTTTCTAGAGGATCAATTAGAATTTTGATAATTCTGGAGGTTTCCCCCCTCTTTCTCTCTCACTCCCTCTCTCTCTCTCTCTCACTCTCTCTCTCTCTCTCTCTCTCTCTCCTCTCTCTCTCTCTCTCTCTCTCTCTCTCTCTCTCTCTCTCTCCCTCTCTCTCTCTCTCTCTCTCACTCAAAGGGGCAGCTGCAAGGGTCTAAATGTCTATGTGTTTTTAGTAAGTAAATATGAAATTCCTATGCGAGCTGAAAACAACTATGCCTTCGATTTCTAGACATATAGGTTTCATAGTTCCGTAGATGCAATTTTCGCCAAAAATACACTGTTTCAAATAAGAATTCCTCGTTGTGACATCACCACACACATGATTTTTTTTGTTCACAGGAGTGAGTGTTTCTCCAGGAAACTAAGAGAATGAGGGAAACGTAAAGGCACCTTCGTTCTCAGATCATCAAGTACTTACTTTCATTTTTTTTTAACACTACATTTTAGGCCATTGCAACTGCCCCATTGCGAGAATTATTGAGAATCCCGCAAAGTAATCATATACAAGAATTTTCATTTCAGTCCGTAATCAACGATAAATTTTTGCTGCGTGTACTTACACTGTGCAGTGGTGCCTTGTGAAATACGGTACATCGAAGTCCCCTTCATATAGACCCACGCCAAGAATCGATTCTTGAAACGATGCACAGTGCAATGAGAAAAACGCTCCAAAACCGCTTTAGGCACCTTTACTCGGCAAATTATGGAGACATTAAAAAACTGAAGAAAACTCCTTTTTCATTTGTGGAAAGGAAGATTTTGCCTTTTCAATTTTTTACACAACTTATTTTTTGACCGAGAAATCCTGCCCTGAATAATTTTTCACAGGGGCAGCATTTCTCAGTCAAGAGTTGAGATACGTAAAAACTTAAAAAGACAGTCTCTTCCTATCCACAAAAAAAAAAAAATGTATTTTCTTCAATTTTTAAAAAAACTCGATAATTTGCCGAGTAAAGCAGCTTAAAGCGATTTTGGAACTTTTTTCTCACTGCACTGCACGGAAAAAAAAAAGATTAGTGAAAATAACCATACAGATACCTGATTTTGGCACCTTCTAGATGTTATGTAAACTTGACCAGAAGTATGGTACATTTACCGATACTTTGAGTAAAGTCGACATGCAATCAGGTAACATCACCTAGTGCCTAGTCAAAACATAGTATACTTCTGGTTAACATTACCATAACATCTAGCAGGTGCCAAAATCAGGTATCCGTATGGTTATTTTCACCGTAGTTTTTTTTCCGTGTGTGCGATGTGGCGTTTATATTCACGATCCACCACTGCTTTTGCGACTCCGCGACTCTTTTGCTGCGCGGCGCGGCCGGCATAGCGAGCAAAGAATTCATCCGGGCTAATGACTCCCTCTTCCTTCCCGTTTATGTTAATTCTACGCAGAAATTGAAATAAGGGTGAACATGGTCCTTTGTACCAAGAGCAAGAGTGTGAAGATCCCCTCGGATAATGAAGGATCAGCAGCAACACCTTGCTCTATACTGTGCCCTACCGCATTGATAACCCATTCGCGCAGCAGGGGACAAAGCAGGGGTGGCAAAGTGCAAAGTATATACAACGTATAAGCATATACCGTAAAAGAGAGCGAACTGTAGATCCTGGATCCCAATGAATGCTTTGAATACCTCTCTCATAGTGGTCTTTTGCTAAGCCCAAGCTATTAGCCTAATCACTCATCAGACATTACTTCTGCAACCTTAGGTTCGCGTCACCTTCGCCAGCGCTATGGAGGATCCTCCAAGATACTTGCCTTCTCTCTCTCTCTCTCTCTCTCTCTCTCTCTCTCTCTCTCTCTCTCTCTCTCTCTCTCTCTCTCTCTCTCTCTCTCTCTCTCTCTTCACCCATTTGAACGTGTGTGTTAAACGAGGCTAGCTTGAGGAGGCTGTCACGTGATTTACTCCGTCCCTTCCTCTTTCCTTTTCCAACACATGGAGCTTTTAAATGGGTAGAGAGAGGGGAAGAAAGAGAGGGACAGAGAGAGAGAGAGAGAGAGAGAGAGAGGGAGAGAGAGAGATAGAGGGATAGAGACAGAGAGAGAACACTCTTCTAGTTCCTCTCCTTTCCGCTTCTTAGCTCGTGCTCCGGCGGCGTGTTTCTCAGTTCCTCGCGTGATTTCCTGACCCTGAAATTATTTCCATCGAAGCGATGCGATTGTCAACTATGCAACGATGACTGTCCATGCAGTATATATGCAGGGTCGCGCCACGACTCCGCGCTTCTCACAGTGAGCAGATTCGACTTATTTTGGCAGTCAGAAATCAGCGCAACCAGCAACAAACATATCTTTAAGCAATCGGTAAACTTTTGCCAGAGCTAAAAAAAGAGGGTCTATTCTGCTTGGTATCAGAAAATTTCAAAATTGACTCCCGAACTCAAGGAAACAAAATTCAAAGATGGCGGTAAATTGAACAGGTCACAATGAGAGAGTCCCATCGATTCGCAACTTTGTATGCTGAGTAAAGTGATTCATCGTAGAGAAAACTGGGGGACCCCCTCCTCCCCCTCACTATCATAGGCGGACCGTATCAGGGGCTAGGGGTATCTATAGCCCCCCACTTTTTTGGGAGGGGCTAAGAAACGAGAAAAAGTCATCACTAGTCTTGAGAAGGAGGAAGAAAAAAAAAAAAAAAAAAAAAAAAAAAAAAAAGTCATCACTTTTTAGCCGCCTCACTTTTTTTTTTAGTCACGGTCCGCCTATGCTCACTATGGTAGGTACTCTCGGTTGACCGCCATATTTAATTTATCTAAAAACACATTTTTTGGGTTGACGAGTGATTTTGAAACTTCATGATGCTGTCATCAAACTGATTTTCACCCGATTCTACGTGGTAACTGACACTTCATAACCGGAAGCTGGACTGATTTTAGACTCTGTGAACATTTTCCAGTTGGAGTCATGTGTTAGAAGTTGTATAGCATTGTAAATCACAAAGACAGAGTTTTAGAACTCATCGGAGCAAAAAGATCACTATGTGATGTCAGGTTTACAATTTGCGTGTAATTATAAAAGGACTTCCAAATCAAACAATAATTAAAGCGCCGCACTGTGATTTACAAATAAAATCATCAAAAAGTGGCAAAATTAAAAAAAAAAAAAAAAATTCTCATCACGTCGAGGTCACCGATTTGTTGAGCACTTAATGCACAACAATGACTTAACTGATACTTTAATATTTTAATGATTAATGATTCACGTTTAGGGGGTTTGACATGTTTTATTTCTTACCGTAAGACTCTTTCGATATTGATAGGTTGACAGACTTTTTCGGTTATAATTATTTGTTACTTACCTAAGGGCTACCTAGGTCTGTGGCACCTGTGCACGGTGCTCGACAGAAGTGATTAACGTTAGTAAATTTAGTTCCGTAAGCTAGGAAGCGAAAATTCCCGGCAATTTTAACTTTTGACCGTTAAATTGATCATTTTTGTCTAAAGTGCGTCGGAGCCGCGGCTGCTTCGGGACTCAGGAGAAAAACGTAGCGCACAGCTCAACGCGTCTTGCGCCGAGGCGCGAGGGAGCATATAATAATAATTGGTCCGATTACCTACTCGCGACAACCTTTTCAGCGTGTCCTTTGTTTACTTGAATATCATCACCACGTATCAACTCCAGGCGTCATAATATGGAGTTTGTAATCCGTCAAGATGCAAGTCACTCGAATATATACCCAATCCGTTTTGATTGAAAAGGGGAGGAGTGTACTTACCTACACTTCTGTACCCTTGCAAATCGCGCACCTGCCGATTAAAGACCAATTCATCATCTGTAGCATAATTTAGCGCTTGCATGCGCGATCTTACCTACTATACTGCCAGCTCTGTTAATGAGGATTCGGTTGGTGGTAAAAACTGAATCAGCCAATAGACCGTTTCAGAAAATTGCAATCCTTGCCAAGCAGCATTCGTCTTGCGACTGGCCTAGAGGGCAAGTCGATCATTTCATGATCACAGGTCTCAGGCTCGTAACCGCAGCAAAGTAACTTTGCTGCGCAACTGTTACTCAGTGCGGCAAGGGTGCGGGCGTTTTCAGGAGGAGGGAAAAGGGCTGCTGTAACGTATTACAAAACAATTTTTTTATTTGGGGGGGGGGGAGGGACTCAACATTTTTAGCCTCCTATGGTTACAACTCAGCTGTGCCTGCAAAAGAATCGTATCAGAATTTACTCCATAGCTCATTCGAAAGCTGAGGTTTAAATTATTTTTCTTTAGATCTCTTGAAATTGCACTTTTAAGAAAAGATAGACAGACGCTTAAAACATTTCCTTCAAAACCAAAGGATGTACCATTGAGAAGAAAACCTGATTCATATATGTATATATTACGATCGTCAACAAATGGAAGCATGGGTTTTAAACGAAAGTGCAGGTGTTGTAGAGTGGCTATCCAAACACAGAATTTTAATAAATCAGTAGGTACCTATCTAGGTGAGAAAATTTTGCTTGTTTCTGATATGTTATGAGTCAGTTTCTTTAACACGCAAATCCTTTCGAAAGAAACAGTTTTGTATCCAATTCTGTGCACAGATAGATAGCCTCTCTGGATTTTTTCAATTTCAATTCAAACCAATTTCGAATGGAATCATCCTAACTTTTGATTTAAGGTTAAAAAATAAGAGGAAAAAAAACCGAGCCCGTGTAAAATGTCCGGGAGACCATTCATTTACTTCAGCGTTAAACCGATCGTTAAGAATGTCAATGAGTGATGATTTTATTTCTATTGGTTGAAAATTGTAAAGCTTGACCGTTGCTATGGTGACTATCGTTAAAGTGCCCGATATTTAAAGGTTACTCATGGATAGCCTTAACGAGACTCATAACGATGGTTACAATAGCAACGGCCAAGTTTTACAATTTTCGACCAATAGAATCACGCATAGTCAGTCATAACGATCAGTTTAACGATGAAGTAAATGATCGGCCCGCAGAAGATATCGTCATCATGGCTGCATACGACATACATGGGCGGATACAGGAAATTGTCTATCTCTCTCTCCTCCCATTTGAAAACGTGCGTTAGAAAAGGACAGAAGAGGGGGCCAAAGTCACGTGATGGCCCCCTCTACTGTCCTTTTCTAACAAATAAGTTCAAATAGAGGGAGAGAGAGAGAGAGAGAGAGAGAGAGAGAGAGAGAGAGAGAGAGAGAGAGAGAGAGAGAGAGAGAGAGAGAGAGAGAGAGACAATTCCCTGTATCCGCTCATGACCACGTACCACCTATACGTGTCTTCAAAATTGCGTCCCGCAGAAAGCACCGTTATAGTTATACAGCTTGTTAGTTGTTGGTGGTGGCTCAGTGACTTTTTAACCCTTCACTGCATGATTTTTTTTTTTTTTTTCAATAAATTTTTTTTTTTTTTTTTTCAGTACAATTTTGAAATTCTTTCCTTTACATTTCAATGGTAAAGAGCCTGAATATTAATTGTTCCAAATATGGCCTTACCCGCATTTAGGTATCCATGCAACTGAAAATGAAGTTTTCAGGCTAAAAAAAAAAAAAAAAATTAAAGTAGTAAAAAATAAGTTAGTAAGTTTCAATAGTTGTTTTTTTGTATATGGCACCCCTGCGTTACTCCCAAACATAACAATGAAAATCGGAAAATCTCGATCAGATTTTCAGTAAGCTATTTTCAATCACTCTGCACGTTCTCTATCCTGTGCTGCGCGCTCTAGGACAAAATCGACAATTCTTACTCGTTTAGTATCTGTTCCACATGTGACCCACCATGCAGCGACAGTACAACTCAAGTCCCCTACTTTTAGATAAGGCTTCAAAGTAATTGTTCCAGATCTGGGCTCATCTGCAGTTAAGGGTTGAATTGTTTTGTCTTCTATGCTATTGATAGTTAATTTTTCAGTTTGGTATTAAAATAAAAATTCGTATTAATTCTCGGAAATTACTGTCTTTTTACTGGAAATATAATATATAATATAATAAAATTTGCAGTTTATTTATTTATTTTTTTTTATTTTTTTATTTTATTTTTTTTTTATTTTTTTGGCGCAGTCCATTATTCGTTCCTGGAACTTTAAACGAATAACGATCAAACCAATACCGCCTCTACTCATACCATGCTGCTTCTTTTGAAAAAGTGGGGTTAGGGTTCGTCTTGGTACATGTAAGTTTATTGAAAGCTTATGGCTGTGCTTATGGTACCGTGTTATCGATATTTTAGTTCGTTTTTTGAAGTTCAACCAAAATTGGTAAAATACGTCAGCAATGAAAGTTTATGGCTTAGTTACTTCCCCAAAGCAGTATTAGAGTTGAAAATCATGTTTTGAGAGGATAAATCTCGATTTTGCATTTCACCAAAATTCCATTCTCCATAAGCGTACGTATACCAAGACGACCCTAACCTCAAAGAAGCAGCTTGGTATGGTTAGAGACGGTATTGATCCAACCGCGTCTGTCGGGCCGGAACATCGATGCCGATTTTTCGCAACATTACGAATTTCCATCACTCATCAGTTGAAAGCCATCGCATCGCCGGCAATTACAGTTCCGCGCATACATCAATGATGGGAACGGTTGCATCGATAGTCACTCACCGAAGATCTCAAACGCACCACGATGGAAAGGAAGCGGGAGGAAAAAAGGAAAAGAAAAAGAAAAAGAAAAAACCATTAAGAATGAGATTAGAAATTTTAATCGAGAGAGAGAATCAAGAAAAAGTACCAATGATCCATCAAGCAAACAATCAAGCTTGAACGTGAATACGATTAGCAAGCAGGGGTGAATAGGTAAATATTAATCAGGTATTTTTCAACGAGAGGTTCAGTATTTTGTTGATTACATTCGCTGGTTGTTGGAGGCAAACTAATGGTTGAGTTTAAATAAATTGAGGAACAAAAAAAAAAAAAAAAAAAAAAAAAGAGGTACGCTATGTTTATATATACACAAACGTCAAGTACTTTAAGTGAGAATTCTCGCAAATTAATTCGAAGGTAAATAAATACAATCTAAATGAACTTACTAAGGTGCCATGTGTAAAGTTTAGCCTCAAGTCGGTGCGTAGGTTTTTTTTTTTTTTTTCTTTAGCCTACCTACACATTCAAATTCGATCTGATGAATAAAGAATCATTTATAAACTAAACTTAATTCTAATGGATAGAGTGACATTCGAATGTGTCGACAACCTGGAGTAGAATAGTCTTCTGGGAAGAGAGGGTTAAAACATCATCAGATCCAGGATACCTTTTTTATTTTAGCGTCATTAATTATACCGGACGATGAGGCGTAGCACACCGGTAATGAAAACGACCGATTTGCGGTTGGGCTGTGTGTTGCGTTACGACCGCCAAACGAAGGTGGTGGAGGGTCCGGAGACCGGAGACCGGAGTCGAAGTCCCTTCCTCGTATAGTTATGTGAACCGAAATTAAACCCTAATTAATCTGTTTAGAAACACTGTTTTGAATATCAGTTTATCGGTGCGCCGCGCCGAGGGAAATCAAAACTAAAAGTCCTTTTGTCACTTTCGAGAGAGTATATTAATCATTACCAATTATATTATCCGCAGACTTCCTGCAATGATCATTTTTCAGAGGTTTATTTTCGAATCGTGTATGGTTTACCGCTATGCATCGCGGATCGAAAATTGGTCATTTCGTCTGATGCTTTTATTCTCATCGGCAGTAAAAACTAATTTTACATCCCTGATGGCCGGGCTTCCTCGGTGCGCGGCGGTGGTGGTCAAGTGCGCGCAATCAACGACATGTGCACCGCCTATACCAATGAGAGGTGTGGATTCAGAGCTTGCGGTCAATAGAAAGCCAAACTTCATTATAAAATTAAATGTAATTTAGATCCTTGTCCTAGTCCATGCCGTAAACAGTAAAGTTATGTACACTTTCCTCTTTGATGGCGGCATATTTTATTCGCAATTTTGAGCATTTGTCGTCCACTGCACAACTTTGTCCGACATCAATTCTTTTTTAATAAACTTTTTTGTCATTAAATGAGAGCTGGAAACCGATCATCTCGTCCATGATTTTAATTGAAAAGCGCCCGCCGGCTATCGAAAGTGCATACTTTTTTTCATTTCCTAGATAAAATCAATTAAGTCTAACCTTTTCATAAAAAATGTGCAAAATTTTCTTTCCAAGTGATAAAGTTGGGAGGAAAGGAAAAATAAATAAATAAAAAAAAAATCAGGTATTTTTAAAAATATTTCCTTGCTTTGAAATACCATACTTGCTGGTACCAGGTAATGCAATCTCATTTTAAATATTATAATATTTTTACTATCATTATTTTGCGTAGATCCTCTCTTTTACTTTTCATTTCGGACGAAATTCAAAGTGAAGAAAAAATATCCAAACTATTGGCATGTTTTGCATTTGGCCTGACAAATATTCGGACCTATTTTTTAATAGGGCAGTTGCAAGGGTCTGAAATTGTGTGTTTTTTATGACGAAAATAATAGTATTTGATAAGCTGAGAACAATGGTGCCTTTCGTTTTTTCTTAAGTGTCCTGGTTTTGGAGATACACACGTGTAAAGTTTAAAAAAATGGTGGGCGTAGTGACGTCACTACGCGGAATTCCCATTTAAAACAATGTATTTTGGGCCAAAATCACATCTTCGGAACAATGGGACGTAATTAGAAACCAAAGGCATCTTTGTACTCAGCTCATCAAGTACTTTCATTTTCTCTATATAAAATGCAACATTTCAGACCCGTGCAACTGCCCTATTGGATATTGTGATGATAGATTTGAATCATTATATTTTTAAACATTAACCTTTGGTCTAACTGACAATTTGGACAAATTATTAACGTGGACCAATAAAAGTCCCTATTAATTTTAAAAAAAAGAGAGAAGATAAGCACAATAGGATTTAGGAACGCTGAAAATTTATTTAAAAAGTCGTGAATGCCTTTTAAAAGCACGATAGTTTAATGAATGAGCTTGCAACATCTGGAGTAAACAGTGAACATTGCAGCAACTACCACATAATCATAACCAAGTCCAGTTATCGTATGCGCTTTACGTACTCATTATGTACTATCGACGAATTAAAGATTGTCGCGAGATTTTCACGACCTAAGTTTCACCTTGAAGGTTCTTGTTCGGCCACTCTTTATACCCCTCACAGTCACACCTTGCAGGCGAGGTGCCAGTGTGGTTGGGGCGGGAAAGCCGCAGCGGATCAGTCCCACACCCCCAACCATAACTGAACATGCTTGAAAATCTTGCGACAATCTTTAATTCGTTGATAGTACTTTTCCAAATTGATCTTCAAATTAGAGCGTATCGATCAAAAACATACGTTTGATCCCTACACAGGCACCCTTTTTATCTTTTTAGCTTTAAAATGAGCCAGAGTAAACGTTGATACGATTGTTTTTTTAAGGCACATTATAACAAATAAGCTTAATTTTTGTGATCATAGAATAACTGCCTTGTCGTCTGTTTAAGCAAACAGAGAGCCAATGGGTCTGTTGCATACTTTTGCTACAGCAAAATAGAACCTTGATTCTAATGTAAAATTCGACGAAAATAACGATGCGCACATTAAAAACGTTCAAAATCCACTCATTTAACTCAGGAAATCACTTCAATTTCAAACAGCCCGCGCTACACTAGACACTATTAATGGAAAACAGAGAACTAAAAGATGAAAATATTGATAAAGGATCGAGAAACCAATTTTAATGAACATACGCAGAGGTGAAAAAACTGAGAGGTTAAGAAAACTTTTCACAGATGTGAATATCAATATTGCTTAGTAACATGCAGTGTTGTCATTTACACATTGATTTTTGTTCAATATATCAACACTATTTGCACCGGTATACTATACTACATAGACGGAACCACCGTGCATAAGAAAACAACATCTTAACTACAAAATGATGGAATCCCCTTCTAAATATATTAACAATTGGCTGCATTTGCTGTCCGGTCTTTTCGGTTTATCAAAGATTACAAAATAATATAAGAAATGTACGCATCTAAACGAAACATTCCAATGTTTGTAAGTTCTGTTCATGTTTACATAAACGAGATGGTTCCATCTATGTAGTTATAAGGCGGTGATATAGTGTCTAGTGTAGCGCGGGTTGTTTGAAATGGAAGGTATTTTCTGAGTTAATGAGTGGATTTTGAAAGTTTTCAATGTGCGCATCGTTATTTTCGCCGAATTTTACGTTAGAAACAATGCGTCATATTGACGTAGCAAAAGTACGCAACAGACCCATTCCTATTTACCTATAGGATTGCGATCTGTCTGCGACAAATGTATAATTATAACTAATAAATTTCAGGAGTCAGAGACAAAGTAAGTAGGTAAAGTACCTCAGCGCCAATTCAATGTAACTTTAAATTCTTTCTACCGATACACACGTAAAACACAACGGGTGCGGGCAGACAGATTTACTCAGGCACAGGCAGGCGCCACCTACACACTTTTAAATTTGCAGGCTTTATTCAACCAGAAACCACTGAACCACGTGCGTTGTTTGGTTCGCACTTATCTTGGTCAGACCAGCGTTGCCAAATTTGGCGGGACATTTAAAAAAAATTACATTGAACTAAATGGAGGAAAATGTATTTAATTATAGGCAAAACGGCAGCCCTGGGTCAAACCATGATGGGTGTCGATCGAGCGGAAAGGAGAGCGTAAAAATGGCCAAACGATCCATTGAACTGTTTAGTGTAGAAAGAAACCAACTGCTATTGGTTTCCCCATGCAGTTGATTCGTTTCTGCATAAAACCGTCCTTATTGAAATGTAACTCGGCCTTACTAAATACTGCACCTGTCTATGTGGGTTGGTTTATGTAGCAAGACTAATTCAATACTTCTCTCGTGATGAATAAATAAGCTACGATGCAAAAAGCTTTCGTTGGGGGAGAGGGAGCTGGAGACAGAGAGAGAGCGATATAGAGGGAGAGGCCAGAGAGTGGGAGAGAGACAAGGAGAGGTCGAGTCGGGTCAAACTTACAATGGAAGAACATTTGTCCACTGCAAATAAAATATCGCTACAAAGTGCATTATGCTCAAATCAAGGACGAACTGAATATTCAATGCGTATATATCACATTAAAAGAACCGCTTGATGACCCACTGCACCGCACCCTGCACTAAGAATCGACCTCTCTCTCTCTCTCTCACTGCCCATTTGAATGCATGTTCCTCAGCAAAGGACAGATATAGGGGCTAAAGTCACGTGATAGTCTATCCCTCCATCCTTTTCTAACGCTCGTTTTTTAAATGGGCGAAGAGAAAGAGAGAGAGAGAAACAAATCCCTGGTTACGGCCGCTCGGCTAGGTCATTTTTCATTTGGTTTGTTCAGACGCGAGTTTTCCCCGGGTATTTTAGCAGCGCTTTCCCCCTCCGGCCTCTCACTCTCTTGTTTAATGAGTTAAAAAAAGGGGCAGTGGCCGAGTTGCGCGGGACGCCTAATAATTATATAAATTAAATAAACATACTTGTGATACAATAAAGGCCACATCCATCGCGCAAACCAAAAAACGGAAGGGGTAGTCACGAATCCATCGGGTATTGTAGTTTCAGGTTCCGCTCGATCTGTTTTCTATCCATGTCCGCTCGATGTAATGATATGATCGCGAAATGATAGGGTTGTGTTGCGATGTGTCACCCTCTCTCCCTCCCTCTCACTCTCTCTCTCACTCTCTCTCTCTCTCTCTCTCTCTCTTCTCTCTCTCTCTCTCTCTCTGTCTCTCTCTCTCACTCTCTCTCCCCCTCCCTCCCTCCCTCCCTCCCCCCTCCCCCTCCCCCACCTCTCTCTCTCTCTCTCTCTCTCTCTCTCTCTCTCTCTCTCTCTCTCTCTCTCCTCTCTCTCTCTCTCTCTCTCTCTCTCTCTCTCTCTCTCTCTCTCTCTCTCTCTCTCTCTCTCTCTTTGACTCCCCCCTCATCCCTCCCGAGTCGCCAAGGAAATATGATGAAGTCCTTTCGATGTAATGGGGGCCGAACAACAGGACATTTTTCAACACTTGTTCGCTTAAAAATAATTGTTCCGATTGAAGGATGAATAACCTCTTATCCTTTTATCTGAATACACATTTTAGGGTAAAACACCAGCGTTTAGTGCCGGTTTCGGCCTCCAGAGTACTACAGAGTGAATATCGAATTGACCGCCGACTAGTGAATAATCGACCATCGTTTTTGCTCTCATTGGAACCAACGCAAAAGTATTGATTTCTTTGTGGTTTGATTTACTCCCCCCCCCCCCCCCCCCCCCCCCCATTACCACCTGAGAACCGATTATTTTCCGTCGGTCTAAGATGGGCAACATTGAGCGGTTTGAAGCGAAATCTTCGGGACGTAATAATAATGTCTCATCATCCAGCATTTTTTTTTTTTTTTTTTTTGCATTTTAAAAGCCGCAACTGCTATCGTCGTTATCTTGTTTCAAAGTAAAATTGAAAGCTATAAATTTCAATTATCTTATCCCCGAATTAAATTTTCCTTGAATTAATCCCCGAATGGACGCTTGAACGCTAAGAATCTCAAAATATACTTTACTTTTATCTTCAATGGTTTATTTTTGACACTTTTCTCATAAGTAAAGCACCATAAGTTGCCGAAAGTTGTCCTCATAATTTGGCACTTTCCTTTTAAGTTCTTTCAATTAGTCGCATTGATCTTGGATTCATGTTGCATTGAGATAAGTTGGTTTCAATTTTGGACTTGATTATTACAAATCGTAATTTTCTCACCTTTTTTTTTTTATCAATTAGTTCACACAGCAATAAGAAAAATGTGAGAAAATTACGATTTGTAACAATCAAGTCCAAAATTGAAACCAACTTATCTCAATGCCACATGAATCCAAGGTCAATGCGACATAATTGAAAGTGGTTTTCATGCAGTAATAGACTTTTTTTCGTTGCATGTTGACTTAAATCGCCATTTCTTCATATATAGTATAATAATTCTGCTGAATTCAGTGCTGAAATCTCAAACTGTATGGTGTATATAAGTTAATATACACAGTTTTTGTTTTTTTTTGTTTTTTGTGTGGACAGGAAATTTAATTCTGACCAATCATACGTCAGTTTTACGTTTGAAAAATTGCATCCCAGCCGCAATCATATTCCTGGATTTTAAATTCTCGTCACTAAAACAGTTTATGTTCGAGTATAAAAGGAAGCGAAAAAGGTCAATCACTTTTGCAACGAAACGACACGATTGTAATTCTCGTGCCCGGGGATAATTTCTACTCATTGTTAGATGTATCAGAGCTTAATACAACAACGAAAAAAAAATGAAGGCTACGCAAACAATGACAGGCTCTTGGTGTACAAGTTAGTCAAACTACTATCATCACCATCATCAGATGTTTACTTAATGAATGCTTTTGATTCATTTCTTCGACGCCTCAGATCTTTGGAAAAATTTTATCGCGGTCAACGCCCTGAATGTAAAGTGAGTCACCTTCGCACAGTTTTGTTTCACTTTTCTCACAAAAAATGAGAACACAACTCCCAATGATTCGTTCCATAGTCATGTTGATCAAAACTTGAAAACGGTCATCGATTGAATTTTCAAAATTTTGCCATGAATGAATAGTAAAATCACAGAATACTCTAATCAGAACGGAAACTCTAATTCATTTTGAAACATTCTTTACTTCGGGCCGCCATGTTCGAAAGTGAGCATCTTCGGCAATCTTCGACAGATCTTCGGCAACTGGCCGAGTCGTGATTGGTTGTATAGCCTGAAAAAGCATGTCCGCCATCTTGAGAAGTGAGTAGGCACAGTTGCCAGTTTGTGCTGGTAAATTCCAAATCTTGTTTCCATTGGCTCTTATGGGAGTTTCCCTTCTGATTGTATTATTCTGTGGTAAAATGTCGTTATGGCTTTTGGGTTAACAACCAGCTAAGATAATGATGGTGAAAGCTCAGAGAGAAAAATTCGTGTTGAGTATTGACGAAAAAGGTTTTTTTTATTTAAACTACTGGAATTTTCTTGATTTTTTGTCAGAGGAAAACAATTCCCTTTAAAGTTACCAGAATTTTTGTGATCCAATTTTTACCAGTAAATCACAAGAACGAATCGCTGAAAGAAAAAACGACGATTTAAAAGCCATTTTCTTATTGGTCCGTATTCTATGGTACTCCATTGTATTCCAAAGAGGAATTTTGCTCTCCGTGAGGAATATAATACAACATTTTTCGTTGATAGAATATTTTCAAAGGGTAAGTGTTTAGTGCCATTCTATGCCTCTTGTGTGCTATATTGATAATTCTCGTATAATAGAAACTATTCAAGCTACGAGTATTAAGGTATTTTGCACTTTAAATGTTAGTTTTATGTATTTTGACAACATATTTTACTATGTCCTATTTTTCCTATTTTACTATGTTACTATGTATAGAGGTTCTCTTGGAATAACAAGAATCTAACTTCTTTTTTCCCCTCGAAAAAATTTACTACTTTTCCCGGTAATTCAACTTTAATTAAATGGTAGCTGCCTGGTGGCCGCGAAAAAGATACTATAGACGCTCAAGATTCACCTTCACCTTTTCCGGTCCAGTCTGGTGCGTGTATAGTTCAGCTCAACACTGGACACTAAAATATCTAGCTCCACTCTGAAGCGTCACTTGACGGATCCATTAAACTTTGTTAATTTTTTGTTTGTTTAATTTTTGGTGTTTCGTTCAATAAATTTTGTTTTTAGTCAATTCTACACTGAAAAAAAATAAGCTAAATTTGACTAATTTCTACTTAAAAGTATGGACATCACTCGAAACTGTTAGTTTGACTAATTGAATTAGTAATTTTAACTCCGTGCCGTGTTATTTAACACGGCACGGTGTTAATTTTACGAATTCAAATAGTAAAACTAACAGTTGTAAGTATTGTCCATACTTTTAAGTTGAAATTAGTTAAATTTAGCTTATTTTTTTCAGTGTAGCTTCTCATATTTACAAGACCTTATATTTAACTTAGTTTTCCATAACATTATACCTGACGTGGCTACAATTCCAACTTCCCACCTCAAATAGACCGGAAAAGGATAGGTCCTAAATCAGGGGCTATGATCCACGTCAGATCCCCTTTTCCCTCCCTTCGCTCAGTGCACTACGCAACGGTTGGAGGACAAGGGACGAAAGGCGATGAATAGGGCTCTTGCAAGCTTTTGCTGTAATGTAAGGAAATGAATAGTACAATTTTATGTAAAGACCAGCAAAAATCACGAAAATGACAATAAGAAAGTCTAAAATTCAGTAGAAAACTCACATAACTGCTGTGACGGCAAGATGGGAATGGCGGTTCGACGCAGGTATCATGGGAGATTCCTGTCTATTACGTCACTTTCTCTACGGAAACACAGAGATATGTCTCAATTTAGATAGGAATTTCCCATGATACCTGCGCCTGCGTCTCTCCGACATTAACCCTTTACTGCATGATTTTTTTTTTTCAGTACAATGGGTCTGTTGCAAACTTTTGCGACAACGATTTAGAAAGTTAAATCTAATGTAAAATCGCCTGAAAAGTCCATTAGTGGCATCAGAAAGTCATAAAATGCAATAATAAACTCACAAGAGGGGTTTAATGAAATCCAAGATGGCGGAAAAATATCGAGCAATTTGTATGCATTCACCATGAACATCCAAGGATGGCCAACTTTGATAACCTCATTGGAGGTAGAGGTTATGTTTGTTTACGTTGTGATTGGTTGTGTTCGATATTGTGAGGTTGGCTATCCTTGGATGTTCGTGGTGCATGCATACAAATTGCTTGATATTTCTCCGCCATCTTGGATTTCATTAAACGCCTCTGGTGAGTTTATTATTGCATTTTATGACTTTCTGATGCCACCAATGGACTTTTCAGGCGATTTTACATAAGTTTTAACTATCTTGATCGTTGTAGCAAAAGTTTGCAACAGACCCATTTTGATCCTTGAGACAGGGAAAAATAGTGAAAAAATTCTTTCCATTATATTTCAATGGTAAAGAGCCTGAATATTAATTGTTCCAAATATGGCCTTACCCGCATTTAGGTATCCATGCAACTGAAAATAAAGTTTTCAGGCTAAAAAAAAAAAAAAAAAAAAAAAAAAAAAAAAAAAAAAAAAAAAAAAGTAGTAAAAAATAAGTTAGTAAGTTTCAATAGTTGTTTTTTTGTATATGGTACCCCCTGCGTTACTCCCAAACATAACAATGAAAATCGGAAAATCTCGGTCAGATTTTCAGTAAGCTATTTTCAACCACTCTGCACGTTCTCTATCATGTGCTGCGCGCTCTAGGACAAAATCGACAATTCTTACTCGTTTAGTATCTGTTCCACATGTGACCCACCATGCAGCGACAGTACAACTCAAGTCCCCTACTTTTAGATAAGGCTTCAAAGTAATTGTTCCAGATCTGGGCTCATCTGCAGTTAAGGGTTAAGGCCAATTTCTGAGAGTGAATTTCGTGATTTTACTCATCGTCATTTTTACAGGTTTTTATGCAAGAATCAACTCTTCAATCCCCTGTAGCAAAAGTTTGCAAGAGCCCCATTGGGGGCTGTTGAGAGGGGATTCCTGGGGTTGCAAATATGTATCTGTTGCTCCTAGAACATATGAAAAGATGATATATTCAACAGATAGAAGACTCCAGAGGTCAATGGCTACATGTACATGCACTCCTTATTATCTTTCACTCCGATATTTTTTTTTTTTTTTAAGTCCACAATCCGAGTCTTTTGAAGGCGGTTGCTTGTGCACGGCGGTATTGAGACGAGCTGCAAATGCGGCGCGCAAGGCACGAGACCACTGGCGCAACCAGGATATCTTCCATCTCTCTCATTTCCCATTTGAATGAATGAGTAGAAAAAGGACAGAAGGAGGGGGTTTTATCCCCTTGTCCATCCTTGTCTAACATACGTTTCTTAATGGAGAAAAGAGAGAGATGAAGAAACTCTCGGTGCGCTACTGCACGAGACGATGCGGCGTTGTTGCCATTCTGCGTATATTCAATGACATCCTACAATCCATCGGTTTCTTCAACCGGTTGAATCAAAGATAGCATATCCAGCTGAGAATTTTAACAGTGGTTTATGGCAATGATAAAATTAGTGATCTTTGCTGTAACTATAATCTTGAAATAACCGAAGGATTGGAGAATGCCATTGAATATACTTAAACCGACGCGACAGTACTTCTGTATAACCCATTTTTATTATTCACAAATAATAAGTGTAATCTTTGCTTCAACCGGTAGAATCATCGATGGATTGTAGAATGTTAAGGGGGTACCCTTCTGTATAACCCATTGTTATTATTCACAAATAATATGTGTAATCTTTGCTTCAACCGGTAGAATCATCGATGGATTGTAGAATGTTAAGGGGGTACCCTTCTGTATAACCCATTGTTATTATTCACAAATAATATGTGTAATCTTTGCTTCAACCGGTAGAATCATCGATGGATTGTAGAATGTTAAGAGGGTACCCTTCTGTATAACCCATTGTTATTATTCACAAATAATATGTGTAATCTTTGCTTCAACCGGTAGAATCATCGATGGATTGTAGAATGTTAAGGGGGTACCCCACTCTAAAATAATCAATTTTCTCAATTTTTTTTTGAATTTTTTTTCCACTTATTTTGTAGCCTGAAAGCTCCCGAACACGACCATATTTGGTTTTGTCCACCAAAACCATATATATATATATATATATATATATATATATATATATATATATATATATATATATATATATATATATATATATATATATATATATATATATATATATATATATATATATATATATATATTTAAAACAAAAAATTATACAAAATTTATGTATATTTGATTTGGTTTGGTTTTGGTTTTGGTTTTTCAAATTTTCGAAGAGTTGCAATTTTCCAATATTTTTGGACGCAAAAGTTTGAACTACTTTTGTTCTATGATAGCTAGAGACCTCTGGTTTTTTTTTTTTTTTTTTTTTTTTTTTTTTTTTAAAAAAATAGGGAATTTTCAGACCTATTTTTTCAAAGAAGCTTTTTGTAAAATATTACCTAGATATTTTTCCACAGTTCATTGAGTGTCAAAGAACTCTTCAAATTTTGGTTACTGAAAGTAAAAACAAAAATTTCAGTACTAAATTTCAAAATATTGAAAATCCCTTCTTACAGAATTTAGAGGACATCCTAACCTTTCAAAAGAGCCAAAGATCATGTGGTTTGATTAATTAGACCCAGAGGAGTTCCAAATTTTGTGAAGGTCTATCTTTTGTCTAATAATCCTTCTTTAAGGGGCAGGTATGCAACCAGGCTCACCAATTTTTTTTTTTTTGGGGAAATATTGAAATTAGGATTAAACTTTGGGCAAAATTTTAGACTGCAAAATGCAGGGCTGCCGTTTTGCGTATAATCAATGCTATTTTTCAATTCACCGATGATTCCACCGGTTGAGAAAAGATTACACAGTTCAGATCAGTGCATGACTGTAATAAACTAAAAAACTCGCATCTGTAATCTTTTCTCAACCGGTGAAATCGTCGATGACTTTATAAAACTTGCGGATATTTTAATTAATCAACGGAGTTTCCACTGATTAAGGAAAGATTACAGATCAGAGTATTTTCGTGCATTACAGTCATACACTGAATTGAATTGTGTAATCTTTTCTCAACCGGTGGAATTATCGGTGAATAGAAAAATAGTATTGATTATACGCAAAACGGCAGCCCTGGCAAAATGCTTTAGGGAAGAAAAAACATTTTTCAGTGGGGTACCCCTTTAATAAATGTACGCAAAACGGCAGCATTGCCGTGCGGACGCTGGTCGCCGGACGGTTGAGGTATGGCGATTGGCGGTGGCGGACCGGACCAGGCGACGCGACGGCAGGGCAGGCGGTTGTTGAGTGTTGCTTTGCTGCGACCGGGCGGCTGTGTGCCGAGGAAACGGAAATAGTTGTAATTGCAAACATAGGCACGTGCAAGAAAATCACATGCACCTATACGTATAGTAGAGTACACTTAAGGTCGCTGACCTTCTCAACATAGTCAACAGTCAACACAAACCACTCTTCACACTCTTCAGACTCGACCACATCGAATTGCGATTCTATGCGCAAGAGTCGTGGATCTCACTGGCGCAACCAGGATATCTTCCATCTCTCTCATTTCCCATTTGAATGTATGAGTAGAAAAAGGACAGAAGGAGGGGGTTTTATCCCCTTTTCCATCCTTGTCTAACATACGTTTCTTAATGGAGAAAAGAGAGAGATGAAGAAACTCTCGGTGCGCTACTGGTGGATCTGTATAGTTTTGTTCAGAGCGCCGCCGATCAGTATTCATCAGGCGTGCGATCTGGCAACGTTCCTTTTACCCCCATTTAAACACATTAGAAAGGTCGAAATGCCTGGTCATCGCCGATTGACTGAAGCGTTCGACTTTTTTGGTGAATATAAATGGAGAAAATACACATTGTTCCCAAATTTCACGCTTCGCCCCTGTTCACCACACGATCAAAAATGATGCAGATCATCGATGCAATGTGTTGTTGAGGCCTCGGATCGGCGCTCTGTTACTTCCTTTGATAATTTTAGTTTAATTCGGAATTATTTTTGATTACGCTCAACCAAAATCTATCAGCAGGCTGATGAACGATCGTATCGTAATTTCTTTGAGTTGATGATCGAGGACGTGTTATTCTCATGGTTGGTATCCAGTGGCATATCCTGAGGGAGGAGGCACTGACGCACTCCTCCCCCCCTCCCCCCGAAGCCTCAAATGTTGCCTTTTTGCAATGGAAAATAGCCCAAAATTACTTCCTGCGACGCTTCATATTTCAAGTTTTTTTTTTTTTTTTTTTTTTCTCTCGGAAGTTTAAGTGTCCTCTTTCGCCAACTAGGGCCCAACAGACGAAATGGAAGAGAGAAGAAGAAGGAAAGATGATAGAGAGAGAGAGAGAGAGAGAGAGAGAGAGAGAGAGAGAGAGAGAGAGAGAGAGAGAGAGAGAGAGAGAGAGAGAGAGAGAGAGAGAGAGAGAGAGAGAGAGAGTTAGAGTGTTAGTTACATCCATGTCCTTCCGAGATGACTAGATCTGAGACAGTCAAATCTTGTCTATTTCAAAGTTCACATGCGTGTGTGTCATTCCGATAGGTTTCCAATCCGATAGAAACCACTCCATCCTTGCGGAAATTCACCGATCAATTAATCTTGAGCTATCGTGCACAAATCGTAGAGATTGAAGGGTTTCTATCAGAACTGTTACTCGTTTTAAAGGCAGTCTAGTTGGATCGAAGCGGTATAATCAAGCGAATCGATTTCAATGAAACCATAATGTGTTACGAATAAATTGTTGTTCATCAAATAACATTATAGTTTCATTGGTATCGGTAGACCTGATTACTGTTTAAATCCAACTGTATTACTTTTCAAAATTAACCGATATTGGATTCGAAAAAGATGATTTGCCCAACTCTAAAACTGACATTTTCGTTTTCCCCCCCGCGTATGATCAGGTGGTCATATAGACCCAATCTGCCTATTTTGTATTTTATTTTGGCTCGATTTGACGTTTATCGGGGCTGATCCGTGAGGTATTCGGTGCGATTTGCGTTAGACGTGGGGAACTTTCTGAACACTATTGGATTGCATGTTGCCATGTTGGTTTCGGACAACTCCATCGGGTCAAAAGAGAAACGATCGCGCGTCCGTTTCATCACAAAAATACGCAATTTGTCAGTATAGAAGTTTGCAAAAGACCCAATGGAAGAAATCGGTGGAAGGGTCCCTAACAGTGGCGTAGCGTGCAATTTGGCAACATCGTAGTTGTCTTTGAAACCCATGTAAGTGGTCGAATGCGAAAGTGTTCACCGAACACCCATGACTTCGATACTTTTCATGAGTTTAAATGGACGAACTGCAACGTTGCCAAATTGCACGCTACGCCACTGGTATACACTCGTTATCGATCCTCCAAATCTGCCTCACAATCTTTCAATTTTTTATTGACTTGAGCTACTCCGAGCTGTTGACGATCGCTCAATGAAAGTTTGGCGGGCGCCTTCAATTATGGAGATAGGCAAAATCAAGACCCCGGAGTA
Organism: Trialeurodes vaporariorum; assembly: GCA_011764245.1. Taxonomy (NCBI): domain Eukaryota; kingdom Metazoa; phylum Arthropoda; class Insecta; order Hemiptera; family Aleyrodidae; genus Trialeurodes; species Trialeurodes vaporariorum. The sequence continues at coordinate 77,068,682 of VMOF01000002.1, forward strand.
GGAATATTTATCTACCCACTTAAATAAAGCCAGAGGAGATTTGTCTTCCTAATCTGGGAGTAAAAAGGTCAATTGAAGAGCACACCTGTTATTGTTTTTGTATGCTCTTCTTCCGGGATTATCTCCAACGATTGTCTTCATAGTGGCGGACGCAGAAACATTTGCGGGGGGGGGGGGCTAAATTGAAACTTTGAAGCTTCACAAGAAGAATTTTTGGCCTGTTTTAAAGCTGTTTTTTTTGTTTTTTGTTTTTTTTTTTGTTTGTTTTTGTTTGTTTTTTTTTTTTAATGCAATTTTTAAGGATTCTGGAAAAAAATGGGGACCCGTGCCGTGCCCCCCCCCCCTCAATTCCCTAGATCCACCACTTGAAGGGTATTATGATCATGACTGCATTTTTATCCGTGTATATATAACTACAACTTTATCCACCCCCGGCACTGCTTCCAAACCGTCAAAGACATTAGCGGTATAGCTGTTGCCAGGAACCCGTTTTTCTCTCTCACTGCCCATTTGATTATACATATGTTAGAAAAGGACAGGTATAGGAGCTGAAAGCCCCTCTTGCCATCCTTATCTAACAATTGTTTTTGAATGAGCAAAGAGAGAGAGAAAGACGAATTTCTAGCTACGGCTCTGGTCAAAGAGATCAGGAGCAAGATCATTAAGACGGCGCGATTAATTAAACAATGCCCCCGAGGACATGCTTTTTAAAAGCGATTTGTTTATATAATGGCATATAACCTAATATTGACAAATGGACGGTTTAAGCCAACTCCTATGAGTTTCAACCTTTTTTTTTTTTTTTTTGCAGAACAAATTAGCTTCGTTGCCTTCGAGATACTTTAACTCGTTTCAACTCGTGCGCAATCTAAAAATTAAAAGCACTGCGTGTATGCCGGTGAATAATAAATCTAGACTCTCTTTAAAGTAAAGAACTTTTCATTTTAAATATTTGATGCGCCTTCAATTAGTGTGCGTTAAATCTCCATTGACAAATTATACATTTATACAACCCTCTCGAATTGAGAGTCACTCCTTTCTCATCTGTCTAATTAGGTACTCAGGGGGTAGTAATTATTATCCATTTAGTATTCAGTTTGAACATAACGCACTATTTGGTTGACTTTTTTTTACTTTCAGTCTATACCATTTCGTTATTCAAATCTTCTTTTTCCTCCGATTACTTGAACCGAGAAACGTTGGAAATTCACGATTTTACCTCGTATTCTTAAACAAGAGGCCAAGACGCTGTCATATTGAAATAATGGGTACTGATGGGTATCAAACTTTGACCTCTAATCATGGTTGTTGTATAAGTACTGATCCATATGCGCAGACAGAATATCTCCTATCCATGGGCGCACCCAGAATTTCTGTATGGGGGGGGGGGCAAGTTGTCATTTCATATGGGGGGGGTCTGGGGGTCCTCGCCCGGAAAATTTTGAAAATTTAGCTCTTCTTAGACGCAAAATTATGCTACTTCTATTCAGAAACTATATTGAATTAACTCTCGAGAAAAAATGAGATTTTCCGAGAATATGCTGATATTACGGAAATATCTTCATCGCATGCTGATAGAAAGACGGAGTCTTCAGGAAATCTAGATTTCAGAAGAAGATTGAGCGAAATTAACAATTAAGGACATTGCTGTCGGAAAAGATGTGTTCCTCCAAGGAAAAATAAGTTTCATGACATTGATACTTTTTTTGAACTCATTTCCTTTCCAATTTTTTCATTTTCTCTCCTCCTCTTTTCCTCTTCTCTCTTTCTCTTTTCCTCAGTTTTTCTTTTCCTTTTCTCCTTTTTTCCTTTCCTTTCCTCCTTTTTTCCTTTCCTTTCCTCCTTTTTTTTCTTCCTATGGGGGGCCTTGGCCCCCTTGACCCCCCCCCCCCCCCCCCGGGTGCGCCCATGCTTCTATCTCTCGCAGTTTTTCTTTGTGAATGTATTTGTTGGAAAAAGATGAATGTAGTGGGGTTTATCCCTTCATTGAAATTTTATCTGTTTTGTCTAATTTCAAATTTCAATCCTCACATACGGATAGTAAATTGAACTTTTAGCGCTAGGTATTTACAAATATGTAGGTCGCGTTTCGCATGGAAACTGCGTGCGTTGCGGCGCGGGCGCGGCTCGGAGAGTCGCCGGAATGCATTCCGGTCTCCCCAGCCAAATATTTCAAATATTTGTTGACATAAGAACAAGACCTTCAAATTTCCATCATAGCTAACATTGGCGAAAGAACGTAGCTTCGTGCGCCTTCAATTATTTGTGTATGCAAAAACAATACCACCGAGTAGGAATATTTACCTCACTCTATGATTTTGAATGCGCGAACGCTAGGTTTGATACAACTTGGCGTTGAGGAAAATTGAGGAGTCTTTCGACGGTAAAAGGAAAACAGAGGGTATGATCGTGCTCAACGATCCGCGGGTCGATCATTTTACTTCATCGTTAAACCGATCGTTAAGACTGCGTTTACGAGTGATGCTATTGGTCGAATATTGTAAAACTTAGCCGTTGCTATGGTAACCATCGTTATAGAGTCCGTTTTTTAAAGGTTACTCATGAATAGCCTTTATAAAACGAGACTCTTAACGATGGTTACCATAGCAACAGCCAAGTTTTACAATTTTCGACCAATAGCATCACTCGTAGACAGTTTTAAAGATCGGTTTAATGATAAAGTAAATGATCGGCCCGCCGGATTTCAAAGTGTTATAGCGGGATATTTGGATTATAAAAACTGTTTTTTTGTTTTGTTTTTTTTGTTTGTTTTTGTTTATTTTTTTTGTTTGTTTTTGTTTTGTTTTTGTTGCTACTGTTTTTTTTTCCAAATAACTAAAAGTCAGAGCGTAAGTGTAAAATCTTCCGATGAAAATGAAATACAATTTTACACTTCCTTATCTCACACAATATGCTTTTGAAATCAGGTTTTGTGAGCCAAGCATACCCTCTGGTTTATACGCCCTTTTACCGAAGTACTCCTCAGTTTGAGGATGCCGCCGTTTTTCTCATAATTTTTTTCCCCATTCTCTCTCTATTAATAGAAAAATAACTGAAGTTTTGTAGAAGAAAATTAGGTGCTTGTGATTGCGGTAGGCCGACGCAGAGAATTTGGGATTAATAAAATGTTTATTTTTACGATAAAAATAAAAATAGAAAATATAATAATTATTTATTTAATTATTATTAGACTCTCAGAAAGAATTATTGGAATAACCATTTCAATCTCCGTAATTCGAACCCCTTGACTTTTGTTTTGACGTAAATGAAACCCCCACATGTTAATCAAAACGGTGCTATGTGCGATATTTAGTTATGTTATAGTGGTGGCTTATGAAAAATCGACGATTGTTTTTTACCCATTAGAAGTCGGAATCTGTTTAAAAATATTGATTCTTGGAAGCTTAATCGAACCTCCTAAGGATTGATTATTTGCCATAGGTTCATATGAAGTAGACTTCTACCTATCTCATACAACTTTGCTTCCGATATCAATCGTTCACGTGATCTCAGACCTTAAAATTAGTTGGTTACCGGCTTCAGGTCTTTGAAAGTATATAAAAGGCGCCAACACTTTTGAGACCAAGCGATTCATTGAGTCCGATAAAGGGAGCAAATAACGGGGAACGCTCGGTAAGCGTGTCAACTTTACTTTGTGATGGTTTAGTCCGCTCTTTTTTTTTTTTTTTTTTTTTTTTTTTTTGGTCAGACGAATTAAATGGTTGGCCGCACCGGGTAAACTCTTAATTGCAATAATAACAGTTGACTTTTCGTCTTATCAACTCTCCTCCCACCAAAAGAGGAAGAGGGAATGAGAGGAGAGAGAGAGAGAGAGAGAGAGAGAGAGAGAGAGAGAGAGAGAGAGAGAGAGAGAGAGAGAGAGAGAGAGAGAGAGAGAGAGAGAGAGAGAGAGAGAGAGAGAGAGAGAGAGAGAGAGAGAGAGAGAGAGAGAGAGGGAGAGACAGAGAGAGAGAGAGAGAGAGGGGAGAGAGAGAGAGAGAGAGAGAGAGAGAGAGAGAGAGATGGGTTTTTAAACGCTTTTGAATGAATGGAGGCGGAGTATAGGTGTGAATAGTACGTGTGAAAAATGAGCGATTATTATCATCGCTTGCGTGCAGAGGTTATTCGTTCGACTAAAACTGCTCTGTGCGACAGGTTTCATTCCATAATAAATTCGCCACAAATAAGTAGTGTAATGATTCAGGATATTTACCCCGATTGGTTCGCCCATCTCACGTCGCATGTCATTGCTCCTAGCCAAAGATCTGAGATAATTTATTGAAGGCCTCTTCTTTTTCTCCGGAAGATCGATGATAGTGTAACTGCGACATTATATTCTATCTCCACAGACGGATCAAAGAATCCCCCCCCCTCTCTCTCTCTCTCTCTCTCTCTCTCTCTCTCTCTCTCTCTCTCTCTCTCTCTCCCTCTCCCTATCTTTCTCTCTTCGCTCATTTAAACGCATGTGTTAGAAAAAGATAGGAGGAGAGGGGGCGAAACTCACGTGACTGTCTCTAATCTGTCCTTCTCTAACACGGGGGTTCAAATATGGGAGAGAAGAGAGAAATGGAAGGAAGGAAATAGCCCAAGTCTCGACCTTGCGTGTGACAACTGATAAGGCGATAAAACGTTCCCGAAGTTTGGTGGGAGTATTTACATGTCATGTCGAAACAATGAAAAAAAAGAAGAAAAAAATGCGAAAAGGAAGAATGAATTCCATATAAAAATTGAGTGAGTGAACTGTTGTAAATAAGTACTTATAAACGTATGAATAATTAAACATCCATCAAACATCCAAACATCGTTTTAATTTTCATCTCATCCAATAATTTTGACTGCGCTGATCGCAAACCTTGAATAGTAAAGTCCATTCAACCAGTGTCGAACCATAAAATTGGGCCCCCACAAATTTTCAGTTGGGGGCCCCCTACATTTTTACACAATGAGTGAGGGAGTGTATGAGGACACCCCCCCCCCAAGCTAGAAGGGGGTTTAGGGATCCTCCCATGAAATTTTTTGAAAATTTAGTGCTCTCGATTAGTATTTCTTTGCTGTTTCAGCTTAAAAATTCCGTTTCTTTCCCACGAAATGAAAGAGCTGAATTTGTTTTTCTGACGCTTTTTTAATATTCATTGAATACCACGGTGCATGGCCATGGCCTATTTACCAAGTATAACGGAGCAATAAACCTGCTCTTTTTACTTCATAAGATTACATTGATTTTTTTTTTTTTATTTTCGCCTTCTTCAATCTATTTTCTTCCAAACTTTATATATTTTGTGACAAAATACAAAATTTTTGTCACATACACGAAAACGGATCGGGTATAAACAGAGGGCCTTAATTGTGGGCCCCTTAGGTCGGGGGCCTTCGCGCGCCTCGGGGGCTGCGGAAGCTTCCGGTACGCCACTGCATTCAACCCTGGTAACAGTCGTAACCTTATTGATACTTTGCAGTCAAATTATGTTTGTATAGGTCCAAAATCTTGCTTCCTGCGAGGCCACGAGGGCGTAGAAATACATATGTATAAACATTTTTTTAATCAAATATTCTGTGTGCAAAGTCTCATATTTGATTCACCCGCATGCTGAATGCAAATCCGCCGGTTGGGATAATTCTCGATTTATGGCATCATAGTAAGCTACCTTTTGTTTGCTCTTCTTGGGTTTGGTTCTGAGTTTTAGTCAATTCAAGTTCGCGCATCACCCATTTCGCACCAATTTACGGGACAGTACAGTGACTAGATAAACCACAGTGTGGTCAATTGCTACGCACCCAAGCCGACCTCACCGCCCATAAGAACGCGTGTGAAACACCCGATTTTCAAAAAATCGTTAAAAATATAAATATCGAACCAAATTTAGAAAATAAGGACTCTATCGAAAGCTTAAAGCGTCAAAATTATGAAACTGAGCTTCAAACTTCAACGTTAGCCCTTATTTTGCCATAGCCATTGAATTAGGGGAATCCCTCGTCTCAGCCGTCGTCAGCGGCCAGTTTGTTTACATTCTCTCAACTCCTCTCCACTCATACAACCGCTCGTCCTTATTTTTTTGAAAATCAGGCATTTTCCAATCGTTCTGATTGGCGGAAGAGGCCGCTTGGGTGCGTAAACGCCAGCCAATCAGCAACACGACCAAAATGACCACACTGTAGTTTATCTAGTCACTGTACAGGACAGTAATTGTAAGAGATTCTTCTTCTTTCGTGTCCGGCAACACACAAAAAAAAAAAAAAAAAAAAAACACATTTAAAGATAGATTAATTTAAAACAAATTAAATCTCCGCTTATTGTAAGAGATATAAGTACAGAATAATACAATCAGAACAGAAACTCCCATAAGAGCCAATGGAAGCAAGTTTGGAATTTAACGGCACCAATAGGCAAAACTGTGGTCCTATATCTCTACATGGCGGACGTGTATGATGTGTGTTGAAACTCATTTATTTCTGTAAATTCTGAAAAGAATTCTTAGTTTCCGGCCTCTCTTTTATTCTACTGGCATTTCAGAATGAAAATTTCGCGGATCATGTCCAATATTTTTTTTTTTTCGCGCGCGAATCCAGATGTAAACATCCTATATCCCAACATGGCGGGCGCGGAATGAATTTGCCTCAAAATCCGACAGAGTTTCCGTTCTGGTTGTATTATTCTGTGATATAAGTATGCTAAAATGATCGCAGCACGGCTCATATTGCGAACCTCAAGTTAAGCGATTTATTGGTTGTATATTGTGGTAATTTTACCGTCGTGGGCGTTAAAATTACCTTGCTTTACCAAAAAGTTAACCAGAACATGGTAAAGTACGATAATTTTACTGCAAAACACGATAAACATACCGCTAAACCCGAGAATCTTACTAAACCGCGCAAGCAATAATTTTACATCCCACGCTTTTTTCAGAGTATCGAATGGGGCAGTTGCAAGAGTCTCAAATTGCGTGCTGAGAACAATAGAGCCTTTGGTTTTTTCCTATAAGTGTCCCAGTTTTGGAGATACACACGTGTAAAGTTGCAAAACATCGTGTACGTAATGACGTCACCACGCGAAATTCCCATTTAAAAAAATATATTTTGGGCCAAAATCTCATCTTCGAAACAATGGTACCTAATTAGAAACCAAGGGCATATTTGTCCTCAGCTCATCAAGTACTTTCATTTTCTTTTTAAAAAACACAACATTTCAGACCCTTGCAACTGCCCCATTCAGTCCGTAAATGTCCCCGCCCATGTCTATCGGAGTTCGGGTCCATATGTGCTATTGTCAGACCGTATACCATAATAGACTCAAAAACTAATTAATAAGTTCAAACACAGTACCAACATGGCAGTAAAATGAGGTCGCAACGAGGGAATCCCATCAAACCTAGCAACGAGGGAATCCCATCAAACCGGAAATAAATATGCAGAGAATAGTGATTCATCGTAAAGAAAGCTGCAATCAGCGGCGGCTCGTGCAATGTGGCAACAATGGATTTCCTCCATTTAAAACTGTGTAAAATAATCGATTACTTGGTGAGGCGCAGCGCCTCACCTAGTATCGATCTTTTGCATACGTTTAAATGGCAAAAGTGCACGGTTGCCAGATTGCACGATCCGCCACTTGCTGCAATTAAATGGGGCTCCTTGATTGTGACCCACTAATTTGAACGTCATCTTGGATTTATCTTAAAACGCTTATTGTAGGCTTATGAGTGAATTTTGAGACTTTTTGATGCTTTCAATGTGATTTGCGTGACATTTTACACAGGAACAGAGCTTCGCTATGAAATATAAGTTTGCAGCAGACCCATTAGAAAAATCATCTAAGCCAATCAGATTCCTGTCTTCAAAACTTCCTGCTTGTCACTAAAACAGTCTATTGGTTGACCTACTGACGAGGTATAAACGGCGGAACGTCGTATCACAACTTAACGGAACGCAGCTCGGATGAGGAAGTTTCAGACGGCAACAAAATGAGGAGTCCTCATTATATCTCTCTCCTTTCTCCATCGAAATATAATTGTTAGACAAGGATAGATAAGGGGATCAGTGGCGTAGCGTGCAATTTGGCAACGTTGTTCTTGCTCCATTTAAACCCATCACAAACATCGAACTATTGGGTGTTCGGTGAACACCTTTGCATTCGACCTTTTACATGGGTTTAAATGGACACAATACATCGTTGTCAAATTGCACGCTACGCCACTAAAGGGGATAAAAACCCTCCTCCTCCTATCATTTTTCAACTTGCACATTCATATAAGTAAAATAAGAGCAACAGAGGGGATCCTGAATGCCACTATTCGGTGTAGAGATGCGTGCGCCTGTATGCTGATTGTAGTTTTTTATTCATTGATAAATGGGCTTTTTTTTTTTTGTTAATAATCAGAGCATCGTGTGCAATGAAAGCGTCATATACGATGATTGCATATGGTTGCGTATAGTGCAAGTTCGCATTGTTTTCGCTGAAACGATCTAATGCTCAAAACACTGAGCTGCAGATAAAACAGTTGAATACCCTGCGATTACATCCCAGTTCAGCTTGGTGCTTATGCGGGTCTGCGCGCGCACGCGCGATCGTGTTTATAGGAACCGCGCAACTTCCTGTAATTAATGCTTCCTCTTGGAAAAATATAGGGCACGCTTTTTTCATGCCATATTGCACCCTTTAATATGTGTAATTGATGCGCGGGTCTCATCATATAGTGCAGAATTAGGTGTGAAAGTTGCGAAGCTTCATCGCTTTTATGACTGAATCAAAACGCTACCATTCATTGATTCGAGGTTTGAGTCATCCAGGAAATATGTATCTCTCCAGCGCCTCCATTTTACGGAACTTTTAGAGCATTCACGGTCCTCCATCAGTGGCGTAGCGTGCGATGTGACGACGTTGCAGTATGTCCATTTAAACCTTTGTAAAAGATCGAACTATCGGGTGTTCGGTGAACACCTTTGCATTCGACCTTGAACATGAGTTTAATTGGACACAATATAACGTTGCCAAATTGCAACGCTACGCCACTGTTCTCCATGATTCCATCTGTGGGCGAAAAGATTACAGATTTGACAATTTCATAAAAATACAGTATCATGTTTCTATTTGGCAATGTAATCTTTTTGTCTTCTGACGGAATCATCATTGAATATCTTTCCATCAAGAGGAGGTTTTTGGACAGTGGCGTAGCGTGAAATTTTGCAACGTTGTAATGCGTCCATTTAAATCCATTAAAAAGGTCGAAATATTGGGTGTTCGGTAAACACCTTCGCATTCTGTTTACATGGGTTTAAATGAACACATTACAACGTTGCCAAATAGCACGATACGTCACTGTTTTTGGATGTTTTCTTCATTTTTATTCAGTGTATGACATAACACAAAACGAGTCTAATATGTTTTTTGTTTCTTTTGAAAAAGCGAGAATAAATAAAGTAACGTGTTTTATATACATAAACCGGTCGCTTTAATTTTGGTACAGCGCTACCACGCCGTGAAAATTTATAGTGCCGTTAATAATCTTCATCTCACTGTCAGTTCTTCCCTCCTTCCACGGTCGAGGCTCTATTCGGTAGCGTCACCGTTGCCATTGAAGCTTGACTCTGTTGGTAGAACCACAATCCAAATGTAGAATAACAATAAGCGCAAAAGGTTAAGGCTATGAGTCGCGATACTGATGCGTGATGCAGCGCCGATAACCTGGCAAGAGGTGGCAAGGAGTTGCATATAGGTGCTTTAAAAAAACACCAGTGGTGGGGACGGGGGAATGGATTTGTGGGGGGGGAGGAGAGAGGATGGTCCAGAAGGAGGTGGTGATGGCGGAGGCGCAGCGCAACGGGAGGAACGAAACCGGTTTATATCTTGTTGGATGCTGGATGGATATACTGGATTGCTTCGCGCGCTGGACCTCGGGCTGTCTTGTACTGCAACAACGGCGGATGCAGGATAATATCATTCTCTCTCTCCTCCCCTTTCAAAGTGTACGTTAGAAAAGGACAGATTAAGGGCCAGTCACGTGACTTTCGCCCCCTTCATTCATCTTCGTCAAACCCGTGCATTTGAATGGGCCAAGAGAGAGAAAGACCGATTCCTCGACCATCCGCCTCTGCACTTCTGGCGCGAGTAAAGTGGTGTCGTTGTAAAACTGGCCTTGATCTCACTGCTCTGAGAGTAGTAGTACGCCCTTAGCTGCAGTGTAGTTACACCACGACACACACGTGTCTTTTTGACGTCACTCAACCTCAAGACTCAAAGATACTATACACATACAAGCCACAAACCACGCTGCAGATAGAGCAAGATTATTTACACTCGGCAAGTAACTGAAAAACTATACATAGTATACTTGATGCTCTTAGCAAGCAGCACAGCGTTGCTGCGTTGAAGAGGAAAGAGTCCCTTTATTTCAACCAGAGACGATATACATAGTATACTAGCGAGTAGCGACCACTTAGAAGGCCGCTTCTGCATATACATATATATTATGGCTCATGTAAACAAGAGTCCCTATATACTGTCGCCACTATTTCGCTATATCTTATAGGTTAGATTCAGAATCTCGACAATATCGGTTGTTATTGAAAGAGATAATGTTCTCCAGAATAAAATTCAAGCAGAGGAAAAACTCACAAAAATTACCGCGGTCACTGTTACTTCAAATGTGTAATGAAAGCGAGTTCGCGAAAAGTAAACAAACCCTCCGCCATTTTACATTTGCCTCTTGGGGCTTTCTTGACAGCCTAAATCTGAGAGCCAATCAGAAATGGATTCAGCTATGGCGCAACTCTCATAGTATATAGGGACTCTAATGTAAACAAACCTATGATCGTCTCAAAGCTGCCTTTTTGCGGGATCTCAAGAGGCATTTGTTTTATATTCGTCGATGAATCCACCGGTTGACAAGCGCACAACATTCGGCCTAGTTCAGCGGTATGACCGTATAACGCACGATTATACTCTGATGTGTAATTAATTGGATGGAGGAATCATCGTTGAACATAAAAATTCCATCAAATTCATTCGTCTAGCATTGGTGGCCAACTATAATACAGATGGGAGTGTAAACGTGGGTTATAATCACTTATCATGGCTGAACTGCACTGTGTAAAATGTTTGTCAATCGGCGGAATCATCAAAACCGCAGCCCTGGATCGTCTTTGAAACTACGCATTTTTTTACTCAAAATTTGATTATTTAACGTCGAATTTCAGATTTTATTGCGCCGATTTCTTTTCTATCTGCTTTACTCCTCAAGCATCGACGATATGCTCGAAAAATTCGATTTTTCTGAATCGAACCAAAATATTCCCGAAATTCTAAATTTACAAGAAAATGCTATTTGACATGGTTAAATTGAAGTCAGATTCGATTTCTGCGCAAATTTATACTCTCTCTGAAATCGCACATTGTTGCCCAAATACATGATGCATATTAATTTGTACGCGCATATAAATTTGCGCGGATAAAGAAATCTGTCTCTCTCTTCTTGACTCATTTAAACACACGCGTTAGAAAAGGATAGAGGAGGACAGGCTGTAGCGACATCACTCAGGGCCCGCGAATGCAACCTTAAAATACGGGGCCCCTGGAGGGTCAAATTCAGCTAAACTTGAAAATGGGTGCTTTGTACCCAATAAAGGGGGCACATATACTTGACTTTGTGCCCATATTTCTATCTTTTTTTATACTATGTGCTTTCATATGGGCATATTCATATGGGAAGATACAACAATTCCTGGACTTGCTGGTGGATATGCTTCTTAGTTCCTAAATCTATGACAGATTTCACACATTTCAAAACATTAAAAGAATCCAAATATTTGGAGCTAGTTTTGAGAAAATGCGAAGAAATCTCTAAAGGTAATTTACGTGTCTTGCATTTTGCCGGAATTCAATTTTCCTGTGAACAGTTCCATTGTGCAATTATTTCTTTAATCACGATGTATACGCATGAAAAAAAAAAGAAAAAAATTAACCTCTCGAGATTCTATAAAGAATTTCCTTGTTACCATTAGAACCATGCTTGATCCAGTGGCGTACGCAGGAGGGGGCTAAAGGGGCTAAAGCCCCCCCAGACCTCCGACTTTTGGGGGTGGAGGGGAAGGGGGAGAACATTTTCAGTCAAACGCTTATCAGTGCTAGCCCCTCCCAAGAAAAATCCTGTGTACGCCACTGCTTGATGCCAACCTAGTTTGGGTGAAAATAAAGCTAATTGTATCGGATAGAAATGCTGAAAACTTGGGTGAAACTTTTCATAGACACCCTCGCCAAAAAAAAAAAAAAAAAAAAAAAAAAAAAAAACTAAAGAAGTCTAAAAAGGGGAGAGGGTCACTGGGAGCCCCCTTTTCACTTTTCTTAAAAAAAAAAAAAAAAAAAAAAAAAAAAAAAAAAAAAAAAAAAAAAAAAACTAAAGAAGTCTAAAAAGGGGAGAGGGTCACTGGGAGCCCCCTTTTCACTTTTCTTAAAAAAAAAAAAAAAAAAAAAAAAAAAAAAAAAAAAAAAAAAAAAAACCACTCTAGGGTCCGTGAGACAATAGAGACCTCGGTCAGAGAGAGATGAATGTTGAGGCCAATCCACGGAGGTCGAGGTCGAGGATGCATCGCATATCGATCGATTCGTGACGGGAAAACGTGCAAATCGTTCAAAAATTAATCAACAGAAATCAACCTCAAATCGATCGATCTATCTGGTAATGTGGTCCACCTATATTCATTTTAGTTCACCCTCTCTTCGTCTGATTTGTGTGATAAAATGCTGCAGATAGCAAACGTTTTTAACACTCAAAAGATTTTTTGATTCCACGCGTGAGTTGAAGGGAGAAGAAGCTGTCAATAACCTAGAATATCTCTCTGTGGAAATTGATAGGGAATTATAATTTTCCCTTGAATTCTGGCAACGTTGCGAACACTCCAACCGTAGCATTAGCGCATATAAGAACTCGTCTTCCTCTCGTTTGGTGCGGTAGAGTGAATGTGTGAGAAAAGGATAGAGACAGGGGTTATCACGTGACTTATCCATATTCATTCTATTCTGACTCATACCTTTAAATGGACATAAAGAGAGACGGAGAGGGAAAAAGAGAAAAAAGAGAGAAAGAAAGAAAGAGAGGGAGAAAGAAAAAGAGGGAGAAAGAAAGAGAGGAAGAAAGACAGAGAGAGAGAGCCAAAGAGAAAGGGAGAAAGGCAGAGAGAGGGAGAGAAAGAGAGAAGGCGAGAGAGAGAGAGTTGGAGAAAGAGGAAGAAAGAGAGAGGACAGAAGAGAGAGAGGGAGAGAGAGGGAGAGAGAGAAAGAGCGAGAGAGAGAGGGGGGGAGAGAGAGAGAGAGAGAGAGAGAGAGAGAGAGAGAGAGAGATGATGATGAACCTTTTTTTATTGAAAAAAGAACTAATGCTAATAACATAAGTAAAACAAAAAATCATACAGTTTTTAGGCAAAGTTTAGGCTCTTGGCCTATTCTGCCACTTAAACCCAAAAACAGTAAGAAAAAAAGAGAGAGAGAGGGATAGAGAGAGAGAGAGTGAGAGAGAGAGAGAGTGAGAGAGAGAGTGAGAGAGGGAGAGAGAGAGGGAGAGAGTGAGGGGAGAGAGAGAGAGAAGGCGAGAGAGAGAGAGAGAGAGCGTTGGAGAAAAAGAAAGAAAGAGAGAGGACAGAAGAGAGAGAGGGAGAGAGAGAGAGAGAGAGAGAGAGAGAAAGAGAGAGAGAGAAAGAGAGAGAGAGACCATTTTCTGGATGCACCACTGCACTGAAATAGCAACACCCACCTCAATCTGGTCGAAAACCAATCGCCTTGCTTGAATCCTCCGAAAATCTGAGATCCATGAGCCGGTAGAAACTTGTGAAATTTTCAAGGAGACAATTATTCAGAGGGTGTTAAATAAGCGCATCTTTTTTTTTTATTATCTGTCGTGGAGCAGGGTAGTGGGGGGGGGGGTGAGCGGTGGGAGGGGAAACGGGGAAGGGGGAGTCGTATTTCAGCTCTGCAGGTAGACACCTGCACTCAGTATGAGTCATCGTCATCGAGGATTGCCGCACGCCGCACACAGTGGGCAAAAATGACCAATTAGTCCGCCTAAGATCAGCCAAGAAGAGTCTCTTAAAAAATTATCCTAAAGAAATTGTCAGGAATAATTTTATGCCAATATGAACGATCAAATTGGATCCTCAAATTATAACTTAAAAACTTGGCTTTTGGTGATCGGTGCGCGCGCATTATGCACTGTTTTATATCTAATATTTGCAAATTACGGAGATTTGACGTCGAATCTTTTAAAATGTTGCGTATTTTGCCGGGAAGAATTAGTGCCATAATGGGCCTGTTGCAAACTTTTGCTACAGCGCTATAGAGTGTGCAGTCTCATATAAAATCGCGTGAAAAGTCCAATGGTGGCATCAGAAAGTCATGAAATGCGATAATAAACTCACAAGAGACGTTTAATGAAATCCAAGATGGCGGTAAAATATCGAGCAACCTGTATGCATGCACCACGAACATCCAAGGATAGGCAACCTCACAATATCGATCACACCCAATCACAACGTAAATAAACACGTAACCTCTGAAGATGTGAGGTTGTCAACGTTGGCAATCCTTGAATGTTAAAGGTGCATGCAAACAGATTGCTCGATATTTTACCACCATCTTGGATTTCATTAAACGTCTTTTGTGAGTTTATTATCGCATTTCATGACTTTGTGATGCCACCAATGGACTTTTCGGGCGATTTTACATGCGATGATACACTCTTCATCGTCGTAGCAAAAGTTTGCAACAGACCCATTGATGATGATCTCCGCGACATCCATAGCCGTAGCCGGAATATTGTCTTTCTCTCTCTTAGCTCATTTGACTGCACGTGTTAAAAACGGACAAAAATAGTGGCTGAAGTCACGTGACAGCCCCTATATCCATCCTTTTCTAGCGCATGCGCTCAAATGGGCAAAGAGAGAGAAAGACAATATCCTGGCTACGGCTATGCCGACATCAACCATGATCACCAAAGGTTTTCGAGCTGCCGAACTATATGATGGTGGTTGGTACGCGCATCGATCACTTGATGTCGGTGGCGTATAGCGTGCAATGGGTCTGTTGCAAACTTTTGCTACAACAATTAAGAGTGTTCAATCTTATGTAAAATCACCTGAAAAGTCCATTGGTGGCATCAAAAAGTCATGAAATACGATCATAAACTCACAAGAGACGTTTAATGAAATCCAAGATAGCGGTGAAATATCGAGCAATCTGTATGCATGCACCACGAACATCCAAGGATAGCCAACCTCACAATATCGATCATCACCAATCACGACGTAAACAAACACATAACCTCTACCTGCAGAGAGGTTGTCAAAGTTGGCCATCCTTGGATGTTAACGGTGCATGCATACGGATTGCTCGATATTTCTCCGCCATCTTGGATTTCATTAAATGCCTCTTGAGACTTTATTATAGCATTTTATGACTTTCTGATGCCACCAAATGAACTTTTCAGGCGATTTTAATGAAGATTACACACTCTTAATCGTTGTAGCAAAAGTTTGCAACAGACCCATTTGGCAACAATGCAGTTCGTCCTTTTAAATCCATGAAAAATATCGCACAATTGGGTGTTCGGTGAACACCTTTGCATTCGACTTTTTACATGGGTTTAAAAGGATACAATGCAAAGTTGCCAAATTGCACGCTACACCTTTGCTTTATGTTCATTTGAAAGCTACTTTGAGAATGCAATTTTATTTTCTGAAGAGGCCATATGGCGGCACCATCCCGAAAGAGGTAGGGAAAGTTAGCTGACTACCATGCGCAGCCAAAATTACGAAATTTTGGCAAAAATCGAGTGCTGTTTTCTCGCCGATTTGTACCGCAAACACAAGCCCAGAAATCCGAACCGTTTAAAGTATCGTCCATACCCCCCCCCCCCCCAATTTTAAAAATGGTTTTTTGGGAGCCCATATTTTGCCAAAATGTATGTCTTTAACACCAAATGGTCAGCTAGCTTCACGACTATCTTCACGATGTTTGACCACAATAATCTACGAATGTACTCGGAAAATACATTACTAATGTGCTGAACGTTCAAAAATTAGAGCTGCATTTGTGCCATAGAATCCCGTTTCGTCACTCTTACATGACCTGCTTCCCGAAAACAGATCGAATACATGCATAAATATTAACATCAAAACACGAACTTCGTCACGATATCATCTGTAACAGAGTTGGGCAAATGACAACCAATTACTTGTTTTTCCATCACATTTTAAAAGCAATCGTGATAGATTTTAGCGGTAATCAGGCGAGCCGATTATCATGAAACCAACAAGACAGAATGGAAATAATTTGCTGTGCATCAAATATAGTTTCATTGAAATCGCTGCATGTTCAATGATAGCTGCTAAGATCCACAGTCACTTTTGACAATTTATAGATTATGTAATAAGGCAGGATTTTCTCTTATATATTTATATTTTTTCTTATATATTTAGAAAACAATACAACTCTGCCGTGAATGTTTGATCGATTTAGATTGAACGTTTTCTTTCTTTCACAGTGGCGTAGCCAAGGGGGGGGGGGTCCAAGGGGTCTAGACCACCTCCCCCCTTGACACCAGAATTTGTCCTAAAACAAGGTAATTTTTTGCGTTTTCAGAGAATTTTTACCAAATTAGTATCTTTGGACCCCCCTTGAAAATTTTTGGACCCCGGACAACCCCCCCCCCCCCCCCCCCCCCCCCCCCAGAAAAATTCCTTTCTACGCCACTGTTCTTTCAAACTGGCGTATTCTTCGATTAACCTCGTCCAATTATAACTTCCGTTCTAAAGACGTTTGTCTTATTATAGCTCATATTCTTAAATTAGATCATATTTTTTTTTTAAATTTCCTTCCATTGTTCTAAAATTAGCCTCCGTTAAAAAATCTATCGTTCGCATCTTTATCTCCTGATGTATCTGTTCTTCTTCAACACCTGCATTTAAGGTGGATCCTCGGCGTTTAGTTCCATATTCTGCCACCACAAGAAGATACGTTCTCTAAATCGAAAAAAATCATGGTAAACGCAAATAAATTTAAAAAAAAGGGCTTCGTCGGAGCCTCGGATCAGAAGCAATCTAAGGAACATTTTAGTACAAACAGTATGCTAAAATGTTACGAAATAAGCGTGAAACTAATTATTGAATTTCGGCGCCCACTGTGCGCTGTCTCCATTGTTCCTCCAAATCTGACGAGTCGGGCGATTGTTTACAAATGTCAAGAAGTGGTTTCCTTCTTATGTTAGAACAAACAAAAATCGATTTTCTAGGTCAGCTTGAAATGTCTTAAACGCAGGGCTGCCGTTTTGCGTAGAATCAATGCTATTTTTCTAGTCACCGATGATTCCACCGGTTGAGAAAAGATTACACAGTTTAGTTCAGTGTATATGACTGTAATGCACGAAAATACTCTGATCTGTAATCTTTCCTTAATCGGTGGAAACTTCGTTGATTAATTAAAATATCCGCAAGTTTTTTAAAGTCATCGACGACTCCACCGGTTGAGAAAAGATTACAGATGCGAGCATTTCAGTTTATCATAGTCATGCACTGAACTGAACTGTGTAATCTTTTCTCAACCGGTGGAATCATCGGTGAATTAAAAAATAGCATTGATTCTACGCAAAACGGCAGCCCTGCTTAAACGTTATTGTACTTCTTCTGCAAACATCTGAACGATGACGTCATGTTTCTTTATACTGTGATTTAAGGCAGATTGGATTGGTTTTAAGGGGTAATAGACTGTTAAAACTATGAATTGCATTGTTTGGTGTCCGACTGGTTTTGAATTAATAGACGGTTTTAGAGCGAAGTCAACGGTTAGCCAACAACATCGCAATCATCGGTCGCAATCGGTTGTGATAAAACTCGTGTAGCATTCCAAACTATCTCACTCACTCTCCCGTGACCCCCATGTATATCCATCTCTTTCTAGTATCGAAATTCGTATGCAGGGCCTTGTTTTACGACATATTATTATCAAAATAGCATTAAAATGCCTCGAGAAATTCATTTCTGCCATAAAATTTCACAAAATAAGTCTCTATAAACGATTTTTGAAATTAGAGTGAGATGGCAGTACATAGGGGTCACGTGAGAGCGAGAGAGACAAACTGGCTTTGTTTGGAACGCTCATCACCAGCAGTTGCCATAACTAAAACCCTCTATAGGCTCCGACGGAAAAATTATATTTATAGCCAGCTTTACTCGGGACCAATTGAATTTCAATCGATTGATCGATACGATGCATCTTTTTTCTATAACAGTCTTTTGTAATACAGATATTATTGTTCTCTACTTTTGAAAAATCGGATTCGTAGGACTTCAATCGGGACATGCCTTTTGGGAGATTTTTGAAAAATGTCGTCGATTAAATTCGTAAAATAAGTGCGTGAATATGTGGTGTAATATCTCAATTTGATCTATTGTTTCCATTGTTTCCAAGTTCGAAGTCTGATATTATTTGTGTAAAATTTCACCCTGAGGTGTCATAAGCAATTTGGCGACATCATTGAAAAGTGAAGTCCCTCGAATCAACATCTTGCACTGGATTAAAAGGACGAAGTGCAACGTTGCCAGATTGCGCTTGACGCCACTGTACGCATGCCTCAAGTTCATAAAACTAAACCTCCTAAACTTTACATGAAAATCTTCTCGAGATACGTCCTAAGGCTCTGAGACCCCGAGACACAAATGATTCGATTTTTTTTTATAGTATACAGAAATCCAGTATTTTACTATGCGCACATGAGTTATAATTGTTTGAATCAAGTGACGTGTTTACGAATACCTTGTCAAGGTGAATCCACGAAGTGCTGTACTGAAAAACTTGGCAAAGTCTGCAGTTTGGTAACGTTGGGTTTGGTCCATTTGAACTGATGCATGTTCACCGCACACACAATCGTTCCATATTTTTAATTAAGGTAGGTGACCCAAAGGTGGCCCGGCTCTCAAGGTGGCCCACCCCAGCTTATTTCAGTTAATTAAACGAATTGACGATTGATGGCTTTATATATAGTGCTGAGTAGCAGGGTGCTATTGCTTCTCCCACTCACAAAAATCAAGAGCATCGGGCGATTCAGTCGGCGCGAAACAGTGCAACGTCCGTTTTCGCAGGTCTTTAGCTAATTTTCACGGAAGTAAACAATCGTAAAAGCTAGGCCCTTAAATTGATTCCACCTTTGACTTTAATTCATCATAATCATTATAATTTCTGGTGTAACTAGGGTCTAGATTCCGTTTTTGAACGATAAAATAGCATTTGAATACTTATTAATGAAATTTAAAAAGGGGTGTCTACCTTTAGGTTCATCAGAAATATTAATAAGGGTGGCCACCTTAGGTGCATGTTTTGCGCGATGTCAAAACTACTTTTTTCAAATGCAAAAAAATCTCAAAAACAAGCAAATTTAAAAAAAATGAAATTAACATATGATAGCCAACTGTATGAATAGTAAATTGACGTATTTAGTTTTTTTTTTCTTACCTCTCTTGACTGATACGTGCATATTGGCCCAAGCATAGGTATGGCCACCTTTGGTCCTTTGGGTCACTTACCGTATATAGTTCAAATGGACAAAATTCAACGCAACGTACGCTTTGCCACCGAGTATAGATCAACTACTTATAGGAATCCGATAGCTGTCGATTTTTGTTGTATACAGCTATACAGCCATCTAATTAATGGTTATAGTCAAAATAGCATTCCATTAAATGTTAGAGTTTAGAAATGTTCATTCGATGTTTTTTTACACTCCAACTTTCACATGCCTCATAACCCAGCCTGATGGAACTTCGACAGTAGGTAGCCTGAATGTGAAAGATATATAAGTCCAAAAATATAAAATTGATCGAATGACATAAATAATTGAGCTTAAACAAAGCGAAATTCCAAGCCTTCTTTTAGTTGCAAACTTCTAAGTTACGGAGCAATATAGGTAAATATAAAACCATTTCTGTTTTGTCTTATTCCCGCTTGACACAAAACCGAGATGGAAAAATTGCAGAGCAATTTAAGCAATTTTATCGCAAACGCAATTGGTCTTGAAAACCACGCGGACCCCCCCCCCCCGGTATTTAGAAGGTTAACCATCGGTAGAAACACTGGACAATTTTCGAGCGAGGGAGTGTTTTACAATAATTTAGTTTATAATGTTAACAGATGTATCTTTTGCGGTTGTACTTCCTTCAATTTATTCGTTTCTCGCGAGCACCTACAATACCTGCATTAAGATCAGTTTCCACTGCAATTGTCCGCGTGGTAATCAAGTTATTAGGAGCAAAAAACAAAGCTCCATTATTCCCCCATGGTGACGCGTGTGAATAGATCGGAGGAAATGAAGGTCGGGTTAATAGTTCTAATTGCCGACCGGTAGAGGTCAAATCGGCGGCTTGCTGTTGTTTCCTCTAATATGTTATTTGAATCCATTTGATTCTGGAAACAGCGCGAATGCGGACGATGCAAAAAAAAAAAAAAAAAAAAAAAAAAAAAAAAAAAAAACCGACGTGGCACGAAATCTTGGTCTTCAGCGGCGCCTTGACTTTCGTCAAGGATCACCTTGTACGAATGAAAAATTGTGAGATACGATTTTCATATATCTATAGTATTTAGGGTGGTGAAAAATGAGCCACAAAATCAAACTGGCAACAGTGTGATAGCTCTATGCATTTCCAGAAATGCATTCGGCGGCGGCGCAGGCGAGAGAGAACGATAAGTTAAAAGCGTGCAGTGATGCCAAAATTTTAAGTTGAAATCAGCTGTGTATTACGTTCGTTTAAAAAATATCGGATTGGGTGTTCATCGACACACCCGATGGGCGACGGTATCGATATTTTTCATGCTTTTATATGGACGAAATTCAACGTTGCCAGATTACATGCTCCACCATTGGAAATCCGGATATTTTGCATTGATTTGCACGTTTTAGACCTATCACCCAGGAAACTCTCATGTACAGGGCTTTTAATAAGGTACCAGTAGGATGCTAATTTTTATAAATTAATAACAATGTGTTAAACAACTTGTATACCCTTAAATTTTACTATGCTCCTGGATTCCGAGCTTCTCAAAACGCCTTGAAACTGCACCTCTAATAATAAATTTACAATCTGCATGGGCGGATACAAGGAATTGTCTTTCTCTCTCTCTCACCATTTGAACATATATGTGTTAGAAAAGGACAGCAGAGGGGACCATCACGTGACTTTGGCCCCCTCTTCTGTCCTTTTCTAACGCACGCTTTCAAATGGGAGGAGAGAGAAAGACAATTCCCTGTATCCGCCCATGTACATAGAACATATAGGTCCTTTGTTTCGTCTTCGTCTTACTCAAGGTCAGAGTATAATACGGGCACATATCGCTGCCATTATACTCAAATATACTAAAAGCATTCAAACTTTTATTCTTTTCGAGGCTGTTTCGCAGGATCAAACGGGTTGTGAGCTTTTCATCTGTAACAAAGACTTTTTGCTGACGCCAAAAAATGCCATGAGTTTTCTTCTTCTAAAAAACTTTAAAGCTACAAAATGAATGAATATTTCTGTTTGCTTTACAATAACGGATCGTAGAAACAAAGCGTTGAAATTATGTATAACTTTTTAAGAGCCAAAACAGGCAGAATGACCAGTTAGTATGACCATAGTCATTCCGTCATGGTAGAGTGACTCTTTGACTCCTCAAAAGCCGTGTTAATGTATCGTAAATTTACGTTTCTTGTTTGTAGAACTTGCAAAAAAAAAAAAAAAAAAAAAAAAAAAAAAAAAAAAAAAATAAAAAAAAATAAAAAAAAAAATTGAATTGAATATTTGTTTTATAGTAATTTTAAACGTTTCAATGATACTATTTCTATAAGAGTTATAGAAATAAGAGCAAAAAGTCCTGTTCCCATTACTAGAATAATAAAATATAAGCGAACCAGTTAATTAATAGCATGCCCTATAGCATCTGAAAATTTGGATCCGATTTCTTATGGAAAAATCTCGGGAGAGTATGAGTGAGGTAGTAAATTTGTTTGAATCCACTTTCGATCATGACGTCATCAGTAAAACCAGCGGCCGTTTTATGTGAATTTTGGCATTTTTCAATTCACCGATGATTCCACCGGTTGATCAAAATAATAGACAGTTCAGTTCCGGTAGTGACTGCAATGCAGGAAAATACTCTAATCGGTAATCTTTTCTTAACTGCGGTGGAGTTTCCGTCACTGACTTTAAAAAAATGTCGAATATTTTGATAATGAAACTGCTGAAATATTATAGACACGTGTCTTTTCGCGCATTATACAGCCAGTGGCGTTGCTTTGGAATCAGCAATGTTTCATCCTGTCCGTTTCAACCCACTTTAAATAAATCGATTCAAAAAGAGTGGACTGTGCACTCCAAACAGTTCCAACTTTTGTATGGGTTTAAATGGACTAAACAAAACAAAGCCAAACTGCACGCGACAGTAATTACAGGCATACTCAGAACTGATCTGGGTATAATCTTTTGGTCAATCTTTTTAATCATCGGTGAATTCAAAAACTGCATTGAAAATACACAAAACTGTAGGTCTGTTTAGACCTGTCTGCGGTAGCTTTTGCGTTGCGTATTGCATACACTGGTCCCGAGTTTTCTATGTCCTCACCAATGCCGCAGAATAATACAATCAGAACGGACACTCCCATAAGAGCCAATGGAAGCAAGTTTGGAATTTAACGCCACCAATAGGCAACGCTGTGGTCCTATAACCCAACATGGCGGACGAGTGTGATTTTTGTTGAAACCCATTTATTTCTGTAAATCCTGGAAAGAAATCTTAAATTTCCGTCCTCACTTTTATTCTATTGGCATTTCAGAATAAAAATTTCGCGGATCATGTCCTATATTTTTTTTTTCGCGTGCGAATCCAGATGTAAACATCCTATATCCCGACATGGCGGGCAATGGATGAATTTGCCTCAAAATCCGACAGAGTTTCCGTTCTGGTTGTATTAATCTGTGATATAAGTACGCTAAAATGATCGCTAGCACGGCTCATATTGCGAACCTCAAGTTAAGCGATTTATTGGTGGTATATATTGTGGTAATTTTACCGTCGTGGGCGGTAAAATTACCTTGCTTTATCAAAAAGTTAACCAGAACATGGTGAAGTACGATAATTTTACTGCAAAACACGATAAACATATCGCTAAACCCGAGGATCTTACTAAACCGCGCTAGCAATAATTTTACATCCCACGCTTTTTTCAGAGTATAGAATGGGGCAGTTGCAAGAGTCTCAAATTGTGGGTTTTTTTATAAGGAAAATGATAGAAGTTGGCATGCTGAGAACAATAGTGCCTTTGGTTTTTTTCTTATAAGTGTCCCAGTTTTGGAGATACACACGTGTAAAGTTGCAAAACATCGTGTACGTAATGACGTCACCACGCGAAATTCCCATTTAAAATGACGCGAAATGAATTTGCTTCAAAATCCAACAGAGTTTCCGTTCTGAGGGCCGATCATTTACTTCATCGTTAAACCGATCGATAAGACTGTCTATGAGTGATGCTATTGGTCGAAAATTGTAAAACTTGGCTGTTGCTATGGTAACCATCGTTAAGAGTCTCGTTTTATAAAGGCTACTCATAAGTAACCTTTAAAAAACGGACACTATAACGATGGTTACCATAGCAACAGCCAAGTTTTACAATTTTCGACCAATAGCATCACTCATAGACAGTCTTATCGATCAGTTTAACGATGAAGTAAATGATCGGCCCTCTGGTTGTATTATTCTGTGCCAGTGCGACCTGAAGTCTGGTCTCTGCATGACAGTGGCGGCTCGTGCAATATGGCAACAATGTAATCCCTCCATTTAAAACCTATGTTAAACAATCGATCTTCAGGAGGTGCAATGCACCCCCAAGTTATCGATACTTTTGCATAGGTTTAAATGGCAAAAAAGCATAGTTGCCAAATTGCACGAGCCGCCAGTGCTGCATGATTGAGATCCGGCAACAGCGCGGAGGCGAGTTGCAGTTGCAGCGGACTATGAGCACTTGAGTAGTGTCCCCTCTGCGTAGTGATCATGCAGTCTGACCTTGACTCACTTTCCTATAAACTTGCATTAGATTGCTTTGTATAAGGATTTCCACGGAAGACATGATGATTAATCTTCCCCTTCAATCTGTCATACCCCTCCCCTCTCCAATACCCCTGGTCTATCCCTATCACCTGCCTCATAATGTATTATGCCCACTCTCATAGACAATCTTAATCTTAACCGTAATATAGGCTAATGCTAAATTAGTTTGCTTGCATTAATGCACTGCATGTGACTATATCTCACCTCGGTAGAGTTCTAGCATTCAACGGAGGAGCGTTGCACCGGTGCAGAAAAGATCACGAATAGTAGTATTTCCAGTGTATATAGATATATTACGCCACGGAGCTATGTAATCTTTTATTCGCACCGCTAGAAATCCGCCAGTGGATTTTGGAATCTCTAACCACCTCTCACTGTTTAAATCGGTGGAACCAGACTTGCAATGCGAATGCGAAATATAAAAAATAAACATTTGTTATTGTTGCGCTAACTGCGTTTATTCAACTGACGAGACTCAAGGATGACATCAATACGTCAAAATTACAGGGGGCAATACAAATGGAGAATTGAATTCAGATCGATACAGACTAATTTAGAAAAGACGTCATAATACAATGCCTCACTCTCGCTCTGAGTCCGAACAAAACGATAACCTCAAAACTGAAGGTTCACTTTCGGGTTGATCCGCAATTTAGAGTGTGATTCATGATTCATTGCATTCAAAAGTTTCGAGTTTTGTAAAGTCAATGTAAACCAAATCACCAAATCTAAATCATCAAAACAAAAATAAAATGCTATTCTTGAAAAAAGTAATTTGCATATTAATGAATACCTAGAGGGTGTAATTCACCCAAAGTCGGAGGTCTATAAATACATTGGTTTAAAAAATCCCTGATAAAACACACCGTGTTAGGTTATAGGGTGTCTCGTATCAAGGGCGCCCGTAGCGGGTGGCAAGGGGAGCGATTGTCTCCTCCCCCCTGGAATTTAGAATAATCAAGACTTCACAGTAAAAAACGGAAGGAACATTGGCGGATCCAGCCCTCGCGAACGGGAGGCGAATTTTGGATTTTTGCCCCTAAACGACCCCCTTTTCTTGTTTTCGCTCTCGCTTTCCCCTTTCCTCTCTCCTCTTTTCCCACTTTTTGGGCCGAACGGGGGGGAAGGGGTATCGCCCCTTCGCCCCCCCACCCTGTATCCGCCAATGCGAAGGAACCAAAGAAGACACAATTTTAATTAACCCTTTCCAGCAAGGTGGTACAACATATGTACCATTTTCTGTAACATGGGTTTCAATGGAATTTAAATGGACGTTTTGCAAAAACATGTGTGACCCATCAAAAGTCTTAGAAAATTGTCCTCTTTTGAACGGTCTAAAATAATCTCAAAAAAAGTCAAATTCCAAAATGCGTGCTGGAAAGGGTTAAAAGAGCAAGAGTTGACTGTATACCTATCATTAGCCCTTTTATAAATAATTTTAACTCTTATTTTGTGAGGAATTGTTGCGATAATCATCAGTACAGCGTAACTAGAAATCATTCCAGTGGCGTCGCTAGGTGTATTTTTAGGGGGGCCAAAGTGCCGGGTGTCACCCCCTTCTCCATCAAAAAGCTAACTCAGAAGGACGATTTCCACTGACCCCCCCTAACCTTCTACCTCGACCCCACTCCGTCCCCCTTCCCCCCTCCTCCTTCCCTTTTCCACCCTCGCTCATCAGAAGATACAGATTTAAAAATCCAAATTCAGTGACATTAGGTAAAGAGGAAAGCACATTTATTACTATGTATCCTCGAAGGTTTTAAACACTCAATTTTAATTTGATAAAATAATGGTAATGTTTGCTGACTTAACAAAAAAGTATGTAACGAAGCAGCAGCGGTGCAGCCAGAAATTGTTTAAAGGGAGAAGGTAGCTTTTGAGTTGACATACCTACTATTCACACTGCACACACCCCATTCACCGGGGGGTCTGGGGGGTATTCCATACCCCCAGGTTGACGGGGGGTACGGGGGTCCACCCCGAAATTTTTTGAAAATTTGACACCTTGAAAACCCAGTTTAACGGGGTTTTCGGGTTTTATTTGAGAGAACCACGAAACATTTATGGGGTGGTGATTTGGGGGGAGGTTCTTTCTCCATCCTGATGATATTAGTCTTTAGCTTTCATTTTCTAACTATTTAGAATCGTTTTTCTAGACCGGTCCAGTTGGGTGTCACCCCCAGGCCCGGGCTCTTACCTAAAGTCGGTGGAACCCGTGGCAAACTGTCCTTTCTTCCTTCCACGCACCCCCTTACCTTCAACTACCTTTATTTTTTCCTTTCTTTCGTTTTCCTCCTCTTTTTCCTTCCCTTATTTATTTTCTTCTGTTTTTTTCTTATTTTTCCTTTTTCCTTTTCCCCCTTTTTTCCTTTTCCCTTTTTTTCCCTTTTTTCCTTTTTCTTTCTTTTTTTCTTCTCTTTTCTTTTTCTTTTACTCCGTCGGGTGTCACCCCAAGGATGGTGGCACCCGGGGCCCTGGGCCCCCCGGCCCCCCCTAGCGACGCCACTGAATCATTCTATCTCTCTTTTTACTCATCTGAATGTACAGGTAGAAAAAATATAGGAAGAGAGGATTGATCCCCCTTTCCTATCCTAATCTAACTTACACATTTTAATGTACAAAGTGAAAGAAAGGTAATTTCTAGTTACGCCACTGATAATCATTTTTCTGTCTATCCTTATTATCGTTGTCACTTTTTCACTTATCGATTGATACATAACATTGTATAACTCTTTGGAAGAAAACTCATTTTTTCCTATATCGCTGGGTAGTGTCCCCTAAACCTCTCATATTTTGGTTCAAAGATCCCCCATCCCCCCCAACAAACAATTTTTCTACTGGCGCCCACGTCTTGTATACGGCAATTAATTTCTGCCTTTTTTGAAACGCGTTCAATTTTGTCTTCTTTTAATTTAATTTATTTACTTTGTGAATACGTGGGGGAAAATAAATGAATAAATATACAAATAAAAATTGCGATAAATTTCGAGATCTCAGATGGTCAGTTTCTGCAGAATTTCTATGAAATGAATTAAAATTTCTCTAAGTGACAGATTGCATGCATCATATTGCATTCCTGGCGTAATGTTACACCGGCGCCAATGAGTCATTTCACTTGTTGAAGAGAACGGCCGTTTATTCCGTGGAATATTAAACCATCATCCAATGGTCCACCTAAATCAACGTCTGATTATAAAATGTATCCACGCATTAGCGGCGACTTGTGATCAGACGTCTATCGCTTTCCCTCTTATTTGAGCCTAAGCGTCCCAAGCACAGTATCGATTATCAAAAGGATCAATAAAGACCGCTGAGCGTTGACTCATTCCAATATAATTTAGATGGAAAATACTTCGATATAACGCATTTCACGAGCCACCCCAGGACTGCCTGCACACCAATTTTTGAGGGGGGGGGTCATATTTATCTCCAATTCATGGACTCCAACACCATTAATTTTATCCAACCTCTTTCAGTTCGACTCAGCGGTGATTCGTGCAATGGGGCAGTTGCAAGGGTCTGAAATTGTGTGCTTGGGAAAGAGAAAATGAAAGTACTTGATGAGCTGAGAACAATGATGTCTTCGGTTTTTTCCTAAGTGTCCCAGTTTTGGAGATACACACGCGTAAAGTTGTAAAAAATCGTGTGCGTAGTGACGTCAAAACGCGGAATTCCCATTTAAAACAATGTATTTTGGGCCAAAATCTCATCTCCGGAACATTGGGCTTACTTATAGAAACCAAAGACATCTTTGTTCTCAGCTCATTAAGTACTTTCATTTTCATATGAAAAACACAACATTGCAGACCCTTGCAACTGCCCCATTGGACAACATCCAATTTTCTATAATTCCCACCAAGTAAAAGAATCGGTTTCTATACTCGCAGGTTTAAATAGTGATAAGCATGGTTGCCAGAATGCACGAGGGCCCTCTTGATCGACCTGGCAGCACCGTGGCAATCAGGCGAGACGACAGAGAGACGCGGCTTTTGCAGTCCGAATCGCGCTGCAGTGCGCGCGCACCTCGATGCATATGAGCACAAATTGACACGACCAGCTTAGCGACGCGCGACATGCATCGGGTTGGTCAATTTGAATTCGTAACTGCGCAGTAGTTTGCCGTTTGCCTCAAATCACTCTCTCGCATGATGGCTTTGTGCCAATATTTATTTTGAAATGATAATAGCGTTTACTTTGATACGACACCATTACACTATACACTACTGGAGAGACGCGGCGCGGCCACCGGCCGCCGCGCGACAGTCGTCTTCGCGCCGCGTTTCGCATCGCTGCGCTAAGTGTGAGTTGGGAACAAATGATTATAATTTTTCTCCCATTTAAACCCTTGCAAAAGTATAGATTATTTGGAGGTGCGAGTTAGAGTTAGAAAAATCGCCTCTCTCAATTAAAATCATAATCGATTACTTTTTAAAAGTAATCGAGTTTGATCTAAGCAGTTGGTAGTCAGGGCCGCCGATTTTAATGGGTCTGTTGCATACTTTTGCTACAACAATATAGAACCTTGTTTCTTATGTAAAATTCGGCGCAATTACAATGATGCGCACATTAACGTTCAAAATCCACTCATTAACTCAGGAAATCACTTCAATTTCAAACAGCCAGCGCTACACTGGACACTATTTGCACCGGTATACTACTTCAAAGACGGAACCACCGTGCATAAGTAAACAACATCGTAACTACAAAATGATGGAATTTCTTTTTTAATACGTGAAATATAAGCTGCATTTGCTGTCTGGTCTTTTCGGTTTATCAAAGGTTACAAAATAATATAAGAAATGTACGCTTCTAAAGGAAACATTTCAATGTTTGTAAGTTCTGTTCATGTTTACATAAACGAGATGGTTCCATCTATGTAGTTATAAGTCGGTGATATAGTGTCTAGTGTAGCGCGGGTTGTTTGAAATGGAAGGTATTTTTTGAGTTAATGAGTGGATTTTGAAAGTTTTTAATGTTTTTAAGGTGCGCATCGTTATTTCCGCCGAATTTTACGTTAGAAACAATGAGTTATATTGATGTAGCAAAAGTACGCAACAGACCCATTAAAATCATAATCGATTACTTTTTAAAAGTAATCGAGTTTGATGGAAACAGTTGGTAGTCAGGGCCGCCGATTTTAATTGTGGCTTTCTCTCTCTCTTCTTGTGTCTAAACGCAGGTGATACAAGAGGACAGAGATAACGGATGAAGTCATGTGAACAATGAATTTTTCAATCGAGGCTAATTTTAGAACAATAGAAGATAATTTTAGATTAATCTTGTCTAATTTAAGAAAGTATAAGCTATAATTAGACGAACGTCTTTAGAACGGAAGCTGTAATCGGAAGAGATTAATTGATGAATATGCCAGTACAAAGGCGAGGAACGTTCAATTTTGATTTTTTCCATGAATTCAATATCAATGGTAAAATTGTATTGTTTTCTAAATGCCGATCAGAGTTGCGGGCAAATCCACTCCTCCGGTTCATTGGCGGATCCAGCAATCTGGCAACTGCGCACTCTTCCCATTTGAATGTATGATAAACAATCGATTCTTGAAGGGGCCATGGCCCCGTGACAAATCGATCATTTGGCATGCAATCAAATGGGACGATTGCACTGTTGCCAGATTGCTGGATCCGCCTATGCTCCGGTTACGCTCTGAAAAAAGCAGAAGTGTCAAATTTACCCTTAAATGGTTCCTATATATATTAATTGTGTAGCAGCTGTTTGGATGGTGAAAATATATACCATACCTAACCGTCTGATCGTGAATATTAACCGTATAACTATGTGAATACTAACGGCATTACTGTAACCGAAGCAACCTTTCAAAGGTAGCTAACGATCTACCTTGCAGTAAAAAAGGCTCCGAAATGCGTCAATAGCCGACGCTTTCCTTATATATTCGTACATCATACTCATGTTTTATATCCACGAAGGCAAATGAGAAAATCTTAAGGAATCCTCAAACCAAGACCATCATTCAGTGTAGCATGTACTCAATTATTACTTGAAAAACTTCAGTTTAAAAGAAAAGAAACTAAGAATCTGCGGTTAAAAACAGTTTGAGATCTTTCAGACCCCTTTCCCTCCCCTTGGTACCATAAGGTGGCCAGATAGACATAGGGTGGCTCACAAGGCTTAATTGAGCTCTTCAAAATTTCCGCCGGCAAATTCAATTCGTTACTTGTGATTGGGAATAAGAGATTCCGTCCAATCAGTGGCGTCGCGTGCCATCTGGCAACAATGCAACTGCTCCATTTAAACTCATTAAATAAATCGAATTTTCCTTGTGCACTGTGCACCCCCTGAATTCGATCATTTACACGAGTTTAAATGGATAGAATACATTGTTGCCAAATTCCACGCGACGGTCCAATTTCCACTCGCATTAACTCTAACTATTCAACTATTGCAAGAATCACGTTGGGTATCAGGTATATCACATAATGTTTGAGAACAGTCATTTTCTGTATCGTCAATTTAAAAACATCGTAACAACAAGTATCTACCGCACACCAAATATTTATATATTTTTCGTGGGTTTAAATGGCAAAAATGAAACATTGTAAAATTACACACTTCGCTACTGGAGGCTTGGATACCTTTTCAACGTATACTAAACTCAGAAAACCGTTCGAGTTTCACCATGCCTATGAAACCAGCTCATACCTTTTATGATGTTTGCCCTTGAATTTCAACTTGTATATCCTCACGTGATCTGTCTCATCGAGAAATCCGTCGTTCGTGTTCCACACTTCATTTCGTAATATTCACAAGTGCACACTGATCATAGGAAATATCACCGAGGCAATTTTCTGGCCTAGACGATCGATTCAACATCCTGAGGCAATACGGCGAGTTTATCATAAACATTGGCTGAGCGTTCAATATGACAACGCTGCATCGCATCCATTTAAATCCAGAGAAAATATCGATTTATTATGTGATAAGAATAATTTCAAATTCCATCTTTTGCATCGGTTTATACGGAAATCGTTCAACGTTGCCAGATCGCGCACGATTTCACCGTGTCCATTTAAATCGATAAAATAAATCGATCTATTGGTTGTGCAGTGAATAATTTCAAATTCAATATTTTTCATGAGTCTAATGGGTCAGTTGCAAACTTTTGCTACAACGATTAACAGTGTTTTATCTATTGTAAAATCGCCTGAAATGTCCTTTGGTGGCATCAGAAAGTCATAAAATGCAATAATAAACTCACATGAGGCGTTTAATGAAATCCAAGATGGCGGAGAAATATCGAGCAACAAACCGATGCACCACAAACATCCAAGGATAGCCAACCTCACAATATCCATCACAACCAATCACAACGTAAATAAACACATACCTCTACCTGCAGTGAGGTTGTCAAAGTTGGCAATCCTTGGATGATCACGGTGCTTACATTCAGGTTCCTCGATATTTTGCCGCCATCTTGGATTTCAATAAACGCCTCTTGTGAGTTTAATATTGTATTTCATGACTTTATGATGCCACCAATGGAATTTTCGGGCGATTTTACATTGGAATAAACACTTTTTATTGCTGTAGCAAAAGTTTGCAACAGACCCATTGCAGAAAGTTCACAATGTTCTTCCTTCTCTTCGCCTTTTTGAAGATATAATGGATTTTTGTTCAATAAGTATACGTTTTAGGCCATAGGAGGATCTAGAAGATTGTCTTTCTCTTCCTGCGGCCATTTGAACATGTGTGTTAGAAAAGGTCGGAGATAGGGGCTAAAGTCACGCGATGGCCTCCTCTGCTATCATTTTCTAACACATATGCTCAAATGGCCGAAAAGAGAGGAAGGAAAATGCCCGTATCTTCACATGTTCTAGGCCCCCTGCCCCCTGCCCCCTACCATTAGTAAGTTATCTAGATCTGAGCAGAAACCACAAAGCCACCCGGAGAAATTCAGATTACTAATTGTAAGGTATATCATAACTTGCTCGCTAAAAATAAGAGGTTAAATATTCCTACTCCGCGATGTTCATTTTGCCTATCCATATAATTGAAGGCGCTCGATGAAATATTATTTTGCAGACGTCAATAGTTAGGAGTGGATTTTATTTTCAATAAGAAAATTGAAATGGCGTGATCGTGTAAAATACTACTAGGGTGCGTACAGTCGTACAATGTGCATGGTATACTGAAAGGGTCAAACGTACTATTTTGGTTATTTACACCTGAGGGCCGATCATTTACTTTATCGTTAAACCGATCGATAAGACTGTCTATGAGTTATTCTATTGGTCGAATTTTGTAAAACTTGGCTGTTGCTATGGTAACCATCGTTATAGTGTCCGTTTTTTAAAGGTTACTCTTGAATAGCCTTTATAAAACGAGACTCTTAACGATGGTTACCATAGCAACAGCCAAGTTTTACAATTTTCGACCAATAGCATCACTCGTATACAGTTTTATCGATCGGTTTAACGATGAAGTAAATGATCGGCCCTCTGATAAAATTAGAGTTTCAAATCATTTACGGAGAAAGTTTTTGCTCTACAATCGGATACGAGTTTCCAGGAAGAATTCAATTAGTGACTTATATTCTAAGTTTTACTTTTTTACGTTACTAATTTCATTATGTCCATTAAAAATTACTGTGATTCCGGTTGAAAAGTCTATAGAAAGGTGAAAAATTGGTGTATACTTTTCTCGCCGTTGTATATTAGTTACGCATCTTTTTTAAAGCACCAAACGGATAGCAATAGAATAACGCTTATTTGACATTTCACACGAGAATCAACCACCAAAAGTCGAATCTGCTGGTATAGTGACGTAGCATGTCAGTAAATAATTATTAAGGAAAGAAAGAAAGAAAGCAAGAAACATTTTTTCGCAGAGTTTATCTTTATAGTAAAAAGCCAGGCTCAATTTTTTTCCGAGGAATCGAGTGGTTTTATTTATCATATACAGGGTGCAGGCCCGTCACATCTAACTCCCGGGCCCTGGTTACCAACTGGGCTTTCGGGCCCCCTTTTGGTGGGTCCTGGGTAGGGGTTCTGGGGGGGGGGGTATGGGGGGCTTTAAGTTTCTCCCAAGAGAAATTTTTCGTGATTTCTCTGACTAACTGCCATTTTCAGCTATTTCAAATTGGTAATTGTAAATTAAACCAATGCGTTATGAAAAATTTGAACAGCTCCAAGCGTAAATTTTAAAATAGAGGAAAAGAAGAGAAATCATTTGAAAATTAGAAAAGAAGAGAAATTCTTAGAAAATGAGAAAAGGAGAAGTTTACTTGTAAATCATTTGGGTAATAAAAACGGAAAAGACTTTTAGTCAGGCTGCCGCGCCGGGCCCCTCTGACGCCCGGGCCCTGGACCTGTGGGTCCCTTGTCCCCCCCTATGAGACGGGCCTGACAGGGTGTAACAAAACTATTTATATGTACAGTAATTTTCAGGGCTTGTTTTAGAGGTAAAAATAAGATCCCCCCCCCCCCTGTAAACATGGATCCGAAATTGTCTTTTCGAGTTACCTTGTTGCAAAGTTTCCGAAGAACAAATTGAAAAATTGTCATAACTCCCTTGTGAATTTTTCTTAATGCTCTTAAATAGGTACTGAGGTAAGAATTGACCAAATCAAAGAAAAGGCGATTATTGGCCGACCTCTGCATTTCAGGGACGATTTTTCTCGGAAATGGTTTGCGTAAAGGAAAAATTTGTAAGGACCATAAATGCATATTTTTTTTACGAACTTTTGAATGATGCTAATAGTTTTTGGGTTTAATGAATGTGAAAGCGTGTTTTAACATAATTTGGCCAAAAAAG
This sequence comes from Trialeurodes vaporariorum, assembly GCA_011764245.1. Taxonomy (NCBI): domain Eukaryota; kingdom Metazoa; phylum Arthropoda; class Insecta; order Hemiptera; family Aleyrodidae; genus Trialeurodes; species Trialeurodes vaporariorum. The sequence continues at coordinate 77,102,571 of VMOF01000002.1, forward strand.
TGAGAAAAATCAAGAAAAAAACCCCCAAAACCCCCCTCAAATTTTTGCATACAGCGTTTTCACGGCCAAAATCTGCAAGAGCGCCTAAAATCACATCAGAGCACCTATTTACGAGCATTAAGAAAAATTCACGAGGGAGTTACGACAATTTTTCAATTTGTTTTTCGGAAACTTTGCAACACTGTAACTCGAAAATACTACAATTTGCGGACCCATGTTTATAGGGAAAAAAAGTCTTATTTTTACCTCTGAAACACGCCCTAAAAATTACTGTATATAGTTTTGTTACACCCTGTATAATGTAAATACTCTCACTTAAGTACTCTCTTCTTAACACGATGAGCGCTATAAGAACAATAATGGAGGCTATTTCGGGAAAAAATGCCCGTAAAACAAAAGGTGCCCTCTTTATAGACATAAAAGTCTCTATCCAATCACAACTCTGATTCCTCAGAAAGAGCACATCCGTTGTTTTGTGGGCCCTTCCGCCCTTCGTCCGAACATTGTCTCAATTATATGCATCGATCGATGTACGATTCGAAGAAAGTGACCTTCATTAAGAAGGAACTCGCAATTACACGGTACATGATATGGGTTCTTTTTAAAAAAATAATAAAAACACAACTCGGTCAAACTTTGAGTCATGCTAAAGGAATGCTCGATGAAATAAGAACCGCAGAACTTAACGAAACGAAATCCTGTTTTCACTTTTATTAAAGGTAACGTGTTGAATTCCTATTCGGATAGTGCACCTCCCGGTCTTCATGATATTGCGTCAGAGCACAGCTTGGTCATTAGATCGGTATCGCGAATTGCGATTGCAATCCGTTATGAGTAAGCGCGCGCGCGCGCTGCGATGACAGTTAAAACGCGACCTTCGACAAAAAGTTAAAATTATTCATTCATGGCTGTAATGGGGGCTTTATGGGGGCTTCCGCCGTCAATGGCTCCGTCATTAACTACCGGTTACTTTCCCATTTTCCTTTATTTCAAGTGCGCAAATTCTCTGTTTACCACTTTCTCTTTCTGTTTACGAGATTTCCCCAACGTGCTCCCCTCGGCCGCGTCAAAGAACGGCGAGCGTGTTCACTTCCTGGCCTATATTTTTCTCAGCTCTTTTCTTAATTCAGGCGTTTTGGATTTAACAAAAACAAATCTCCCATTAAAAATACATTGGAGTTGTGTCTTTGTTGAACTCATTTCCTTAACTAATACACAGCAAATACCGTTAAAGAGTGACAATTTCGAGTTCGAAATGTAAATGAGATGACGCAAGCACTAATCAGCTATAGGAATAACCAGAGAGATATGCACTGAGAAAATTTTTCTTGTTAATTCAACCGGACGTCTGTTTAATACTTCCTGTTGAAACAACAGGAATTACTGTTATTTCAGCAGGACTTCCTGTTATTTCCATGGAAGAGGATAGCACATTCTCAATGAAAACAAAGGAGTGTATTTTAGAATGAATCCTTTCTTGCGTACCTGAAACCATTGAAGTGATGGACAAGTCTTTGTACTCCTCTGTATAGTAATTAGTTATTATATTTTCTACTTGCCAACTGTTCTTAATACTGTTCTGTTATATAAATGTAATAATGTATAAATGTAACTATATTTGGCCTGTACTGAGATGTAAAGCTGGTGTACTAATAACGAATAAATAAATAAAAAATAAATTTCAATAGGAATTCTTGTTACTCGACCGGAATTCCTATTGTAGTGACAGAAATTTCTTGTTAAAATAACAGGAATTCTGGTTAAGTAAGTACTAACAAGACGTCCGGTTACGGCAACAATAAATATTCCTCAGCTCGGATGTTTGAGCCTTTAAGGTAAAAGACCGGTTTCGGGGGTTGGGACCCTCAAAAAGGATGGGCCCCAGGAAAACTTTCCAAGTGCCTTTCGTATACCTTTATCTCCGTTTGATGTGTGCCCATTCCCCGCTCTATTCTATTTTCATTGTTTCCGTTCGGGGTTTCACTCCTAATAGGGCCTAAAGCCTTGTACCTTAACGATGGGGTCCAAAGGGTTGTGATTGGACTGAAGGGTCCGAATATAATAGGCCTGGAAGGATGAAATGAAACTAATATAGGACTAGATATTTTTAATGGGGGGGGGAGGGGTGGGTTGTTATGACATTTTGATACTGCAATTTGGAATTTTGGTTCTAAAGTACGCAAAACTAAGGTAACGACTTGACGTGCTAGAAAAATATTACTGAAACCCACTTCTAGACTCAAGAAAGTCAAATGATAAGTTTATAGTCACATCCAGCTGTTGCATCGGAAAGTGCATGGCTATTCGTTCGATGCTCTCAAATAGGAGTGATATTATATAGAAATTTCAAGTATATGCGCATCGTTATTTTTGGATCACATTACGTTAACATCAATGCTGAAATAGGGCAGTTGCTATAAAGTCTGCATTTTGGTGTTTTTTAGTAAGAACATGAAAGTACTCGGTGAGCTTGAAACAGGGATACTTTTGGTTTCAAAACTAGGTTTCATAGTTCCGGAGATCGGGAGATGCGATTTTGGTCTAAAAACGTTGTTTTAAATGCAGAAATTAAGCGTTGTGGCGTCACAATAACACACTCGATTTGTGTAACTACGCGAGTGCATCTCCAAAACGGGGACAGTTACAGGAAAAAACCAAAGGCACCTTTGTTCTCAGCTCACAAAATACTTTTATTTTTTTAATAAAATGTACAAAGTTTCAGACTCTTGCAAAGGTCCCTTTATAAGCTGCGGCAAAAGTTCAAAATTGACCAGTTCTTTATGAACATATTCTCTCAAAAATCAACAACATTTGACCAAATTCGTTTTTCCTTTGAAGGAGGCCTTTGCGTTCGAAAGAGAAAACGATTGATCGACATGTTTTAGGAAAAGTTTCAAAATTTGACAAATCGATTGAAGAAGCCCTAAATTTTTTTTGGTCGACAATTTCTCAACATACCTGAATGTCGTATATTCGTTAAAAATGCAAACAAAATTTCGACAGTTTTCGATCAGTCAAATTACTGCCATCGAAACTTCAGCAGTTCGAAATTACAATCGAACGAAGAACGTCAAATTTCTCAATCGGACGCACATGGCACATGCTAAACCAAACCTATTTCCGGAAATAGTGGCACAATATTCTAGAAAAAGTTTACTATTTTTGTTGTTCTGTCGTTGTTGCTTTTTTTCGATTCTCTTTTCTCTAAATATGGGTTTTCGGTGAGAATCCCTTATTTCCACAAATCGACTCAATAATTTCGCGGACGTTCCTGTAAAGTAAAAATACAGTGGCGTGGTGTAGGAGTAGATCTGGCAACGCTGCATATTGACCGTTTAAAGTTTAAACCGATGAAGTGAATTCCATCCTTCACATAAATTAAAATGTGCAAACGTAACATTGCAAGATTGCCCGAAGCGTTTCAAATAAATCGTCATACGCATCCCATAAGAATCAAGGCAGTGGCGCGGCGTAGCGTGCGATTTGGCAACGTTACAATTTGTCCATTTAAATCCATTGAAAAGATCGAACTATTGGGTGTTCGGTGAACACCTTCGCATTCGATCTTTCACATGGGTTTAAATGGACAAACTGCAACGTTGCCAAAATGCGCGCTACGCCACTGAATCAAGGTAAAAATGAACGGCGAGCGCGAGTGTTTATGCCAATGTATAGTCAATGTGGCAATGCTGGAAGCGTTGTGTTGACTTCGAGCGTTGGTAAACAAACAACGACGACACCGATGAATATCCGTGGCAGAGCACTCTCTCGGCTACAACGTCAACTAAACTTCTTCTCGCATCGAGAAATCCAAGGTTTGACTACGCTCTCTCTTGGCGTCCGCGTGTAGCCTCCTCCACGAGGGAGCGACCGCGCGCCGCGCCGAGCCGAGCCCGAGCCCGCCGACAACGGACAACAGCTGCTCAACAGCACACATTGATCAATGTGCTACAATGCGCAGTGGCCTACTGCGCATACACGTTGGCGTCCTCTTTGTCGTGCATTGATCCCACAGTTCATTGCGCAGCAATGTTGAGCGCAGTCGTGTTGCGGAGACAGACGCTTTGATACATTTAACTTGTAGGTTTTTTAAATATCATTTGTTACCATAGATAGTTATCCGCCCCTTAGTTCCTTTGCATCACATTGACGTTATTATTTCTCTTGACTTTGCTCACTACAAAACCGCGTTAGTTGTTCAGTTCAACGTTTGTTTACATCGAACGGCGCTCAATGAAAAAAACACCGAGACGATACGTGAGTGGCGGTCTCCTCAGTCACCCAGAATGGCCAACCTAACTTCTTTCAACTAAGCATTGTTACGTTTTTTTTTTTGTTGTTGTCGTCGAACGGCGGTTTTTTTGAATTTATTTTACATCACGATGACGAGTACTAAGAACAACACTGTGACGATTAATGGGAAGAACTTTGTCGTGATATCTCCCGCAAAGAGTGCTGTGAATAATGCGGATAATGGAAAGTGCGGTAGTAACGTTAAGTTGAGGTCCTCCATTTCAAATTCCGAGTCTTCAAAAAAAGTTAGCTCGGAGCGACCTATTGTGCCAAAGTCTGAAGTCTCCGCTGTTGCCGGGTCGTCGAAATCTTCCACAACGACGTCCGTTGTCAAGAGACCTTTGATAAAGATCGTCCCAAGATGTTTAGGTGTTAGCGCACCCACGACTGCCGTCGTGAAAATTGAACCGCAATCTTTGACGTCAATATCTCCGAACACCTCAACGGTTACATCTAAACTAACGCCCATCGCACCCACGACTACCGTCGTGAAAATTGAACCGCTCGAAGCGAGAGTTTCTCAAGCTTTGACGTCAACCTCTCCAAATACCTCAACGGTTTCATCTCATCAAACACCCATAGTGTCACGAGTGAGACCGGCTTCAGTGTTCCTTCTTGCAACAAGTGCGGGTACAACAAACTCTAGTCTTACAACGCCTTCAATTTCCTCACATAGTCAAAATAGTAAGCGCAAAGTTGGATATTGGACTAATGAGCAAGTTCGCGAATTGATAGCAATTTATCGAAATTTCCCCTGTCTTTACGAAATGGGAAGCGATGATTATTTGGACAAATTCAAGAAGAGGGAAGCATGGCAATACGTGACGAAGTTCATTACCCATTCAAGACCTAATACAACCGGTGAGTTGAACAGCATTTCATTCATCTTAATTTCTTGCATTTTCATTGACCTGACAACATGTAATATGTATGTCAGTAGGTATTCATTCTTTGGCAACCTGCGGAATGAAAAAGTATCTAATTAGCAGTGAATTATTTAAATAACAGAAAGAGGCACTGAGACAGAAAAAAAGCCGTTTCGAAGAAAGAGTGTGAATGCGAATGATTGGCAGATCGGAAGCTATTAATTCTTTAGTTGAATTTGTAAGACAAATAAATCACGAAAGAATTATAAATATTCAAGGAAATAAATGAATGGAGCTGTTGCAAACTTTTGCTACAGGCTTATTAATAGTTGAATATGGGATAATACCCTGTAAAAATAACGATTAGCGCACTAAAAAATCACGAAATCCACTCCTAAACTCACTAAATGCTTTTAAATGCGAGACCGTAATGGCGGCCGAGGCTGCGGTTTTCTTATGGCAATTGTATGCTTCTTCTTCTTCTTGTGTGGTGTTGCGAGGAAACCTCGTGTAGATGGCGCTGATTGAAGATAGGGAACCCCAATGCAAACCACGGCCCCGGCCGCCATTACGGTCTCGCGTTTAAAAGCATTTTGTGAGTTAAGGAGTGGATTTCGTGATTTTTTAGTGCTCTAATCGCTATTTATACAGGGTATTACCACAGAATAATACAATCAGAACAGAAACTCCCATAAGAGCCAATGGAAGCAAGTTTGGAATTTAACGGCACCAATAGGCAACGCTGTGGTCCTATCTATATCCCAACATGGCGGACGTGTGTGATTTGTGTTGAAACTCATTTATTCCTGTAAATTCTGGAAAGAAATCTTAAGTTTCCGTCCTCACTTTTACTCTAGTGGCATTTCAGAATGAAAATTTCGCGGATCATGTCCTATATTTTTTTTTTCACGCCCGAATCCAGATGTAAACATCCTATATCTCAACATGGCGGACGCGAAATGAATTTGCTTCAAAATCCGACAGAGTTTCCGTTCTGATTGTATTATTCTGTGGTATTACCCCGTTATCAACTATCAATAAGCCTGTAGCAAAAGTTTGCAACAGCTCCATTATTAATTAAAATAAATACTGAAAGATGAATACTTACCTATAGGTAAGTATGCATGATATCTATCATGCAATCCTCGGAAAATAGTTTAAGTTAGCAATCCTTGTTTCGCTTTTATGCAGCATCACTCTAAGGGGCTTCAAGAGGGGGTCCAGGGTGGGCTGGTGGGCCCCGATCCACAGGGACGTGACAAGGGACTTTAAATCATGGTAAAACCATAAACTTGCCTCCGTGCTTCCCATGGATGGATCCAGCAATTTATAGCAACCATGCATTCTTCCCATTGGAGCGGATGAGAAACAATCGATTCTTGAGTGTCATGGCCCTTTTACCAATCGATTGTTCCTCATACATTCAAATTGGAAGAATCCTCCGTTGCCAGATTGGTTAATTTTTCGTCTTTTGTGCTTCTAGAATCCTTTTGACGCCCCTGATCATTCTCGATCTCACAGGATGTCAGTATGCATTATCGAGCTCCCTCCTCCTTGCTCCAAAGAGAGATAAACGTTTTTGCCTCTCTTGTTTTACTCCTGGAAAGTGAATCTTTGCAGGATTTCGTTGAAAAAGGATTAAACATAAAATCGCGAAGTAAACTGCCCGGCAACAAATAAATCGCCAAGTTTCGAACGTTTTTAGGACCAAACTGGGCGATTCATTTTCTGCCAGGTGTATCAATGTTGAATGTGCAGTCCCCCCTCTCATCCCCTCCCACCCCATTGAAAATATTAGTACCCAAAAGCGATCAACAACGAATTTTGACGATTATTTTGGGAAAATCTCAACAAAGATACCGTTCTACACTCAATTGTGACGGTTATAGGACATTTCGTCAACTACTTTTTGTCCAGATACAAATTCGTCCAGGCGTTTTACGTCCACGCATGTATGAAGGTAAGAAAATATAGGTCCATGCGTTTAATTTTGGTCCATATGTTTGATTTTACTGAACATTTAAAATTTTTGACAACAGTTATTAACATGTATGAAAAATAATCATACTGCAAGGAAAATAATTTATGGAAAAATTGAAAATAAGAAAATAGAAGGTAGATGAAGGTGCTGCTATAGTAACTTCATTTTCGTGTGGAGTAATTCTTGTCTTTACCGATGTCATTCTATTTTTTCTTTATTTTTTTCCAAATTTTCTGTTGCCAACATTTGTTTAAAATGTCACAATTTTTGTAAAACCCGCAGCTGTCACTCATAAGATTCCCAAGGAATGATCATGTGAGTTTTATCAATAATTATACAAAAATTATGATGTTTCCCAATTTTGGCAATATTTCCTGTATGGAGTTGGTGTTTTTATTTGGACCAATAAACTTCGGACATTATTTACTAAGTGGACCAACATGTTGCTGCCGAAAAAACGCAGTGACGTAAACAGTTGAACGAAACATGCGCGTGGACAAAAAGTCGTTGACGAAATGTCCTGAAACCATTATGACAAGTTAAATCTAACCCAATGATTTCTGTAAATGCCTGGGTGCAGTCAGCCGTTTTTGAGAACTGATAATTTAATTTCAGACCAAGTTTGGTTTTTAGCTTTTATGATTTTAAGATTTTAATAGAAAATAGGGAAACAAACTACCTTCAAGGCTGCTCTAAGCGAGGGGGAATTTAGAAAGAAAGAAGAAAAAAAAACCTGTGCGAACCCTATGTACATGAACGTTCATTTGTCAAAGTTCAAGAAAATGGGATGGGAGCAAACGAAAAACTTAATCCGTGGTGAAAGAGGGAGAGAGGAGGCAGGTTGCGTCGTTCAAAACCCTACCAATCTCTTTCATTAATTAGCCTTAAAATTTACATCTTGAGATAACTTAATTGATTCCTAGAGAAGGGAATCATAAGCCCCCCCCCCCTCGAACCCCTAACGGTCGTTTATGCCTCACATTATGCCATTGTCACTAAAAATATAAAGCAATTGGGCGGTCTGAAACACCTCGTTTTCGAATTTTTTGTCCACCATCCCTGTCCCTACACTCAGAGGTGAAGCTTGCATCCTTCCAATCTGGTAAAATTGTATTTCAGCCTTATAAACCCATACGATAAGTCGAGTGTTCACTGTTCACCGCACACTCGAATAGATCGAGCTTTTTTATGGGTTCAAATGGATAAAATGTAATGTTGCCACATCGCACGCTTCGCCACGCCACACTATGGTCCCAAATCAAATCCTTGGCGGTCAAAAATAGATCTGTTTAAAGTCGAAAAAAAACTATTCTAGCTAATATAGATGATTTTAGAGGGTTTATTTAGCAAGGTTATCACCCCTGGATTGTCATAAATTCATCGGAGACAAATATTAGATGGAACCTTAATTCCTGTGGTATTGTATGTCTGTATATTTTTGACCGCTTAGGATTTGATTTGGATCTATAGTGCGCCACTGCCCAGAGCTCTTTTAAGAAGTGAAGGTGGAGCTCAATCGATAATTTCGCCAGTGGCGTAGCGTGCAATTTGGCAACGTTGTAGTTCGCCCATTTAAACCCATGAAAAAGATCGAACTACTGGGTGTTCGGTGAACACCTTCGCTTTCGACCTTTTACATGGGTTTAACTGAACAAGGTACAACGTTGCCAAATTGCACGCTACGCCACCGAATTTCGCCATTTATCGTAATGCATGATGGAAATTAATGGAAATGAATTTAAATAAAGAAACGACTTAATATTAATTAGAAAAAAATCTTGGGTAAGTTTTGTTTCGATTTGGAGGAATGAAAATTTAAACTTTGCCAAAGATTATTGGTGAGCTTTGCCAAAGATTATTGGTGAGCTTCACCTCCACTTCTGCAACTAACTCCATACAATCATGCCTTCCGCCGCTGACTCAATCATCACATCTTTTACATAAGTGATGAGGCACTGCCTCTTCTGATCCAGGAAAGGGAATGAAAGGAAACGTAATCCATTCCTAAAACCACATGAAAAGTAGATAACTATTCGTGCGCGCCTGTACCGTTTTAGTCTACCTTAATAAATGAAGGCGCACCCATAAAAGGAAGACACGATTTCCTGATCGAGATGCGGGATCGAAATGAGGGAATGAAAGGAAACGTAAACCATTCCTAAAATCACATGAAAAGTAGAAAGTAGATAACTATTTGTGCGCGCCTGTACCGTTTTAGTCTACCTTAATAAATGAAGGCGCAACCATAAAAGGGAGACACGATTTCCCGATCGAAATTAGGGAATGAAAGGAAACGTAAACCATTCCTAAAATCACATGAAAAGTAGATAACTATTCGTGCGCGCCTGTACCGTTTTAGTATACCTTGATAAATGAAGGCGCACCCATAAAAGTAAGACATGGGACCAATAAATGTACGGTCACACGGTCCTCGGCCCCAAGTCCGCCCCAAGTCCGCCCTAAGTACTTCAACAAGCATCGGCCACCAGCCAACGGACCGCATCGGACCGTTTTAAAATGGCGCAAACACAAAACTAACCTCAAAATAGCACTTAGGGTGGGTTAGAGAGGCTCTGGACCCGCCCCAAGTAACGTAAAGTTGGGAGCGGACCCAACATTCCGATGTGCCGTTAAAGAAATGTGAGGTTAGAATAGCCATTTTTAGGTACGACCTAAAGCCCGTGTGTACCGTACATTTATTGGTCCATGGTTTCCTGATCGAAGTGCGGGATCTTCCGGTGAGAGGGTTTGAATCGGATACCTAGAGCTGTACGTCGACATTACGTCAACATAACACCCCTCTCCACCTTCCCCCCTTTCAGAGTTCAGACAATGCCCAGTCTCTATAATAAAGCAGGTTTGTTCTCTGATGTCGTCCATTTTTCTCTCTAGTTTTCATTTCTCTCCTATTTTTCCTTTCTCCCTTTCTTTCCGTCCTTTTACTTGTTCAAGGCCAGCTGCCGCAAAATAGACTGCAGCTCATCGAGAGATTTCCCGGTTGGTCAACCCCCCCTCCCCCCCCCCCTTTGCAACCGATGCCGATTTTTAACTATAAATGTGCCATAATATAGCAAAAGTGCGCAACAGACCATCTGCGCTATTGGCCGCTACTGAATGCATTTGCTTCTCAAAAAACCAAAATTGAGATTCATGCACTTTGGCTCTTTGAAGGAGATTTTCGCTTTTTTTTACTATTCACCAATAATTTGAGCCTTTCTTCTATTTTTCCCCCACAACAGAAGACGAAGTGAAAGCAAAGTGGAACGCTTTAAGAACAAATTACAGCGCTGAGCTCGGAAAATTAGAAAAATCCTTGAGAAATGGAGCGAACCCTAACAAAGTGTTTGTCTCCTCCATGACATTTTTCAATGACATCGATTTCCTAAGGCCCTACATGAGTATCAGAAAGGGTTCATCAAATGTCAGACGGCTGGAAGTGAAGGCCCGTAGAAGGAAAAGCGAAGAAATCGAAGAACCCGAATCCGATGAAATCACCACAATTTATGATGCAGTTGATGCAGTATTAAACTCTGAAGAAGTAAGATGATGACTTCAATTTTTATTCATAAAATTAATGTTTCCGAAATTATATAGAACCCAAAATGAAATTTTAACCTTCATCTTCCCAAGTACTTTTGTATCATGAATTCTCACCACTGGCGCAACCAGGATAACTTCCATCTCTCTCATTTCCCATTTGAATGTATGAGTAGGAAAAGGACAGAAGGAGGGGGTTTTATCCCCTTGTCCATCCTTGTCTAACATACGTTTCTTAATGGAGAAAAGAGAGAGATGAAGAAACTCTCGGTGCGTTACTGATTCTCACAATAATATGCGCAGTGCTGCCGCTTTTGGAGCGAATGTTTAATCGCGCATTCTGCAATCCATCGGTGATTCAACCGGTGGACGCAAAAATTGCAATTATCTGTTGAGAAGTGTTACAAAAGCTATCACAACCAGGGCTGCCGTTTTTCGTATAATCAATGCCATTTTTCAATTCACTGATGATTCCACCGGTTGAGAAAAGATTACACAGTTCAGTTCAGTGCATGACTGTAATAAACTAAAATACTCGCATCTGTAATCTTTTCTCAACCGGTGGAGTCGTCGATGACTTTAAAAAACTTGCGGATATTTTAATTAATCAACGGAGTTTCCACCGATTAAGGAAAGATTACAGATCAGAGTATTTTCGTCCATTACAGTCATACACTGAACTGAACTGTGTAATCTTTTCTCAACCGGTGGAATCATCGGTGAATAGAAAAATATCATTGATTATACGCAAAACGGCAGCCCTGATCACAACTCCCAGTGCGAATTGGGATGAGAGAATGGGTCTGTTGCAAACTTTTGCTACAACGATAAAGAGTGTTTCATCTGAGGTAAAATCGTCCGAAAAGTCATTGGTGGCATCAAAAAGTCATGAAATGCGATGATAAACTCACAAGAGACGTTTAATGAAATCCAAGATGGCGGAGAAATATCGAGCAATCTGTATGCATGCACCTATAACATCCAAGGATTGCCAACGTTGACAACCTCACAGCTTCAGAGGTTATGTGTTTATTTACGTTGTGATTGGGTGTGATCGATATTGTGAGGTTGGCTATCCTTGGATGTTCGTGGTGCATGCATACAAATTGCTCGATATTTCTCCGCCATCTTTGATTTCATCAAACGTCTCTTGTGAGTTTATTATCGCATTTCATGACTTTCTGATGCCACCAATGGACTTTTCACGCGATTTTACATGAGATTGTACACGCTATAGCGTTGTAGCAAAAGTTTGCAACAGACCCATTGGGTGATAATGGGATAAAAGATCTGTGAGACTTCTCTTGGCAAGATGAAGGTTGAGCACATTTTTAGAGGCTCTATGAAAAAGGTTTGCTCGGAATCTTTTGAATTAGATGTGAGCTGCTGATTGTAAGTCTACCATAGAAATGAAATGATGAAGAAGACGAAGCGTTAATTACGCTGTTTTCGCAGTGTGGCCTAGGGTTCTCTATTCACATAATGGGGATGTTGCAAGGTCGGGGGATTTTGAATTTAATGAATGATTCTTATGCAAAATTTCGTGAGAAGAACGATGGTGAGCTTCAAAGTTCCAAAAATCGTCGAGAAAGTCACGAAAAAGTGCTCCAAAGTTTCGCGATGAAATAAACGATTTTCATTGGTCGAGTGTCGGTGACGTCACAGTTCGGATCGTCGCCGCAGCAGTGCTGTTCTCCTATTCAATCGTGTGTATCAGCGCTAAGTAAACAGGCAAAATAAAATTGTTTTTTCCCCAACTTTTCATTCTTATTCCTCTTCTTTTTTAATTTCACGCCAATTTTAGACGTGGAGGTTCTTTGTTTTGTGCCCGATTGCTCTCATTTCCTCCAATTTCAATGTAGAATGTCAACAAAGCACCGACTCCCATAAGCGTGGATCAGGAGAAGACAGAGTAGACTTTAGGTGAAGCATTTGAAGATAGTGAATTTATTACGAGAGCTTGTAGTTCGTGTTGTGTTATATTAAGCTTTTCCGGATACGTGGATTCCATTTATAGAGAAGAATGTGGGAGATACGGAGTTTTAAACACTAAAAACTCCAATCGAAAAACTGTCTTTGATATCGGCCGATGTAAAGTGTTTGAGGTTAAGTTTGTTTACGAATGGAGACTCGCTACTTACTTATTGCCGTTGAATATCGATGTTCCATTGTTCCCGTGTGTGTTAATCAGAATAATTTTGCCCTAAATCGTTGTAATTTTATTTATTTTGTGTTCTTTTTACTTCATACCGTGAATGTGACGACTCCAAGAGTTCTTCTTTTAGTATGTTTTTTGTACATCTACTTACATCATCGCAGGCATCTTCCTTAATGTCAGTCAGGGGCACTTTTAACTCAGTTCTATGCACTCAATGCGTTGTATTTAGATTATCAAATCTGTGCTTATCGAGATTTGATTATTGCTAAAAATATTGCGTTGGGCTATTTGATTCTGTATCTCCGCAAAGTTTTTGTTCAGTGGTACATGCAGTTATTTTGGGCTAATGTTCGCGTGTTAACATTTAGTGCGTATTCTTCTGATATCATATTTAGTGACGGTGAGTTACTGCAATTTTTTGCCTATTATTTTCCCTATTGTAATAATTGTATACTAGTCTTTCTCAAAAGTGTCTCATTGCTATAGCTTGTCCATCGTATGTAGAGATGAATGTAAAGCCTGGTAAGCCACCAAGGAAACAGCAGTCACTAACGATTAGTTGTGAGTGTGTGCTTGTGTGTGTGTGTGTGTAAGAGAGAGAGAGAGAGAGAGAGAGAGAGAGAGAGAGAGAGAGAGAGAGAGAGAGAGAGAGAGAGAGAGTGAGTGTGAGTGTGTGAGTGTGTGTATGAAACGGTTAGTTGCTGCTGGCTCAAGACTAATCAGCGTTTAACATTTGTCTCGACATATGATGGACGAGCTATAACTGATTAGTGGTAATACCTATAGCTTGTCCCAGAAAAGATTGGATTTGACACTTCTATGGTTTTCATGAAAACATCAGCTTCTTACGGCTCCTAACCAATCAGGTTGCTCTATCTGAGGATGGAAGCTGATGTTTTCATTTAAAGCTACAGTTGTCAAGTCCAATCATTCTTGGGACAACCTATACCTAAGTACATTGTGATCTGTCAAAAGCACCATTTATACCTCGGTTTTTGCTCCGTAACATGAAAGATTTCCAGTCTTTAACTTGAGTTGTTGGTAGTTCAAACGTCGATTTTCAAACATACTGACTTTTCCTGAGTTTTTTTTTAGTCACCCGTAATCCCATACGAAACGAAATAAATGCACCGCTGAGCAGATGTTATGGGGATTGTTATGGTATTATTACCTAGCTTAGTTTGTGCAGATGTGTATGAACTTGTCAAATCCAGGTAGAAAGATAGAGAGAGAGAGAGAGAGAGAGAGAGAGAGAGAGAGAGAGAGAGAGAGAGAGAGAGAGAGAGAGAGAGAGAGAGAGAGAGAGAGAGAGAGAGAGAGAGAGAGAGAGAGAGAGAGAGAGAGAGAGAGAGAGAGAGAGAGAGAGAGAGAGAGAGAGAGAGAGAGAGAGAGAGAGAGAGAGAGGGGGGTAGAGACAAGACCAGAACAAGTTATTCACACAATGAGAGGATCTGAGAAGCCTCCGCGACCCAAAACAAAATATTTATTTATTTATGCATTTTGTATAGTCAATTGGTCTGCAAGTATATAAACTTTGCAAGTGTATCTTTCCTTTGAGTCTTAAGTTATCATGGCAGAAATTTCACTGACTACATGAGAGTTACTTCACAGACAAGACTTCTACTTAGACTTTTAATTTCCGCCTAACTCAAAATAAATGGTAACGAAGCCAATATTTATGAATTAAAAGTTACATAAATCAATACCTAATAGTAGTAGCGTAGCTGATAATTTCCTTAATTAGAATTTTCATTTATCAATTTAGTACTAATCATAGACTGGATTTTTTTTTTTTTAATTTGGAAAAATGTATTTATCATCTTAATTCTTAGCGTAAAGATGAGACTAACTTAGCTTAGGAGTTATACATCCATGAAAAATGATAAACTGCATTTTCTAATCAATAAAAAGTGTCAATGATGATAGTTATAGGAAAAATTAAAATATTTTTACTCTCCGAGACTCGAGTTTTTAGCTTATTTGTCGATAGGTAGAATTTTCCGGTATAAGTGTTGACGAGGATGCCTTTTAGAGTCAATGCATAATTGATGAAAAATATTTTTACTACACTTAATGACACATTTTAATGCAAAATTTGAAAGCTTTAAGATAGGTTTATCAAAAATTGCAAGCAAAAGAAGTTCTTATTTTTCCTCTTTTTCCCCCTTCATAAAAATTATCCCTTATTTTTGAGCATTTGATTTTCAAGCTTAGAATATAGAATCGTTGAAGATTATGAATCTACATGATTTTGTTGAAAGTATTTATAGAAGTAGAATATTGTAAAAAAAAATAATTACCTTTGCAGACAGAAAAATAACTATA
Source organism: Trialeurodes vaporariorum (assembly GCA_011764245.1). NCBI lineage: Eukaryota > Metazoa > Arthropoda > Insecta > Hemiptera > Aleyrodidae > Trialeurodes > Trialeurodes vaporariorum. The sequence goes on from VMOF01000002.1 coordinate 77,117,731, forward strand.
GTAGTAAGTATCATTCATGAATTTGATTTGGAGAAATCAGACCTTTCTTATCCTTTACCAGTATGCTAAGAGGAATGTCTATAGTAACAATGATGCTGAGTGGTAAAACTTGTTTTACTTCTTCATTAGGATGTCTTTACCCAACTTTATGAGAATTTCCCAAAGTATTTATCATGGGATTTTCTCATGAAGAAGTGGACAAACTCAGAGCAACTGAAAAATATACTATGAAGAGTTCTTATTTAATGAAGTTAAGTAAATACTTCTCACTACTATGTAGGTAAAAATTGAGAAAGTAGTATGATGGCGCAGAGATTTCCCTGAACTTTTGTTGCGAATGTTGGCCTCTCATGACCCAGACAATCATGATATATACAAAATAATTGCCTCTTATGATGCATAATTAATAATATCCTAAAGAGCACCTTTTCATGACATTTCAATATACATGGTCCATTCAAAAAGAAACCGGACTGGCGTCACTGCTGGCAAACCAATGATTGTATCAGCATTATCTTGAGCTCGTTATAAAGTTAAAATCGTTACAAATTCGCTGGTTTTCACAAAATTAAAATATCTTTATTAGTTTTTGAGTTACGGCGGTTTAAAGAGAAGATGTCAGTTGCGGCTTGCGATCGCAACACGCAACTGACATCGTCTCTTCTAAACCACCGTAACTCAAAAACTAATAAAGATATTTTAATTTTGTGAAAATCAGCGAATTTGTCACGATTTTAACTTTAAAATGATCTCAAGATCATATCGATACAATTATCGGTTCGCCCGCAGTGACGCCAGTAAGGTCCCTTCTTGAATAGGCTGATCACAACAGCAGAACACCGTGTATTTACCATGTAAGCAAACGCCACAGACCGGAGCTCCGGGTCGCGCTGCTCGTCGATCCGAACTGTGACGTAGCAGCAGGGTTCCCGCCGTTAGGGCGCCGTTTCAAACCTTATCAATTTTCCGCGATTTCAAACCAATTTTTCTCCGCGATCCCGCGACTTAAAAAAAAAAAGAAAAAACATGGGGTCCTTAATTTTTCATCTAGTTTCAGAAAATGAATTAAAAAAAAAGTGTGCAACATGCCCATTGGTCCCTATTTAGTTATATAAACGGCCACATTACAAAAACGGCGTATATAACGTTTGGTGTATTCGCCGTTCTCTATAATAGTAAGGCACACTACTTAGTATAGTCGTTTCTCTCTGAGTAGAATTTCGGTCATGGAGGCCTCCGTAGACATTCAAACAGTTTGATCAAACAGGCAGGTAAGCAAACATGACACTTTCAGAATTCGAAAATAGACACGACGTAAGTCGTTATTCTTGGACTGTTATGATGATGGGATGTGATGTTTGATGACGTTGTTTGACGGATTTATTTGACGGGCCGTCAAATACCAGATGTTGCTTTACGAACACCGATACAATATTTTTGGCTTCAACGCGCAACAGTTGGTCACCTGCTGTTGGTGGTGTGTTTCGGCTCAACGATTGTTCTGTTTGATCAAACTCTTTATCAACTTGTTCGCAGTGGTGCGGCCTCGAGAATGCGGCGATATATTGATACCCCTTTTCCATAAGAACTCGTTAAAAAGTATCGATACCTCATAATCGATACATTTGCACAGCTTCAAATTGGATGAAAATGATAATTGATCGTTCATACGCCACCATTGTCTTCATCGATGTCCCCTCCGTTTAAACCTATGGAAAAAATCGATCGATTGAACATCCACATAGCCGATACTTGGTTCAGACCATGGGTGGATACATGAATTTGTCTCTCTTTCTCTCTCTCCTTCCATTTGAACGAATGTGTTAGAAAAGATCGAAGAAAGGGGCTAAAGTCAAGTGATGTCCTCCTTTGCTATCCTTTTCTAACACATGTGCTCAAATGGAAGAAGGAGAAAGAGAAAGACAAATTCCTGTATCCAACCATGGTTCAAACGGGATAAAAATGCTGATGGATGTTTTAGTAGCCGCCACTTCATGCATGGAGGCCTCAGCCACTGGCGGCTCGTGGAGGTGAGGTGATGAAAATGAGAGGTGCTCAGGATTTTTTTTTTTAAACGCTTTTCTCCTAAACTTTTTTGAAACTTCTATGTTTCATTCACACTTTTTGGACTATTGAAACAAAGAAAGATGGAATAATAACAATTTTAACCTTTAAACGTTATTTTTTAAATTTTTTCTCTTTCTCCTCCAACAAAAAATGTGAGGCGATGGATCCCTGTCGCCTCACATGCCTCACCTGGCGAGCCGCCTCTGGCCTCAACATAATATGTCTTATTATGACTTGTGAGTACTCTTTACCCGAATTACTGTCTCAAATTCAACTTCATTTGACCTTACGTATTGTTTTCTCTTGTAAGTACGTTTCACACCAGGCGTTCATATTTTTCTTGTGATCATTTGCTTCATAATTGATAATTTTTCAGTATAAAGCACGGGTTTAAAAAATAAATTTATCGTGTTTGTTGATGTGGAGGGGGGGGGGGGGCTGTCTACTGGTTTCACCTACAAATGCTGGTTTTAATTTTCCTTTATACGAGTATTTTTAAACAGCGGGGAAGCGGCGCGGCGTCAAGCGTGCAATCTGGCTACGGTGAATTTCGTCCATTTAAACCCATGCAATATAGGCCAATTTCGACTTCTCTTCCACACAGAAAAAACGGAAAAAAACACTTTGGTAGCGCTGACAAAACCTTTGGTAGAAAAGTGACCCAGCAAAAGACTTTAGTTGGGCCAACCAAATTTGTTATTCACCAAGCAAAATCTCTTTAGTTAAGCGTAAAGAACCTTTGGTTGGCTCAACTAAAGTCTTTTGCTGGGTCATTTTTCTACCAAAGGTTTTGTCAGCGCTACCAAAGTGTTTTTTGTTTTGTTTTTTCTGTGCAGTTGTTCGATTTTTGCCATGAATTTAAATAGAAAGTATGCAAAATTGTAGGATTGAACGCTTCGCCACTTCTTTCAGGTCAAATTTTCGGATCTTTAACATAATGAAACTAACCCTTTCCAGCACGCATTTTGGAATTTGACTTTTTTTGAGATTTTTTTAGACCGTTCAAAAGAGGACAATTTTCTAAGACTTTTGATGGGTCACACAAGTTTTTGCAAAATGCCCATTTAAATTCCATTGAAACCCGTGTTACATAAAATGGTACATATGCTGTACCACTTTGCTGGGAAGGGTTAATACTATACCCATTTGCTGCAATTGTTTATTTTGTAAAATGTTTGGAATCCAATCTTCTATATTAAAAAAGGCGCAAACTACTCTGCTAATTGTAAGATGTGCTACTTTCCTTTCAAAATTTTGTTCATAAGAATACTTAATTCAATCAGCTCATATTGTTTTAAATCAGTATAGGTAACCCCCAGATGCAGATCGATTACGATAATTTCTAATAAGTTTTCCTACCTTTAACAGAAATCCCCATACCTTGTTCGAAGCCCGCACCACACGCACAGGAGCAAATGAGAACGCTGCAGAAAAAAAAGAAATCCTCTTTTTGAGGAATCAATGATATTAGAAAAAAAAAAAAAAAGTTGAAAAGTTTTGAACAGCATTCGCAAAAAAAAAAAAAAAAAAAAAAAAAAAAAAAAAAAAAAAAAAAAAAAAAAAAAAAAAAATCGCGAATTTTGGGAAACAACATTGATTACAATTGGACAAAAGCGCAAGTTTGTACCGTGTAGTATACGTAGCGTCGCGTCGCAACGAACCGTTCGCGTTCGTTCCGGTGTGGCACGGGCTTGATGGTTTATTACTCAAGTATGTTGAATGACTATACGTTGAATTTGGTCCATTTAAAACCTTGTGAAAAATTCGATTCGAGATGGCCGATCTTTTTAATGGAGTTAGATTGACGAAATGCAAAATATCTATAGATTGCACCTAAACACTACTGCGCCAAAAAATCTACAAATGGGCAAGTTGCAAGGGTCTGAAATGTTGTGTTTCTTTATAAAGGAATCAAAAGTACTTGATGAGCTGAGAACAAAAATGCCGTTGGTTTCTAATTAAGTCCTATTGTTCCGGAGATGAGATTTTGGCCCAAATACTTAAATACCTTGTTTTAGATGGGAATTCCATGTCGTGACGTCATTGAGCACACGGTTTTTTGCAACTTTACAAGTGTGTCTCTCCAAAATCGAGACACTTGGGAAAAAACCGAAGGCATTCTTGTTCTCAGCTCATCAAAGTGCTTTCATTTTCTTCATAAAAAACACACAATTTCAGACCAGGGCTGCCGATTTGCGTAGATTTAATGACATTTTGAAATTCACCGAAGATTCCACCGGTTGAGAAAAGATTACACAGTTCAATTCAGTGTATGACTGTAATGCACGTAAATACTCTGATCTGTAATCTTTTCTCAATCGATGGAAACGGCGTGAAGTAATTAAAATATACCGGTTGAGAAAAGATAAAAGACGCTAGTATTTTTGTGCATTACAGTCATACACTGAACTAAACTCTGTAATCTTTTCTCAACCGGTGGAATCTGCGGTGAATTTCAAAATGTCAATAAATCTACGCAAATCGGCAGCTCTGTTTCAGACCCTTGCAACTGTCCCATTGTTACGATTTCTCCTCTACAACTTCTTTCGCGTTTTTATGCAATCTCCATTTTTGATACAATGTGTGCCGTGTGGTATTTTACTTTTTGCAGGAGGGTTATTCGGAACCATGTCCAATTGTGCCTGAAGTTAGTCTTGATCCTGAGGTTAGTCCTGAAGTGGAGCCTGAAGAAGAAATATTACCCGAAGTTAAACCTGAAATTAAGCGTGAAACAAGAAAAAGAAAGAGGCTAAGAACTGACCCAGGTGCCAAACAATTTCTTCGCGAGGCCGGTTCTCTACTCAGCAAGATTCAATCACTCCAAGAAGCAACGTTGGAGCAGAAACCGTTCGATGGATTTAGCTCATTTATTGGTGAAACTTTGCGCGCTTTGCCTGATGAAAAGGCGCAGAGGCTTCGAAATGAAATCATGCAAACCATACTTAATTTCTCCTGATTAAGGTTACAACCGTTCTTTGGATTTAGAAGTTAGCAAGCAACAAATACCTCGGGTCATTTTTCCTTTTTTTGTTCAATGTTTTTTGTATAATCGTTTTTTATAGGTTTAAGATTCGCGCATAATCAAACAATTTTTTTACAAAGTTATGAAATAAAATGTTTTTTCGTAAAAAAAAAAAAATATAATTATGGAATATTTATTTCGTGCAATGGCTGTTAAAAAATTAGCGGCTGGAATTCCCTTTTTTGGCCCTGATCAAACAATTTGTTTTACAAAGTTATTAAATAACATGTTTTTTATGTTAAAAGAATGTTGGGGGGGGGGGAGAGAGAGTAGAAAATTCCTTTCGTAAAACGGATGTTAAAAAATGAACGGCTGATGGACTTCCCTTTTCATTTTTAAATTTTGGTCGTGTGAAAGTAAACTACCTATACACTTCAAAATTATCTCGATTTTCAACATAAAAGCTGAAAAGAATTTGTCAAGAATGCGCAATGCGCCCCTAAAAATTGGATTGACCATAACTAGTAACTACTTTTACTTAATCCCTATTTCCCTAGGGTTATTTTCCAACAGCTCTCATTCCACCTGCAAAAGTAGATACAGGCATTCGTATGTAATTCTTCCACTCTCCTTTTGAAAATATATGTTACAAAAGACAAAGCCATGGAGTAAAGTCATGTATTGCTTTAAATACTTCACTGAAAGAAAGAAAAAGAACATTAGTTTATTCAACCATTCTGTAATATTAAAAGTGGTGACCGCAAAATGATGACCGTTAAAACCAAACGGGATGCTAAATGCTAAATTAGCAAAATAATATTGTTAAACTAACAAAATGTAATGTCAAATCATCAAACTGGTAAATGACTTTCACAACACTTTTGCTCGTTTATTAATTCGCGTTTTTAGTGTAACAATGCTGTTCTGTTGATTCAGCAATTCCATATTGTTAAATTAGCAAAATCATTTTACGATCACCACATTTAACCCTAAAATTGTAAAAACCCTTTGCGGGGCAACGTTTTTTTCCACCAATCAACTTTATTTTTTATTTACTGAGCTTCTGGGGCATTGGCTAGTGTTGGTGACCATTTAAATAGGTTAATAGGTTGGTAAAGTATGATTCAGAATGGTATGAGCCAATGTGGGTGGCTTGGGGCACGAGCCACTGCCCTTGAAGCTCAGAAAATGATGAAATAAGGTGGCTAGTAGTACTAGCCACTGCCCCTCAAAGGGTTTTAATCAGAGATTACTAAGCCTAAGAGATATGGCATAACGATTCTAAAGTGTTGTTCGACTCCTACGAAGTATGCAATGTGGCGTACGCTGGTGACCGTAAACATTGTTACTACTGTTGTTGTTTGAATGAGATTTGACAGCAACGCCACTAACTAAATTAATAAGATTAATAAAGTGCTTGGGAAGTTTAATGAGCTCTGAGTTTATTTTGAATGAGAATCTGAAATTCTAAGTCACTTTAATCATCCCATCGGCCATTAAATGACAAACATTTGTATGCGACAGAGAATCTAACCTCATTTCCAACAACATGAATAACAACAATGTTTACGGTCACCAGCGTACTGCACGTTGTATCACGGCCATTCTGCAGGCGTTTTTTACGGAGCCCGGCCAACGGTTTTTTTAACACGGCGGAGATAGGAAGTGCCATATCTCTTAGGCTTAGTAATCTCTGGTTTTAATCAATTCATTTTTTTCAGCGTTGTTATTTTGTTCAAATATCTAACCAGAGAAAGGCAAAATTAAGGAAGAGTGGCAGTGTATTGGCGCCATCCAATTGCGAGTGATTTCAGACAGAATTTTTGACAGAATAACGAGAAATCCGACAACTAAGAACTGGGATTTCGATGTTAGCGAGGGAACGTTTACGAGGGGGCCGCAGTGGCAAGGAATGAGGACTTCAAGATAGATTAGTAAAAGAAGGGGTGATTGACTGAGGACGGCGAGATGGACACAAGAGGACGAGAGCAGGACATTGGACAAGGACAAGGGTTGCATGGATTATACTTAGTAAAGAGAGGTATCGCTGGAATTGAGTTGATACCGATAGTTTTGCGCGTATAGGCTTTTTGAGTGTAGTATAGTCTCGAGCCCCCCCTCCCCCCTCCCCCCAAGAATGGACATAAAAAGCTCCGATTGGCGACAAAATGGGTCCAGAAGTGGCAACTGTCATTCAATTCGAGTGATGGAACGGCGACCGAAGACGAAGTATGGGGATAATAGAGGCAGAAGAGGGTGGGAGAGCTTTGTTGTTTTCTGAGTCAATGACTCGGCCTGGCAAAAAGTCAATCCACCGTGAAAGGGGCATCCCTTCATCGCACTTGGAACTTAGAAATTTGAGTGGTAGAGAGCATTGCATTAGATTGACCCGCCGTTCCAAAGAAAGGTATCCTTCACTTTACTTCCCGGTTCCCTGCGACTAATCAGATTAAGCGTCCACTCTTAACTTTTCAGACTTTTGTCCTTCCTCTCCGAGGATCATTTTTGATTTTTAAGAACTCAAGTCCTCGGTCTTGCTGTTCAAAAGCAAGTTTGCCATGCCCGCGCCGTACCAGACTTACGCAGAGAGTAATCTACCCGAAAATGTCGAGTTTTTGTATACATTTAGTGGTCTGGTCATTCCCCCCCCCCCCCCAAACCATTTAGCTTCATATTCTTCTGAATATGAGGATATTGAGGATGATGGTCACATTTTTGAGGTGGCCAAATCATATTTGAAGAGCTTATAGGGGAGGAACGAAAAGTTTATGACGAAAACCCATATTTGTTATTATGCTGGAGGAAAAGTAGAAATGACATTAAATATGATTTTTCTGTAGGTAGAAAGAATTGACCGATGCATCTTCAATGTCCAATGGAGTTTGTGTTTGCAAGGTTTTGCTGTAGGCAAAAGGACTGGCCAAACTGGCATACAATGGTGCGAAAATAACGAGGAGACGATTGAAAAAGCTTTTAAAACTAAATACATTTATATCATACAGACGGAGTGCATTCTATACCGTAATGATAATCCATTTGAATTTCCATTTATCGAAGTGTCTATTTTTTCTCAGGAAATTAAAAAGCGAACTCATCATTTTTTCACCATGCAGGTTTGATTTTGAGCAGCATTGTTGGTAAGTAGCACTTTGGTATAAAGGATTTGCTTTTTGAAAAATTTTGACGTACGTACTTGAAACACGAAATGCAAAAAAAAAATTGAATGATTAACGTCATTGTTCTAGCATTTTCACTTTTTGATCTGTAAAAGCTGGATATGGATCTGCGTGAAAAAACGCAATTTAAAGCGCGAGCGAAGACCATTTTTAATCGCGCTCATCTGAACATACAGGTTTTAAATGAATCACGCGTTGCAACTCAAATCAAAAGCTTTCGATGAATGCCGCATGGCTGGCTTGTTAGTCAAAGCATGTAGCCCGCAATTTATTTGAAGGAGCTCTTGAGTTTTTATTTATTTGCAAAATAGCCAGTGTCTCACCCAAGAGTCTCCGACTTGTTTGGGTCAAAGATTACTTATACTGCAGCTTTGGCACTAGCTAAAATCTTGTTGAGCGCCTTCATTGCTAAAACACATACACTGGCCCACGGTTTGTTTACGTTTCGGACTCTCGCTTGCCGAAACGTAAACAAACCGTGGGCCAGTGTATGTGTTTTAGCTCGGTTTTAGAAATGAAGGCGCTCAACGAAATTTAACTTTGGCAAGATAGCTAGTGCCATATATGGAGTATAAGTAATCTTTGGTTTGGGTACATTAGTATACAGGGTGTTTCTAAAACTTATGTCATCCTTTCTACCACGTATTTTTGAGGTCAAAATAAGATTTTTTTTCCTATAAACATGTGTCCGAAAATGCCCCCCTTTTGAGCTACAGCCCCCCAAAGTTTTAAAAAAATTGTTGGTTTTTTTGGAATATCGACCATAAATTTGAACCGAATGTCATGAAAATTGGTGTCCCGAGGTACTTTTACGCGTAGAATCCATTGATGACCTCGAGAAATTCAGAAATGAGGTCTGACTGTACTTTTCAGGCAATCCTATACCTTCAACGACACAAATTTTATGTTACGGAATGGAAATTTGAAAAATAAATAATGAAATTAGAGGGGAAAAACTCTTAGAAAGATATTTGGTCCTCCTTGTTTTGGTCGATAAGACGCGTATTTTAAGCGAGATAATCGCTGCACAAGGTGGAAAAGTCAGCGCTTTTGCTGTAGCGGGCGGCCCGAAGAAGCAGCGGAGTGGCGGGTTGCATATAATTCCTGCCGCTCCACGTTGAATTTTCATTAAAATTAATATAGATTAAAAAAAAAAAAAAAAAAAAAAAAAAAAAAAAAAAAAAAAAAAAAAATATTGCAATCTTTTGGTAGTAGACTGTTTTAGTGAGAAACGGGGAATTCAAAATTGACTAACCAAAAATGTCAGGTTTACGTTTAAACATCATCTAAACGAATCAAATGTCTAGATTTTAACCCTATTGTCACTAAAACAGTCTGTATGGCAACTATGGGATGGTCCAGTCATCTTCATCTCAATGGCGAAAAAGAAAAAGAAAAGAAAAAAAAAAATGAGCTGATTTGTAGTGAAGACAAAGTTTCTGCCTCGGTAAGCAGTTTCGCCCTCTTAGCAATTCGTCACAAGCAAGTGGAACTGGAAAAGCACAACTTTCGAATTTGGGAGTCTTAGACCCGATACCGCTTTTCAATTATCTCATGCCAGTAGCGCACCGAGAGTTTCTTCATCTCTCTCTTTTCTCCATTAAGAATCGTATGTTAGACAAGGATGGACAAGGGGATAAAATCCCCTCCTTCTGTCTTTTTCCTACTCCTACATTCAAATGGGAAATGAGAGAGATGGAAGATATCCTGGTTGCGCCAGTGTCTCATGCTAGTCCGTCCTTTTTATCGTACGCTATGGCACCCCTTGTAATTTAATTCCGGCTTCCTCATCGATCCTTGGAGACATCTATTCGTTAGACCCTGCCAAGGTAATGAACTCAGATGGGCGATGCTCCATCCCTGACATTGCACGAATCAAAATACTCAGTATACTGCCGTTTTCCTCGAGATTGAAAGTGACCTGACACATGTTTATGATGTCTGCGATGATGTTCATGATGTTTGACCTAACCTACACTGAAAAATATGAAATTATTGAAAAAGCAATTAAGTTTTGTAAAATCAGTAAAATGAAGCACAGGCGAATTTTACTTGTTATTTTTGGTAAATTCTACTAAACTTATGGCTAATTTTACGATTTGAATTGTAAATTTTGCTTAGGTTTTAATAATTTTTCTATTTGGATTGCAACTTTTTCAATCTAAATAGTACATTTTACAATCCAAACTATTGTGACTTTTGCATATTACATGGCTGTCTTGGCGTGACAGCTATACGACTTGTAAAAATTACAATGCTTCTGATTGTTAAATTTACAATCCGAATGGTAAAACTCATGATTCAAATCGTAAAACTAATAAAATTTAAGCAAAAGTTACAATCCAAAATGTAAAATTAGCTATATGTGTAGTAAATGTTACCAAAAATGGCTGGTAAAATTAGCCTTTGCTTCATTTTACTGATTTCACAGATCTATTTTTTTCAGTGATATCTACGTTTCTGTTGCAACTTGTTTTCTCCTTACCAGTGGCAGCTCGTGCAATTTGGCAGCCATGTTTTTCCTCCATTCGATTCTATGAAAAACTATCGATTTGATTGCGAAGCAGCGCTTCACCAACAATCGATTTTTACACATAGATTCAGATGGAGGAAGAATATTGTTGCCAAACTGCACGCGAGCTGCCTCTGCTTCTTACGCATGTGAACCTATGCCTCTTCAGATGTCCAAATTTTACTCTCGAAGTAGCGCTCCAAACTAGGCATTTTGTTATCAGTGCGCATCAAACATAATTTTCAAATATCCGCAAATGGGGCAGTTGCAAGGGTCTAAAATGTCGTGTTTTTTATAATGAAAATGATAATCCTTGATAAGCTGAAAACAATGGTACCTTTGGTTTTTTTCTAAGTGTCTCGGTTTTGGAGATACAATCGTATAAAGTTGCAAAAAATCGTAGGTGTAGTGACGTCACTGCGCGGGATTCCCATTTAAAACAATGTATTTTGGGCATAAATCTCATCTCCGGAACAGTGGGATTTAATTAGAAACCAAAGACATCTTTTTCCTCAGTTCATCAAGTACTTTCATTTTCTCTATAAAAAACTGAACATTTCAGACCCTTGCAACTGCCCCATTAACAGGCATTTTGACTTAAAAAAGTTCAGTTGGAGAAATGCGTTGCTTTAAATTCGAAGAATATCCACGATTTCCAAATTAGACGATCAGGATAAGAGAGCCTGAATCAAAGATACCTATCCTTATTTAATACTTGAGTCTAACAAGTGCAGAAGGATAGGCGGCACAAGGTGGAGTTCTTAACACAGCACTTCAGGCCGCAAGACTTTGGAAGATAATTGAAATAAAAGTTTTATTGCACTTTGATAGATTTTAAATCTGCAGTTAATATCTTAAAAGCCCGTAGACCGTAGACTTTACTTTTGAAATACGCTTCCGCACGCAGGACGCGTTCCAACGGTGATTTTTCGGAGAGAAAGAGCAGAGTATGCCTCCTTAAGCGCCGAATGATGGCGTAAAATCCGGCTGCCAATCAGAATTCGTACATCGATTGGCAATGCTGTAGGGACACTATTGTAAAGTCCTTATTGAAAACGTATGGCTATCAACCAAAAACTAAAACGAATGCAATGCTCAGGTCAACAAAATGATGCTAGGATTTTTTTTTTTCGTAGATAGAGATAACTTGTTTCCGGATGAGTAAAAATTCAGGCGTCGTTGATATTTTGCAACTCCTTGACAGTACTTTGTAGAACCGCAACTGAAAAAAAAAAAAAAAAAAAAAAAAAAAAAAAAAAAAAAAAAAAAAAATCGCAACGGAAAAAAACCGCCCACCACGCAAAATTAAGTGCACGGTGGCCTTGTTTCGCGAGGGAGACAACTGATTTTTTGACATTTCAGCACAGCATGACCCTAAGTGGTATGACTGTTAGGGTTATACGCTGAATTCTCCCCTGCTATACGTAAGGACATTCTCGCGGGACTTAAAGAGTAAAAACAAAAAAAAAACAAAAAAAAAAAAACAAAACTAACAACACTATTATGAGAGTAGATAATGATATGTCCAGTAAAGAGCATGAAATATGCGTATAATGAGACGGATCTATAGCGATGCTTTGAAAGGAAAAGAGTTGGGAGTTTGATCCAAAAGATGGATTATTAATTCCGAGCGAGAATCCCGCATCCCACCCACTCCCCTTCTTTTTTAAACAGGGATCATCCCTGTCGTCTCAAGGGCTTTGAACTTAAGGAAGGTGTGACAATCTCGGAATAGGCAGAGAGTCCAATCATAAAAAAGTGTCGGAATGTTATTCTTCCATTAACCCTTTCTTTGAATCCTGCTCCAAGTTTTTTGATCCAGGCTCCATATTTATTTACGCATAAAAAAATACGTCTCCCTCAGCTCATTTCTCAGACACTTTGATTGACCGAGAGCATTCATCAAGGAGTTTAAGTCACCTATACATCACATTGCTGCCACATTCGGAACACAAAAAAATACATACTTTACACTATGAGTCATACTGAAAGTGTGTATTTTTTTCCCCAATTTATGTGGCATCACTGCTACGTGGAGTAGCATAGTGCCAACCACCTACACAAAACAGATACGTGCATTTACATATTTGTTCTCGAGTGGGAATTTTCGTAAATTCTGTCCGATTAAGCTCGCTCGAAGTGACAATGGAGGAGCTCTTCGGAGACGACCCCCCGTCATTTTCTTTCTCAGTGGCTCAACCCTGAATTGATAGAAAGTAATTGTATGGCAGACTTATAATAAAGAGAGGCTGCTTTTGACACAAACAGAAAATAAAGCAAAACCTCCAAAGACAACAAAACATCAAAAAAGCAATCTTAGAAAAACATCAAAAACTGGTAAATCTTCTACAGAGAGAAAATTAAATGTAAATAAAAATATAGACAATCAACAATCATGTTCGGGCGACAATTGACAAATGTAACTTTTATGATTCGATCTTATTTTTTTTCTCTGTCGTGAGAACCCTTTTCATCTTCACCGGTCACTAAACAAAACGGTCGCAATATGGTAACACTTGTGCAGTTTTATTAAAATTTAATCAAATTTCTGCCAAGTGCCCACTCACAAGATCAAGTTAAAAAAAAAAAAAACAAAAAACAAAAAACAAATGATTGGCCTTAACTAACGGTACCTAGTTATGCTTACTACAAATCTATTCGAGTCGACCCATCACTAAGTTGGAAAAATATTTAAATATTAATCCTGTTCGTTGCGTATATTATACTGTGCTTGGTTTTGCATATCTCACCAATTGAAGGCGCTCTACGCTACTTACTTTAGCGAAAGTATCAGCAAATAATTGAAGATCCGATCCGACGCGGCGGCATGACATGGCCGCCCGTACTATGAAAACAAAGAAGCAAAGTAACAAAAATACAAACAAACATACATACAAATAAACTAACGAACAATAAAACAAACAAAAAAAAAACAAAAAAATTAAACTAAATACCGACGAGATATAAACAATTAGATACGGTAGAATAGCTCACTCAAAAATACGTGATCAGTGTACCTCGACTCTTCAACCTAAACATCAAGACGAGACATGCATCAAAGCCAGCATTGGTTGCATATACTGTAAAATGCAGGAGTAAGATAGCAAGATTACTGCTGCAGAAGAAAGTGTCACGGATAGAGTAACGATGCAATGACAACGCGCAACGTCAAGAATATTGAAAAATTGAACATAATCTTTCTTGAGAAATGAATTTTGCCAAGT